>JAVUPR010000450.1:1200000-1877384 GCA_036785695.1 Gentiana straminea
AGCTGACAAACGAGAAAGGGATTGTGGACAAAGACAAGCCTGCATCATAGTCACATATGTTGTCTTCAACTTGTTTCTATTGTTAGTTACTTTGTTTGAGTGTTAGTAGTGAATTGATAGTACCTGAGAAAGAAGTGGCTCTTAGCCCTTTGCATAGTATGATTGGTAAGTCATTCTTGGCAGCAAGTAACTCTGATCCTTGGTGTTGTACAAAGTCTCCCCACAAGGTGAGCATGAGGGGTTTCAATCTGCATGTTTTTCATTTTATGTGTTAGTGTCACAGTTTAAGTAGAATTTGTACAATGAATGTGTGTTGGCTCCTTACTCGTTTTGCACCACAGTGCATTCTTGTATCGGAGTTAGTTTGCCCTTGGCATCGATGAGCCTCGGTTCTTTGACATTTGTGACTGCAGCTACAATATCTATTACATGGGAACGTCACATGCAGAGTTATTATATGTGGGTTGTATTGTTTAAAATAATGTTTCATGGCATATGTGAATTGTGAAAATAGTGTCCAGTACAGTGTGTAAGTAACAGGGAAACCAAAGTTAGTACATAAGTAAGAGAGAAATTGAGTAGGTTGATAGAAAAGGCAAGTTAACAGACGCAGTATGGTAATAAGGCAAATAACTTCAGTCATTTTATATTGTTTTAATACAATTTTAATAAGGATGCACAATCTAATTCAGTTTGGAATTATCAAGGCCAAAGTTACATTACCAAGTTGGGTTTAAAAAAATAAATGCACAGGTTTAACTAATATCGGGAGTTGTGTAAATTTCAGGGAAAACCATTAATTGTTCAAGCCAAGACAAAATGAGTAGATGAAACTTTGTTTATACCTATCAGAACGCAGTAGAAATTGTACAGATAGGCAGAAGAAAGTGGAGATAATATTATTTTTTCTGAAATTTTTTTATGTGGTTTTAATGAGGAAGGGCAAGTTGGTTCACCTTGGAATGACCATAGTCAAAAGCACACTATTCAATGGGGTTAGGTGAAATTAAATGCATAGGCTTAACTTATCCTTGGGGTGAGGAAATTTTATGGCAAAACCATTAATTCTAGAAGTGATGGGAGTAAGAGTAGATAAAATATTGTTCCAGCTTATGTGTAAGTCAAAAAAAGGCTATAAAAAGACACAACAGTGAACATTAATTTTCACAGTGAATTGAAAATACTACGTAGCTAGTTCCATAGTGTACGAGAAACATTTTTGGAAGCCAAATATGGAATTCCAGAATGTGTTTCCGACAATGCTTTACGAGGTTGTGGAGGACCAATATGAAGCATACGCGCCCCCGATACCGGTCAAGGATGATGATTCTTCAATACGGGAAGAAGAAATTCCAAAGGTTGGTTCATATCCAGACCATGTAGTGAAAAATATTGCCAAGCAAAGGGACAGAGTTGAGAAAAGCTTGCACAGATCAAAGGAAGAGGTTAGACAGCAAAAAATATATGGCAAGGAGCAAGAAAGGCTTGCAGAGATGTGGAAAAAAAGTATGTGCTAGCGGATGCGGCTCGAGCGAAAGCAGAGGCAAGCGTAGCAAGTGAAGGAAATACAGAATCTGAGAGCACAGATTCTGGGGACAATCTCAGGAATGGGGCAATGGACTAAATATATAAGTAAGGAGAAGTTCTATTATGAAAATGCAGAGTGAATGGTAAAGGAGAACTTTTTAGTTGACTTGTATCGAGTATGTAATCTAATGATGAGCTACTTTAGATGAGTACGACAGCAAGACAAAGTTTAGGGTTTAATACAAGCTTTGTCACTCTGAATAAAGTTTTAACTTAGCATACTTTTTCTCAGTAAACACGTGAAGTGGTTGACATAATTACTGTTAATCACAGGCAGAATTAAAAACAAGTGTGAAGGAAAGGATGCAGGCATGCATTGTTAGTAAGAAGTGAATAACATTAGCATTAAGTTGCAGAAAATAAATGACAGAAACGAAATAAAGAACTGATTTTGGAGAAGAAGTTATTTAGAATTTTAATAGCTAGATATAGAAATTAAGTTACCTATCAAAGCTCCCGTGTTTGCAAGTGAGTGGATATCATTGAATGGAGTTAATTCAATTGGTGGATAAGGGATCTTCTCAGTTTCCTCGGAAATGTGACGGATAAAGGTTGATCTGGACAAAACCCATTGCGTTGTTATTCCTGGTGTAGCATATTGAAAACCAGGCTTGATGGCTTGAGTGCTTGCTCCACCAATAATGTAAGTTGAGTATGGGAGTAAGTTGCCTTCTAAGATGCTGATGTTATTATTCCAGATTACACCCTCTACTTTGTTACCATGTTTCGGTTATTTGGGTACATAAGATGGCCAAAGTGGAAGTGTATAACAGTATATAAGGGAAATGATGGATGTATAAATCTTCTTCTTATGTACCTCGGAATCCAGAAGCAGTAATTTCTGGATTTTTTTTTTCTTTCATTAGTGTAGACGTTGCTCTTCTCGGCAACGAGCACTTTTACTCTCCAGTCATTGGATTTTCCTGTAACATCATTTATGCATATTTGCTTTGCCATGATATTGATATCTGTGAACCATATTTGTTTGTAAAGTTAATAAACTATATATGCAACAAAGGAAAAAAACAAAGAGTAAACATAATGCAGGTAAAAGTTTAAATAATCAACAATAAATGGTGGAAAAATGGAATTTGATTAAGTAAACCTTTAGGGACTTAGGAAAGGTCGTGTCAATAGCTATGTGCAACTTCATTGTAGTGGAGAACTTTTCGGTTACTGTGCGTGAATTTCTAGGTTGTTTTGTACCCTATTGTGTATCTCACGGTAGACAACATTTCTAGTTAAGGTACTGTTTGTGTTGTCTGTGAATGTGGGCGGCGCAATAAGTACTTTGACTGAGCTGGATTTTTTGGTTCTTGATAGTGCGACATAGAGTTGTCCATGTGAAAAAACTGGTTCACGTAGATACACACCAACACGGTCCAGCGTTTGCCCCTGAGCTTTGTTTATCGTCATTGCAAAACACAAACGAATGGGAAATTGGTAACGCTTAAACGGTATTGCACATTTGTCCTCATTCGATGATTGAAGAGGAATTTTGTGCAAAATAGTAATATTGCCTGTGTGTGGACCAGTTGCGATTTCAGCAACGATGGTGTGTGCTTCAAGTTGTTTACAGATCAATCTAGTTCCATTACAAAGTCCTTCAACAGGATTTAAGTTTCTGAGTAGTATGACAGGCGAATTTGGTTTAAGTATGAGCTCGTGTGGAGGGAGGCTACTCGGATGTAACGAATTTAAGAAATCGTCGTAGTCTCCTCGGTGTTGGGGATGAATTGCCATGTCATTGCTTATGTACTTTGTAGGGAGGCCTGGCATATTATCCAACATAGTTTCATTTATGTCGTCCACACAATCGTTCGTAGGTGCAAGCAAAGCTCGGGACATAGCTAGGCTGTTATGGGTAGCGAAAACATTGATGTCTGGATACACGAAGCTTATTAATTGCTGCAACGACACGTCTTTGTTGCTGAATGGGATAACCATATTTACAGGCAGGCTAATGTTTCCATTCTCATCTTCAGGCTCTGTACCATTACCAATACGAAGTAGAAATTCTGTGAAATAAGGATCGGCTCTAGCTCTTATGTTTTCCGTCAAACTTAGTTTAGTAAACGAGGGCCACAAAGGTGAACTGAACAAGCTTGCATCGAGTTGTTGCTGTTTTGTGGCATTCGTTACAACTGGTAACACTTGCCTGAAATCGCCTCCGAACACGACAACCTTGTTACCAAATGGTTGGTTATTTTCGGTGATGTCTTTAAGCATTTCTGAGAATGCCTCAACAGATTGTCTATGTGCCATTGGAGCCTCATCCCAAATTATGACCTTGCTTTCTCTCAGTAACCTAGCTGTGGTGGATTGTTTACTGACACTGGCTATCTGGTTGTTTTCATCGTGGAATGGGAGTTTGAATCATGAATGCGCTGTCCTACCTCCTGGCAACGCACATGCTGCTACCCCAGAAGTAGTTGTAGCCAATGCAATGTATCGTTGCGACCTTAGAGTAGCTAAAATTGCTCTGTACAAGTAAGTCTTGTCTGTGCCACCCGGACCATCAATGAAAAAAGCACAAGGTTCATTCTGCAGAATTTTTCCCATGATACTGTCGTAGGCACGACGTTGTTCCTCGTTCAGCTTGTGCACATTTAGGAGATCATTGTCATCTACTCCAATACTCATTTCGTAATCCATTTCCTTTGATACATTACTTGTGCATGATACTGCGTTTGGTTCTGGATCTAGGCTGTAATCGGATAGCTGCTTTCCCATCTCATTTAATAGAACAGATAAGTCATGAAGAGTTTTCGCGTGAATTTCAGAAGCATGTAGCGACAGTGATGAGTGTGTCCTTGCGTAATCTTCGGAAAGAGAATCAGCGTATTTCTGCCACAGTCTAATCGGATCATAAGGTGCGCAGTATACGAGGATAGAAGCAAAGAGTTGTCGGAGTTGGCTAGGCATTTGGTAGAGTATTGCCTCATCTAACCACATATCTAAGTAAGCGTCTGTGGCTAGCAAGTTTCTTGCCAAAGCAGCTGCTCTAAATGTGCAATGTAAATAACCATCTACTGTAAGAAGGTCATCGTACGATTTAGGACTCGGTACGTGGTTTAGAAGCAAACGTAGGTAATATCTTTCTCCTTCTCTCGGATTAGCTGACACGATGTGTCCCACTATTTTACCTCTTTTTCGGTCAGACCAGATTCGTTTGCTAGAATTCCATACGAAATATTTAGGAAAGTCCTTGTAGAGAGTCCGCAACTGTGCAGCCCGGTCATTGCTTCGGTTCATATCAAAGAATTGCATTAGCATTGTCTTACCTAGGAAATCGTTGCTAGCAATGTTGTTCAAGTCTTGGTCAGTTCCAAAGGAGACAAGGTAATTATCGGGCAAATGCAACTGTAAGACGACCACTGCAGGTTGCATTTCAAATAAGTCAAATGCGTATAAACGCCAAGCAGCCTCAGGTGGACCAACCCACCTCCCTTCTTGGTACTCTTTTACCTCATCTTCAACATTGGTGGTCCCCATTTGGAAAGAGATTTTGTCGGGCCCTTTATAGATGTACTTGTAAATATACTTCACGAGTTTAATAGTTGAGCAGATCTCCACGTTAATATGGCAGTCGTATTTCTGTAGCAAATACGGATTGTAAGGTACGATCCAACGATTGTCAATCACATGGCCTCTGACTCTGCTAGATATGCCGGTGTCGCGCCGCCTATAATGGGGGTAGCTGTTGCTTCCGTGTGTAGTGTATTGAAGAAAATCCTTTGGATATTTGTTTTTGCATTTTTTTTCACGTATACAAGGGCAGCTACGATTAAGTAAGCCGCATGGCCCATGAACCATGTGCTTAAGAACGAGGTCATGCAGACGCGGGTTAAGTGAAGGGTTAGGTAACTCGGCACTGATAAACCGGTCATACGCCTCTGGATTTAAGGGTTTTGAATCCTTGTCCATAATCAAAAGCAAATATGCGTGAGGCAAGCCTCGTTTCTGGAATTCTATTGAGTAAACACACGCTACGGGCACACCGAACACATGATTTTTAAGGAGTTCCTTTTTTAGCATTTCGAGCTTCGCTTTGAAAACCCGTGCAATCAAATCTGGCCGATTTTGAGGCAGTTCATGTGGAAGCAAATGGTTACTAATCTCAGGCCAAGATGAATTGCAAGTCATTGTTAGAAAGAAATCTGGTTTCCCAAAATTCTGCACTAAACACATTGCATCCATGTATCGTTTTTTCATGTCGCGTGGACCACCCACGAACGAAGGAGGAAGAACTACTTTTCGACCAACCGCAGAGCTGGAGTTGTTTCCGCCTGCGATACTGTCAAGTATCCCCTGCAAACACTCAGTGCGAATCTCCTTTTGCTGCTTGTAGATATATTCTAGCCTCGAAGTCTCAACCTTGACAAACATGTCCACTACGAATTGTTGCAGTAACCTGCCTGTGTGCAAAAGCATAGAGGTATCGTTGTCTCTTATTTGCAACTTGTAGCAATAATATTGACGGCACGAAACAGTGTTACGTTTACGAAGACCGTTCTCGAGTGCTGAAGTCCGAACAAAGGAGATGAATCAGAGCTTATTTACCGTAAAGATTTAGCAAACTGTAGAGAACCAAAGGGTACCTAGTTTCTCTTGGCACAGGAGTTGATCAGCCTCGCATGGAAAGACGCTCCTGCTATCCAAAGAATCATGGCATCTATAACCTCTTTTATGGCTATTCGGTGCAAGTTTTTCTATATTACAATGCCATCCAACCTGACCCCATGGAAAAATCAAAGGGTATTGCAATGGATCATAGCATCCATAGTTGTGGCATATTCTGTGAGGCATTGCATCTTTCGAATATATTTGGATATGGCATCCGGGATTGGAGCCGTCTTCCTCATCCATAGAAAGAATTGTAGACACATCGTCACAGGTAGGCTCATTATAAATACGCTGATCGAGTCTGGGGTTATTAACGAGGCACAACTTGTAGTCATGCACACATCCTAAATCTCTCGACTTGCCGCGAGAAACGTACGTATGGATTTTCGGCAAGCACATGCATCAATCTGGTCATGACGTCTCTAGAAAATCGTGAAGAAGTAGCTAGGCGCTCCTCGAGTTCAGATTGTGGGTCGTAGAAATAAAACTGCACACCGATAGGGGTATCGTTGTTTCCATTGAAGCAAGCAAGGTAGTGGTGTATTTTACCTTGGACCTTGAATGTGTATATACCTTGCTTATTTTTCATAAGCTCGTTATCTTTTTTGGCTGCGAATGTGGTGAAAGCTAAGTTATTATTATAGCTCCTTACATATTTCCTAAAAGTTGAGGATTGTATGTCCGAGTACGTAAAGAATCGAGCAAGGACGGAGGTGGCATTGGTGGGGATGCAATACTTATCTCACCTTCGAGCAACAAAAGCCTATGGACTCATGGTAGAAACACTTTGCATCACAATAGGTGCAATTTGGGGCAGCCGGCAAGAGAGTGGAATACGATTCAGTATGTGGTACAGGCAATAAATGAGGTAATTCAGTAGAAAGAAAACCTGCCCTAACTCTGGTAGCAGGATAGAACTCATGTCGTATATGAGCCACTCGACATACTGTATTACCACGATGACTAAGGGTGGACTGGGCAGAATCTGTTCCAATCGCAATACTTGGGTTATGAGGAAGTGCATTGTGCAACCCTACATTTGCAGTTGAAGGCTGAGTTCCACTATGAGTGACCAATGAGAGTCCTTGGTCACAAACAAAAGTTGAGCCAGTTTCACCCTCCACTTCAGAGGCTAGGAGAACTCTATTTTTCGACGCATAACGCATACGCCGTCGCTTCAGAAATTCGGTTTTCTTATCAGCATCCATAGCCGCGTACGCTTTTCTCCTTTTCTCATTTCTCTCCGTTCGACTTACGTCATCCATGAACCTAAGACTGCGTATGTATTTACTGAACTTTCTAAGATCGATGATAAACAGGAGGACAAAACCAGTATTGGCATCTAAAAAAGTAACATAACGATTTTCAACCTATCCACTATAGGTTGAACTATTTTATATATTGTAAGTACAAAGAAAACTCTAATGCTAACGTGTGCAAAGAAACTGGGATTTTCTGTAGATCCCGTAACTACGGGGTTTGCAATAGATCCCCTAACTATTGAGGTTTGCAGTAGCACCTCTAACTACACTGACCTGAAGCAAGTTTCTTCTTTGCAAAGCGGAGTAACACAACACCTTCTTCCCAAACTGCAAAAAAAATTCAGCCAGGTAAGTGGAGCTATCAATCTGATTTATTTGTCATGCAACAAGCAGATACATGTGTACTAAATCACAGAAAACGCAGCACAAATTAAAAAGAAAGTAATTGTTCAATTCTAACAGTTTATTTGATAAAACCAAAAACTCTTAAGCACATCCCTACCATGTAGTAGTCACCTATTAACATCGAAAGTACTGGCAATATTTGTAATGATCTCATACCACCCCAAATAGCACAGTCTAAGGGGCATATAATTATTCTGAGTTAAGTTTAACACCATTAATCAAACATTTTCATGTGCATAACAAACATATCCATAAAATGAAAGTGATCCAGCACAATATGTAATCTGATTATTTAACAAAAATGAGGCCAAATCACCTTAATTGCAGGACATGAAGTGCCTGGAAAGATTCATTCAAAAAGTGCCTCCCATTAGAAAATGAAGAACAATAGAAGAAATTAGTTTGTAGTAAGACATTTTATTCAAATTTACTTCACATCTCCAAGGCAACATAACATAACTAATGTAAAGCAGCCAAATATAACAGGAAAAATCATAAAACAATGAAAAACCACACAAGAAAACAGAAACAAGGCCAAAAAAAAGGGTAAACCTAACGCACAAGATATACGTACAAAGCTAGCACGAACGGCACTTACAAAAAAGCAAAGCAGTAGTAAAAAAGAACGCACCTGTAGAAGCAATAGGCGTAACAGATAACCACAGAAACCCCAGATATGAACGAACGAGCAACTGCAGGTACCAAAAACATCAGGACAGCTTAAAACATACATCACCACTAACAAGAGAACAGACAAAACTGCTCACATCAAACTCCACACATAACAAACATATGGAGAACATACAAAACATGGTATATCATGCTAACAATGACACAATAAGCATCATTATGAAGAACGAGTAAAGAAACTGTTATACACACGAAAATAATACAGCATAGAAAAACGCAAAAACAACACGAAAACTAACTTTGTATCTAAGAATCAAAGAGAAGATATATATTGACTACACTAAAATTGAAAAAAAAATAATGACTCAGCAATGAAACATTGGATAAGCATCGATCGTCATGGCAACAATCTAACGATAAACGTCATTATTGTTCTGTTGCAACAATGTACCAGTCATCACTTGTCATTATTGTTGTGTTGCAACAATGTACCAGTCATCACGTAGTAAACATGTTATGTCATGGCAACAATGTAACGATAAACGTCGTTATGAAATTCGTGTAAGACAACTGGTATAGTGACCGAAACAATACAACACAGAGAAACACGAAAACAGTAATAACATGAACTCTGTATCTAACAAACAGAGACAGGGCATATATTCACTTGAAACACAATCCTAACAAAGCAAAAAACAAAAAGAAAGGAACCGAATAAACAGCCAACTGAGGATTAAACAGGCTTACATTGTGATTAACAAGCAAACAAAACAAACAAAAATAAAGGAACCAAATAAACAGCCAAGTAAGGATTAAACAGGCATTCATTGTGATTAACAACCAAACAAAACAACCAAAGGGCTAAAATCCCATTAAAACACAGTATACACCCTACCCAAACAACTCACACAGCAAAAACACCAAATGTGTGACTAAGAAATAACGAAAAGAGAATGCATTTACCAAGGAAACGATGCTACCGGAGCACCATGTATTAACAACCAATACACCAAAAACCAAGAAAAAGAAGATCGACAAAGGAAGCAAGCATTAAACAAACATGCACCATCATCAACAACCCAAGAACACAGTAAAACCAAGCATGCATGCAAAATAACCAAGAAGAAAAACAGAATAAACAGCAAGAATTCAATCCAAAAGTGATTAAAGGAGTAAAAAACCAGATGAAAGCACACTGACTGAATTTGCAAATAAATGGAAAGATATATACGGTAAATTGAAAAGAAGATAAAAAGAAACCGTAAAAAAGAACAAAAATTACCTGGAAAAACAGACGTCGAATGCAACAACACAGGTAATACAAACCCAGAAAGCTGCAAAAACGACACCAAACACCATAGATTAGAAGAACACAATGGGAAAATGAGTAATCACCAAGAAGCATATGAACAACTCACCCAGGCGAGAGTAGGTAATGGAACAAAAGATTCTTGATTTATGCTGAAACATATTTATAACAGAGGAAATCCAGGCGGTGGTGGAGCAGCCAAGAAATGCGAGCGGTAGTGCAACAATGACATAAGCGCACTGACTGTATGAAAATCAGGTCGGTACTATAACCTAAACGACGTCGTTTCCTTGTAAAACGGGGAAAACACCTACGTCATCCATTTGGTCGTCCCAAGCGCAGCAAAAATAAATAGTATACTACCTATATGAAAATGGTAATCTACTTTTTCTCATAAGACTTGTTCCACAATCTCAAAGCTGAGAAAAAAGTACGGATTAAAAATTGTGATTATATTGTTTATCTTCACAATACTATCTTTTTGTCTGTATTAGTACATTTTTTTCCTCCTTAAAGCCTCCGGTATCCGGAGCTCACTAGTCCGACTAATCCGAAGTTCGATCCAGGTCGTGTCTGCAGAGTCGACTCTTACTCAAAGGTAAGGCCTAACCAAGAGCTTTTTCAACATGACACCTCAGAGGAGAATCGAACCGGTGACCTCCCTAAACATTCTCAAGTAATATCAATACATTACTGATAGTACAATCTATAGGCCTTTAGTTTATTCGCCAATGAGAGACGCCAATCAATTCAACACAATATGTGGCACAACATATTCTTTCATCTTTAATTTTGATAAGTCTAAATCACAATCAATTGTGACTAATTAAAATTAAGGGTGAGACATTAAGTTGTGTCACCCAATATGTAAAATTTGTTGTGTCTCTGTCAATATGTTTAGTTTATTAATATGTTATTGTCACAATAGTTATGTCATAGGAATTGATACAATATATTTTTAAACTATTGGTCGTTGTATAATCTAAGGTCTTAAAGAATGTAATGTAAGTCGTTATAACCCAAAGACCATTGTTATTGTAAAGCCAATAACTTTGATTAATATTTACCTCTTCGTAATGAATGATGATAAAAAAAATGTGTAACGGAAGATGTAGTAAAACATTTTCTTTTAGTTTCGGTAATTATAAATTTATTACGGAAATATAGTATTCTCTCCGTCTCAATTTGTTTGAGACATTTTGAAACTCACAATATTTAAGGAGACATCAATTAATGAGTTGTCTAATCATTTAAAACTTGACTAATTTACCTTTTTATCCTTTTATATGTAGCATTATTTTTACAATATTTAAAGAGACATCAATTAATGAATTGGAGCAATTTAAACAGTTAAAACAAAAACTTTAAGTCTATTTAGAGTTATGAGACTTATTTTGGGACAGCAAAAAAAGGAATAAGTCCCAAACAAATTGGGACGGAGGGAGTACATCTTAGGGGTGAGTAAAAAAACCGAAAAACCAATCCAACCGAAAACTAGCTCGAACCAAACCAAAAAAATCAAACCAATAACAAACCGAATGAATCGGTTTGGTTTGAAACCAAATCGAAAAATATTGGTTTGGATTTGGCTATTTTTATTTTACCCCAACCCAACCCAACCCAACCCAACTCAAACCCAAACCGAAATCATTAATACAAAAAGATGTATTTTTGTTAGATATATTATAAGCTAACCCTGAACCCAACTCATTCCATTCATCATTATTCAAACATATCGGTGCCTCTCCTTTATCTACTTCATTTCAGCTTCCATTATAATCGTTTGCCTCATACACGACGTTAGTGACCCTTCTTAATATGCTATCATCATCAGTTAATATGCTTTTTTCCCTCTTAGTAATTTTATTGTAGTTTTACTTCAATGGATTCTTAATCATGAATGTTTCCTTCTTTCCATAATCTGTTGAGTCTTTGTGTAAAACAAATTGTAAGCATATAACATAAAAAAGATGGGTTTCTTCTTTAAGTTATTGTGTAATATTTTCTCATCCTTTGTTGCAGCTGATTGTTAATCGATTGTTGACAAAGTATAACTTTGTTCAAATGTTTCTGGGTGAATGTTTTATTTTGCAAATTTGTCTTCAAAGTTCTAAATGATCAGATATTGTCTTGAACCATTTTGTACTCATTTTTTCATGGACAACGTTGCTACCTTTCACATCTTCTGATCTTTTTGTTTTCGTGTCCGTTCCATTGTGTTTTGTAGAATATCATTCATCATATATTCTACATATCTATTCAACTAAATACAGGAAATAACAACAACCTTTGCACCAAGTATTTTTTACAACAACGTAGACTTTAGATTTAAAATTAAAATGAAATAGCTTGTTTGTCATAAAATTATCTCTTTTAAAAAACTAGGCATGCTAAAACCGAATCCAATCCGAAACCGGTTCGAACCAAACCATTGTGGTTGACTTCAGTTTGGTTTGGTTTGGAATACAAAGTATAGCCCCAAACCGACCTCGCGCTTTCCAAACCGAATCGAAACGCAGCCCAAATCAACCCATGACCATCCCTAAATTTCCACTACTACATGTTGTGTCGGTACATTAATCACTACACAATATATCAATCCCACTATAAGAGTATCTCCAATAATAAACATATTAAAAGGTTTATCACCACGCCACATCATCAATTTATAAATATTTTATCCATAAACCTATTTTTCATAATAGATAAACCTCTATAAGATTTATATTCGGGTCCACTAAAACATCTTTTTTCCTCTACTTTTTTTTGCTATGAACCGGTTTATCAAAATAAACCTTTTGGTACAAAGTTTTGTCACGTCACTCATCTCCAATGATGATAAACCTATTGAAAAGACTTAAACCTTTTCGTAAACCCATCATTGCGGGTATTCTGAACAATAATCATAGGCTCATCTGCACATTTTACCTTAGAAAACCTAAAGAAAAACTCACCGCCGCTTGCCCGTTCCAGACCGTCAGCTCTGTTGCTCGCGTTTCTGGACGAGATGACAGATTCCGCCGCCGATCATTGTCTTCTCCGTCTAGTAAGTATTTATCTCAGCCCTCGATAGGATTCTTTTCTTCAATTTTCTATCTTATTGTTTTTTTTTTCCTCATGTCTTTCAATATCTGTTTAATAAGTTGCCCTGGCCTTCTTGTTTTTTTCCTTATGTCTTTCAATATCTGTTTAATAAGTTGCCATTGGCCGTAATTTTCTAGCCCTTTGGCTTTTTATCTTTGTTTAATAAGTTTCCCCGGTTCAAATCTCACCTTTCTTCTTCTTCCCCCCCCCCCCCCCCCCACCCCCCACCCCCCACCCCCCACCACTCCGTCTTTGTTTTTTTCACTACCATTCATTTCAATATATACCTACATCACAAATTGCAATCATAATATAAATTGTAAGTTGTTTAATAGGGTGTTTGATTTATATTGTTTGACTTCTTTGTTTGTTTTTTTGTTATAAGTTTTCATAGTTTTTTCCGATGTAGGATTTTGGGTGGGTAAACATATAAATTCCGGAATTACATGGTTGAAGTATATGGAAACATCGATGTAAACCGAAGGCAAGTATTTTCATATCCATACGAAAACACACGATGCTGGCCCGAATAGCCCGAGCGTCCTTGACCACCGTCCGTTGTCATTTCTCGGCTAAAGCCGTTGAGGCGGCTATGAAACCGGCCACCACAGGTAGCTCCACCAGCAATGAGAGAGACACGCTAGGTCAGAGGCTGTTGAGTCTAGTATACTCAAAGAAGAGCGCAGTAATTGCCATAACAACAATGATACAGCCACAACACCACAGCCACAACTAAAACCACAACATGAGGTGGCGCTGAGGTGGAGGTGACATGGCGTGGGGCCCACCTCTAAGTTAAAAAAATAATTTTATTTTTTTTTTTTTTATTTTTTTTTATTTTGTGTAAATGAGAAAAATCGTTAAACTTCAGAAAATTATTTTCTCAAAATTCATAAAATCGTTCTACCAAATCCCTACATCCACAGCCGCGAGGAGAGACCTCTGCCCACTGCACCACCTTCTTCCCCAAATTGCTTTCCGCCATATTCGCCGTAGTATAGCCGCCGTCGCCGTGAAATTCAGCCACCCAACGGCTCCAATGTAAGAACGATGCTTCCAGTCTCCATCTCTCTCCAGCCGGACACCGGAAAATCACCCGCTCGTTCGTCAACCGAACCCAGGTAAACTTCATGAATCTTCATAAAGCACAACATTAAAGCTTCGTGAATCTTCATTTGGACAAACTAGGGTTTTTTATTTCAGCTATACGGCCTATACACTGCTTAGTTTATAGCTGCCATTGACTCTTAAAGCTCCGATTTAAAGCCTCTTTCTCCTCCATTTCCTCTGTTTGCATTTGAACTCCATAAAACTTTCAAGAAAATTGAATAATATCTCGCTGGTTTCTCCTCTTTAAAAAAAAAGGAAAATAAATGTTTGTTATTCTCTGCATTCTGCCAAAAAAAAATGTTTACCTGGGTTCATAATTATGGCAAATCACTCTGGTCTCATTGTCCGTTGTGCCCCTCATTGCTTTAGTTATGTACGTACCGTTCGATCTTCTTGCTAGAGTTCGAAAATCCTATATCTATGCTGGGGAAACCTCTGAAGAGGGATCGATATTATCTTTCTGTTTGCAGCTATATACGTCCTTAACGCTATCTTTTTGTAAAATTTAGGCCTTTCTTGATCCTGGTGTTTCAGCTAGAGTTGTAGATAAATTGTTTGACAAAAATACTGTATAAATTACACTCCTAGTAACAGCTTAAACGCTTTTAGGTGAGTTGCTAATTTAATGCGTCAAGGTCAAAGAGATGCTTTTGTAACTTTCTGCTATCTTTCAGGTGATTGCTAATGTGAGAACAATTAAAGCAACTTACATGGGAAGGCGGTTAAGTCTTACTAAACAACGTTTTTGGACTCATATAACTATGGAAGGAAAGCAAGGTTGGCTAAAAGTTTAGGACTTGGTACCATGCCCTGGTTCAAATCCCCCCTTTCTTCTTCTTCCCCCCACTCGTCTTTGTTTTTTTACTACCATTCATTTCAATATATACCTACATCACAAATTGCAATCATAATATAAATCGTAAGTTGTTTAATAGGGTGTTTGATTTATATGTCATGTTTTAATGTTGTTTGACTTCTTTGTTTGTTTTTTGTTATAAGTTCTCATAGTTTTTTCCAATGTAGGATTTTGGGTGGGTAAACATATAAATTCCGGAATTACATGGTTGAAGTCTATGGAAACATCGATGTAAACCGAAGGCAAGTATTTTCATATCCATACGAAAACACACGATGCTGGCCCGAATAGCCCGAGCGTCCTTGACCACCGTCCGTCGTCATTTCTCGGCTAAAGCCGTTGAGGTGGCTGTGAAACCGGCCACCACAGGTAGCTCCACCAGCAATGAGAGAGACACGCTAGGTCGGAGGCTGTTGAGTCTAGTATACTCAAAGAAGAGCGCAGTAATTGCCATAAACAAGTGGAAGGAAGAAGGCCACAAGGTCCAAAAGTATCAGCTCAATCGTGTCGTCCGTGAGCTCCGTAGGCTTAAACGCTACAAACATGCCCTAGAGGTTTGTGAGTGGATGAGATTGCAGAAAGACATCAAGTTACAATCTGGGGACTATGCTGTTCAGTTGGATTTGATTTCGAAAATCCGTGGCTTAAATAGTGCAGAAAAGTTCTTTCTTGATCTACCAGATAACATGAGAGACTACAACACGTGCAGCGCTCTTATGCATACGTATTCTCAACATAACGTGCCTGATAAAGCAGAAGCTCTAATGGCTAAAATGTCCGAATGTGGCTTTCTGAAGCATGCTCTCCCGTATAATCACCTCTTGACGCTATATATCTCTAGAGGTCAGCTAGAGAAGGTTCCGGAAGTGATCACAGAGTTAAAGAAGAATACTACACCGGATATCGTCACGTACAATCTATGGTTATCGTATTGTGCATCACAGAACGACATTGAAGCTGCAGAAGAAGTCTTTTCAGAGATGGAGAAGAAAAACGCGTATCCCGATTGGCTTACGTATAGCACCTTGACGAGCCTCTACATTAAGAAGTCGCTAAAGAAAAAAGCAGCTTTCACATTGGCTGAAATGGAGAAAAGGGTTACTAAAAAGGTTCGAGTTGCGTATTCCTCTTTAATTAGTTTGCATACGAGCTTGAATCACAAGGACGAGGTTTATTGGGTTTGGAAGAAGATGAAGTCGACGTACCACAAGTTGAACGATTCTGAATACATGTGTATGATTGCTTCGATACTGAAACTAAACGAGTTTGATGAAGCAGAAAAGCTTTATAAAGAATGGGGATCCATCTCCCCAACTAACGACGTGAGGATACCAAATCTACTCGTTGCGGCTTACGTCAACAGAAACCAGATCGAAAAGGCTGAAAAAATACTCAATCGGATGGTCGAGAAAGGCTCAACTCCTAGTTACATGACTTGGTTATTCCTAACACAGGGCTATCTAAAAGATAACCAATCTGAAAAGGCGCTCGATTCTTTCAAGAAAGCATTAGCAAGCGCGAAGAAGAAATGGGACCCAGATGAAAAACTAATAAAGCAAATATTTACGTTTCTTGAAGAACAAGGTAATGTTGATGGAGCAGAAAGCATGTTAGTTACACTACGGCGTGCTGGACATGTGAGTACGAGCATATATAATTCACTGATTCGGACGTATGCAAAAGCTGGTAAAATGCCGCTTATTGTTGCAGAGAGGATGAAAAAGGATAACGTGCCACCGGACGAGGAAACTAATCGGCTCATAAGGCTAACAAGCAAAATGTGCATCACCAAAATCCCTAGCTCGATTTGTTAAGAACTGATATTAAATTATTTTCTTGCCGGGTATACTTTTGCTATAATGTTCTTGGAGATGATTATATGTTTAAGATGATGTATTTTATTATTTAGCAATCTCTCTTCTTAATTAATTTAAGGTAAATAACCTCACCAATAATTCACCAAAACAATTGGAGGAAGCTCATGTCAAACTTGATGGGCTCCAAAATGGTACTTCTTCCGTTTCTTTCTTATTATCTGTCGCATTTGAAAAAAATACAAATTAAGAAAATGAGTAATTGTATTGATTTTCCTTATAAAAAGTGTAAGTGGTGTATTTTGAATATAAAAGATTGATTGGTTGAATGAGCCTAAAAAGTTAAAAAGTAATATTGAAAAGCGGAAAGAGTATTGCAAATTTTCAACGCATCTCATGTCGCTTAACGCTGAAAACAGTTACCAACCCCACGGGTGCGTTTATGCACCTTGGTGTATGATGCCGCCACCGATACTTGATCAAAAGATCGAGAGAACCAATGCGAAGGGTTGCTGAATTGAGTACCAAACTTGAACTTGATCAGATGATCGAGAGAGAACCAATGCAAAACTTGATGGCTGGGTTGCTGAATTGAATCCCAAACTTGATCGGCTTGCAAATGAGATAAAGAGGAGATATAAAAAAAATCTACAGAAAAAGAACATCCATAAAACCAATTACTAATGTTAAATATATCTCCGTTGTATATTTTTCTATACTATACTAATTATCCAATTAATTCCTTAACAAAACCATGAATCTGCTAACGATGCTGTCTTAAAAAAACAACTTAAGGAAAATCCGCATTCGAAGAAGAGATTACATTATCACGAGGAAATGATCTCCAAACAACACGACCGAACGAAGATAAATCATGTCTACCTAATAACTGACATATTTGCCCCCTACAAACAAAAGAAAACTGAAGAATAGCAAATGACGGCAAAAGAGATAAACAGTCCGATATAATACACCTCAATCATTTGATGGGCGAAGAAGAGTCTGGACACAAGACAAACTTTCGTTCTCAACAAGAATCGAAGTATAGCCCAACCGAAGAGCCTTTGTCAATGGCATAAGAATCGCCCTCATTTTCTAGATTTCCGATGCTATTCATGGGTCAAAGTGGAACGAGATTGCAGCCACAATCGAACCAACACTATCCTTGAGGAGCAAGCCCACGCCAGACCCCAAGTCCGTCACTGATACATCCACATTGCATTTAAAACACGCACCTGGCGAAGGAATCCATACCATTGGATGCGATAACCCCATAGAATATGTAAAGTCACACATCGGTAAAGTATGTGAAGGCTAACCCCCATATAAGTGTAAAACGTAAAAGTCTTGTCAACTCGGGTTAGCCCTTTTTAAACCAAGCAAGGACGACGGTCTAAACAGTTGGCCGGACCATTTATGACTCATTTAGCACTAACATGCCCGGGGTCTGGGCGTTACAGAATGGTATTCAGAGCCGACTACCAAACAGAACTATGCGCTGCACCATAGAAAGACGGTGTATGGATGGTCTCTAGTTACCTCTGGTAGGGACGAACCCGGGAATAGTCTTGGCCGTCCTGGAGAGGACGCCAGTCCCATATAAGAGGGGCAGAATGTAAAGTTCCACATTGGTAAAGTAAGTGAATGCTCACCCCCATATAAGTGTAATATATAAATGTTTTGTTAACTCGGGTTAGCCCTTCTAGACCAAGTTAGGATGACGGTCTAAGCAGTTAACCGGATCATTTATGACTCATTTAGCGGTACTATTCTTGGGGTTTGGGTGAGTTATAGAATACGAGCAATATGCACCAATAGCCTGCCCAAATTCAACAGCACCAGATAAAGAGAAGGATACAATGTGAGAAACATAAATAAGAGCATCATCATATACTGTAGTACAATACGTCTTCCATAGATTCTAAAACAGTAAGCAAAAGACATAAAACCTCTTATTCCGTACACTGCTCCATAATCATGCCAAAGTAGTCTCTGAAGTTCGAAGAGTTCTGGGGACGTTGGCAAAGCTCCTCAAATCGTCCTGGCATACTCACAATTAAAAAACACATGACGCGTACACTCTCTTTTCCTACCACAAGCCAAACAAAGTCCATTCCCATGATTGCTTTTTGCCATGTTGTCACCCACAGGTAAAATCTCCTAAAATAATCCTTGCATTATATACTACTACTATATATACTAGTGATACTATCTGCCGTGCAAAGCACGGCATGCCCACTACAAAATGTGTATTTTTAATAGATGGTTTAAAGTATTGGGTATGTCCAAGAGTAAAATTATCATGAAATTAATCGTGTAAGCTAAAACATAATGCTTAGCATGATGCACAATATGTTGCATTATTTTGTAATGAACCACAAACGATAGATAAACTGAAAATAACATCATATGAACAACCAATCGTAGTGTTTCACACAACATAAAAGATACAATAGACTTGATGCAAAGAAACCTATATGCATAGAAGTCGCAGTAGCCAAAATGTTGAATTAAGATAAATCAAGCAGCCTTGTAAAAGATGTTGGAAGAAGGATAAAAAGCACTTTTTATGTGGTTAAGACAATCTTTAACCGTCTTTGAATGCATTAACAAAACACAAAGCCCCTTAAAAAAAAATCAAAAATTAAAATTTAACTTCAAAAAACCTGTAATAAGAAGTTCCGTAGATACAAATCTCCCAATTTCACATGTAGGAAAAGGAAAAAAATTAAAAATAAAATACAAGATATCACTCGGCCATGAAATTTGAGGTAGGGGCTTCATTATTATCAATATTTCAACAAGGGTAGGGTCTCACACATTATGCAAAATCAAGATAATGGCAGAAGCATTAAACATTAGATTACATAAAAACAAATGGCAAGCAAAGACCCATATGTTATAAACAGAAATTTCTACAAATCTTTGATCATCTTGAACAAAAACGTGTTTTTTTTAGAAACATCTCCATAGTATCTTGCTTGTGCAAGCACAAAGCTACTCATAAACACATCATGCACCATGTCAAAAGGCAAGTTACATAAAACCCCAGGAAACAAAGTAAAGTTTCAAGTTTGATCAAACCGATTAAAGCAAACAAGATGACCATACAAGTATGAGTAAATCATCCTCAATGATTTTTGGGTGGACATAACATAATACCATCAAAGGGGAAAACTGAACAAAAAAACACACTAAAAATTCAGTAACCACACCCCTAATGGTAGATGACAATGGCAAAAAATCAGGCAGCCCGATTACAATGCTTACAGAGGAAAACATACAGGAACCTCCAATTGAACTGTACTTAATAGAGTAAAACACCCAATAACAACCGAAAAGGAGAAATCGAGAATGCAATAGAAAACCGACACCAGCTTTACCAGTGTTTGCACAGCGCTGCACCATCAAATTAACTGAACCATCTGGCAGTGACTCTGGCTTAGCCATAAAACCCTACATAATTTTTAACCCAAAAACTGAAATTCAATAAAAAAAGTATACATAGAGCGACAAAGGATCGCTTGCAATATAAAGAGAAAAATAAAGTCATCGAACCTGAGGATGATTCTTGTGCCATGATTTCCGTTCCTCGGCGAGACGGCCACAGGCTAAACCACCAGCGGACAACATAAATTTCTGCAAATATTTTATCATGTTTAACATGAAACATTTTTTTTGAGAAACATCTCCATTAATGGCATCTACAATTTACAACATCAAAGAGGGAGCAATTGTTTCTCAAATTTCAAAATGCAAAGAGAAAAAGAGGTGAAGCATGTGGAGTTTGAACCTCAAATACTTCATCAGAGAACCACCTTGTCTCTTCAGACGGACAGTGTCTCTTCAAACGGGTGACATATCAAACGGGGAAAAAATG
The DNA here is from genome assembly GCA_036785695.1 of Gentiana straminea. Taxonomy (NCBI): domain Eukaryota; kingdom Viridiplantae; phylum Streptophyta; class Magnoliopsida; order Gentianales; family Gentianaceae; genus Gentiana; species Gentiana straminea. The sequence continues at coordinate 1,220,564 of JAVUPR010000450.1, forward strand.
AAGATTAAAGCAATTGTTTTTACTTAGTCAAGTGCTAACAAACAAGAGAATCATTTAATAGAGGTACAAAACATCACAAGGGTGTTCAGGATCCGAGAACAAGACAAACAAGTTTTTTCACCATGCAGGCCCTAAGTTGTGTATATTACTAAACCATTATGAACTATATGATGCAAGCACTAATGGTTGTAATATACCAACTGGACTATTAAGCAAAACATGATACAAAACAACCTTAATTATAGGCGTAGATAATAGGACTTGAGCTAGGCATCCTTGTCTTTTCCCTTATTCTTGCTTTTCTTTACTGGGCTCTCACCAATAGGAACTGCATCAACACCTTCTTGATCTGGTGGCATAGGTACACTGGCCAGATTATCAATGATTTCCTTGGCTGAATTGTCACCAAAGAGCAAAGTCCTTTTTGCAGCTGAAAGTTGGACACCAAGAACTGTTGGCTGAGCAGATTCAGCCTCAATTTCTTGAAGAATTTCTTTGGTAGTTGGGCTGAAAAGCTGATTATCACCTGAGGTAGCTCCAACACTTGAACCAGCCAATTGAGAGACATCATCAGGCTCAATGAGTGCACCAACCTGAGTGAACTCACCAGCTGCAATTTGCCTTGCTTTAATAACTTCCCCTTGAGTGTAAAGCTTTAATATGGGATATTTCCTCACGGCATTGCCACGGAATTCAGTGTCAAAGTACTTGACAAAGCAAAAGACTTGTTTCCTATGCAAGAGGGCTTCAATTTTCTGGGTCAATGGAGCACCCTGCAAATAAAGAAAGACTGGCATAACAGAGCTATTTTTCTCCTTCCTTAAACCCTGCAGAAACATGAATGTAAGACTTGAAGAAGACTTTAGTACGTGTATATGAACCTATAAAATCAGGTTGGAGCCTAAATACCTAGGAAAAGCTCTGAAAATGTGGAGTAGGTTTTTTGTACTACTTAGAGTTGCTCCAACCAAAACTAAAAGAGGAAGGCTTAAGCAAACATTTATCCAAAGCCTTAAGCAAACAATCTTGTAAATGCATAATGTCTTGCTGCAACTCCATCTTACAAAGGCAAACCTTCAAATTTTCGTAATTTTGCTTAACTCATAACGTCAACCAAACTGATTAAGCCAATGAAATTAACCAAAAAGCATCAGTGGGATTGCAAGTATAATCATGATAAATCAGTCAAAACAACCAAAAATAAATCTAAACAATGGAGAAGTAAAAGCCAAGTACCACAGACTACAATATACCGAGAATAGTGTTACGTAGAACATGAATTCCCAAAATAAAAGGGTCAATTCCCTTCCTTTTCATATTTTCAACTAATTTTGGCCCACCTGATTAAATAACCATGATATATGGTTGAACAAAAACAAGATTTCAACTGAAAACCAACAAATGAAAAGTTTGAAAGAGCACACACAAAGCAACTTTGTTAAGCACTGAACCCACATTATAACACAACATGCATGTGAATTAAGGAAATAAAACCATAAAGATTATGCCTAACCTACATGTAGAACCTTCAAAACATACCAGTAAGAAATTTCTTGATCTGAATCACCCAGAGAGCCGATGTTTTTTTCTTGTAAAATCCGGCTGAAAAGCAGTGTAGTATGAGAGCGCTGAAACAACTGGTGGTCCTATTTAAAGGCCAATTAGTTACAGCCCCAAAAGCATCACCCCCCCCCCCCCCCCCCCCCGGAAAAAACTGTTTAGTCTAAGGAAAAAGCTTACCTGTACGGAAGATGGCCAATTTTCTTCTCAACAGACCACATGCATGACTCAAGCTACAGCAATCAGTCATTTTTCCCCAACTACTCTGAGGATTTGGAAAAACACTCGAGTACAATTCCAGCAAAGCACCATCGAGAATGAATCTGAACCGCACACATGCGTATATCGTGTAGCCAGGCATGAAATTTGCATCTTTCCGCCTGTAGAAGATCAAATCGGACATCAAAGGAGCAGAGGAGTGACGGCCAGGATGAGAAGGGGTTCAACCACCGCCGGGAAATGAAACCACCCTCGTCCTTTTTTTTGTGAGAATATATTTGTTTTAGGTTAATAATAATGTCAGGGGTATGTTATCTTATTTTAATAATAATGTTATCTTAGTCTTAATAGGTAGGAAATAGCACTACGGTAAATTGGCAGAATGAAAAGGGAAAAAACATATTGACTATATATTTTTTACACTATCGTGTGAGGTTCGTTTTTAGACACGATACAACACGCTCCAACACATGTTCGTTATGTGTTGGGTGGTTAAATTAATATTATATAAAATTTAAATATCCTGCAAAATTCCAACACACTGTCGATACTAAATAATACGGTACCAACACACCCCGACACTCATAAACCAAGCATTTTGGAAATAACCTTACATTGTAAGGGATGTCTTTGTATTTATATTTGTCTATGGAGCACCGACACTTCAATCTGATCGATGTGCGTCGTGTCCAACGTAACACACATCATAGCACACCCCGACACCGTTATTTAAAATTTAAATATCTGACACGCCTCAAACACGATGTCGACACTTCACAACACGGCACCGACACTCTCCGGCCTGAACCTATTTTTTAAATTTAGTTTTGTTTATTTAAGTTTTTTTCAACGGAAACGTTAGTAGACACGATCTTATCAAATTTATATTTTTTGGGTTAATAAACAATAATTTTCAGCCGATGATTCTTTTTGAATGTTCAACCGCCTTTTTTTTGGCACTATATAAAGGTCAAATATCTATTTTGCATACTCACAGAGTTGATCTAACATGTCGGCAACGTGCGCGGTTTTAAGGGAAAGAACATCTTGACTATATATTTTTACACTATCATGTCAGTCTCGCCTTAAGCCACGATACAACACGCTTCAACACATGTTCGATATGTGTTGGGTGGTTAAATTAATATTATATAAAATTTAAATATCTTACAAACTTCCAACACACCGTCGATACTCAACAATATAACACCAACACACTCCGACACTCCTGAACTCAAGCATTTTGAAAATAACTTTACATTGTAAGGGGCATCTCTATATTTATATCTGTCTATGAGGCACCGATACTTCAATCCGATCGACGTGCGTCGTGTCCAAAATAACACACGACACAACACTCTCCGAAACCGTAATTTAAAATTAAAATAGCCGACACGCCTCAAACGCGGTACCGACACACCACAACACGGCACCGACACTCCCCGGCACGCCCGAACCTATTTTTTAAATTTATTTTTCTTTATTTAAGTTTTTTTCAACGGAAACGTTAACAGACACGACATTATCAAATTTATATTTTTTTGTTAATAAACAATAATTTTCAGCCGTTGATTTTTTTTTAATGTTCAACCGTAATTTTTTTGGCACTATGTAAATGTCGAATATCTATTTTACATATTCACAGAGTTGATCTAACATGTCGGAAACACGGCGCGGTTTTTATTTTTTGAAATTAGCCGTGTCATCGTGCCTAAATCGTGTCGCACGACGTGTTCGTGCAACATAAATAACCATTTATTGGTGTTACCAATAATCATTAAAAATATAAAAAAAAAACGAAAAAAAAAAAAAAAAAGAAGAAGAAAAAAGACGCCAGCCGTCAGCAAAGAGGTGAAAGGCAAATTTTCACCAAAATGCTATCGTGGCCTATTGTGGGGGCAGCATTTTTTGCTCTTACTAAGAGTAAGATTTTTAAAAAAAAATATATATATATATATATATATATATATATATATATATATATATATATATATATATATCTTTAGTGGAGAAGACCGCGCGATGCGCAACACGCCATTCAAGGTATTATTGTTATATTGTGTTTGTAGTATGGGAAATAATCCTTTCTGGTAGCATGTAAATAGCAGGTGTTAGTTAAAACAGGATATAAAATTTTTGGTGCACAAGAAAGGTAGTAAGATATAACATACATGGATATTATACAATGATAAGGTTGTTATTGGATTACAAAACGGGTCTCATAACGACATAGATATCGTAGTACAAATGCTAACTGATGGAACACAGTTAGTATTGGTATTTGCAAAAGACTGACCCGGGAAGTTTAAGTACTTAGGTTCAAACTGAAAGAAACAACATATTACTGATCATTAAGAGTCATTGGAGATTGATTCTTAATAATCTATAATGCTGCTGGTAGTTACATAGAGGAGTAGGTGGTTATTTATATACATAGCCAAAGTCTTTTCCCATTGAATGCTGAGAATGGCAGGTTTTAGGACTTGTTCTCTTTGCCCTTAGCCTTCTTTGGTGGTGTGGCTTCTGCTGGATTGGTAGATTGCTGTTGAGTAGAGCCACTTGTTGATGGAGGAGGCATAGTATGTGGATCTTGCTGTGTTTGTGGGTCTACTGGTTGGACAGTCTCAGGCTCATCAAAGGTGAGTGTACGTTTGGCACCAACACGCATGCGGTTGTGTGGATCCAGTGCAGGCAGTCCACCGATTTGTTCAAGTACCGCTTTTATGGTTGGTGTAAAAATCTGGTTATCAGACATACTCGCAAGTGTAGACGATGATGAGCCAATGTGTTCAGTAGGTACAGTGTTTTCTGCCAGAGCCTCAGCAAGTGCAGCTGTCTGCTGTATGCGTTCATATTCATGCACCTCAGCTTCAGTATAAATTTTGACCAAGGGGTAACAACGTAGTCCGATGCCTCGGTTGTCTCGGTCATAGTATCTTAGGAAGCAGATCACATGTTTCTTTTCGAGAGTTTGCCTCAACTTTGTTTTGTTAGTGGCTTGTTCTGAATGTTGTAGATTAATTACATTAGTAATGCTGCAAATAAATGGAGAATGTGTAAATGGGTATTGAATTAATCTTTGGGGGTATACCTCTGCGAGCGACAAGCCTTAGCTCATTGGGCGTGAAGGGCGCAATTTCTCAGCCTCAGGTGACCTGATGGTTGCCTCAACGATTGTAGGTCCATGGTTTAAGAAGACAGATATGTCATAGCTGCAAGTGTGTGGATACATATATTACTAAAAATGGTGTAAGTGAGATTAGGATTAGTGGTAGTGGTAATAACTTAAAGAAAATGTGAAAGAACAGAAAGGTATTTTTTTACCAGACAGTGACATTAGTATATTCTTTACAATAAGAACACATAATTTTCCAGTCGGAGTCCACATCTAATTCTGTCCGGCATTTTTCACACGCTTCGAACCAAAGACGTTCTTGTCCAGGCAAGTAAGTCAATGTCCCTTCAGTCCAGATTGTTTTCACCTGTTTTGTGGGGTGGGGTTAGTAGAATTGAAGGCAATAATATAAGAAAATGGGGGGAAAAAGTTGCAGGCAGTACATTTTCAATGGCCGAGACTGCAAAGCTCAATGGGTGTATTTCAGCAGCGCGTGGTGGGTGAAACAGATAAGTTGGGTTTCGGTATGCTCGGTTCTCAACAAGTGTGGTTATCTCCGTCGAATGTGAAGTGTACCTGGTGGATGGATGTAATATGTGTTAAAGACAGTAATATTTGACAAAAGGGAAATTCATGTATGAGCAGGGTTACCAGTCTTTTAGAGACAAATCATCAGTCAATGGTGGGTTTTCCATGATGTAGGCACTTGTCTTTGTGCGGAGCGAGAGACCTGCATTGTAATATGTTTAGTTAAGCAGCCATGTGCTTTGTATTTTTGGCCTAAATAGGTTTAATTATGCTGTGCCAGTTTTAGGAGTGTCAGTTTTATATGATGTAAATCTTAGACAAAAAGACAAACTAATAACAATGGCAGTAAAAAATTGAAGCTGGGGAAAGACAATGAAATGTACAATTGTGAACTTTAAATTGTTGCATACCGTGGTGTGTTATGACTTTCAGCCCGTACGCGATAATCAATGCTGGGACTTTGTAGCGCGCATACACGTTCACATCAGTGTCAAAGTGCACATCATCCCAAACGCGTAAGATCATAGGGATTTTCCTGGCCAAACAGTGAAGTCAGTAAAACAGAAATTGTAGTGTTTACAGGCAAGTTAGTTAATGGACTTGTTGCTGTAGAAAAGAGGGAGAACGTGTAAACGTACTCTTCATTAACGACAACACAGTCTCTGTAAGAAGATGAGCCTTCGTTTTCTTGGAGTGGTAAAGTCTGGACAACCAATGCTTTGATACCTGTTTAGGTACAAAGGAATAAATGTTTCAGCCAGAAAACAGGCTGGCAGTGAAAAATGTATGTTGTGTGTGCTAAATGGAAGTATATGCTTACAGACTGAACGGTCTTGATCAGCATGTCGGTAGAAGTCGCTGAATCTGTCGTAGGGGAAAGTGCAAGGAAGCGGAGGTGGAATTGCCTCAGGATATGCCTCCACAAGGTTCTTGCGGTGCAAAGTCCAGGTGTATGGGTATTGAAGGGACCTGTAGTTTGGTGGAGTTTCTTTGACTATTGTGTTGGAGACGTAGTAACGCTTGTATGGGTGGAGTGTGTGGGCGAAGAAGTCCACTTGCTTATCGTACACCATAATCGGCACTTTGGTACCCTGCAGTAAACAGAGGTACAGTAGTAGTTCGTGTGAACACAGTGAAAGAAGATCGTTTCGAAGAAAGAAGAAAGGTACCTGTGTGTCGGTTACAACATGGTTCCTGTAAAGCGGGCCATTTGGTTTCTTTTTTGGGTTGCGGCGCTCAATAACTTGAACCAGGACACACCATTTTCCTGTGTATGAGGGGGTAACCTGGTTGGCATGGACAGTGGATCTTTGCATGGCCTTAAGTGGAAAAGGAAACAAAGGTGTCACTGGTTGTGTTAGAAATGTGTGGGGTACATATTTGTGTAGTAAATGTACGGGCAAGAATATGCAGAAAATGGGCAGACAAATATGTTCCATTTGAGAACATGACAACTTGTGAGTGAAAGTGTGCTTTCTTATTTTGGTGGTAATTTCTCGGTCAAACTGTGTTTTTAAATTATAACATGCTGCTTTCAGCTTGAAGGAACAGTGGAAAGAAAGAGATAAAACATTTAGTATCATGTTGTAGCTGTGGTGGCCGAGCACATATGAAAAGTGCGCTAACTGTGATTGTTTGGTGGGGGAAGTTGAAGCAGAATAACCATTTCTTTTTTAGTAGTAGTGGCTGTATTGAACCTTGAATTAGGCAAGACAGTTTTGTTCAAAGTTTAAAGGCAGGTTCAACTGTATAGAAGTGTCCGTCTTTGAGTGTGCAGGTATGTGTATTCACAAAAATGGAGTAGTGGGTAAGGAGCAAGGTCGGTAACGGGGCAAGACCTCCTTGTAGACAACGTTGCGTGTTTCTGTCTGTGTTGATACACTGTAAACGTTGTTACAGATCAAAACTTTTACATGGGAAGAGGTACGGGCACGAGACAAAGCAACGTACAATTGGCCATGAGAAAAGACATGTTCCTTAAGGTACACGCCTACGAAATCTAAGGTCTGTCCTTGGGATTTGTTGATTGTCATTGCAAAACACAGCCGGACGGGAAATTGTGTTCTTTTGTAAGGCACGGGGCAAAATTCTCCCTTCATTGGTTGTAACGGTATTCTGGGTATGAAGACTTGCCTGCCCGCGAAATCACCAGTTACAATTTCTGCACGAAGGACATTTTTAGAGAAACTTCTGCAAAGCAAACGTGTGCCGTTGCAAAGCCCTTCACTTGGGTCTATGTTTCTTAGCAAGATAATTGGTGCGTTTTGTTTTAGAACAAGTTTGTGGGGGGGCAAACCGTTTGGGGACAGACTATTTATCATGTCCTCATACAGGCCTTGGTCAGATGGGTCAATGGTTTCGTCAAATCCTATGTACTCGACTGGTGGCCCTGGAAATTTGTCTATGATGATATGATTGATTTCGTCGACAAATGAATTTTTGGTTGTCAAGATTGCTCGGTTCAGAAACGGGCCACTACCACTGGCTGTTTCTTGAAGGTTAGGGTAAACGAGGGAAATAAAATCTTCCAAATCAGTGGTGGGACAAGACTGTGTGTAGCAAATGTGAGGAGGCAATGTAGTAATTTCAATGTCCTTGGTTTGTTTGGTGCCATCTCCAACAGATAGGAGGAATTCAGTAAAGTGCGGGTCTAAGAGTGCACGCATGTTTGTGCAAAGATGGAGTCGCACAAGGCGTGGCCATAGTGGAGACCTAATCAATGATGCATTGATAGTCTCAGCCTTGCTGCCTTTAGCAACAACTGGTAATGTTTGGCGAAAATCGCCCCCTAAGACGACGACTTTCCCACCAAACATTAGGTCAGATTCCATTAGGTCTTTTAGCAAGCTATCCAAAGCCTCAACAGCAGTTCGTTTCGCCATTGGAGCTTCATCCCAGAGGATCAGTTTCGATTCTTTAATGAGTGAAGCCAAAGAGGACTGTTTACTAATCCTGCATGAAGTAGCGTCCTCAAGGTCAATGGGTATTTTGAATCGAGAATGAGCTGTGCGCCCTCCGGGTAAGAGTGCAGCAGCTATGCCTGATGTGGCAGTAGCTAGTGCTATGTGGCCTTTGGATCTGACGTGTGCTAGAAGAGCACGGTAAAGAAATGTTTTCCCAGTACCGCCTGGTCCATCAACAAAGAAAGACTCCGGCTTATTCTGGTAGACAGATGCAAGTATACGGTCGAAAGAGTTTTTTTGTTCAACATTAAGCAAGAGGTGGGATGCTAGATCTGAAGCTGAAACGACAATGGCTTGTTCCAATGTAAGATCTTTTGAGTTATCGCTGGAGTGAAGCGAAATTTCTGGAAATGAATCTTGGCATATATTATAATGGCCAAGGCTCTTACCCATGCCAACTAAGTAGGAGTTAATATGCTCAAGCACTTTTCTCCTTATTAAGTGAGTTGAGGTGTTTGTGTGAAAGGTGAAATCTACGGACATGTCGATTCAAACTTATCCCACGTAGTTGTAGGGTTCGGGGCAACAATGCACCAGTAAATCCGCAAAAAGTTTTCTCAAAGCCCGCGGCATATTGTAGAGTGCAGCCTCAGCCATACACTGTTCCTGGCTGTTATTCTGCTCTAACAGGCCGTGCTCTAAGGCAGCCTCGCGGTATGTGGGGAGGATATGTCCATGGACAGTGCGAAGATGGGTGTATGATGTTGGGCACCGTACTTTGCTCAGAAGCAAGCGGAGAAAGTAGCGCTCTCCCTCAATAGGTTGAACCGTGACAATTCTACCAACTGAGTTGCCTCGAGCGCGAAGCTTCCACTTCTTTTTGTCTGCCAACCAGACAAAGTAATCTGGAAATTCAGAATAGAGACAATTCTTTGCTTTTGCGTCTGAGTCAGTCCTATTCATGAAGAAAAATTCAGTAAGCGGTGTTCGCTTATTTGTTGGGTTATCAAGAACAGTGGAAAGAAGTTCGCGGCGCTTGAAGGTTACGGAGTTGGTAGTTTTCAAGATGGAGGTGTAGGTTTGGATAATGGGAGGTTTCATTTCGGTAAGTGTGAAGCGAAATATGCGCCATAAAGACTCGTGCGCTCGAAATCCATCGTCCACTTCGTATTGGTCTATCTCATTGACTTGGTTTATATGGTCGGTAGTCGGTCGGTCGATCGCAAGTGGCCACATTGAACATAATGCGATCACGCCTTTGCATATATATTTATATATATATTTGACAGCCTTGATGGTGCAAATGATTTCCACGTTCATATGGCAATCAAATTTAGCGAGCAGGTAAGGGTTGTATGGAACAACCCAACGGTTGTCTAACCAAGCACCCCTGACTTTTTCTCTAACTCCATTATTGCACCTACGGTAGTTTGGGTATGCATCATCAGTTATGTTGGTTTCATCATAGAAAGACTTTGGGTAGAAGTCCTTGCATGTGGCATTTTTTTTCATGCACACATTTGTAGGATTCTGAAGACCACAAGGTCCATGGAGCATGTGTTTGACAACTAACTTATGCAAGTGGGGATATTTCATTTTATCAGGAATTTCAGCACAAACAAATGTGTCGAATTCTTCAGGGCGATGTACCTTGAACTGTGGCTTAAGGATAAGAAGAAAATGAGCATGGGGCAAGCCCCTTTTTTGGAATTCAACAACATACGTGTACGCTGCGACCTTGCCAAAGATGTTTTTCTTGAACAACTCATTTTTCAGTTCTTCTAGCTTAGCCCTAAATACTCTACAAGCGATATCAGGTCTATCCTGAGACAACTCACCATATTTCAGGTGTTCTTTGATCTCAGGCCAATTAGGATTGCATGTCATAGTCAGAAAAATGTCGGGTTTACCAAATTTTTTGACCAAAGCCATAGCATCCAAATATTTTTTCCTCATGTGCCGTGGACCACCGATGAAAGTAGCAGGCAGCACAACGCGCTGGCCTACTTTAGCACAGGCCGTTTCGCCGGTGGAAAAAGCGTCGGCAACACCCTGCAGGAATTCATGCCTAATATTGTCTTGTTGAGACCTGAAGTAGTCTAGCCTTTGGGTTTCCAACTTGACAAACATGTCTACAACATACTGTTGGAAAAGCCTACCAAAGTGAAGTAAATACGACTGGTCAGATTCCCTAATTTGGAACCTGTAACAGTAGTACTCGCGTATAGACACGGAATTAGGGTCTTCGAGACATGCATTCATTGCATGTTCTTCATGCTCAAGCAAAGACTGAGCATTAGACACATATGCAGGATCTAGTGCTGTGTTATTGAACTCAGCCCTACCTCTTTTTTTACCTCTGTTGGTCAACCTTTGCTTTGGGATACCTTGGTGCCAGCCTAATTGACCATATGGGAACAACAATGGATATTGAAGAGGGTCATAGCAGGCATAATAATACTGTATGCAATGAGATTGACCACTGAGAGTGTATATCTTAATGCTTCTATGATGATTTTCAGTACCATCGACTAAGATCCCTGCAACCTGACCGACGGTAGGTCTGTTATATACACGCTGGTCAACGCCTGGGTTACAGTACAAGAAAAACTTATGGTCTTTGAGGTTAGTCTCATGGATAAGGCTCCTAAAAAACCGCGCGTATGGGTTTTCCTCCAGGACAGCAAGTATTTTCTGGAGGGACATCTCATACAGTCTTGGGCACTGTGCCAACCTATTCATGAGCTCATGCTCAGTATCGTGAAGGTAGAACTGCAGGTTTTTAGCAGATTCAGTTTCACCTGTTATAGATGGCATGAAGTGGTACATTTGTCCTTGAACCCTAAAAGTGTAGATGCCTTTATTCCGGCGGGACAAATTAGGGTCATAGTTCGCCCACAGGGAAGTGAAAGCTAAATGGTTGTTGTAGGTTCTTATGCAAGATCTGAAATTCTTTGATTCATCAGACCTTGAAACCAGTAAATCAACCAAGACACTTGGAAGGGGAGTATTAATGAGAGCGATACTGCCATTATTGCAGCACGAGGTAGGAGGTTCATGGGCAAATCTGACTGCCCCACATGAACTGCAGGTACGGGCACAAGGTAATATGTCTGCTGTAGACGGGATGTTGCGAAAAGCATCGGTTGAGGGAACCACGGTAACACCCGAAGGTTTTTTTTTTGTGGGTTTTTTTTGAGGGTGGTATTACAGGACTTGCTGGCATGTCAAACCTGTTGGGGACAACACCAAGCACAGGGTTTGTCATGTTTGTATCAGGTAGTTCATTTCGGGCAAAAGCTAGACCAGTGGAAATGAGGGCAGGCAAAACATGAGAAGGCAAAGCAGGAGCTGAATAATCATGCTCGACTGCACGGATAGTTGGTAAGATGGTTGAGGAAGGACATGAGGCCGGCACAAGAGCCGGCTCAAGAACTTGAACAGCAGGTGGTCGAACAGAACAAACAGTTGGCCTGGTTTGCAGATCTGGAAGATGGGCTTTGTTATGTACACTAACGTGTGAATGTCCTTTTTTAGGTTTGGTTATAACGCTTGGTTTGTCAATGGTAAAACAAACTTTTGCACTTCGATCTCGTGTATGTAAAGCTTGATTAAGTTTTTTTTTTTTGTTGTTTTTTTTCTTGCCATCTAAGTATGGCTAGTTGTCTGTACGCATGACACGGTGAAATATCACCACAACTAAAGTTTGACATCATGTGAAGAACACAGTACAGTGTGCACACAGTAGCCTAGATGCAGCACAAAGGCTAAAAGGAAGGTGTATGTATTGGTACCGTGAATAGCTCTCAGATACCGCGTGAAACAATGTGGAGTAGTGTGAGAGAAAAGTAGAACAGTCAGATTAGCTTTGAAGAAAACGCAAGTAAACAGAGAGGAAACTACGTAACTGTTACATCTACTGACAAAGGGAACAGTAATTACTGTATCTACTAACTCTTAAAACAGGAAGATAACCTACAGGCGGAGCCTACAATAGCACTGTGTAAGAAAAAAAGTCCTATATAGGAAACCTATTAACTGTAAAGTTAACAATTTCACATATTGCAGGTGCAAACAAGCATGAAATGTTTACGCGTGCAAGGAAAGCGGGATTTTCTGTAGATCCCGTAACTACGGGGTTTGCAATAGATCCCCTAACTATTGGGGTTTGCAGTAGTACCCCTAACTACACTGACCTGAAGCAATTTGCTTGTTCGTGAGGAAGAGAAATCACAACACCTTCTTCCCAAAAAAACTGTAAAAAAATACCAGCTAGGTAAGGGGATTTCAAGGGGGGAAAAACCATATTCGTAGTGCATATACCGGGAGTTAAAATGAATCACAAGGAACAAAGTTTTAATGCATGAGTGGGAGGGAACAGCGGATGGACAGTTGAAACAGTTAAGAAATTTCAAGCATGAATCAAGTTTATTTGTGCTCATTTAAGAACTTTACATTACGTTTATTTAATAAAACAAGCTACAGAAACATAGTTTTTTATGAACTGCATGAATCAAATAATAGTGCTAAGAAAAGCATTCACAAGTGAAACCATAAGTAAAGGTACTGAGGACTTATAATCTGGCTGAATATTGGGAATGATTATATTATCATGCTTAAGATGTATTGGTTGATTTTTTTTGTAACGCAGAACGTGTAAACACAATATTTGATTCAGCAATTATGTGAACACAGGTTCTCATTTTCAGTTTTTTATTGAAACGTATCTAAATGGTTTCTTTACTCTTTCTATTGAGTTGAGGTTTATTCTTGAGTTTTTTCTAACCGCATTTTTTTAATTGCTATATGCCTGTACCGACAACAGCTAGAGAACACAGTAAGAAGAAGGCGTGATAGCTTAGTTATTGAAGTATCTAGGTGAAAAGAATAAGCAATGTAGTAGAAGTTCAAATGAGTCCGGCACACTAATTCATGGTCAAACAGTACTAAACTCGACATCCTATGTATTTCTGTAAAAAGATGGTTTCAATTGATTACTGCAAATCCTAAAAAGGCATATAGAAAACTGTACGGTATTCAGGCTGAGAATTTAACATTTTAAACAACAAACCAAGTTGTTGAGAATCTAAGAGAGGGAAGAAAATCCAGCATTCAGCGCTGTTTGTTTTCATTTTTTTTATTTTTAGTTTGCTTTTATACAGGAACCTAAAATCATGTCAGATCACAGCGGAAGTATAAATCTTTTGATTATAACCATCAGACTAAACCTATCAAAACAACAGAGAGAGAACACACCAAGTTACAAAACACTTATAGAGTTGGATACTATAATTATTTGAGTATTAACAAACACAAGTACTGCATATAGTGTAGGTGCAAACAAGTATGAAGCGTCAGCGTGTGCAAGCGAATAAGGATTTTCTGTAGATCCTGTAACTACGGGGTTTGCAATAGATCCCCTAACTATTGGGGTTTGCAGTAGTACCCCTAACTACACTGACCTGAAGCAATTTCCTTGTTCAGAAGGTAGAGAAACCACAACAGGCCCTTTTCAAAAACCTGTAAAGAAAACCAGATAGGTAAGTGGGTTTCCAAGGGGGGAAAAACCATACCTGCAGTGCATATAGAGGGAGCTAAAATAAAAAACAAGGAGAACAGGTTCAATGCATGAAATTACCCAAACAAAGTACAAATGTTGAAGTGGAAAACACAAAATGAAGGAAACCATATATTTTTAACATAGTCCATTAATATGAAACCATATATCTCTATTTTAGCATTAACAGAAACCATTTGTACAACTTGTGTAAGCATAAACCTATTTTACATAAACTTTTGCCATAAACTTTTGCCATAAACCTATTATTCTCTATATGGATATTAATCTCTGTTTGAGCATTAATATGAAACCTGTTTGAACATAAACTTATTTTTCAGCATATTGATTATAAGAAAGCATATATTTTTGACATAAGTATGGTTGACAGAAAAATGGTTCACAGGAAAACAGGTATAACAAAGAGACCTAAAGATAAAATATCCCACCTAGATTTATAGATTCTAGGTTTTAAACACAACACACACTCAAATGGAAAACAAGATGCACAGACCTAATCTGTAACACAAACACAAAGAATGGAAACCCTAAATTTGGGCCGCAAAAAAGCAGGCATAAAAAAGACACATAAAGTTCAAATTTTTCAAGTAAATTCACAAACCCTAGGTCCTAACCGTATAACACGACACAAGCGGAAGCAAGCCACAGAAAACTGCACTTCGACTAACCACATGAACAGAAGAATGGGCACAACAAAGTGAAATAAACGGACCTTAAAAAGCGCAGTTTTTTTTGTGCAAGACTTGGGAAGCTAGCAAACCGTATTCGCCAGTAACATAGCTGGGAAAAAAACACAGTAAAAGAGGAAAAATTCAGATGGAGAAGACGAAGATGCATGCGCTTAATGGGAAGGCAACTGTGGGGGGAAAAACACGAAAATCTACCTGTGCTGCAGTTTAAGTGTACAAAATGACCCAAATTTCTCTCTGTCCTTATAACGATGATAGCTATAGCTTCTTTTGTGGTTCAAATTCGCAGCTGGTACACTTCTATCACAATCGAACGTCATCACATCAGGCGGTAGGTTTTTTTCTTCGATTAGGAACAGGGATTACACGGTTGATTGGAAAAGGGTGCCGGAGGAGTGGCTGAAAGGGTTGGGTGATGGAAGGGTGGATGTGCTGGTTGGGTTTCTGAGAGAGAAAGCGGTAAGTGGTGGTAAGTAAAAGTATTAAATGGAGTTGTTGGTTTAGTATAGCCTAGGTACGGTAAAAGCATTATTTTATCAAGCAAGTACTTTAACCCCCCCCCCCCCCTCCGTTCCAGTACCTGCCATACCAACGGGCCTCCAGCTCATGCCTTTTGTTTTTCTAATGTCAAAAGGAAATTGGAAAATTGGCAATTAGCAAAAGAATAATGTTAAAAAAAAAAACAACAGAGATATATGGTTTCATTTAAAAAAAAAACGACACACGCACAATATATAGAACTATAAGAGTAAAAAAACAAAGACGAACAAAAAATAATGAATACGTAGCACCTAGAAAACCGATGTCCGTAAAAAAAATCATCGTAGACACAGTATATAAAATATGTATATATATGCAAAAAATAAAAGGAACATAATACAAACTAACTTTAGTACGTTAAAATTTTACGTAGTCGTATCGTATTAGGATATGATATATACCGACACGTGTCCTCCCTTCTTTCGCTCCCCGTTGTTTTAGTAACATTAGGATTAGGATATATACGTAGCACAATTTGTTAAAGCAATCCTACATATATAAAAACCGATGACAAATGAAATGATGAAACGAAAAGCACACACGTACTAATATAGGAAAGTAACTATAAAAAAAAAAACCGTAAAACCAGCAAAACAAAATGTAATAAAGTTTAAGTCCGGACCAATAGAGGTGCAGCACGTGGCAACACCACAAAAGCCCCCCTTGTTTTTGTATATATAATAGTTAGGAGAAGGGAATTAATAATGTATTTGTAATAGCTCAAAAGGCAAAAGCACAAGAGTCAAGCTCGGTATAATTATTTGATATGCAGCATTTTTTTTACTTATAAGAGAAAACGGAGCGTCCAAAATAAATAAAATAAAATAAAATACAATAGTATAATTCAAAAGAAAAACAAAGAATAGTCGTAATTCATTTTATATATAGCTATTTTTCAATTATAAGAGAGAACGGAATATACAAAATAAAATAACATTAAATTGAATAACCAAACCCAATAGTACCGAAAATCGGGGAAAAAATTTGAAAAAAAAAAACCATTGGTCAAACGAAAAATCCAACACACAATATATAGAAGTAAAAAAACGAAGACGAAAAAAAATAATTAATACGTAGCATTTAAAAAAACCGATGCCTCTAAAAAAACCGATATAGGCACACAATATAAAATATATATACGCAAAAAAAAAAAGAAAACACACACAGACACAAACAAACTCTAATATATTGAAATATCACGTAGTCGTATCGTAGAAGAGATATAAAAAACCAAAAAGAAAAAAAACAAAAACCAAAACACAAAACCCCCCAAAAAAAAAAAAAAAAAAAAAAAAAAAAAAACCTTAAACTACAAAATAAAAGATAAAGACACTTGGCCTCTCCCCCTTATTTCCCCACGTGGCCCTCCTCTTCTCCCCCCCCCCGACTTTGTAAATAGAAAGAGATATAGGAGAAAGGGGGGGAAAAAAAAAAAAAAAAAAGCTAAAAATAACAAAATCGAAAAAGCCAAGCAATTTAAAAAAAAAAAAAACATGGACTAATGGGGGGTGACAAGTGGCAGCTCCACAAAGTTCCCCCCATGTCTTTGTATATAATAGTTAGGATATATATATATTTTGTTATTAGTTGTGTAATTATCCGTGGCCGTATACGGCGTTTATATTGCCTCTAAATGGTTATCCATTCGCCGATTCCGCATTCAAAGGACTGTTGACATCAAAGCTTCGATTCCGATGTGCCAAATGTCGTCTGGATAAGCAGCAAACGTGTACGCCTTCTATCGTGAACGAACAGCTTTTTGGGAAAAATTTAATTAATTCAATTTATTATCATAATAATAATTGATTGATGATGATGTTTTTTCTGTTAGGAGCTTCGAGATAATCGCTTCATAGCTTTTAAATCCGTAATTGAATCAACAGATCAATCATTTGTTTTACTGTCGATTCGATCAATCTTCTCTTAAGGTATTCATCGACTTTACTCCTTTGAATGTTGTACCTCCGATTTCACGAATTTTCCTAGATGATGCTTGAGTTAGCATCAAATTTGGGGAATGGATTGCGATTTTGTTATGCTTCGCTTTATATTGTATCGATTGTGTTGATTTTTTTTTCTTTGTAAATCGGATTTGAATTGGTAGGTCTGGAAAGCTGCTGATTTTAACTCAATGATTGAATTATTTCAAAAGCTGCTGATTTTAGCTAGTTGTTAAACTGGTATCATATTGAGATGGAAGGATACATCGACTTTATTACTTTGAATTTACCCCCAATTTCATGGGTTTTCGTTTATTTTTTGAGTATGCTTGATTTAGCTTCGAAATTAGGGAATCGATTGGGCTTTTGTTATGTTTTGCTTTCTTTTTGCATCAGACGTGTTAATTTCTTTCTGTTTAAATCGAATTTGAATTGCTAGGTGTGGAAAGCTGCTGATTTTAGCTAGATATTAAACTGCTATCATATTAAGATTATGGAAGGATTTGATTTTATGGAATGGCTTGGGATTGATCTGTCTGTTAAAGTTCTGCTTTGCTTGGAAGATCCTTCTGATATTATTCGTGTTAGTGCTGTTTCGAGCCATTGGCGTCAATTCAGTAAGATCTCACACTTGTCTTTTTCTTTTCTTTCTTTAAGAGAAATTTGATATGTAAGCCTTTTATTTTGGAGCTCTTTTTTATCCTTATTAGATCAAAAGCTGGAAGGTCTTGAGTTATGATGAGATATTGAATACGGGCTGTCATTATTGGCACCACATTAAACATGCCGATGTGGTACACAATGACAACCAATTTTCTTGAAAATTTTAGATTTTAAAATCGACTTTCTGCAGACAATGGACCGGTGGAAAGTCGATTCTAAAGTTTAGAATAACATTTAATAAGTTGGTGTTTCCGGTGTGGTGCGACGGGTAAAAATTCAGCGGTGTCACACAAAAAAATGATTTGAGCAAATGATTTGTCTACCGAAAATTTACAACGATTGTTCACTAAATACACACAAAATATTAGCATACTTTGTATATATCTTGTGAACAATCGGTAGAAATTTTCAATGGATGTTTCACTCTTTTATTACTTAAAGAGAGGAGGGTGCAGTTTTGCTACTTTTGCATGGAATTAACATGTCGAGCTTTCGAACAATCAAATGATGCGAATGCAAAGCGTTGTAGATGAGCAATGCCATGAACTTATATAATTGCATTTATTCAATAAATTGGTAAAAGATCATTCCGTATGACCAGAGGTTACAAGTTTGAGTCCTGGAAATGGTTTGGCTTCCTGTTACTATAGGGTCAAAATGGCCTGACCTTTCCTTGTACTGAGTCGATGAAAACTGAAGATAAGTGTTGAAGATTTTCTGTATCATTTGCAGTTATCAACAATGGAATATGTAAGAAGTTATGCATGAAGTTGCTTCCGGAAATGTCCACAATCACCTGTGCTATCGGAGTTAAGAGCATGATTGAACCTGCTGATGTCCTGTCTGATGAATGTAATAAGGAATGGGCATCTCTCATAAAAGAGCACAGAGTTTACGCGTTCTTGGCTCGAGGTCTTGACCCTTGTGTGAGAAATGATTGTATATCCGAAGCAATCCGTGCCTCAAGCACCGACAATTACCCTGAAGAAACTATTTCCAACACATTGATACCAGGTGACAAGGTTGGCCAGAGAGCTTCATATTGGTCAAGCAAGGGTTCAAATGATCCTACAGTCCCTGAGACGTTAACGTATAAATTAGCCTCTAAATTATGCGTGGTCACCGAAATCCATATCCATCCTTTTCAAGGTTACCCTCAATCATTTTATTTTTTCCGACAAGTTTTTTGGTTTTTTCTTTTTCCTTTTGACCTGAGAAGATGTATTTCTGGTTTGAATAGCTTTTTTCCAGTTTGGTTTCCCAATATATTCAGCAAAAGCTGTGAGATTTCTAATGGGGCGTCCCAAAGTTGGAAAGGAAGTCGAAAGCGGTGGATGTGATGAATTTGAGTGGACACATGTCTCACCTGATTTTCCAATGGCTCAAGTGAGTTTCATTTTTATGCATTCTTTAGTCTGTTTTTATGTATATTACTACTACAATTGAATCTTTGTTCCTGTAAAAAGGCATCAGACAATTATGGCCTAAATGTAAATTGCAAAAATGTGTGTTAACTCCATTTTGCTAGTTGATACTTGTTGAATTAGCATTTCTCCCATATGGTAATTCTACACGGTATCATAATAGGTGGTATTGAGTTCAAACATCTGTCTCCACTTTCACCCTATTTATTTTACCAAGTTTTTGGCCTCCTTATTGACATTGTTGTGCCCATTATATGCATTTGTTTGCCTTATGTTGGTCTAAGTTCTTTGTTCTAGCCTACATATGAGGAGCGTGTTAAGGTGTATAGTGTTTAAATATTTAAATTACTTACCTTCCCAACTATTTAAGCTCTTGGGAGAGATGGTATTGAACCATAGTTGTTAAGGAGGCAAGAGGCGAGCTGGTATCCTGGGGTTGGGGCCTGGAGATCGCCTAGGCTGATTAAGCATTGCTTTTTTATCACTTTTTTTCTTGTCTCGCATCAACAGAAAACTTTGAAGATATTTCTTCAACAAAAGATGGAATACCCGAGCCTTTTGCTGAACCCACTACTATATGCATACAAGTCTCTCACTTCCCTGTACATGTGAACAGAAACAATGTTTGATTAGCCAAAAACGTATTACACCTATGACACTCTTTTTTCCCTGTTATGAGAGCGACGTGTCCATTCTTTCACATGAATTTACGCATAGATGTTTGATGTTCAATCAACTTAGATTTAACATTTAACAAACTTTCATTTACCATTGATTTGACAGTGAGATGAATTATTATCTTTTTGTGTGTGTTTTTCTTGGCATTTCTACATGAAACCATTAATGTGGGGGTGGTATCGCCAGGCATCGGCAAGGCGACCCACCCTCTTCGCCTTGGCATTGCTTTAACAACTATGAATTCAACAATGCTCCTTTGGTATTGGACCGGATTTTGTCGAGTTCAAGATATCATCAACCTTATTGGGTCTTGAGCCCATTATATGTTACAATATTGTATCATTTTGTGTTCTTAATTGAATGCGGCTTTAGGATATAAAATCGTTTATCGGCTCTTTCTTGATATAGGATAATAAGCTACAGAAGTTCAAGTTGCCTGAACCTGTTATTTGCATTGGAGGCATTCTTCAAGTACAGCTACTAGGAAGAGTTCAGAGACAAGAGATGGATGGTTTGTATTATATATGGTAAGCTCCTTAATAGTATTTTTTCTTTCGGACAGTGTTATTGGCACCACACTGAATCTACCGGGGCACCACACTTCGGGAAAGATTCGACTTTGCAAAGGTTGAATTTCGTTTTCGATGTCTCTAGTGTCCAAATTTTGAGCTTAAATTCGATTTTGGAGAGGGAGAAATTACTGTGGTGCCTCGAAAGTAGATTCGATATAGTGCCAATAACAATGTCTAATACAAAACGTAGTGTCTAATACACTAGAATCAAGCATATAAACAAAACCGATCACCACAAACAAACAAAAATCAGGTCACATGCATTGTTTTGATTGGATGATGGTAGATCTTCTCATTGAGGATATCCGTGGTAGAATTTCTCACACTTCTAAATCATTGATTAAACGAGCGAAACTCATATATCATTTATCAGCGGTTTGTAAGTGTGCAGTGGCTGATTGTAGCATTGTAATGTAGTGTCATAAAAAGTGTCTTTGATTGAGTTTATCTTTTTGGGGGTTTTTTTTCCTGCAGCATATGCAACGTTCAGGTTCTTGGGCGACCACTATCATCAGACTTCGACGTGGAAATACTGGATCAAACCGGGAAGTGTGCCGTGAAGTATTGCCCAGAATGTCATTCGCTGTCGAAAAACTGCTGTCCACGAGGCGAATCAAGCAATAATCCTTCTCAATTTCAAAGGTTGAGTGCTGGCATTAGAGGTTGGGAACAGATGATCTTGAATACTTTACTCGGAGCTGGAGCTGTCGTCGTTGATGATCTTGATGATGATATCGACCAACTCGGTTGAAAATCTTTTTATATAATTTCTTCGTTCCATGAATTTTGCACCGAGTGACATGCAATATTATCCTTTCGAGCCCTGAACCTTTCAGTGATCAGTTCAGTGACATCGGTTCCCATGTTTTTCTTCCGGTCCTAGGAGAAATTTTCTCCGGTCCTAGTGAAATTTTCTTAGGGATTGGTAAAATATCTCCCGGGATGGAGGAAATTTTCGGCGTCACTGGACCGATCACTTGATATAACTTTTATACGATGATGTTTGCAACTATTTTTCATACATCTGCTGATTTTGTTTGCAAATTTTCTCCAAACACGATTGAGCACGCGAAGTTTTACCGTTGTACGGAGTCTTCTATTACACAATTTGTAATAGACCTACGACTTGTATTTTTTTCCTTTTTTCTTTGAAATCCATGTATGTAAAAATGCTTGAATATACTGGATTGCCTTTATATTGTCGATTGTTTCTTGAGGCGACTTCTTTTGTATTTGGAAACACACATGAGTCTTAGTACATGTAAATATACAAGATTATCTTAATTTGCCAAAAAAAGTTGAAAAGCCGTTAAGTTCTCTACAGTGAAGTCCATTTGTGTGTCTAGTCGATGTGAATCCAAATCACACGTGGAGTTTGATGATTTATGATGTAGGATCAAGATGATGCCACATCAGATGTCTCCGACTTGATGAATGAAGTCACCATATAAGAACTTGTAAGGGCCAGTTAAAACCATTAAGATTCTATTACCATGGATTCTTCAATTCAAAAGAATTGCAATCACTTCATGCCGAAACGGTCATATGATCCTTCATGTGAATGTATGGACAAAATGCCACATACATAACACACTTGTACAATGCATGTCCGACATATCAAAGCACAATTTTGATAGAGTACCCCTTTAAAGTAAACTCATGGTTTTCGATTGATATAGATCTAAGTATAAGTACGCGTTGTTACGAGTAAACCTTCTCATCATACATAACAAGAAATTCAAATCATTACATATGTACCGAAATGGGAACAAAAGAATAACTTGAAAAATTCAGAGTTACTTTGACATAAACATCTCCCTTGTCTCAAAGGTAAGAGTTTGTAAACCTATATATAAAAGACATCCATTGCATATCTGGAGTATAGGACAACATTTTTCTATCCTTTGTTGATTTCCTCATTGAGAAAGTACGCAATCTGTGGTGTTTCTCGAGTGTGTCAGACATTTTGTGTGATTCATGTCTTATCAATGACGAATCTAGCCAAATTTGTGATGAAGATTTAGCTCATAGTCTATACCAAAGTCTTAAGGGGTTTTAGTACCTTATTGTTATGGATGACATCTGAGACGTTAATGATTGGTATGATTTGAGAACTTCATATCCGGATGACAAAAATGGAAGTAGAATAATTTTCACACATGTCTACATCAATACATCAAAAACAATTTGTTGATAGCGAATTCAAACTTCGTTGCGTACCTACCCGTTAACGGTTCAATGTAGACACGTGTGATAATTACTCTCCTCCCATTGTTGTCGTCTGGAATTGAATTCTCAAATCATTCTAAGCATTTATGTCCCAGATGTTATCCACAACAATAAGGTACTTCGAATCTAAGACTTTTGTATAGCCTAAGAACTAAATCACCTATCACTAATTTGACGCAATTCGTTATCAATAAGACATAAACCACACAATATGCCTAGCACCACATTCATTTTCACTCTTAATAAACACTACAAAACACACATTTTCCCGAATGAACCCTAACACCAGATACTTCAATAAGAAATGAACAAACCTTGTAGCGAAATTCACCGAAAATGAGTGTATTACGAATGTTTCAACTTTGGATGACTTCAAAACACAACTTGTTGAACTCATGATTCCACGGGTTGGCATTTGGCCGCAAATCAATATGCAAGCATTCGAGTTTTTCACCAATTTCTTCATCTTCCATTCCATTAAGCCAATGCAAAAGTATCAAACATGCTGCCTTGTTTGCCCAATCACGACCACATAATTCAAAACCGAACAATTCCTCACAGTTTTCTCCCCTGTAAACCAAATTTCTGAGCATAAACCATATCTGACTCTTCATAGGGAGAAACTCATCCTCTTGACACTTGACTAGATCATTTATACAACATAAGAGACATAATCAAAAGAATTCTCATGGTCTCATTACGTAAACACGATATCTCAATTCTAAAATGCTTGAGATGTTCTTGAATTCAACCGTACACTCCCGAATCTTATATTCCTTGCAGTTGCAGCCTTAAGATTCGATTCATCAAACGTTTCACTCGAGTCCGTTACTTCAATTTTACATATTTCTGCAACTGAATTTACAAGAGAAATCAAATCGAAATGCATATTTGCATCACATCCACATTGAATAAAGCACAATAAACATCCTTAACTCAGCTAAAAAAGGACTTTGATTTTCAGATTCATAAATTCAGAAACATTCTAACACAATTATCCATTAAAGGAATCAAACTCAGCTAGAAAAGCCTTTGATTTTCAGATCCATAAAATCAGGAACATTATTAATTCCATTTTTTCTAAATGACATTTAGCTCAGCAACCTCAAGAAATTCAATCTTTCAATCTTTTTGGTAACAGGAATCAGCACCTCAATAATCAACGAATAATGGAAAATACGGGGACATGTTAAGTAGCAAAGAACAAGAAGAATACCTTTGATGAAAACACTAGCTTGTCCGGCGAGCATCTAGCTAGCTAGCTCCGTTTTCCGGCCTCGGAAATCTCCGATTACGGTTTGGATCGATCTACAACAGCTACCTACCGATGCATTGGATTAAATAACACATTTTGGAACATTTTCATTTTAGCTCAACTGCAGCTTCTGGTAGGGAAATTGTAGGTTGGAATTGTGCGGCTATGACTAGGGCTGGACAAAATAATCACTATCTGGATTGGAATCAAACCGAATTGCATTGGGTTGGTTTCAGATATTTTTAATTACTTCCAATTCAATCCAAATTAAATTTTTTTTTACATTAATTATATTATACGCATTACCCAACCGACATAATATAACCCAATTTTTTGATCATTTTGCTATGTTGTTTTGGTTGGAAGATATTCATGGTGTTTCGATCATTTTGTTGTGCCAACATTCAGCCTTTTGCTATTTTGATGTAAATTTGTAAATCCGTAATGCATGTATGCAAGTATGCAACTATGGATGATTGATTGCAGCTGAATTATATTGTAATGTGTTGTTACTTGTTAGTTGTTATATGTTTTTTTTTTTGTCATTTTGGTTTATAATTTATTTTAGTTTGGATGTAGCTGTTTAGAATTTATATAAAAAATGTTGGTTTTGTCATATTTTTTTAAAGATTATCTTTAAACCGAAACCAACACAATCCAAACTGAATTCAATTCGAACCAAACCATTAGGGTTGACTTCGTTTTGGTTTGGTTTGGGAACGGATTATGACGCCAACCAAACCGAGTCTTTCAAAACCAACCCAAACCCGCCCAAACCAATCCAAGCTCAGTCCTAGCTATGACTAACATGTGATTGGTAATATAAACGAGTCGAATCGAGTCAAGACTGTTTTCTGATTCAAGCTTGATTCGATTAGAAATATAACCTTTCACGACACCTCGTTTTTTTCTGTTTATGTACAACAATGTAAAAGATAGATAGAGGGTAAACTAAGACGTCAAACATTTTACAAATGTTGAATTTACTTACAACGCCATAAGTGCATATTTTTATCAAACCTAAAATGGACTCTCTAAAAATTGTTCATAAATTCTTCTTTTTAAAATTCGATTCTATAACCAACCTTAAAAAAACCAATCCATAAACTCTATCATATATATGACATATATTTTATTTTTTATTTATATAATAGATATGTATATGGAGAAAGCTAATATATATAACAAATATATAATTTATGGTACTTGGTACATATTATTTTTAGTAAGGTTATATTATTATGAAATATATTTCTCACACCATACCCTATATTCAAATGATCCTTTTCTTTTGGTACAAAACAATTATTATTCATTGTATAAAGTAGTTGATTGATTCAGTAACTCCCTTGCACGCAAAGAAGAACCTTTACTCAGAGTTTGCTTTCAAAGAAGGAATGATGTTATCATAATATATTTTGTACTCTCACTTGTCAAATATTCTTGAATTGTTAAAAAAAAAAATAAAAAAAAATAATAATAATAATTGAGCCCGGTGCCCCCCGCCCTCGCTCAGAATTTCGTGATGGATATACATAATCAAGACTTGTGTTTGAATGATTTAGTTTGCTAGATGTTGAATGTATAACTTTTTTTGTTTTTTGTTTTGTTGAGATCGAACTATCATACCCTCCGGACGGGCGTCCACAATTCCGGAAAGACTTAATACCGAAATTACTTGTTTCTTTTCCGTTTTATGGTTTTAGAACATGTTCAAACGTAATTCTTATACCGCTAAATTGATGTTTACCGTATGAAATCGGTGTAAACCTTAGATCACCATAGGAAAGATGCATATGATTGATAGGCGAATCATCTACGAGAGTAGGAATTCATACTTTTGATAGGTGAACCACAACTTGAATTAAATCATCATAAGATAGTTTAGAGAGGAAATTGAGGGTTGCGGGATCGGTGAATTATTGAGACACACGTCCACAATTCCGGACGGGCGTCCACGGCCGACATAGTTTTCTATAAATCGCGGATCTCAACCCTAATGATACATTATTGAGAAGTTGTATCTTTTCCATGCTTATGTGTTATGCAATCGATATCGAAAGATGAATTGTTGTTGATGTTTACCGTATGACGAGAGTCGGTGTAAACCTTAGATCACCATAGGAAAGATGGGATTTTTAATCTTGACATAACGAGAGTTGATAGGTTGAATATTGAGAGATCTTACACCTTGTTTTGATAGCGTCAATCTTATATATCGAGAGATGAGAGATTGATAGGCGAATTATCTGAATTCATACCTTGATAGGTGAACCACAACTTGAATTAAATCATCACAAGATAACTTTAGAGAGGAAATAGAGGGTTGCGGGAACAGTGGATTATTGTTTGTTCGTTGTTTAATCACCATGATCATCTTCTTGTTTACTGTTTATTTTATAGTTTATAGTTTAGATTTCGTTTTCGCTTTTATCCTTCCTGGCTTTGGACTGACAATCCTCTGTCCAGTTTATTTTCTGTTTTTAGTTTTAGGTTTAATAATAATAGTATCAATCTTAGGAAAATTAATGAACTAGATACCTCGATTCCCTGAGATCGACTCCTGTATTAATCGCTATACTACGATCCCTACACTTGGGGAATACCGGATTTATAAATTTTATTACTTGTTTATTTTTCATTAGATAAATCCATGACAAGTTTTTGGCGCCGTTGCCGGGGAATCGGTGCGGTTGTCCAGTTCATTATTAATTTTTCTAAGGTAGTATAGTGGTGAGTATTCCCGCCAACGGAACCAAAAACAAGTTTTTGGCGCCGTTGCCGGGAATCGGTACGGTTGTCTAGTTTCTATTAATTTTTTTGTTTTTGTTACGAATTTTTCGTAGATAGGTTTTTGTTTCTATCATTTCTAGTTTTAAATAAATAAATAAAGGATTTCTAGGGTTTCTTAAGTATCTAGTGGTTTTTGATGTTGTATCTAGGGTTTCGAGGTTGCTCGTGTTTCTCGTTTTGTGCTTTATGCTAAGACCGGACGGGAGTCTACTTTCGTGAACGCCCGGCCACTCTTTGTGGTTTCCAGGCATGCGTCCATAGTGAGTGGACGCCCGTCCATCCAACATGCACCTATTCTGTTAAGTCATAGGGCAACTAGACGAGCGTCCGGTTTAATCCAGACGCCCGTCCAGTTCATAAATTCCAGGCGAACACCCGTTTGAAAGAAGGAACGCACGTTCAGGTTCCAATTTTTCTTGACTTGATTTTTAATGATGTATTTGACGTGGATGTTTTCATATGAGCTTCTGTGGCTAATTATTTTTACGTAGATGTTCTGAACTTGCATGTGTACATCTTTCCATCTACGGATCCATGTTAAATAATTGATGATTCATCCATGCATGTTATAGTTAATGTCGGTTCTCGTATGCTATAACTGTTCTTATTGTTATTTATTAGCTAATGTCGGTTTCCGTATGCTACATATCGATGTGATGAATCTTGTGAGCTTTGAGACCTATGTGCTTTCTTGTTATTTTTGTAACTCATATGGGTAGCTACCGTCGGTTTTCCGTTGCTACTATCTTTGGCTTATGAGTTATATCCGTTTAGTATAGCTAAGCTTGTTGGTTCTCCATAATGCTATCACCTTTGATGAGTCTTAAAGCGCGTCTACACTGCATGTAATGAATAATCTTGTCGTTTATCGTAAACCGTCATTATTTGGTAGACGTTTATTATATACATGTCGTGTTGCAAATGAGTGGGCTAGTTTTCTTTCTTTTATTTTTGCATATCATTTAGATGCATCTCATTTAATTGCATGTCATGTAGATTGCATTGTAATATATTTTCATGTAGTTGCACCTAGCCTAACTATTTTGTAATGTTCCATGTATATGTTCCATCTTTATATGAGCTTAATCTGAAAAAATCTCTATGACTTCTTTTCCATGTGAGCCTCTGTGGCCTTTGTATATGCGTAGATGTCCTGTTCTTTCACCGTTATGGTTTTCTTTCCATCTATTGCAATCCATGTTGAGTGATTCACCTAGCTAGCTGTGATTCCAATTTGATTTATGCTGTTCCTTTTGTCGTCTATCTAGTATGTTAGGGTTGTTTAGGGGCCGTCTACATGTCCAATCATCTTCCCGTCTACACTTCACATGGCAAGCTTCTGTGGCTTTGCATAATCGAATTTTGTTGCGCTTCTGTGGCGTTATTTGGCAGACGTTTATATATTTGACCTCACTTAGATTAGGGCGACATCTATGGAATTAGTTGGGCTAGTTTATTTTCTTTATTTTCGTTTTGCCTTTTTAGTATAGCTGCATATCATTTAGTTGCATTGTATTTTATTCTGTTTTTTTTCTTTTATTTTTATTTATCTTTTTAGTGCACCTAGCCCTGCTACTTTGTAGTGTCCTCTATCCTTAGTCCTTTATGCACACGTGGGACCTTATTTGTATTGTAAAGCTTCTGTGGCTTTATATTTGACGCTTAGGTGTCCTGTACTTTCCCTGTGTGGTGATTTTTCCATCTGAGCCATTATATCATGTGC
The DNA here is from genome assembly GCA_036785695.1 of Gentiana straminea. Lineage (NCBI taxonomy): Eukaryota > Viridiplantae > Streptophyta > Magnoliopsida > Gentianales > Gentianaceae > Gentiana > Gentiana straminea. Next base: position 1,248,973 of record JAVUPR010000450.1, read on the forward strand.
TTATTTCTTGTCTATAATTATTTTTGCCATGTTATATTCCCCCGTGTTCCCCGAGATACTGCCATGTTTTTCAAGTGGTGCAGGTATGTTTTTTTTAGCTGTTCTTGTTAAGCTGGCCTTGGAAGTGAATCTGGAGAGGAATACCTATGACATCTCGTGCCTCGGAAACGCGGATCGATTATCTATCCTTCTTGACCTATCTTCATATCATTACCAAATCAGCTAAGTTCTTTTATCTTTTCTTTAATTCTGCACAACTTGAGGACAAGTTGTAATTTAAGTGTGGGGGAGGGGAATAGTTTTATGTATTCACATTCATTTGCCATACTATTATATTTCTATGAAAAAATGCTAAATTTTAAAAAATTTGTTTGTTTTGTCCCAAGTGAGCAAAGGCATATCTTTATTTGAGTTCTTATATCATTGGTGCGTTATTTTGCATATTTAGTAAATTTAGATGTCTCACCCAACACTATTTTTCACGTGCCATAGTAAATGATGAGCTATATTTTAAAGCTATGCCCATTTGATTAGAGATTTTTGATGATTATCGCATGATTCTTTGCGTACATACGAATTTTGAAAATTTTAATAGTTTGTGTTTAGAATTAAAGTATGACATACTGTGAATATCTGAAGGTTTGAATGTGATAGGAAGGATATAATTTAAGGTTTGAATACCACTCTAAGATGAATTGTATGAATAATATATGTATATGTCGGATGTAGCTGCCAATGATTTGAGTGCGGTAGGGCATTATCACGAAATGTCCTATACCACTTATGAGGTTAATAGCTCCCGTTGTCGATGATAGTAGTCCGGCTAGGGTGTTATCACGAAACGTCCTATTCGGGAATGAGGGCATATGCTATACGTGTGTAATTAAGAGAACTTTAAGAAAAATTAGCAAATGGCAATGTGAAAAGATGGTTGAAAACCGTAGTTATCTTCTGACTATCCCCAGTATAAACTGAAAGATATGTTGTAGGGATTATCCTCTGAGTATGTCGGAAAGATCCTAAACGCACTTTATTATCCTTTTCGGGACATGTTATGTTTTGTAGGGTGCATGTTATAATCGTTTTTATATTTCTGATCTAAATGGGATGTTGGCTAGTTTTGCTTGAATCAATTTCAAGTGTGGATTTAGTGGAAATTTATTATGGCTATGCACACACACTTGGGCAAACCTCTAAACTATTGAATATGCTTTATGGTTGCATAAATGTTTATATGTCTCGAGTCTTGATTATGTTTTGTCTTGCTCGGGACGAGCAAGGTTTAAGTGTGGGGGAGTTGTTAAGGGTGATTTTGTACGTTTTATAAGGATATATTTTATGTCAAATTTCCCCCATATCTGGATGTTTTTCATAGAAATCGAGCTTTATATTGAAATATTGAGCAAGTGATGTTTTTAACGAGTTAATCGCAAAATTGGTTAATTTATGAGTTTTATTGGTGATTTTATGTTTATTTGAATATTATCACACTTTGCGATGTTTTTGATGACGTGTAGATGCATAATTGCGGTTCAAAAGATGATTAAATGAAGATAAATGTCGGATTTAATGGATGAAAAAGAGATAATGATGGAATTGGCTAGAAGAAAAGAGATAGAGTTGAAGATTTCGAATTTGGATCCAGCTGAACTGGCGTCCAAGTCCCGTCCAGCCTGAACCGGCATCCAGAAAAGTGGACTGGCGTCCAGGAGAAGATTTTTGATTCAGAGAGTTTGGACGCTGAGTGGACGGGCGTCTGAAGCAAGTCCAAGGCATCTGGACGGGCGTCCACAATTCCGGACGGGCGTCCACGGCCGACATGCTGAAAACCGACTTAGTTTTCTATAAATAGCAGCGCGGATCTCAACCCTAATGATACATTATTGAGACCTATTGATACACAATCATTAGGAGAAAAGGCCGGGGTTGCGATTTTCTTGTTTTATGTTCGTTTTCTATTTCGTTTTTCGCTACTTAATCTTCGAATGCTTGGAGAAGCTGAGCAATTGTTCAAACTATGTGAATCCGTTTCAACGGGTTCTTTATTTTCAATCTAGATTTGTTTTGTGAATTTGATTAAAGTTGTATCTTTTCTATGCTTATGTGTTATGCAATCGATATCGAAAGATGAATTGTTGTTGATGCTTACCGTATGACGAGTCGGTGTAAACCTTAGATCACCATAGGAAAGATGGGATTTAACGAGAGTTGATAGGTTGAATATAAGCTAGATTGAGAGATCTTACACCTTGTTTTGATACGTCAATCTTATATATCGAGAGATGAGAGATTGATAGGCGAATTATCTACGAAGAGTAGGAATTCATACCTTGATAGGTGAACCACAACTTGAATTAAATCTCACAAGATAACTTTAGAGAGGAAATAGATGCGGGAACGGTGGATTATTGTTTGTTCGTTGTTTAATCACCATGATCATCTTCTTGTTTTCGTTTATTTTATAGTTTATAGTTTAGATTTCGTTTTCGCTTTTATTTTTTTAAGAAGTTTATTTTCTGTTTTTAGTTTTAGGTTTAATAATAATAGTATCAATCTTAGGAAAATTAATGAACTAGATACCTCGATTCCCTGAGATCGACTCCGGTATTAATCGCTATACTACGATCCCTACACTTGGTGAATACCGGATTTATAAATTTTATTACTTGTTTATTTTTCATTAGATAAATCCGTGACAGTATCCAACTATATTCTACTTTTTTTAAGAAGTCGGCGTTCTCGTATGGACTCTATCAGAGAACTCTAGAAGTGACTACCACTATTTCTAACGGTATATAACAAATTAACAATTAATTGGCGTCCTCACGAGAACAATATTAAATGACATTAATGACGATCTCTACCGATTCTCATGTTGTGAAACTTAATTTCATTTTCCTCAAACAAACAAAAAAACAAAAAAAACTTAGTTTCATTTGATAGATTACCATGATACCTTCGTAATACCTCAAAATCTCGTCTGAGTCTAAAAACGATACTTGGGCCACAAGAGACCAAATAACAACATAAACTCGTCATTCTCACTTGATTTAAAATGTTTCACCCTTTCTCAACGTATTATCAATGTACCATTTCTCTATTTTTTCCCCAATATAAAATACTACAAATATGCAACTTATCATTTCTCAATTTGTGCAGAGATTCTATCATATATCTCCCTGAATATAAATACTTTAAAATAGAAAGGAGTTTGAGTAATTATAAGAAAGGAAAAAAAGAGAATACATTATAAGTTGCAAAGTAATTTTGGGTAATTATTTGGAGGGATGAAAAATTACCTGTTAGGTAACAATGTTGGTCGGTGACATGGACATACAAACCAACTAGAATATCATGTTTCACCCTCTCCATTCTTAACAAATATTCATTAGAGTTTGTATTTGCAAGTAAGTTGACGCTACTGTCACGACGACTCAATCATAACGAGTTACATAACGTATTTCTACACTATTGATCATGATATAAGACATCGTAATCATGACCAATAATATAAAAAATTGTTGTACACTCGTTATTAGCGTTGTAAACGATCCAAATAGAATCATATATTTACTATTCGAGTCGAGCAACCACTTCAAACAAACATTGTCGCTTAAACTTGGTTTGAGTTCGTTCAAGTGAGGAAAAATTGCTTTATGATCGGCTCAATCGTGTTCTAATAATGCCCGAGTTCAGCTCGATTACGCAGCTCAAATACACTTTGAGCAGCTCGAAAAAATGTTAAGCTCTAAAGTGCTTGAGTTCGGCTCGTAAAAGAATAAAAATGAATATACTTTCTTAATATAATATAATAATACTCGATAAAATTCGTGAACGATTTGACTCAGACTTTCAAATGCTTGAATTCGATATAAATAATAAACTGCTCGAGTTCGGTTCAGATTCAATTAAATCATATTTAAATAAGTATTTCACGAGCCAAACATCAAACTACAACGAGTGACTGGACTCGTTTTACATCCCACTCGGTAATATAGTTGAGTGTTTGTATCGTAATAGTAATAAGTAATAAATACGCGGTAAAAATTAATTTTAACGAAAATAAACGGTAATTAAGAAGAAAAAAACACGCTTTTGGCGCGTCCTCCGCAGGTTTTTTCACCGTATATTTTCGTCAACCCCAACATTTATACACGTATTGACTATATAAATACTCTCCCCCTGCATTTTTTTCGCTGGCCATTCACTTTTCCCCATAAGATATTTTTTTCAACTCCTTTGCTCTGCTCCTCAACTCTGCATTTTTTCTACCTACATTCAAAGCAGATTCTCTGCTCCATTAATTTTCCTTCTGCATTAAGATCTCGTTGTTTGAATTTCCGATCGATATTTGTTGATTTGAAGTTTTGCTTAGTTTGGAGCAGCGAAGTTGAATCCAGCACCGACAGTTTTTGCTGAATCGAAATCGGCGATAATGTGTGGTAAAGCTACAGTTACGAGCATTTGCAACGAGATCGTCTATTAGTATTGAGGTATTTGTAACTCCGATTTAGTTTTAATTGTTAATTTGAAGTTTTTGCTAAGTTTTGCTGAGTAAAAACCGGAGATGATGATGCGTGGTAAAACTACAATTATTAGCGTTTGGTACAATATCGCTTTGCAATGTTTGAGGTATTTGTGACTCCGATTTGTTTTTAATTGTTAGTACACTGAAATTTCGCTAATGTCGGAGAAGAAAAAGTTGAATCCATCACCGACGATTTTTCTTGAGTCAAAATCGGCGATAATGCGTACTAAAGCTACAGTTATGAGCATTTGCAACAATATTTCGTTACAATATTGAGGTATTGGCGACTCGATTTGTTTTTAATTGTCAGTACTTAGAATTTTTTGCTAAGTTTTTCTGAGTCAAATTCGAGATGATGATGCGTGCTAAAGCTACAATTACGAGCGTTTGCAACAAGATCTTATTACAATATTGAGGTGTTTGTAACTCCGATTCGTTTTTCAATTGTTTTTTTTTTTTTTTTTTTTTTTTTTTTTTTTTTTTGAAGTTTCGCTAAGTTTGGAGAAGCAAGTTGATTGAATCCATTGAATCCACTACCAACAGTTTTTGCTGAGCCAAAATTGTGAGATTATGATGCGTACTAGAGCTATGGGAGTTGAACTGCCGTCGCCGCCAAATAGTGGTGGTGGAACTGGTGGTGGTGATCGAGGTAGTGAAGGCGAATGGGAGGTTAGGCCGGGTGGAATGCTGGTTCAGAAGAGAACTGATTCGGATCAGAACCGACCGCCTCCTCCTCTTATTATGGTTCGAGTCAAATATGGTTCGAATTATCATGAAGTTCACATCAGCTCTCAAGCCACTTTTGGTAATTCTTACTTTTTGTTTACTCAATATTTTGAAATTGGATATTGATATCTCCTTTTTCAGCATATAGTATGTATTATGGATGAATCCTTTGGACATGAATTAATTTGCTGAAAATCTTGTTTTGTGATTCTTTTAGTAAATTTTAGTTACAGTGTTGTTTTGATTTCACGAGTATCATATTTAATAAATCGACTCTCGTTTATTGTAAGGAAAGAGTAGCAGAAATATCGTATTCGGATGAAAAAAAACTTATTATGTGATTCTTATAGTACATTTTAGTTACGATTTTGTTTTGATTGCATGAGTATAATGTCGAATAAAGTGATTATTGTTTACTGTGGGGAGAAAAGTAGCAGAAATACATTATCCAAATTAAAAAAAAAGTTTTATTGTGTCAATGAATTGGAGTAAGTGATTAATCTGCTATCCAAATACCCCTATATTTAATGATAGTATCTGTAACAGTCTCTTTCACATTGGATAAAAAATTCAACATTTGCTAAGTTGCTTCTAATGTGATTTTGGATTTATTATTTTAGGCTGAGCAGAATAAGTTTAGAAGTAGAAATTTAGTCTTACAATAACATAACAGCAATGTTTTTTGTAGTTGATAAAATTGGTTTTGTTTATATATTGTTACTGAATAAAACAGGGGAGTTGAAGAAGATGTTGACTGGGCCAACAGGATTGCACCATGATGACCAGAAATTATTATTCAAAAATAAAGAGAGAGATTCAAAGGCATTTCTTGACATTTCTGGTGTGAAGAACAAGTCTAAAATTGTGTTGATTGAGGATCCACTTAGCCAAGAAAGGAAGTTTATTGAGATGAAAAAACATGCTAACATGGAGAAGGCAGCTACATCAATATCTGGGATCAGTTTAGAGATTGATAGACTTGGTGGACAGGTATGTGGATTTCTTACTCCAACTCCCTTTTTCTTTTCCCCCTGTAAGTAGTTCTAATGTTTTGTATATATATTTTAACTGTAAGTTCGGATAGTTTCTGCTATTGTTAACATCCCCGGGTCATCTAGCATTTACAGGGTATTTACACATTATCTATCTGCATAGTCTCACCATTAATATTCGGAATCGAACCCACAATCTTGTAGGGAGAAAGTGACTCGTTATTACCACCAGAGTTAACTATCCACCAATACAGTCTCACCGTTAGTAGGAATCAAGCCCATGATCTTGTGGGGGAGAAAGTGACGTGTTAGTACGAGCCGAGTCAACTATCCACGGACACAATCTGTGGAGAGAAAGTGACTCGTTTCTACCAGTTGAGTCAATTATCCACCAACATAGTCTCACTATTAGTCATAGGAATTGAACCCTCGGTCTTCTAAGGAAAAAATGTCTCGTTATTTCCAGCTGAGTCAACTATTCACCAACATAGTCTCATTGATGGTCGTAGGAATCAAACCCACGATCTTCTAAGGAAAAAATGACTTGTAATTTCCAGCTGAGTCAAATATCCACCAACACAGTCTGTCACAAAAAAAGACGTAGTTATTACCCGCCAAGTCATCTATCCAACAACACGGTCTCACCGTTGGTAGTGGGAATCAAATCCACGAACTTGTGGGAAGAAAGTGGCTCGTTATTACCAGCTGAGCCAACTTGTGTTGATTCTCAACCCAGTTTGTGTTGGCTCTTATGTTTTGTGATTTTCGTCTTCAAATGCCAGAACATTGTCGTCTGCCTCTTGTGTAGAAGTGTTAGGGGAGGGGAATTTCTGATGTAGTGAACTAATTTTGGAAAAATGAATAGGTGTCAGCACTTGAATCCATAATTTCCAAAGGAGGGAAAATTGAAGAAAAGAGTATTACAAATGCGATCGAGTTATTAATGAATCAAATGCTCAAGTTGGATGCAATCACTGCCGTTGGAGATGTCAAATTGCAAAGAAAAATGCAGGTACTTTGTCTGTCACCACACCGAACTTAACGTTACACCACACCTACCATAATAACATCACACCCGAACATGAATTTTCAAAAGGTCGGGTATGATAATCGACTCTTATATGAAGTCTTTTATACCCGACTTGTCACCATGGTGTGATGCCACAGTAAGTTGGTTGTGGTGAATTTAAAAGATCCCATCTACTTAGAACACTTGTCGTAGATGCCGTATAATGTTTAATCTCTAAAATATAGCGAAATTTATAGCAACATTACAGAATTCCACAAAATACAAATTATGACCTGTAAAAATTCTAATGCTTTTTACTCTGAACAGAGATTCTGTTGAACAGTAAAATGTAGTGTTTTGAGTGTATAAAGTACAGAATTCTTGCGGAATCGATAGAAAAACATAGGACTTGATAAGATTAAATTTGATAGAGTTCAAATGCACAATTGTTTTTTCTACTCCATTAGGTGAAAAGGGTACAAAAGTATGTTGAAACACTAGACGTGTTGAAGATTAAAAACTCAGCTCTTGACAACAATGTAAGCACTTCAGTCCAGCAGCCACAGCCACATCCACAGGTGAAGCAGTCGAGGCGTTCAGCCTCGGGATCTGTTGTAATCACGACACAATGGGAAACATTCGATGCGATACAGACGACGACAACTCCATCTCCTGCTGCTGCTCAATCTTCATCTTCAACAAAGTCAACTGTTGCAGCAACAGGTTCTCCTCAACCTAAATTCAACTGGGATTTGCTATGATAAATTCATTTAAAGCTCTTATGGTATCATCTATATACATACCCATTCTTTTCATGTATGTATTGTTTTCTGCATTTTCCCAATGCCCTTTTTACTTTGAAAATAATTTGGGTTTTTTTAGTTAAATCCATTACACATGTATTGTATTTGTTGAATACTCTCTGTGCTCCTGTTGTGTGATAAGGTGCATAAATTTGTGTTTTTTTGTGACTGGGAAATAAATATTTTGCAGTTCAATGTAATTTATCAGCAATGTTTTTCTTTAGGTAGTTCTTTTATGATTACTCCATTTCAGTTACCGTCCGCATGCTTATCAATTACTGTGGCCAGGACGATGCAATGTCGGATCTTTTCTTAAATGGAGTGAAGGTAGTTCTTCCATGGTTACTCCATTTGAGGAGTAATCCGACACAGTATCATCCTGACTAAAGACTGTAAATCATTGATTACAGTCTGTGGTCAGGACGATGCAAAGTTGGGTCATTCTTTAAATGAAATATGACCATAGAAGAATTTCCCAGGGGAGGGTACATCTTCCATGGTTACTTCATTTAAGGAGTGATCCGACTTAGCATCATCCTGATCACAAAGACTGTAAATCATCAAATTACAGTTTGTGGCCATGATGATACAATGTCAAATAGGATGATAGCAATGTCCCTTAATTGTTGTTGGCATGTCACTAGTGTAGTAGACCTGCTTCTGGTTGACTTTTTAAATAAATCATATACAATCCAAACAATGCAGTGTTTTAACTTTGTTTCCCTATCATTTCGGTTAGGGAAAGACGAGTTTCAACTAACGTTTTTATTTTTATATTTTTTGTTTTGCAATTTGTAATAAATTATAATTTAGATTTGAAAGGTGGTGGAAGAGTGTCAATCCCTTTCCCTTTCACTTAATAGTTCTTTCGTCGGTCTTTGAGATGCTTCTGTGCTACAGATAGTAGTCTTTTTTTTTTATTTTATTTTAAAGAGATTGTAGTATTTTGTAGACATATAATATATATATATATATATACTGTCTGTAGTATATATAGATATAATATACCAACCACAAACACTAGAGTGGTTGTAGTCCCTTCGGGGATATCCGATAAATTTGAAACTGACACTAGAGTGGCTGTAGTATATGTATATGTATGTAATGTCTGTAGTATATTTATATATCATATATATACTACGGACGCTATAGTATACTACAGATATTAGTGTATGTAGTGTACGACAGTGTCTGTGGTGGATATATATACACTAGTTCATACTCTATATATATACACTATAGACACTAGCTTGTAGTGGATATATATACAATATATACACTAGTTTGTACTCAATATATACACTACAGACACTAGCTTGTAGTCGATATATATACAGACCAGGAAGTACATACCATAAACGCTTGACCACAAATGCTAGACCAGGAAGCGATACCACTATATATATAATGTCGTTAAAGAATGTCTATGAAGGTCATAGATATTTGAAATATGCCATACACTCAATTCTAGATGTTGATACGAGACTGTTTCAATCGAATTGTAAAAAAAAATTGTATAGATGAATGATAAAAGTGGCAAAATGAACATGTCTATCCCGATATATCAAGTAAACAAAGTAAGCCATCAGAACCCATTCTTCACATTCTCATATACTAACCATAACAAAATGCTAATTACAGTGTCTCTGAATAATGTTTTTAGAGCAGTTTTAGCCCAGGCAGAGGAATCATCTGTTGAGGCGTTTTTCCCCGTAAGGTCGCGAAAACGCAAGTTACCTTGATCAGATATTAATGAATAAACAACTCCATTCATATGACCTTTTCCAATCACTCCCACAACTTTCTTACAATTATTCACTGCTTTGCTTCTCTTCAGAGACCATGCAAGATACTGTTTGTTATCTCCAATGTGTAAAAAAAATAAAGGGAAAAAAAAATAAAATAATATTGGTTAGAGTATTTGCGATAGATTCAGTAAAATAAAGTAAAATCTGTAATATAGACTTAAATCATCCATATCCATTAAAACAATCAGTAGCGAAATCTCTATTTAAATCTATAAAATACCGATTCACTATTCAAATGATGTGTATTGATGCATTTTTAGTGTGAACAGAGATTATGCAAAATTAATAGATGTGGTATTCGAGTTTGTAAAATATAGGAATTGATGCTAGTGCTCTTAAGGGGCATGATTTCAAGAGGGTTAATGACATTTGCCACAGCATTGTATCAGTGCACACTTGTAGGCCATTAATCAACGAGTGTGGTGTGGCGGATTGTCACGAGTAGGTCCCACCATTGTTCAGAGAATGGGTGAGATTGTTGATCAATGAGAGGGCCCCGGAATTGATCAATGAGTGGGTGGGACTGCCACAAGATTATACCACTACACGCTCGTAGATTATTGCTCAATGAGTTGGTCACACCACTGATCAATGAGTGGCGAGACCGCCACAAACATTTGTACCGTTACACGTATAGAGCATTAATCAATGAGTGGTGAGTCTGCCACAGCATTGCATCACTGATCAATGAGAATAGGTCCCGACATTGATCAGTGAGTGGGTCACCAATATGATGAACGACCTATACGACGAGTGTGTAGTGATGATATCGATTTTCTTTCTACGGATGCCAAAAAGATTTCTTATGATTCCTTCAAACAAAAGTGGAAGGAGATCATATGAGTAAACAATAATTAAAGAAGGTAATTACCGTGTCACGTTCATGGATGAGAGCCTGCAACAGTGATGGATATGAAATGCTCAATTGCTCATAAAGTTCTAATTTTCTCCCACTTTCATGCTGTCACATAAATTAATAAATTTATAAAAGAAAAAATTTATAAAAAAAAAAAACCAAACAAACAAAACAAAACAAACAAACATGAAGCTGGACCTACATTTGGTGGATTATTTATTGAGAATGCTAAGTGAGCAGTCTTGAAAAAAAAAAAAGTTTAAATGATTATTTATCTCATGTCCAAACTACTTGACTCGGTTTGAATCTGCTCGAACTCGATTCGACTCGAATTACACACGAGCAATGCATTAATACTACTCACGAGTAAGTTGGAATACATATTTATATATAAAAAGAAGACATATATGTATATTTGGCAAATTTTAAGACGGTCAATGACCACCTAACTCAATGGACACAGGTCATCACATGAGTGATTGTGTGTATATTTATACACGTATGCATACATACATATATAAATGTATGTGCCTTTATATTTATAGCCAATGTAATTGTTATATCAAAACTCAAAATTTTTCTTGATTTTCTATTAGTTTCAGAGAATACGATATTCAATTATCTTGCCGTTTATCAAATACTTTCTATTAGTTTCTTGATTGATATGTTCAGCTCGTTCAGAGTATTACTTGATTCGACTCGACTCTAGCCTCGTTTACGCTCCTAAGCCAGCGGCAAATAAAGAGGGGGTTACCTTCACCGCACTTTCGGACAATGTGGATGGGGATGTTATTCCTCTAATGACAGATTTAAGTAGGCTGAGCTTGTCTTTCCATTTCAGTGAATTCCATGCCCTCTCAATCTGATGCAAAAAAGACACAGATTACAGTTTTTTTTATCAAAGAATATATCATACAAAATGAGCCAGAAGAATAAAATCAATGCTATAGTCTGATCATAAAAGTGTTCATGTTAGAAACATAAATGAGGGATTATAAATGCATATAATAAAATAAACAAGGGATTAACAGATAGAATAAATTCACATACAGTAATTTCAATAGGCCGATCACCCAAAACAATTTGAGCACCAATTTCTTCAGAGGTCTTTCTTGCAACACGAAACTGCAATTTTAACCAAACCAAAACCTTGTTAACGATAACAACAGCAAATACTCGAGCTGAAAATTGATCAAATATGTATATCTCTTGTTTATAACTGATTACCTCGTCGCCAAAAGAACGTTTCGCTTGTGATGATAATTTTGATGAGAAAACCGCCAACAAAAAGCGCAATGCTAGAGCAGTCTGACCTCCTGTTTATAAAATTGTGCAACTAATTTTGACAAAACAGTAATAACATCAATGATAATAAAGAAAAGAAAAAGGAGGGTTTGGGGGGGGTGGGGGACTATACCTAAGTTTACTGCGACCAACAGCACCAAAGAAGCCATTACCACTAAGGGAAAACATGGTTGAGTTGATTTTCTGGTTGTTGAGCTCACCATCATCATTGCTTGTGTACATTATCCCAGCTCTGAAAATGGACTCTGCATGATTGAACTGATGGAATCACAACAACACTATGAACAAACTGAGGAAGGTTATGACTTACATCTGTCATTGAAACAACTCGATTCGATATTGCATAAGACTTGTAAACCTATCTACTTATTTTTTCGGTTCCTAACTGGTTTGGCTGCGGTCACATTGGACCCGAGTATTCCGGTTCAATTCCTCAGAACCTCGAAAGACGATCTTGATGAAGACAAATTATGTCCTCGTAATTTAATCGGGCTAAACTATGAATTTAGGGCTAAATCACATAAACCCTAACGATCCAAATCCTAAGCACACGTATGTTGTGTTAACGTTTATGGCTGAGTCTAAGAATGAATCTTAGATTGCCTACGTATCCTGTATCGTTCCAGGAATCAAGCCTTACGTAGTTCCTGGAAAGTAGTATTTATAAGGTGGCATACGTGACCTAAACCTAATTAGAGGCGGTTTAGACTTATTCCATAATTGACCCTATTGGGCCCTTTATGCGATTACCCCCTGCCCAAGTAACTAAGACTAATGGGCTTTATTAACAACATAGGACTCTGTTCGTCTTCGACCTCCCCGACTTGCGGGATCGAGGCGATGGCTCCCCCCGACATCCAAGAACCTGTTACCGAAGTCGATACAGACACGGATCTCGGACTGGGGCCCAAGACTTCCCGTTCCCTCTTTAAGCACATGGTCCAATCATTCGATGACACGTGTATGAGTCCAACCCTGTATCATCAGATCTCAAGATTCAAACTCAAGACCTTCAAAATGATTAGCTCAGAGGGTAGACAGGGTCTTAATCCTTAACCTGTCAGTTGTTGCTGTTGGTAGCCTACACAAGCTATTCTCGTGGCAAGTACGGTTTAGTGCATTCTAACCGGGGATGAACTGGAAATGGCTCTCCTGGGAGCCTTCCTAGGGCATCAAACAGTCGACTCGGAATCGGTAACTAATTTGCATATACAGCATATGAAATGACAGAAATGCACTAGTCACTTATGGACCATAACTATTACATAATAACTTTTGTCAAGCAGATTTACATTTTTCCAGTACAATTGAATTTTTAATTCACAAATTAAGCATGAATTATATCTCGCAGCACACCTAAAGTGCCATGAAAGGAGTGCTGCAAACTTATGAAGCAAACTGAAGTTCATGAACAGGTTACTTGCATCTAAACTAACTGTGAAGCTCCTTTTTATCCAGAAGGACAAGAGGAAGAACATACTTCGAGCCATAACACAAAGAATGCTTGATAGTTATAAGTTCATTCAGGCTCTCATCAAACACCTTCCATAAAAACTTAGTTACTTAGTTTACTTGGTGAATCTAGAAGCTGTTTTACATTTTCTCTACAAATTGTAACATTATCATAAACATGTATTCAGAAGTTTTTCACGAACAAAGTAGTCGGATGCCTTACATTATTTCAGTTTATGTTCACAACTCACAAGGCATATCGAAAAAGCATAATTCCTGAAAAAACTGCACAGATCGTGAAATAAAAAGGAAGACAAACTGTTCATATGCTTAAGCAGCATGTCGATTTCATGATTATCTACAACAAACAAAAAATCAAAGGATACAAAGATTAAAACGACTTGCCTGCTTCTGCAAAGCTCCACAACAACATTATCAGGCTTCACCTCTCGAATCACTCTATCAACATCCACAGCAGATTCTTCAGAGATATGATTCGTACCGACGAGCCAAATCGCTTCCGGCTCAACAAACTCTGTTCGCCATGACGGCACCGGTCCGTACTGTTCCTTCTGAATAAGAACAACGCATCCAGAATCAGCTAAATCCAGAAGCTGAGGATGAGTTTTAGCTATTGCAGATCTCGAATCGGTGAGAATTTCTCTTCTGTAATCGAAATCCGGTGGCGGAGGTTTGATTGAGAATCGAATAGCTGAATTGATGTGATTTAGCAGAATGAAACGAGATTTGAATGATGAAAAACATGGAGATTTGAAGGTAATCGATGAAGAATATAGAAATTGAAGTGAGGGATTGTTCATAACTGCTCTATCGGATTTGTGTTCATGCAGTTGGAACTGATGAGTGAATGAGAATGCGAGCTCATGAACAAGCGTCCGGTCCGGTTTATATATTACGTGGATTGAACACTTCTACATTTTACACACATTTGTGGCTTTCGATTAACGACAATGATATACCTGTGTATGTAGATTTAACCGAACTCGAACTCGAACTCGAGCGGTTAATCAAAATTAAAGGGTGGGACTTTAAGTATTGAAAAACTTGGCTCAAAATATTTATGAGTATTATTATTTTATTTATAATAAAATTAAAAATATATTTTTTTTCTTTTTTTTTTTTTGTATTTTTTGATAAGTCTGTCGAACTCAAACACTTCAAAATTTAACAACTCAAACACTTCAAAATTTAACATCACTTTGAACTGCTTGAGCTCTAATTCAAGCTTTAAATTTTGTCGAGCTTAATAGAACGGATCTTGAATATAACTAAAACTTAATCAAACCGATCTCAAACAATTTTTTCTTGTGAAATTTTAAAATACAACCGTTGTATGAAGGTTTTACCAAGTGCGGCATACATTACAATCACTCATTTCTAACCTCTCACACACGATAAAAGTGTATTATGTGAGAGAGGGTAAAAATGATAGGTTCTAATGTATGCCACTTGGTATAACCTTGCTACAACCGTTGCATCATAAAATCTCTCTTTTTTCTTTATTAAAATGAACTCGAGCCGAGTTCTAGCAGCACTTGCTCCACTCGATAATTAAATGTTTACTTCAACTCGGATCGTTTACCCTATAGTATTGCCTTAAAAGTCATAGTTTAGATCGTTTTGTCTTTATACTGGGATGGTGTGTGAGAGATAATTCACGATTTATATTATATACAAAACTAAGTTGTGGCTCAACATTATGATGAGACTCGTATCGATCAAAGAGTGTCGTTGAAACATAACATTTATGATTACAAACTTTATCAAGTCATTGATTCAGTGATTGATATGAATTTCATTATGATTTATCGAATATCGGTTACATTATATTACATCGTAAGTTGATGGATTTTTAACTAACAAAGGAATACCTTTTTTTAAGTGGTGTTTTATACATGACACAATTATACATGTAACAAATTATTTAGAGCATATACATACATCATAAGATGTACCACACGTGATCCTTGACGAAGGTCGAATTGAGCCTCACCACGCGTCATCTCCTAATTGATCAAACAATAAATGAAGACAGAGAAGCAGCAACATTAAGGGCCAAGAGCCCCATTTTATGCCTAAGGGCAGACCTGAACCCCAGGTGGGAGGTCTTACCCGTTCTTCCGAACAGCACCACCGCAGGTTGGCTAGGTTGCTGGGGAGCTCGGGTTTACGTAGTACAGGCCGAGTTGGTCTGGAGAGGCTCGACGCAGGTCGGCCAGAGCCTCACTCATCTGATATTGCCCACGTGCATAATATGTAAGATAAACATGGAAAGAATCTCAAATCATTAAGACTCTGATCCTGGTATTCAAAATACTCATAATTATCTCCTAAATAATAGGGGTTGACACAAGATAATCCTTGGTCAATACGAAATAGAGTCCACCAGGACACATCATAGGCATACATAGGGTCAGTGGGGGACCTACATACAACCAAGGTAACGTAGAATGCACTATAACGAAAGAGACAACACAAGAGCTAATCCAAGCTCTTAGGAAAATTCACTCAAAAGAGTATAAAGGATTACATAATCTACCCTATCAACTAAAGACTTAGACTATTTATAGGTTAAAAAACCGTTTAGGTAAAAACCAATACCCTTAAAAAGCCCAAAAGGCTACACACTAATTAAACAATAATAAGGGTAATTCTAATTAGGATGTCCCTGCATCAATCCCTCCTCGTCAAAAGCCCGTCCACGAGCCAACTCCATTGAGGCCTCACAAGCATTATCAAGATTCATTGGTGGGTCAAGCTCATTCACCATCTTGTAAAACAATTTCAACTACTCCCTTGATTGTCCATTCTTGCACTAAGTATTCACACATGAACTTATTATAATTCCAATTATATCCACCATGATGAGCTTCCTTTGATATTAGCGATGTTCTCGTAATTCCAAACCTTCCAACACTCCCATTGAATAACTTGTCCACGATTTAAGTTAAAGCCGGTATCCGTTGAAAGATTGCAATGCCAATGTTCTTTGATCACCTCATCATGGCGGTTACTAACATCCCAAAAGCATTAGCGTGTATTACAAACAGCAAATGCGTTTGCAACAACTCAAACAAAAATGGCAAGTTGGCCTGAAGCAAATATAGTCATATAAAATCTAATTTGCATCCGACTGGAGCATGTATCATCAAGTTCAAAGAAAGCCATGCCAATTGTTTATATTACTCCAGTTGAATTTTCGGAGCTAATGACACCATACTTCCACCATTGCTTTGTTGTTATTAATTCCGCTTCTAGTCCAAATTCTCAATACCCATAAGCCCTTATGTTTCCCTTCCACCACCACGTTGCTGGTTACAAGTAGCGATATTAGAAAGTCGATTGCAAAACCGAAAAGTGAAGTTGTAGAGGAAGGCATCATCCGGCCCCAAAGAAACAAGTACCCCCATGGATCAATACTGAGCATACAATGAATTCCAGCATTTTGTCAATTCTTCATGAATGCAATTTGAGTACAAGGAATAGTGTAACACCTTCTGCCACTTGTTGAAAAATATCCATCAAACTTCTCCCATGTAATGAGCTAGTATAACAATTGTCTCTGTAACCAACCAAACTTCTTCCTTGGATAAATTACAAGTTGCAATACATAGGTCCCAAAAACATCCAACTGTAACCTCTCCCATACGTAGCCAAAAAGCAAAGACATGCTCTTCCTCTTGGAACACGTTGACTAAAGGTTCTTTAAACTGGACTTAGGTATTCTATCGACTAGTCATTTTTTCTTTGCCATTGGAGATTCTATCACATTGAAGCTTCCTCCACCAAGCTTATAAGATGCTATTCTACAGTGATACTGCTCCGGTGGGTTCATTTCTTCAATATAATCTTCGATCGCATCAACCCATGCCCAGAATTCTTCAATTTGTGAAGACCCATAAAAGACCGGAAATTTATCGTCATGTTTGAAGCTATGAGGTCCATCAAAATGGCTCCCTCGGTGATTTGTTGTTTGATTGGATCTGCATTGCTCACCCTGCTCTTTTTATTCGAGTCCAAATGGGGTTGATAGTAAATACTTTTGTTGATTTCACCATGTATGGTACGAGGAAGTCGCGTCCGCAGTGATGAACATCGAGCTTCATTTCTTGTTGTCTGCGTCTTAGTTCACCCATGGCTTGACGTGTTTCCATCATGAAACAGTCTAGCTTATGGTCCAACTTTGACACCTTCTCCCGAAGGGACTTCAGATCTCGATCTACGTCGGAGATCCGCGGGCTTCTAAATCATGACTTGCCATCAGCGGAACCAAGGCTCTTCATACCAAATAACGTAGGATGTTATTCAACGAAAGAGACAACACAAGAGCTAATCCAAACTCTTACGAAAATTCACTCAAAAGAGTATAAAGGATTACATAATCTGCCCTATCAACTAAAGACTAAGACTATTTATAGGCTAAAAAGCCCAAACTAATTAAAACAATAATAAGGGTAATTCTGATTAGGATGTCCCTACATCACAAGGGGGCAATTGTCTCCCCCCCCCCCCCCCAATCCGGAAAAAAACCCATTAATATTTGTACTAAGCATATATGATGCCCCCCCCCCCCCCCTCCCCTTAAATTTTTTACTTGTCTTTAAAAGTTTCATTGCCTTCTCGCCGAGATCCTGCATCCGTCAGGGCATAAGGCCCTCTATATAAACGTTCCTAAAAACTACAACAGACTTGATTCCTGAACAATTCCAACATACGTAGGCAACTTGAGAATAAGCGTTCTAGACACGGTCTAAACATACTAAAAAACACCCCCTCTTTTCGTACTTTTTCTGAGTTGTTGGACCTTGATCATTGTCACTAGGAAATTAGGGCTCGGATTCATATTAGACGATTTCCAGCATCGTCAATCCTACTTTGTGATATCTCAATGAACTTCTAGAAAGTCGAATATAAACTCAATATTCAATTTTTCAGAAGTCGAATATCCATTTTCGACCTTTGCATTCACAATAGAAATAGAATGCTGTAAAGTTCAACAGTTTACATACCCTAAAGTAGGGAAGATATATTCACTACCTATCTCAGCTTAGCTATATGTGTCACAACCGTTGCGTCACAACCGCCGATGCAGTAATGGGACCTATCTCTACTTATTACAATCTCGGAAAATAAAAAATGGAATAAAATTGTTTTTAATTAAAAAAAAACGGTATCTCTGAAATACCATATAAACATGAACACAAAAGCAAAGAAACTTGCACTGGATAGCATTTCCAGGAAATGAAACACCAAGCAAGCAAAAAAAAAAAAAAAAAAAAAAAAAAAAAAAAAAAAAATTCATGTTCAAACCAGCAAAAAATAAACCAACAGATATTCAAGCAGGCGCGACATGGTAATAATACAAAACAAACAAACCCGAGCTGATACGAATACGATAACGGTACCGATACGAGCCTCGAGATATGCTAATCAGTCTTTCTCAGGAGAGCTGTTGTTCTGAATTCACCGTCATCTCTAGCAAAACTCCACCATAAGTAAGTCAAAGGGATCGTAGTTGCGTGCCAAAGCGCGTGTGCATCTACGTATCCCCAAAAAGGCGGGAAATCGTATATTTCGAATAGCATGCCGAGACCTCCGCCAAAAACAACTAGCCATAGCTTCCAACGGACCGGATGTTTCGTAAAACCTGCCCAAACTGCCCATAAAACTAGCTGCATTACCCCTAAGGCAATGCATACTTTCATGTTCAAACCTGCATATCAACATTTGAAACTCATCAGGTTTCAGTTTCACAAACATACAGTGGAACTTGAGAACCCGAACTGAGATTCAAGGAAGATTTAAAAACTCAAAAGCTCGAGTTTTGCTTTGCATGGAGCTTAATAGAACAATATTCCTAATAAAAAGTATTCGATAAAATTAATAACGGAAACTGTATATAATGAAAATCAAGAACTTTGGATTTTGATATGCATATACATTTCCACATTAATTTATACGTATGCATGCGCGTATAAATACATATATATGTATTTTTATTATACATAAATATGTATTCGAGCTTGCTTGCGAGCAGGCGAATCAGGCATTGAATGTTCAAGTCGAATAGAGTTTGAGTTCAAGCAGATTTAAGCCGAGTCTAGTCAAGTTCTTACTAGAACTAGTCACGAGTAACCTAGCTCGGTTACGGTCCTAATTGACAAAATGGAATTCATGGTAAAAGAGAAAACTGACTTACCGTAGTCAAGTTGGAAAAAATTCAAATACAAGATATGCGTCGTGAGGAAAGCGACGATAGGTGCTGCAACCATAACCCTTGCAGCCTCCTGTTTGACACTGAAAGCTCGTAAAATCGCCATAATAAACGAGTAGCCAACTAATGCTACAGCAGACGAGTAATCTAGCTTCTCCGTCAAATCCACATCTCTGCAAAATGTTCGAGATTGTCATGATACAAGTAGCCATATCTCAGCAGCAGAAAAAGAGAGACGACACACAAGCAACATCTATTTACACAAGCCTATTCAACTTATCACATTATGAAGAAAAGGGGATTAAGACACTTTTGGTCCTTTTTTTCCACGGTTTTTTCAGGTCTATCCCCAATGTTTCTGATAGTTTTACCCCTCGTTTACAGTTTTTAACCTTTTCAGTCTATTTTTGTTACGTGTCAAGTTATTATTCGTTGGAGCATATCGTGGATCCATTGTGGGTTGTTTGACACGTGAGACTTCAGACTGATAATGCAAAAAAAATGCATACATGAGGGATAAAAAAGTAGAGATAAAATATTGAGGATAGAGTGCGAAAATGTAAAACAAGAGGGACATTGAAAGCATGAAAAGGAATTAAAGGGTACAAAATTAAGATCTCACCTGCTGTGGAAA
Organism: Gentiana straminea; assembly: GCA_036785695.1. Classification (NCBI taxonomy): domain Eukaryota; kingdom Viridiplantae; phylum Streptophyta; class Magnoliopsida; order Gentianales; family Gentianaceae; genus Gentiana; species Gentiana straminea. The sequence continues at coordinate 1,269,321 of JAVUPR010000450.1, forward strand.
ATAGCACTCCAAAACCAAGAATTCATCGCGAAAATTGCGTAGATGTGCCACAATCCAGTGTACTCATAGTAAGGACTTCGATTCGGCTTGTATGGTAGCTTGTAATTTATCATGATGAAAAATGAAACCCATCCATGGAATTGTATAGCAAGATTAAGAACAGACAACGCCACTGAAACAGGTTCCTGAAACACACACATGTTATTCATCAAACACTTGTCATGCAACAAACTGAACATTAAACTGTTGGGAAAGCATTATAATCCCTAGATTCAACTTTCACAGTTTCACCCGATCAATTGTGAGAATCGAGGAGGAAAGTCAATTCTAAGGTCTAGAATCGACTTTTAAAAAGTCGATTGTTGGTATGGTGCAACAGCGGTAGGTTTGGTGTGGTGCTACTAACAACACTAAGAACTAGTTTGATATTGGTCGATTACCTGAATGCCGTAAACACGGCGGAACGGCCATTTCCCGTGATATTTAACAGGTTGATAACCAAGGTGCTTTCTTTCTTCTTCTCTTGCAAGCATACAATGGTATCTACAGTCACTTTGGCAGTCCCATTTTTTCCACCTTAAATAAAGTGGCTCTTGCAGATACCACGGGCCTTCGGTAAGATTACCACCGGAAAAATTACAGTGTTTAAAACATGTTCCTTCCACGCATCCCGTTTTCTCACACTGCTTAACACAAGCTCTGCAAAAACCAGACAATTTGAAAGCTTATACATGTGAAAATCACCATCGTAGACATCAAACGCCTATACGCATATAATGCTAGAAAGATCCAAGCTATAAAACTAGTATCATAGCCAGCTGAAAAAAATCATACTATGAAGCTATACATTCGATTTGATACAAAATGAACATGATTGGTAAATTGAGCTTTCATTAAACATTTGATTACTAAAGACCAGACAATTTGATGCAGATAACTGAAATGAACAGAATTATTATTGAAAATTGAAAGCTTATACATATAAAAATCTGCTACAGTATACATGTAATTGCAATAAAATCCAAACAATTAGTATCATAGCCAGCAGAAAAAATCAAACTATAAAGCCAAACATTAACACAAGCTCTATTTGATGCAGAAAATTGAGTTCAAAAGAACTATTAGTGAAAGTCAGTAGTAATCACTCACCTATAATAAGCATAGGATGCAAATTAAGATCCAAACAATAAAAAATTAAAATCATTGCCAGCAGAACACCTTAATACAAAGTTAAACATTCATTTTGATGCAAATTAAGCTTTTATTACACAATTGATTACTAAAAGCCAGACAATTTGATGCACATAATTGAGTTCAACAGTACGATTATTGAAAGCTTATACATACAGAAAACCGACACATTAAACTTTAAACATCAATCCCCTATATACATATAATGCATTTAAGATCCAATCAATAAAACCAGCAGAAAAAACTGATGCAAATTGAGCTTTTTTATTGCACATATGATTACTAAATGCAGAATCCATCAATAACTAACTGAAAATTCCACAAATTCCTTTACCTAAACTTAATTCAGATCGGACTTACTGGTAAATCGGGTCGGAATCGCCAGGACTTCCATTGATTACTCCAATAACAGACGAAAAAGCAAAGCAAAACAACAGAATCACACGGCGTCGTAGTAGCTCCTCCATATCTACGAGTCCTTGGTAGCAGCACGCACACAAGATTTATGAGCTAGAATTCAGCGAGATCGTAGAAGCTCTAACAACTTCTGAAATCGAAGAAAATTGCAAGAAAATTAACGATTTGATTGTTCCATTTGTGAGCACTGGAGTTGACGAGCTATAGAGCTGAGTATATAAAATTGCAAAAAGCTCCAATGTTTGGGTTCTACGTGTGTGGGTTTTTATGGGTGGACAACGGTGACATGACTTAGCCAAATTTCGAATCAAATATTTACTTATCGAATCAAATAGTTTTTTATACAATAATATTGGATTCGGTTTGAAATTATTCAAGAGGAAAAAAAAATATTACTTGAGATTGGTTCGATTAAAATTCGATTATGTTTGAGTTCAACTTGCTTATGCTCGAAAAAAAAATTAAACACTTCTAAGCTCGAATAACTCGAAAAAAATGTTAAAACTTTAAGGTGATTGATTTTGGCACGTTATACAAAATTATAACAATACTAGATTTAACTTTTGAATATTTCAAGTCAGTGTTTATAAGTGCTCGTGTTTGGCTCGAGTTTGATTAAATCGCATATGAGCAAGTTTTCATGATAAGTCGAGATTCGAGTTGCTCATAAGCGGCTCGAATTGTTTACATCCCGGTCATAATACATCGTTTCATCATTATCAATACTGATATAAATTTATCATAATGAATCAATAAAAGTATTATGTCATTCTTATGTCGTATACATCAACATCACTCTTCTTGTTTATAGCCCATGAAATTTCATTTTTTTTAATGTAAGTAAACAATATTATCTTGAAATTCATAAAACTTTTAAAATGCATAGATCGTAGATCGACTCAGCTTCGTTTACATTTCTATGTTGTAAATGTTTTTTCTTCTATTCATAATAAGGGGTCGTTATTTGTACCACACTCAACATATTCATGCACCACTCTATCGGTGCATCACAGCAGGACCAACTCTGTGAAAGTTGGTTTTAGAACCTAAAACCGACTTTTCATAAGTTAAAGGAACGAGAACCGATTTTATCAAAGTCTGATCTCACAATTCACCTATCGAAAGTCGGTTTTAGGCTCTAGAACCGACATTCACAGAGTCGGTTATACTATAGTGTATAGATAAAATAATGTATGAGTAGATTGAATGTGGCGCCCGTAATAATGCTATTACATACAATCCAACAACAAGTCACGAGGACCGGCCAAACCAGGAATGTCTCGTGAGGGAGTCACCTAAAAGTTATAGCCTAGGCAGATTTATATAAGGCTATTATTGGCTAAATGTTTGACTCATTTTTATATGTTTTCATATAATAATCCAAATAAAAAAGAATGATGATAAAGTCTAAGCAATAACATGGACATGGTAACAAATTAAAACTACGTGGAGCAAAAAGGGGCAATATGAGTCATCAAAAATTTAAAATTGTTATGGCATGATTTATTTATTTATTTTTTTTTTTTTTTTTTGATGAGGGAATTATGGCGTGAATTTTAAATAAATAAATCGACAGCCTATTTATGTGGAGACTTGCATGTTCTGTCCTTATCCAATGTCCCACCGATTTGTACATGCCCACATGACTGGGAACGTCTTCGACTATATATATTATATATTATATATTATATATAGGTAATAATTGTATTGGATATGCACAACTCATGACTTCCGACCAACCCCAAAATACACGGAGAGCGCATCCCATTCATGGCTATAGTTGAAGGGATTTGATGGAGGACTTTTTATTACTTCAAAACCTTTTGATTTTTGTCTGATACAAACACTATGGGCGGGCCACATTTATAATCTTTGGCCTTCAAGGATTATTTAAAGCCTTCCACATTATTCCTTTACTACCTTATTCTAGTGTCTTCCATACAAGATAATTTATTAATTCTCTGAATTCTCCACACAAGACATCCTACAACATAATTTAGATTGACTCATACAAGAGTTTAACTTGGACCTTAAGCGCCTATTTAATTTTGAATTTCTTTGAGAAATTAAGGCTCAAAATCAAGTTTACATTTCAACACCCTCTTAAACTTGATATTTCTTTACTCCAATCAAGTTTCTCATCTTCACAAAGACTTCTTGCTTAAGTGGTTTTGTGAAGATGTCTCGCCACCCGATCATGTGTCTTCACATACTCCACTTGCACATTCTTTCTTGCAATGCACTCTCTTATGTAGTGATAGCGCGTATCAATATGCTTACTTCGATCATGATGGACTGGGTTTTTGGCCAAAGCTATAGCCGACTTGTTATCCACGCGAATAGTAGTTGGATCTTCTTGTGCCAAACCCAACTCCTTTAACGATTTCGTAGCCGGACCGCATGACAAACACGTGAGGTAGCCTACATATTCGCTTCACATGAAGAAAGGGTGACTATCGGTTGTTTCTTTGACATCCATGTGAAAGTGGTGTCTCCCATATAGAATACGAAGCCGGTTGTACTCTTACGGTCATCCACATCTCCACCCCAATCACTATCGCTGTAACCCACAAGCTTGTACTTGTCCGAAACCGAATAGTATAATCCATAATCTATCGTTCCTTTGAGATACCGGAGAATTCTCTTTGCACTTTTCCAGTGAGTTATTGTTGGATTCTCCATGTAACGACTGATTACTCCAACCGTATAGAGAATGTCGGGTCTTGTACAAGTCAGGTACCGTAAACTTCCAACCATGCTCTTAAAGAGTGTTGGGTCTATTCTCTCTGATTTGTCGTATTTTGACAACTTGATTCCACACTCTATCGGTGTACTTACTGGCTTGCAATTTTCCATTTTGAACCTTTTGAGAATCTCTCTTGTGTATCCTTCTTGTGAGATGAAGATTCCATGATCCTCTTGTTTTACTTCAATGCCAAGATAATAAGCCATTAGTCCAATATCTGTCATCTCAAATTCTTTGGCCATATCCTTCTTTAACTCCTCAATCATTTTCGGATTGTTGCCGGTGAAGATCAGATCGTCCACATATAGGCAAACTATTAGAATGTTTTTGCCTTTTCTTTTAACATAGAGAGCATGCTCGTATGGGCACTTCTTAAAGCCTTTCTCTTGAAAATACTTGTCTATGCGGCTATTCCATGCTCGAGGAGCCTGTTTTAGCCCATAAAGTGCCTTCCTTAACTTCAAAACTTTGTCTTCACTTCCCTCGATTTCGTAACCGGGTGGTTGCTGAATATACACTTCTTCTTCAAGAATCACATTTAAGAAGCGATTTTACATCCATCCGATGTATTTTCCACCTATTTTGAGCCGCCAAAGAAATGATTAGTCTTACGAGTTTCTAGTCGAGCAACGGGAGCAAAAACCTCTTCGTAGTCGATGCCGCTCTTTGACTATACCCTTTTGCCACTAATCTCGCCTTATATCTTTCAACTTCTCCTTTGGCATTTTTCTTTGTTTTATATACCCACTTCACACCGATCGCCTTGTGACCTTTTGGAAGTGTAGCTAACTCCCAAGTATCATTCTTCTTAATTGCCTTTATTTCTTCATCCATTGCGTCTTTCCATTTTTGGCTCCTCGCGACCTCTTCAAAGTCCATTGGCTCACAATCGAAAAAGGCAAAATAAGGTAAGATCATTTTGGTTTTCTGTTACCTCATATATTTCTTGTAGACTCCTAAAGCGTGGAGTTCTTTCTTCTAAGATGTCATTTGATGACAATACGTCTTCTTGGGTAGTTGCAACTGGTGAAGCTGGAGGGGTAGTGGGCTCCTCTCTTGGTTGCTCCATGTCGTCCTCGTCAATGTAAGGGAAGAAGTTATAGTCATCCTCACATGTCTCCCAATCCCATTCTCCTTCTTCATTAAATATAACATCTCGACTAATGATTGTTTTTCTAGTATTCGGATTGTAAAGCTTGTATCCTTTGGTGTTGGAGTCGTAACCAATAAAAATATACTTCTCGCTTTTATCATCCAACTTTCTTCTATGCTCGTCAGGTATGTGAACATGGGCTATGCTCCCGAAAACTCGTAGATGAGAGACTCGGGCTTCCTCCCACTCCATGCTTCTTGTGGTGTCTTGCCCCATACACTTCTTGTTGGTGACCGATTTGACAAGTACTTTGCGGATGCAATGACCGCCCGCAGCTCCTTTGGAAGTCTCTTGCTTTTGAGCATACTCCTCGCCATATCAAGGATTGTTCTATTCTTTCTTTCGGCGACTCCGTTTTGTTGTGGGGACCTTGGAACCGTCAATGGCCGACGTATTCCATTTGCACTACAAAACTCTTGAAATTCATTTGAGGTGAATTCTCCTCCCCGATCAGATCTCAAGGCTTTGATCTCTAGGCCACTCTCCTTTTCCACGGCAGCTTTAAATTTCTTAAACATCTCAAAGACCTCTGATTTTTGCTTCAAGAAATACACCCATGTTTTTCTTGAAAAATCATCGATGAAGAGGAGGAAATAGTTACTCTTACCAAGAGAGCTTGGTTTGATTGGACCACACACGTCTGTATGTACGAGTTCTAGTGGCTTTTGAGCTCTTGAAGTGGATTCCTTTGGAAAACTTTTCCTAAATTGTTTTCCAAGTAGACACCCTTCACATACTTGATCGGGATGATGAATGCTGGGTGACGATGCAAAATAATACACCACCAGTAAATCAGGGCCACGTGTAATCTAAGGATGAGTTGTAAGAGATCGAATGGCTGTGACTTGTGGGAAAAGTAGTATTTTGGGTGTTTTATGGCTGAGTCCAAGAATGTATCTTGGATTGCCTACGTATCCTGTGTGAAAGTCCAGGAATCAAGCCTTACGTAGTTCCTGGAGTTGTGTATTTATAGGCACATGTCCTTCTTCTGCCCTAAACTAAGGGCGGCTGGGTCTATTGACATAAATACCCTTAAATGGGCCTTGCCTCCTTGCCCAAGTTACCTGTGGGATGTGGGCCCAGGAGGCCAAGCTAATGTGTATGACATCGACTCGAAGAAGATCGACGTGGTCGTTCGAGTCCAGACCCTTGGTGAATCTTACTTGAGCTGTGGTCTTCGCTGGTACGTATCGTATCGACCCGATGCGGATAGCTGGCCCAGACTCTTTCAAATGCCAGATGGACCAATCGGATAATTCCACGTGGAGGTGTGAATCCCCGTATCATCATAAGCCCCCCAGATCGGAGGGAAGCTCATCTCGAGTACTGACCTCGGATCTGAAAATTTGAATAACTATTTCGACACGTGATCTTCTTTAGGCGGGAAAACAGCTGTCCCTCCTAGCCGATATAGGCTGGCGTAGGGTGACATCATACCGTCAGTATTAATTGGTGCCGGAAACGAAGCGCCCCTTATTGGGCCGCGTGGAGATTTAGGCCTAGATTCCCGCGTTTATACATCTATAACTGCCCAAAATCTGTCCCTTCAAATCATTTGGTGGATTCACAAGAATATAAGAGCACACGCCGGTGAAGACTCATTACCCCCATTCTTCTTGTCTAAAACGAAAACCACAAGTAAGTCTTATACTCCTTCAGTTTTTGTTTCTTTTATTTATTTTCTTGGCTTTTCCTACTCTCATGTCTGCGAGTGAGAGCGATTCCCAAAATCCAGAAGATACCACGGAATTGGAAGACGAATCGCAGGAGAGGACGGTTTCTGAACAACTTGATATTTCCGTCCAAAATCTTGCCCGGGAAGAAAAAGAAGAGGAGGAGGAAGGGGAAGAAGGATCAACCTCTCAACGCGCATCAAAACGCCAGACCAGAATGAAAGGGCAGGGACCTTACGGGTGTATGTCTGCTCTTACCAAGGAGAAAATTAGGGCTTTATGCCAAAGGTTCGAGATTCCATACTCCTCCAACAATATGCAAGTTCCTCAGGGCCAATACCAATTCGCTTGTGACCCTCCCCCCGGTTTCTGCGCCATATACGAGGCGCAGTTAAGGGAAGGACTGAGATATCCCTTCGATCCGTGTCTTATCGAGGTGCTTAGGCACTATAGGATATGTGTCACACAATTGGCTCCAAACGGCAACAGGAGCCTCATGGGTTTTGTCCTAGCGTGTCGAATAGCGAAGGTCGAGTTTACTGTCCGCCTATTTCGGCAATATTACGCGATTCAAGGGCTGCAGGACGTGGGATGGTATACCTTTCAGAAGCGTCCACTGGTCTCTGATTTTGTACGGAAGTCCATATCATCTCACGGGGATTGGAAACCCAATTTTTTCTTTATCCGACACGGTCTTGGTGACCTCGATATTCACACCTGGTACAAAAGACCTAAGAAATGGCACAACAGGCTTGATTTCGATCCTCCTGCAGAGTGTGCAAAGCTCGAGCAAATTCATCCCGATATTGCAACTCGGAACTTGCACCCTCTATACGCTTATGCCGATCTCGAGACGGCCGGCCCGGGTGCTTATATCGAGCTTGATGAAGAAGTCCGGGTTCTGTGTAGGATTTTTATTGATTTTATCGAATTGTTACACTTCTTTCTGTTTTATTTGTTTCCATTTTGGCTATGTATTGACATTGACCTTCTTCGTTGCAGTGGAATATTTTTCCGAGATGGAGTCATCTGCCAAGATGCCGGACCCAAAAAAGATGGATCCTAAAAATATCCAAGAATTGGCTGGGATCAAGTCGAAAAAACCCGTATCTGGCTCGATAACTTCTGGGGGTCAAAGGACTCCTGCTCGACCTCCTACCCCTGTGTCGACATCTGACACTCTGCGGGGTTTGCCTGACGATGCCTTGGTGGGAGAGCCACAAGGGGAAGGTGACACTTCGAGGAAGCGTCTCAAGATCACCGAGATAAGACATGGTTCTGGAAAGGAGGCTCGAAACCTTGTTCCCCCGAAGCCACACACGGTCGACATGATCCCGGAGACATCCGTCGCTGAGTTAGAGGCCATGACCTCTAGCGATTTGGACAAATATTTCTCCAAGTCAATTCGAGCTGTAAGTCTTCTTTCTCAAAGCTTAGAAACTATGTTTGGCCGCAACTCAAGTTAATGGAAATCTTTTTGCAGGCTCGACTTGCTGCCGAGGTGGCGATACATAGAATGGAGTCCCCCTCTGCTGTCTCGGCGGAAAAAGAAAATACTATAAAGAAGCAGGCGGCGAAAATCGAGAAACTTGAGGCCACCGTGAGAAAGTTTGGATGGTCGACGCTTGACTCTTGAAGTCGATCTCGAGGCTTCTCGATTCAATGTGTCCAAGGCCGAGAAGCAGTTGGCGGAGAGAGATGCGGAGTTGACCAAGGTAAAGTCAGAGCTCGACAAGACCAAGGCCGAGTTGATTGCGACTATCAGTTGCCGAGACGACCTTCAGATTGAGGTCGACAGTTTTACATCTCGTGTGGAAGCAGTAAAGAAGGACTATCTGGCTTCTCAAGAGTTTAAGAATGAGGTGATACTATTGATGACTCAGGCGATGAAGGGAGGGTTTACAAACGCTCTGAATGAAGTGAAGGCTGTATTTCCAGAATTCGAGGTGTCCAGCGTCGGAAAGGCGCATCTATACGATACGGAGGCTATCCCTCGATATGGCCGCTACTTCGACGATCTCCGTTCTGGTATCTCCTTGTATGAGAAATACGTGGTTCCTGGTTTGAACCAAGAAGGTGAGGAGGATGTTGATGCCGATGTCGATGCCTCTAATTCGATCCCCCCCAACGTCTGAGTGTTTTGAAAGATTGAATAACTTTGAACAAAATCCATTCGATGTGGTTGTAATAACTTTTGTGCTTTTATTTGTATGAACCTGCATTTTGTCAATTCGATCCTGTAAACTTTGATCCTTCAATTTGCACTTTGACTTTTAGATTTGAACTTTGTCAATTCGATCCTGTCAACCTGCTTTTTTATTGAACGTCTTTTGCTTGTTATTGGTCACTTGTCTAGGGTGCAGCCCTTTGGACTTAATTCCCTTGTGAGTTCTAACTTGTGGGGCGTAGTCCGTTGGACTTAATTCCTCTTCTAGCCCCTCGAAGTGTAGTATGAGTAATGACTCGAAGTACACTTGAGTATGAGTCGACCTTGCATTGTACTGCCTTACTGGCTCGATTCGATCACCCTGCCTCGGTAGGCTTGTATGGGCATCGAGTTAAGAAGTCCATTTTCGACTGTCGCACATCGTGGTGCTTGCGATCGAGCACATCGTGGTGCTCATGATCGGGTCGATTTAGGGATCCATCGTGGGATCTTCCGACTGCTTAGCATCGTGGCTTACTGGCATGTCGGGAGTGATCTAAGCACTGTCAGTGACTTGGCTTTATTCACTATTTAGGGATCCGTCGTGGGATCTTCCGACTGCTTAGCATCGTGGCTTACTGGCATGTCGGGAGTGATCTAAGCATTGTCAGTGACTTGGCTTTATTCACTATTTAGGGATCCATCGTGGGATCTTCCGACTGCTTGGCATCGCGGCTTACTGGCATGTCGGGAGTGATTCACTATTTAGGGATCCGTCGTGGGATCTTCCGACTGCTTAGCATCGTGGCTTACTGGCATGTCGGGAGTGATCTAAGCACTGTCAGTGACTTGGCTTATTCACTATTTGTTTTACCTCCATCGTGTCGATGGATCATATAGCTCGGCAGTGATATAAGCATTGTCAGTGACTTGGCTTAATTCACTATTTCCTCCGGCTTCATCGTGTCGAGGTGATATAAGCATTGTTAGTGACTTGCTTTTTCATACGGTCTTGCACACGTAGCGTGATTAAAAAGAAAAGGAAAACGTGCTTAATAAAAGGAATCAAAATATAACGTCATATCGACCTATTACAACTGATGAAAGTAGAACTGCAAAAGCATGAGAATAAGAAATAATTTAAACATAATATTTTCTGAGGTTGGTGGCATGCCAAGTTCGAGGCACTGTGCTTCCGTCCGACCTGCCCAATTGATACGACCCTTTAGGATGCACTTTCAAGATTTTATACGGACCTTCCCAATTCGGCTCGAGCTTGCCTATTGGGTCCTGCTTGCTGGCTTCATTTTTCCTCAATACGAGGTCTCCTACTTGGAAGTATTTGTATTTCACCCTCGCGTTGTAATATTGAGAAATCTTTCTTTTATAACTGGCCATCCGATACGCCGCCATCTCTCTCTTCTCTTCGACATTGTCTTTTTCTTCCTTTAGATCGGCTGCATTAGTTTCGACGTTGTAAGCTAAAACCCGAGGTGATGCTAGTCCGACCTCCGCAGGTATCACTGCTTCGCATCCATAGGCCATGGCAAAAGGAGTCTCTTGGGTAGCTGAGTTGGGTGCTGTTCGATATGACCACAGTATACTGGGTAACTGAGCTGCCCAATCTCGACCTTCATCTTCCAACCGCTTCTTCAATCCAAACTTAATTTGCCTGTTGGTTTGCTCGACCTGTCCATTGGACTGAGGTCGGGCCACCGATGTCGTTCTGTGCTCGATCCTGAATTCTTTCAACCACTTTTGCACTCTATCATCAAGAAATTGAGTCCCGTTGTCCGAGATCAGATACTTTGGAATCCCAAACCTGCACAAGATATTCTCCCATAGAAATTTTTTGATGGTCTGAGCCCTGATGTCAGTAAGAGCCTTGGCTTCGACCCATTTAGTAAAATAGTCAACCGCAACGACGACATATTTGAAATTTCCCGGAGCCCGAGGCAGAGGTCCGACTATATCGACCCCCCATTCATCGAAGGGCCAGACCGACTCGATGGCATTCATTTCTCGTGCTTGCTGGTGGGTTACCACATCGTGTACTTGGCAAGCTCTACAACTCATAACCAATCGACTCGCATCTTTTTGCATGGACGGCCAGAAATACCCTGCCAGTTTGCACTTCCTTGCCAACATTCGAGCCCCGCAATGATTACCACAAATCCCTCGGTGTATTTCTTCAAGCAGATAAGCCCCTTCTTCTTCCGATGCGCATCGCATCCAAGGGTCACAAATGATTTTCGATAGAGCACATAATCAAAAAGAGCGTGCACGGAGGCTTGAAGTCGGATTTTCCGGCTCCGGGATTTATCGGATGGGAGAATTCCATCTTTCAAGAATAATGCTATAGGGTCCATCCATGTCGACCCCCGAACCACTGGTTGCACATCGACTTCATTATAGCTACGTTCTGCTAACATTTCGACCAGGACTTTCCTCTTAGATTTAAAATTCGACGCGAGCTTAGACAATGCATCGGCTCGTTTGTTTTCGCTTCGTGGTACCTGCTCGATACGAACCTCTTTGAATTTCGATAACAGGCCTTGTACCACTCTCAGATAATTCTTCATGGATTCTTCTTTAGCCTCATACTCGCCTCTTATATGATTTACTACGAGCTGCGAGTCGCTATAAACCAGGAGATTCTCGACTCCTAACTTGGATGCCAACTTCAAACCCGTGATCATGGCTTCATACTCGGCCTCGTTATTAGTAGCTTTGAACTCGAATCGTAGCGCATAAGGGAACTCTTCCCCTTAGGACCGACCAATAACAAACCGCCCCGGCTCTTCTCTACTCGAGGCGCCATCAACATGGATGGTCCATTGCTCACCCGACGATCGTTGTTTATCCCGTTCCAACCGAATCGACAATCCTTCGCTATAAAGTCCGCCGAGCTTGACCCTTAGTGGCCGTGCGAGGTAAAAACTCAATATCATACTCGCCTAGCTCGACCACCCATTTGGCCAACCGTCCCGACGTCTCGGGCTTCGACAAAATCGTTTCGGGGCCGGTCGGTGACCACGAGATGGGGTGTGCTTGAAAATAAGGTTTCGGTTTCCTCGATGCATGAACAGGCCTAATGCCAATTTTTCGGTGGCGTGTATCCGACCTCGGGTCCATGCAATGCCTTGCTTACGAAATATACTGGGGTCTGTCCCTGGTCTCCTTCTCGAACTAATACGGCACTTACAGCCTCTTCACAGATTGCAAGATAGACTAGGAGCTTCTCTCCTTCTCGAGGTGAAGTTAGTGTGGGTAAATCCGATAAATACTCCTTCAAATCATCGAACGCTTTTTGGCACTTTTCGTCCCACTGGAATGGACTCGCTTTCTTTAATATCTTGAAGAATGGTAGGGCCCTTTGCGCTGATATCGACAAGAAACGATTGAGGGCTGCCATTCGACCTGTCAACCGTTGCACCTCCTTTACGTTGCGAGGCGCAGGCATGCTCTTCAGCGCCTCGATTTTATCTGGGTTAGCTCTAATCCCGTCTCTCGATATCATATAACCTAGGAACTTACCCGATCGGACTCCAAACGTGCATTTCTTCGGGTTGAGCTTCATGTTTGCGGCCCGCAGGACCTCGAATACCTCTCTGACGTCGACAAGAAACTGTCGCAAGGACTTGCTCTTGATCAATAAATCATCCACATAAACCTCCATGTTCCGACCTATCTGCCTCTTGAATATTTTGTTGACCGCCCGTTGATAAGTAGCCCCTGCGTTCTTAAGCCCAAACGGCATCGTGACGAAGCAAAACGTGCCAAAATCTGTGATAAATGCGGTTTTTTCTGAGTCCTCGGGGTCCATGAAAATCTAATAATAACCTCTGTACGCATCGGGGAACCCGAATACCTCGAAGCCCAGTGTCGAGTCGACTAACTGGTCGATCTTCGGTAGCGGGTAAGAATCCTTGGGGCATGCCTTGTTAAGATCTGTAAAGTCAACGCACATTCGCCAGCTCTGATCTGGTTTCTTAACCAACACTGGATTGGCCAACCAATCCGGATAAAAAACTTCTTTCACGATCCCTGCAATCAACAACTTGTCGACCTCTTTTCTTACCGCTTCTTTTCTCTCGGGGCAAGATTTCTCTTCTTTTGCCGTATCGGCCTCTTTTTGGGATCGACGTTAAGTTGGTGCACTTGCTATATCCGCCGATAGGCCCTGGCATGTCATCTCGCCTTCCACGCAAAAACGTCTCGAAACTCAACTAGGAGGTCGACCAAGGCTCGTCATGTCGGGGTGTGGCATCCACTTCCCGATCTGAACCCCTTGACCTTCTTCCTCTTTCCAAACTCGAACTTCCTCGGTCGGGTCGGCGGAAACCCAGCTCCGATCTTCCTCTTCCTCAGGTATCAATTCCTCAACCAGCACCTGCCCAACTCCTTTTCCTTTGACCGTAACCAGACTACAATTCCGGGCTACCTCGACGTCTCCTTTGACTTCATGGGTACCGTACCAGGTGGGAAACTTCATGCTGTTGTGGAATGTCGAGATGATAGCTCTGAGATCATATAATGCCGGTCGACCTAATATCGCGTTATACCCTGAAGGGGCCTTAACTACGACATAGGTCATTTCCATTGTCCGCCCCTTTTCTCCGTTTCCGACCGTAGTTAACAAATTGATCGACCCGACGGGGTGGATGGCCCGCCCGTAAATCCGAACAAAGGGGTAGATAGCGGAATGATGTCTTCATCTTTCAACCTCATGGCCTTAAACGCTGAATAATAAAGGATATTGACGGCGCTTCCACTGTCGACACAAACTCTTTTTACTCGACCTCTGCTTATTACTGCCTCGATCACCAATCCCTCGCTATGACTGTGAGAACTCGGAACATCGTCCTTTGGTCCATAACCCACTTCCGTTGTAAACCTGATCTTTTTTGATTCTCTCGATTTATCCGACGGATGCCGACTCGATCGAGGTCGATCCGACTCGTGCTCTGCAACGATTGTGTTAACGTCATATCCGACACGATTATCTCGATGAGGGTCTCGGTTCTGAACTTCTTGACGGTCATCCCGACGATTGTCTCTGGATGCTGGGTCGGATGACCTTTCTCGCCGATTCCGATTATCTCGACGTGGAGATCGATCTTTCTTTCCATTGTAGCTCTTTCTCTTGTACTCCCGACGGCCCTTTGGTTCGTCTTTTTCTGATCTGTCGATAACTTCATCCAATCGACCCTCTTGGATACAGGCGTCGATATCCCTCTTTAAATCGAAGCATTCCTCCGTGTCGTGCCCCACATCTCTGTGATAGTCGCAGTACTTGTGGGTATTTTTTCTTTTCTCTGGGTCCTTGGACATCGGCTTAGGTGTCCGAGCGATGTTCTTTTTGATCATGATTGCCAATACCTCCCCCCGAGATCGGTTGAGGGGTATAAAATCTCGATCTTTCAAATTTCCTTTCTTTCCAAGCCGATCCGATATCGGAGCTGTCAGTCGATCAAAAACGTTGGACTTGCTTTCTTCATTCCGACCCCTAGGCTGACCCTTGGTCTGGCTTCGGGAGTCGCTCCTCGAGTTGAGGCCAAGTGAAATGGTGTGCAGACGCACTGCCTCTTCACCCTGGCAGAATTTATGGACTATGTTCACACATTCATCCATATCGTTTGGCATCTTCTTGGACAACTTATCATACAACTTCATATTTCGCAGGCCTCCCACAAAAGCATTAACCTGCAGTGCGTCACTGGCATTATGCACTTTCATGGCTTCAAGGTTGAAGCGTCTCATGAAGTCGATAGTAGACTCCCCTTTGTCTTGCTTGATATTCATGAGGTGTGTGGCGCTAAGGTGGAACTTCTTATTCCCAATGAAGGCGTCTCGGAATTTTTGTCCTAACTGTAAAAAACTCGAGACCGACCCGGGACGTAACTTATGAAACCACTCTCGAGCTCGACCTGTCAGCAATGTGTCGAAAGCGCGACACTTCATGGCATCATTTGCGTTCCTTAACCTCATCAACGATATATATCGATACAGATGGTCCTCGGGGTCTGTGGTACCGTCATAAGGTTCCATCTTGGGTGGCTTGAATGATTCAGGCATCGTGTATATCTCTATCTCGGGACTAAACGGCGATTCGAGCCATTCTGTGACCTGCTCCTTTCCTACGATCCGATTGAACTCATTTCGGATGCTATCCTCGACCTGTCGCTGATGCTTTTCTTGTTCAGGGCGTTTGCGG
The DNA here is from genome assembly GCA_036785695.1 of Gentiana straminea. Taxonomy (NCBI): domain Eukaryota; kingdom Viridiplantae; phylum Streptophyta; class Magnoliopsida; order Gentianales; family Gentianaceae; genus Gentiana; species Gentiana straminea. The sequence continues at coordinate 1,284,864 of JAVUPR010000450.1, forward strand.
GCGTTAGTCACGCTGATTTCAATCGGGCCTTCCTCACACTCTTCTTGAGGCTCGACTGGCCTCTTCCCCCTAGCATTATCGATTTCCTTATGACCCCGCGCGTCTAAGAGGCGTTCTTCAGGGGGATTACAAATTCCCCTTACCGATAAATGCCGACGCCACAACTCTTTTCAGGGCATCCTCATCTAAAGATGCTAAGTGATCTGCCATATCTTGCAGCTGGGGAGGAAGCTGAGGCCTGGGTGGATCTGCAACTGCGGGTTTAGATCCAGTGGGGACTTCTTGAACCTGGGATGGAACCCCTGCTGGATCCATATCCGTGTGTTCTTCGATCTGCGTATTCTTACTGTTCGTCGGTTTCTTCCTTGCTGCTGGTGCCATTGCGATTTCTTCACCAACTCACCGGTAGAAGGCCCTCCTTCTAGCGCCAAATGACGATGCAAAATAATACACCACCAGTAAATCGGGGCCACGTGTAATCTAAGGATGAGTTGTAAGAGATCGAATGGCTGTGACTTGTGGGAAAAGTAGTATTTTGGGTGTTTTATGGCTGAGTCCAAGAATGTATCTTGGATTGCCTACGTATCCTGTGTGAAAGTCCAGGAATCAAGCCTTACGTAGTTCCTGGAGTTGTGTATTTATAGGCACATGTCCTTCTTCTGCCCTAAACTAAGGGCGGCTGGGTCTATTGACATAAATACCCTTAAATGGGCCTTGCCTCCTTGCCCAAGTTACTGTGGGATGTGGTCCCGTGAGGCCGTGCTAATGTGTATGACATCGACTCGAAGAAGATCGACGTGGTCGTTCGAGTCCAGACCCTTGGTGAATCTTACTTGAGCTGTGGTCTTCGCTGGTACGTATCGTATCGACCCGATGCGGATAGCTGGCCCAGACTCTTTCAAATGCCAGATGGACCAATCAGATAATTCCATGTGGAGGTGTGAATCCCCGTATCATCACTGGGTAATCCTCTCACCATCTCCTTTTTGGAGAGCAACTCTAGACCTCCAAAATTGAGATGCCCATATCGAAGATGCCAAAGCCAAGATGCATCTTTGTAGCAAGCCTTGAGACACTTTGCAACATCGTTTTGAATGTTTATCACAAACATCCTATTCCTTGTCATCGGCACCTTAGCAATTAAGTTGTCTGCTTTGTCTCGTATAGAAAGGTTATTATCTCTTAAGTGAATATCATAACCTTTCTCCAAAAGTTGCCCAAGACTCAAGTTGTTGCTCTTCATGTTTGGGACATAATAGACATTGGAGATGAATTGATGTTGTCCATTCTTCAATCGGATAAGAATTTTACCTCTGCCTTTCACTGCTATTTTAGAGTCATCTCCAAAGGATACATTCCCGTTCACGATTCATCAAGCTCCACGAACATGCTTTTTCTCCCACACATATGATTGCTTGCACCGGTATCCAAGTACCATCCTTCTCCAATTTCATGGCCTTTGTAAGCTAGAAGTAGAGTACCATCTTCTTGATTTCTTTCTTCAACATAGTTGGCCTTTTCTTCAACTCTATTAATTTTAAGAGCTCTACATTCGGAGGCATAGTGACCAGGTTTTTCACAATTATAACACTTCACATATGACTTATCATTCCTTGATCTTGAGTTACCTCTTCCACGTCCTCGTGATGGAGTTCCTCCCCTTTGAAAATTGTCGTTGTCGTCAATTGATTGTCGACGTTGTCCATATCCTTGTCCACGTCCTCGTCCTCGACCACGGCCTCTACAATATCCCTGGTGGCGAATGTGTTGACTTTCATTATGATTGTTTGTTTCCTTTCTTGGATTAACTTGAGTCTTGAAGAGTTGTTCCACAATCTCTTCCTTTTTCTTTTTCTTTTCTTCATAAGCTTGTAAGGAACCCAAGAGTTGTTCTATAGTCATGGCTTCCAAGTCCTTAGTTTCTTCGATGATAGCAACAATATGCTCGAACTTGGGATTTAGCGATCGAAGAATCTTTTCCATGACATTTACGTCATTGAGCTTTTCACCATTCCTCTTTAGTTGATTAGTAATGGTTAATACTCTAGAGAAATAGTCGGAGACGACTTCTCCTTCTTTCATATGCAAAGCTTCGAACTCAGCTCTTAAGGTTTGAAGACGTACTTTCTTGACTGGATCTTCCCCTTTATAGGAAGTTTGAAGCTTCTCCCATGCCTCTTTGGCAGTCTTTGCTTCCGATATTATTTCAAAAGCATCCTCATCCAACCCTTGATAAATGAGGTAGAGAGCTTTCTTGTCTCTCTTTCTTGAGTCTCTCAAACTATCCTTTTGAGTTTGAGATAAACCACTTTCATTTTTCGGCTCATCGTAGCCTTTCTCTACTATCTCCCATACATCTTGTGATCCAATGAGGGCTTTCATCTTGATGCTCCAATTATCATAATTGCTTTTGTTGAGCATCGGGACTTGAAAGGGAACCATGCCGCTGCTAGCCATTTCTTGATATGATCACGAACATGGCTCTCTGATACCACTTTGTTGGAATGAGATATTATTAATGGAGAAGTATTTGAGAGTGGAAGATGGTAGGAAGATTTGATGGAGGAGACTTCTTTTATTACTTCAAAACTTCTTGATTTTTGCTTGATACAAACACTATGGCTTGGGTCCTATTTATAGTACTAGTCTTCAGCTAGGATTATTTCTAGAGTCTTCCACATTATTCCTTTTCTACCTTATTCTAGTGTCTTCCATACAAGATAATTTATTAACTCTCTAGAATTCTCCACACAAGTACATCTTACAACATAATTCTAGATTGACTCATACAAGTTTCTAGAACTTGGACCTTAAGGCCTATTTAATTTTGGACTCTTTGAGAAATTAAGGCTCAAAATCAAGTTTACATTTCAACTGAAGGATCATGATTGTGTTATGAAAAGAGTTCCAAAATGGTAATCCCACACTAAATAAACAGGGGGATGGGGAAAAGAAGAGAATAAGAAAGAAGAATAGTAGAGAAGAGAAGAATTTGAGAGAGGAGAAACAGAATTCTTCATTCACACCCAATTCCATACTCGGTTGGAGTTTACATAGCACACACCAACACTCTACTCCTCAACAAACTAATAGAAAAGGAAGAGAAAGAAGCCTCATGGCTACAACAAAAAGGAAAATGAACTAATTAAATGAACCGGGACTAATGCAAATAAGGAAAAAAACAGCTCGATTCATGACAAATCCCTCCCCTTAAGAGCTACCTTGACCTCAAGGTAGTGCAACAAACTCAGGAAATTGCTTCTTTATGTAGGAAAAATCTTCCCAAGTGGCCTGTGCCTCATCTAGATTGTACCACTTGATCAACCACTGTACAACCGGACTGTTATGGTGTTTGATGGTTCTGATAGCAAGTCGTTGTTCAGGATACAAGACTAACTGGCCGTCCGCTGAAGTAATGGGTGGTGAGGAAGTAGCTGGAGGGGCATTCCCCACAAACCGTTTGAGCATAGATATATGAAAAACAGGATGTATGTGTGCTGCATCTGGCAATTTAAGTCTGTAGGCCACATGACTCAGCTTTTTCTCAATCAAATACGGGCCGAAATACTTGGCTGCGAGTTTAACATTACGCCTGATAGCCAGGGAAGACTGCCTGTACGGTTGCAATTTAATCAAAACCATATCCCCTTCTTGGTATTCCTTCTCAACCCTGTTCTTGTCAGCATTAGTCTTCATCCTAGATTGAGCCTGGATTAGATGATCATTTAGCTCTCTGATAAGGGCCTCCTTCTGTACTAAAAAATCATCCACTGATAGGTTACTTGATTTACTAAAACTGCCCAACTGTAAGGGATTAGGAGGATACCCATACAAGGCCTCAAAGGGTGATCTGCCGAGGGATGTGTGGTAGCAGGTATTGTACCAGTGTTCAGCAAAAGGAAGCCAGGATTTCCACTGTTTGGGCCTATGAAAGATCATACATCTTAAATACATTTCTAGGCATTGATTTACCCTTTCCGTTTGTCCATCTGATTGGGGGTGGTAGGCAGAGCTAAGGTTTAGAGTAACCCCCACTTTCTTCATCAAACAGGACCAAAACTCGGCAGTGAATACCTTATCCCTGTCTGTTATAATAGTTTTGGGCAGGCCATGCAACTTATAAACATGCAGAAAGAACTCAGAAGCTACTACCTCAGCAGAATAATGTTTGATCAAGGGAATGAAATGCGCATACTTGGTAAATCTATCAACCACCACTAAAATCACTTCTTTACCCTCTGAATTTGGAAGACCCTCCACAAAATCCATTCCAACACTTTCCCAAGCTTGATTAGGAATTGGGAAAGGTTGAAGTAATCCTGCAGGATGTTGATGTACATCCTTACACTGCTGACAAGTTAAGCAGCTCCTAATCATTTCCTCCACATCCCTCCTTAAGTGAGGCCAATAAAACATAAAAGATACTCTTTTATAGCAAGCTTGCATACCTGAATGACCACCAATGGGTGAAAAAAGCAGCTGATGAAGAATGGACGACCTCAATTTCCCAGCACTTCCCACATAGATCCTGTCCCTAAATTTAACAACTCCTTGATGCATTGAATAACCAAGAATAGCATCGGCATCAATTGACAGCTTCTGAACAAGTTTCTTGGCTGTAGTGTTTGTTGGAATAGTGTCCTAAACCCAATCGGGTTGGACCGGATCCGACCGGGTCGGATCATTTCTACTATTTCTTTATGTTTATACATATATAAATGGCTTTTATGTTGTCATATATATGTTTTTTAAAGAACCAATTATGAATTGTTATATGATAACGTCCTTAGTATTAAAGCGTGATAGAGAAACCATGATAGGCGATTATGGTTGATGAGATCTCTAATCACTTTAATAAGTTTGATACTTAAATGTCTCTAAAGCCGATGTACTATTAAACAAGGCATTGATAGTATAAACAGACTAGCACGTATTAGATGTCTTGTCTTTAAGGGCGGGGATAGATCTCGTCTATCGAAGTGTAGAGACACTTGGACCGTACGTGGACGTGTATTAGAGAATGCGTACGTTAGATCGACCCACTTACACGGATAAGTGTCACACTATGTGGCGGTTGTGTAATTATCCTTTGGACCGGAGTCTTCATGGCATCACGGTGTGGATTGTCATGCTTTGACACTATTGAGGTTTCCCTAGCCACGGGGCGATCATTCGGTAGTGATTGGGTGATATGCGAAGCATGCGGAGTATACATGATTGGTCGTCCGGGAATCGCGTATCCTATGATTGGGATCGAATATCCGAAATGGCCTTCTTATAAGGAATGTCTTACTCTCGTGAATCTTTGCAAAGTGGGAGTAAACGAGTTACTTCGAGAGAGCATGATATCCAGTATTATAAGATACGGTCGTTGATGTTTTGACACTCGACTAACGACCGTATGGATATTATTACAGCGATAGGATTGTAAGTTACACGGTAACTGTTTCACATGAAAGGTAGTAGTCATTGCATTTGACTCTTCCGATGATTGGGGGTCACGGTGTGTTGCTAGACGCTATCCCGTGATCGTTAGATATGAAGGGCATTTTCGTAATTTGCACTTTGTGTCTACGGCCAACATATTCGGAAGCCTATCGGGTCACACACATAAGAACATCTAGCCGGATTAAAATGTGGTTATAGTTGATAACCAAATAAGGAAAGAATTTATCTCGAGACTATAAAGGTTATAGTGGTAAATTAATATGGTGGTATTTATTTATTATGAATAAATTAAATACAAGATATTAATAATATTGTATTAATTAAAGAATATTCCGGAAGCCAATATTTGGCTATATGGGGCGCCACATTGAAGTGTATAAGATACACTTGGATTGTGCAATTTAATTAATAGTATTACCAAATATTAATATAAGATATTGATATATATGTATATATCTAAATTACATGCGGCTCAATATTTGTGTGCATGTCACACGTGAATGTCAAGTTGGCATGTTTGAATATTTGGATATTAATAGATTTATATGTGTTATATATATATGTGTGATATATACACATGTGTAAATTGATTTATGGTAATATAATAAAAGATAAATATTGTCAATATAAGATATTGACAATATCTTGGAAATATTCAATATAAGATATTGACAATATCCTAGATTTATTTGATATAAGATATTATAATAAATGAGATAAATCAATCAATTATATTTTCCTTATTTTATTGGGAAAAGTTTTCTTCTCCTCTACTCTATTGGGGGCGCCCCAACCACTATAAATAAGAGGTGGGTGTCAAGCTCTTTTGTACATCACAATTCCAAGAACTAATAGTTCTTGTGTAAAATAGAGAGCATCTATAGAGAGTTGGAGAGAGGGGAAAAGGGCCGGTCTAGCAACCGGAGTTTTCCAATAGCAATCCATGATGGGATTCCGGCGGGCTGTTCGTGTGGACTAGCGGTAGAGGCCGAACACTTGGGCGGCTCTATGCAGAACTACTCTCCTTAGACGGTCAAAGCGTCGATCTTTTAGATCAACCAAGGTAACCACCGTCTACTAACTCATTTGTTTATTGCTTAAACGAAGTCGATCTTGGGTCGATAGGAAATAAATTTTTGAATTCCGCTGCGTTCCCGTGTAGATTTCCTAACAGTGGTATCGAGAGAGCTTCGAGCTTAAGCAATAAGCATGTTATTTTGCGTAGTTAATTTTATCGTTTAAATCACGTAATTAAAAGATGAAAGATTTTTGATTCGCAAAAGTGATACATGAAAAAAAAAAAAAACGAGATCGGGTGGTGCTCGGCCGATCGGCGGCGGCACCACCACCGTGTGCGCGGCGGCGGCGGGCCGGCTCGGTGTGATGCGGCGGTCGGGCCAATGCTTTGGCGGATCTCCAAATTTTTGTTTTGTGTATTTTGTGATTCAATATGGTTCATAGTTGTGATTGTTAATTCTCCTTTGTTTAGTTGTGTCATGTGGCTAACCAATGGTTCAAATAGTTTGGGCCATTGGGATGTCACATGGCATTAAAATAATAATGGTCTTTCCAAAATTTGATTTGGAATAGGCTGGAGCCCTTTCCAAATATTTGATTTGGGAAAAGGCCTAGGCTAGGCCACTTCCAAAATTTTGATTTTGGAAAGTGGCTAGGCCTAAACCAAAATTATTTGGCCTTTCCAAATATTTGATTTGGAATAGGCCTAGCCCTTTTCAAATATTTGATTTGTAAAAAAGCTGGCAGCCACTTCCAAAATTTTGATTTTGGAAAGTGGCCAGCACTAAGCGAAATTTGGTTTAGGAAGATGCTTTTTGTTTAGGAAACCAAAGGCATCCCTTTTGATTACGATCAAAAGGAAAGAAACAAAAGAGAAATAATTTTAATTTTGATTTATTTTTGGAATAGTTCTAATTAATTAAAATTAAAATTAAAATCGTTTAAAATTAATCGTTAATTTTATTTCGATTAAAATCATTTAATTAATTAAATGTTAATTAGTTAATTGATTGGATAAAATTATTTAATAGATTAAATGTTAATTGATTAATTAAGACGCAAGTAGTTAAATTTTAATTTTATCTTTTTCATAAGATTTTATTGTATGGATTAGATATAGTAGATATAATATGATTATATGGACCCCGATTGATCATGGACTCGACCGATAGGATAGATGTGAATGATTTAATTTTTCTGTTGGTTTAAAAATTGTCCTAGGCCGTTATGAAGAACGTGACCTAGTTTATTTTCTGCATTTATCCCATTCCCGTTGACTCCCCCCGTGTGCGGCGGGTGTATTTATTTTATTAGATAGAATTAAATGTAACAAGAATGGAGCAGAAGATGGAGACCAAAGAAAGAAGAATAAAGATCCCATTGGAGAATGGCGCATTAAAGATCCTATTGGCGGTTGCAGCTACCTTAGATTGTGACCCGCGGTTTCGTCAGTTTGTATTCGAAACCGCACCTAGGAAAAGTCCATGATCATACCGGTTACTTTACGCATTTATTTATTTTGTGCTTGTATTTATTTTATATGATACGATAGATGCATGACTAGGCACGATCTAGATAAATGTGTAGGATATATATCTATAGAGATAGATATAATTGATGAGACCGAAATTAAAATTAATTAAGTGAATTAATTTACGAAAAATACTTCCACGACAAAAATCAAGTCGAAATATTGTCTCCCAATATTATAACGACGGTGAAGAGCTTGTGTTCGGATCCAACTGATCGACCACCGCCGGGAGTTGACCTACCTCGGGTATATCGTCGTTATTGAGATATGATCGTATGAGATCTCGTGAATATTGGGTTATGACTTGACTAGAGTCTTTCGGTGATTGGCCACCGTCAGGGCCGTCTGACTTTAGAGACAAGGGGTTGACTAACACATAGTGATGTGTATCGCCAAAGAGTTGACTAGTCAACCACTGAGAATCACATAGAGATGTGAATGGTAAAGAGTTACCTACCTATCGAAATTATCTTGGTTGATCGACCACCGCCGGGAATCGAGGTAACTAGATTGGATCTCACCACTAAAGAATTTTGAAAAATTCTTGAAAGTCAATTGGAAGTAGTTGACTAGTGGGAGCAAAATCATAAACCAAAAGACCATTTTTGATTTTGCGTGTATAAACAACAACACTCTTTTATTTTCATTTTTATGTTGTAGTTTTAGCAAACTTTATATTTATGTTTTATTCTCGATTAGTAAAACCAAATTATGACTGTTACCTTTTGAGAAACGTTCTCAAATATGGTTGAGTAATATTAATCCTTTTAAAATAAGCAATGACACGAGCAATCCCGTTATAGTAGTTAGAGACAAGGAGACTACATATTCGATGAGTAATCCAAGACTTTAATTATTAAAGAAAAAGCGGAAGCTCGTGATAGTGGATACGATCCAATATAATCATTCGGTCATACGATGACGAGTTATTCAAACGTTGGATAAGAATGACTAGACCGAATTTTGGAAATGATGTTTTCAAAATTGTAAGATTTAAGTATCGACTTAATTCTATCATTGCTTAAAGGTTAATTAAATAGTTAATGTTTTAAATACGATTTAAAAGGTTAAATAAACTATTTAATAAACTTTAGATTTTCTTTATGAAAGGAAATCAAAGACATAGCTCTTGTGATCTTTCTTAAGTCTTATGAAGACTACACCAAGAAATATTTACAAGTGCTTGAAGGATTAAAAAGGAAATTTAGGGCATGTGCTTAAATAGAGAACTTATTGAAGTTTCTATTATAGGCAAGTGAGTTGAGATAAATCTATCTAAGTTCAAGTCAACTCTTAGATATATGATATCTTGCGAGTGTGATTAAATTAGAAAGATTAAATACAGATATGGAAGGTGAAGCAAACGTTGTAACACTTACCACATTACGGATCTAGTAAAGCGATAAGGGAACTAAATAAATGTTATTATGTTCCGGTTCTTATGAAGAACATGTTTTCGAGTTATTTGTTAGGATTTAGTAGACACATTCAATTGTAAAGAATAAATGTTATTCCGATAAAGTTGGAAGGTCACCGAACCTAACATACTAGATTGATGTCACTATATAGTTGATATATGTGATGAGATCTCAACTAAATATTTGTGTGGTCGTTATCCTTAATATTTGTGGTTGTTCTAGACATAGTCTCTACGGAAGGGAAGCGTGTAATTAAACGTCATTCGATGATGTTGAACCATATGATTATGAATCTTGTGGATAAATACGTATCTTATCTAAAGATGACTAAAATACCCTTTTATGAAAAGGTTGTAAAATCTAGAAAAATTGTCTAAAGCCTAAACATACCGATGTTTGTTGGCTTGTGACAATTAATGCCACAAATAATTGTTTGTTAATCTCTATGACTATTTTTAGAAATAGTTGAATGTACTTATTGAAGTACATAATTCGAAAGCCCGAAAAGTTCGAGCTAGTACGAATATGAGATTGATGAGCTACTTAGGAATTAACCTTCAATTAGATTGAAGTAATTAATACTTGAAGGGTGTTTCAGAAGTCGTCTGAAAAGGAATAAGATTCTTCCCTTGAAGGATACCATCTTTGGGATACACAATTAGATTGTGTTCCCAAAATGGAAACAACACTTTATATGATAAAGGTGTGACGCAAGCCATGCGAAGTATCCCTTACCCATTTCGGGATAGTGCCCTTATACTTAACCGAGTTCCAAAGAATAAAGGTTGAATAAATTCCATATTAGATATGGAAGAGGATAATGTCGAATCTATCTTAACCGATGATTTGAAGTTGTCATAGGCAAAGTCAGAAAGGCTTGGAGCCTAGTACGACATATGCAACTTTGTGGAATATCTTAGCAAGTACGCTAGATATTATTTACTTGTCCGCGGAGCAAAATGTTTGTCTCCAAACATGCTGTCTTCTAAAGGAAGTGTTTCTTCCAAAAGAAACAGTGGGAGTGAATCAGATCTCAAAAGAGTTTGAGAACCACAAAGATATATTCAACCATAGGAACGTGAGCAGACGCCACATAGCGATGAGGTGTAAAACACTGCTCAGTGCACACAAAAGTTCTGTAAGTCTGTGGATAACCTCAAGCCTGAAAAAATTTCATTGGTAAGTTCATCTTGAAGAATGAATATCTCACGACTTATGAAAGAATGTTTGAAAGGCAAGATTGAGAGATATGGCCAGGAGCCATAATATCTGAATTAGATTCCATCAGTGACAACCAGGTTGTGAACCTAGTCTGTCTCACCTAGAGGGAATGTCCCTGTAAGGCTGAGCCCAGTTCTATTCAGACTATGCTTGTTGTAACTTCGTATCATGGCTATATGATAGTGTTGAAGGCGTTGGGCAGAAAGCTCGATGTTCATAGACAATAACATGATATGTAAGCCCACGAGATCCATTTATGGACTCAAACAAGTTTCTCTAGACGATTTCTTTGTTTGATAATCAAAGGAGTTTGATTTAGTCAAAAGAAGGATATGCCCAATGTGCAAGATGGATAGTGGGAGTGTGTTACGATTTTTGAGTAAGGTATTGGAGATATCTCTCGAGAATTATCACCCCATGTCACGATCAATTAATGTTTGGTAGTTCAAGGTCTTTACGAAAGCACTTGGATTAGCGAGTTCTTATTTTAGAAATAAGAATCTATAGCGATAGATTTAACTTGTTAGATTATAGTTTACCTATATAGATGTGATGCTAAAAGAAGTTTAGCATAGATCGCGATACGCTAGCCGGTGTTCTCAAGATTTATCTATGTTAGGACATTGGTCCTAAAGATAAGGTGAAAGATGATGCTTATGGAAGGTTTCCTTCGCTACCGCGATAGGAACCATCATAAAGTAATGCCGGATGTTCATAGTCCATGAATAGTCATGAGCAAGTATGAAAGTAATCGGTGAATGTCGAGAATATCCTTAAACAAGTTAAGGAAAATTTTCTAGTTTATTGAAACTTGGAATTAAATAAACGTAGATATACAGACGTATATCCTGAGTCTTATGAAGGCGAGTGGGAGCTACAGTCTGGGTTTGCAATCACTTTGATTAAGTGATACAGTGAGCTGGAAATGTTCTAGCATATGGGTCACTGTAAATTCTACAACTAGGCAAAACACAGTAGTGCCTTAGAGGCGCAGCGGGAGCAGTACATGGATCTAGAAGGTTCATTCCTGAACCTTGTACGGTTCTTCCACCTTTTCTATATAGCTGATATAGTAAGTGGATTCATTGCTTGAAGCAAGGACCGGGGTCTCGTCGAGATTCATGTGTGTGTTGAGGCGGTTCCTTTGACTTGGTCATTTGGAACATGATATGAAGATAGTCCGAGTCCCCACGGATAGCGATCCGTTTAAGGCTAGGCGGTTGCGAGTATTGCATGAGATTCTTGTGTTTCAACTTGGTCTTGTGTGTGCGAGTGATTGGTTTTAGGCCAAGTGGGAGATTGTTGAAATAGTGTCCTAAACCCAATCGGGTTGGACCGGATCCGACCGGGTCGGATCATTTCTACTATTTCTTTATGTTTATACATATATAAAATGGCTTTTATGTTGTCATATATATGTTCTTTTAAAGAACCAATTATGAATTGTTATATGATAACGTCCTTAGTATTAAAGCTGTGAAGAGAAACCATGATAGGCGATTATGGTTGATGAGATCTCTAATCACTTTAATAAGTTTGATACTTAAATGTCTCTAGGCCGATGTACTATTAAACGGGGCATTGATATAGTATAAACGGACTAGCACGTATTAGATGTCTTGTCTTTAGGGCGGGGATAGATCTCGTCTATCGAAGTGTAGAGACACTTGGATTTGTACGTGGACGTGTATTAGAGAATGCGTACGTTAGACTGACCCACTTACACGGATAAGTGTCACACTATGTGGCGGTTGTGTAATTATCCTTAAGACCGGAGTCTTCATGGCATCACGGTGTGGATTGTCATGCTTTGACACTATTGAGGTTTCCCCAGCCACGGGGCGATCATGCGGTAGTGATTGGGTGTGATATCGAAGCATGCGGAGTATACATGATTGGTCGTCCGGGAATCGCGTATCCTATGATTGGGATCGAATATCCGAAATGGCCTTCTTATAAGGAATGTCTTACTCTCGTGAATCTTTGCAAAGTGGGAGTAAACGAGTTACTTCGAGAGAGCATGATATCCAGATTATAAGATACGGTCGTTGATGTTTTGACACTCGACTAACGACCGTATGGATATTATTACGGCGATAGGATTGTAAGTTACACGGTAAGCTCGTTTCACATGAAAGGTAGTAGTCATTGCATTTGACTCTTCCGATTATTGGGGGTCACGATGTGTTGCTAGACGCTATCCCGTGATCGTTAGGCATGAAGGGCATTTTCGTAATTTGCACTTTGTGTCTACGGCCAACATATTCGAAAGCCTATCGGGTCACACACATAAGAACATCTAGCCGGATTAAAATGTGGTTATAGTTGATAACCAAATAAGGAAAGAATTTATCTCGAGACTATAAAGGTTATAGTGGTAAATTAATATGGTGGTATTTATTTATTATGAATAAATTAAATACAAGATATTAATAATATTGTATTAATTAAAGAATATTCCGGAAGCCAATATTTGGCTATATGGGGCGCCACATTGAAGTGTATAAGATACACTTGGATTGTGCAATTTAATTAATAGTATTACCAAATATTAATATAAGATATTGATATATATATATATGTATATATCTAAATTACATGCGGCTCAATATTTGTGTGCATGTCACACGTGAATGTCAAGTTGGCATGTTTGAATATTTGGATATTAATAGATTTATATGTGTTATATATATGTGATATATACACATGTGTAAATTGATTTATGGTAATATAATAAAAGATAAATATTGTCAATATAAGATATTGACAATATCTTGGAAATATTCAATATAAGATATTGACAATATCCTAGATTTATTTGATATAAGATATTATAATAAATGAGATAAATCAATCAATTATATTTTCCTTATTTTATTGGGAAAAGGTTTTCTTCTCCTCTACTCTACTAGGGGGCGCCACAACCACTATAAATAAGAGGTGGGTGTCAAGCTCTTTTGTACAACACAATTCCAAGAACTAATAGTTCTTGTGTAAAATAGAGAGCATCTTTTGGAGGGTTGGAGAGAGGGGAAAAGGGCCGGTCTAGCAACCGGAGTTTTCCAATAGCAATCCATGATGGGATTCCGGCGGGCTGTTCGTGTGGACTAGCGGTAGAGGCCGAACACTTGGGCGGCTCTATGCATGAGAACTAGACTCAAAGCTCGATCTTTTAGATCAAGACGGTCAAAGCGTCGATCTTTTAGATCAACCAAGGTAACCACCGTGTCTATTTGGTGAAAACCCGATCTTAGATCAATCTTTGTTTATTGCTGAACTCATCCAAAACGAAGTCGATCTTGGGTCGATTTAGGAAATAAAATTTTGAATTCCTATTGCGTTCCCGCGTAGATTTCCTAACAAAATTTATGTCTTCACCATCCTTTTTGAAGGATAATTTGAGTTGATCAAAGTCAAACATCATAGGGATGTACCTCCTCATCCAATCCACCCCTAAAACCATGTCACAACCTCCTAACTTAATGAGTCTCACATCATGGTGGAACCTGTGCCCATTCATCAACCAGGGCAAATTGGGGCACACCGAATCACCGGTCATACTACTACCATCTGCTACAGTAACTACCATGGCCTTGGCTGGTTCAATAACGCAATGAAGATCCCGAGCTAAATTGTGATCTAGAAAAGTCTGGGAGCTACCACTATCAATCAAAATAGAGATAGATTTCTTTTTCAATTGCCCTTGAATGCGAATAGTGCTAGCTGTTGTTTTACCAGTCAATGTACTTAATGATAACTGAGAAAACTCACATGGGGTGGTATCATCTGCAATGTGAACAGTGGGGTTATCTGTTACCATTTCCCCAATTATATCATCACCATCTGTAAGAATGAAGTTGAGCTGTCTATTTTTGCATTTGTGACCCGGAAAGAACTTTTCATCACAACGAAAACATAATCCCTTTTCTCGTTTTTCCTGCAGTTGAGCCGGGGTAATTGATCTATTGGGTAAGGATCTTTGGTTTAGTAATAGGATCGGGGGTTTCTTAACATTAGTTGCTTTGGTGATTTGAGGGAGTTTTTTTTGCCTTCAACACAATAGAATCTGATAGTACCTCTTGAGCTCTGGCAATCTCTAGAGCTTTAATAGTGGATTTAGGATCCATTAATCGAACCAATGCTTTAATATCATTATTGAGGCCACCGATGAATCTGTTGACATAATATGAATCAGGTAGGCCAGGGTTTGATTCCTTCACTAGAGATTTCGGATCTTCAAAATGGGACAAATACTCTTCGTTGTACCGGTTGCTTAAGCTTTTCAAATTCATCCAAAACTTCCTCAAGAGCCTTATTGCAAAACCTCCTGCAGACCTCGTTTACCGAAGAAATGCCATGAAGCAGTAGGAAATTCCGGTCTCCACCCTCCATACCAAGAGTCAGCCGGACCCGTAAGGTATAACTCCGCTAGTCCAACCTTGTGATCGTCTGGTGTTCGATTTTTATGGAAATACCGTTCGCAACGTCTTACCCAGGCCCTAGGGTCTACTCCATTGAATGGGGGAAAGTCCAATTTGGGGTGTTTGACGTCATAGGTGTCATAATCGGCTTTGACGATCTGGGGGTTAGGGGTGTGTTTGGTGATGGCAGGGGACGGTGTGGGGAGTATAGGGGCAGTTCTATCATCTCCGACGGCTGGGGTCTTACTGCTGTCCGGCCGGAGCTCCCGCAAGACCTTGTAATCACGGTGGCGAGCCGGGATTGGATCTCATCTATGTCACGCCGGTGTTTGGTTTGAAAGCGGGTCATCTCAACTCGAATTTGATGAACTCCTCATTGATTTTGGCTTGGGATTTAAGAATTTCGTCTGCGGTCTTGGATCTGGTTCCGTCGGCCATAGGTCGGGGATCGGTGCTCTGATACCACTTGTTATGAAAAGAGTTCCAAAATGGTAATCCCACAGTAAATAAACAGGGGGATGGGGAAAAGAAGAGAATGAGAAAGAAGAATAGTAGAGAAGAGAAGAATTTGAGAGAGGAGAAACAGAATTCTTCATTCACACCCAATTCCATACTCGGTTGGAGTTTACATAGCACACACCAACACTCTACTCCTCAACAAACTAACAGAAAAGGAAGAGAAATAAGCCTCGTGGCTACAACAAAAAGGAAAATGAACTAATTAAATGAACCGGGCCTAATGCAAATAAGGAAAAAACAGCTCGATTCATGACATATTGTCTTCGGTGAGATTGTTCCCCCGGTTCGTGGCTGCAGAGTCTGATTTTTACCCGTTCAACTGATCCGATCGTTTTGGAGATCATTTCAGGTCGTGCTTGCAGGCAGTGACGGACCCAGAAAAAAATCTTAGTGAGGCACCGGAATAAATTCGAAAGGAGAGTGGGGGCATCAATAGTGTTTTTACATTTTTTACCTATAAAAACACGTCGATTTTTGGATCTCAGTGGGGCCAAGCACCCCCATATTTGCAGCTGGGTCCGTCCCTGCTTGCAGGGTGACTTTTTATCCTTCCAACCGACCTGACCATTCCGGAGTTCACCCCGGGGCCCGGATTGTGGCTGCAAAATCTAACTTTTACCCCTTCAACTGACTTGATCATTCCGGAGTTTATTCCGGGTCGTGCTTGCAAAGTCTGACTCTTAACCCTCTAACTGACCCCACCATTCCGGAGCTCGCCACGGGTCATGCCAGACCGACCATTCCGGAGTTCAATTCGGGTCGTACCTACAGAGTCTGACTTTTTCCCTTCCAACTGACCCGAACATTCCGGAGTTCACCTCGGGTGGTGCCTACAAAATTTGCCTCTTACCCCCAACTGACCCCACCATTCCGGAGTTCACCTTGGGTCGTGCCTCAGAAATCTGACTCTTACCCCTTCAACTAACCCCACCATCTTGGAGTTCACATCAGGTCGTGCCTATGTAGTCAGCTCCTACTAGACCTGGCCAAATGGTGCAACCGGACCGGACTGGAACCGGCGGTTTTGATTCTGGCCGGTTTGGCGAACCGGTGGTTGGAGTGAACCGCCGGTTGAAAAACCGGCGGTTGGAGGTTCAAAACCGGCGGTTGCCGGTTGGTGCCGGTTCATGGTTCACCCGATTTGCTCTCGGTTCAGATCACGGTTCAGACCACGGTTCTAAAATTTCATAATTTTTTTTTTCATTTTCATATAATACTTATTATTTTCACTACAATAACAAATTATTATTCTTTTCACTATAATTACTAAATCGAATGTAATATATATTTTTTTATAAATAGTTTTATATTCGGTTTTAAATATAATATTAATATTGTATTATTATTTTTATAAGTAAATAATGTTATTTTGAAAAATTATTTTATTTTTTCAACGTTTGTTCCGGTAATTCGGTTGCCTACGTATCTTTTATATGTAATCGTGTCGGATGAACAACACATAAAAAAAATCAAAACGAACATAGTTCTTATTGTTTATTTTTTAGTCTTTTATAGTTTGTTGTAAAGGTTTTTATAGTTATTTTTATTATTGTTTTTTTAAAAGTCTTTTATATGTTTTTTTATAAGTTTTTTGAGTCGGATACGTTGATTATAAATGCTGTTTTATTCAATATTGCGTGAGATATATTGTGTTGTTTTTCTTATATGTAAATTGTGTTATTTTTTCAACGCTTGTACCGGTAATTCGGTTGCCTACGTATCTTCTATATGTAATCGTGTCAGAGACACAATACATATAATAAAATCAAAGCGAACGTAGTTCTTATTGTTTATTTTTTAGTCTTTTATAGTTTGTTGTAAAGGTTTTTATAGTTATTTTTATTATTGTTTTTTTTAAAGTCTTTTATAGATTTTTTATTAGTTTTGTGTAGTGTTGTTATTGTTTTTTATAGGTTTTTAATGTTTTTTGCATTCTTTATAGTTTTTTTTTAATGTTTGTTTTATTGTAGTCTTTTATAGTATTCTTATGTGTTTGTATTTTATAGTTTCATATAATTTTTTAGGTTTGTATATGGTTTTTTTAATAGTTTTTTATAGTTTTTTTTTTTTTAGTTTTTAGTAGTAGGTTTTTATAGTTTTTTTAATAGGTTTTATAGTTTCTATCGTGTTTTTTTAATGGTTTTTTTTTGTAGTCTTTGGTCTTTTATCGGGTTTTTTTTATATATAGTTTTTAATAGTTTCTTATAGTTTTTTTTAATCTTTTATAGTTGTTCTATGAATTGTAACAAATATGTAAGTAAGATATAAATCGCGTACCTTTAATCGAAGTTGGTTATAATTTTTTTTTAATTTAACTAACCAATTTTACTTATAACTAAAACTGAATTGAAGTAACGATTAAATCAGAACAACTTCAAATTTCGATCTAGTAAAGTAAATTTGATTATAAAATTGAAATTTTTTTACACTTGTAAAAAAATTAGTTGAATAAAATACAAAACCAAATTTACTTATAACTAAAACCGTATTGAAGTAACGATTAAATCAGAACAACTTCAAAAATCGGTATCGTAAAGTAAATTTGATTGTTGTTTTTAACAACTAAACAAACTTGATAATCAAAGAAATGAGTAGAAGATGTAAAAAATGAGTAGAAGATGTAAGAAATGAGAGGAGATTTGTAGGATTTTTGAAATGGAATGGGGAGGTTTTTATAGGAATTTTTTTGAGGTGAAATAAAAAATAAAAAATAAAAATAAAAATTAGCCGTTGCAATTATAGCCGTTGGGCCGGTTTTCGGTCCGGTTTGTTCCAAAAATCCCCAAAAAAAAAACCGGCCGTTTGGGTCGGTTCAACCGCCGGTTCCGGTTCCGGTTCCAACCGGCGGTTTTTGATTTGGCCAGGTCTAGCTCTACTCAGGGGTAAGTCTGGTCAAGAGTATTTTCAACATGGCGCAACTGACCCCACCATTCCGGAGTTCACCTCGGGTCGTGTCTACAAAGTCTTATTCTTACCCCTCAAATTAACCCCACCATTCTGGAGTTCACATCGGGTCGTGTCTACATAGTTAGACTCTTACTCATGGATAAGTCTGGTCAAAAGACTGTTCAACATGGCGCCTAATAGGAAAACAGAACCGGTTACCTTCTTAGGTATTCTCTAGTCACTTACCCTTTAAATCAATCTACTTGGATGACCCGTTGCGTAACTATAGTATATAGTTTTTGAGTCGATTGAAGAATACATGTTCTATAACTCTCTTACATAGTTTTCGTCTTCATAGAATAATCATTTTTCAATCCAATCATTTACTTAAAAACTGTTGCAACTCAGACTACTGAGATACCTGAATGTATGTGATCTCTCGTTGGGGACATGATCACCCATTTTCTTACCCTATCTACATTCAACCTATCCATCCATCTATCCCAAGTTATATCTCCCACCCTTGCCATCACCCTTACCCTACCACATCCTACCGGCCACTTGCCTCCGCCTAACTCTACTCAACCCCACCATGAACCCCCACCTACCTTTTCGCACCCTTATCACCTTTTACCTTCCATTCATTATGTCATTTGTGACAAATGCGCTACTGAGATATTGAGCCCTTATGGTATCTCGCACACATCCTCATGATTGGCTGAGCAGACAAGTCAACTTGAAAGTGGATTTGTTGTGAGAAGAGTGCGAGTAACTAGGTGATAATGATTATCACTCGTTTCAAAAGAGACAAAAAAATTTGCTGAAAATCGTGCAATTCATGTTGAGTGTCGGTAAAGACCCACCCCTTGTTTCCGTCGAAAATGAGTCCCCCGGGACTGGGACATTGGCTTCCACCTACAGCGAACTATTAAGGATCATACCATTTAACCACCATTCATAGTGTCTTTTGTTACATCAAATATAGTTTGGTCTTTTTCTTTCGTTGCATTGTGTGTCAAACGTCTTGGTGTAATACTTATATTCCATGTTTAAGATTCTAAAGGTGTAGGAGATAAAAGAATCGGAGCTTTATATATAGTTATTGCATGTTTGTAGGTAGCAATCTTGCCGCATTAAGTAAGTAAAGAAGCTAAATGTAGTGTTACGATCTAGTGCAGAAGCAGAGTATACGACTATAACTCATGCTACGACTCTGCATGTCCATACATGTGGTTTTGGAGAGTAGTCATTTAGACATCTATTATACATAGTCTTACCTTATATTTCTATAAGAAACTGATTCCACGGTTTCAACTCATTGACTCTGATCACACGACAACGATACTACTTCCGTCTCAAAATATAAGTCATTTTGACTGTTTTCACACAGATTAAAAAAACGGTTGAATGTCATAAATTTAAAGATTAAATGATTAAAATAGCCCATTGACTATCATTAATGCAGTAGTTTTTAAGTAATAAAAAGTTGTAAAATTGATAATAAACTAGGAGTAAGATGAATAAATGAATAATAAATGTTGCATTGATAATGTAGAAGACTTATATTGTGGAACAAATCTAAAAATATAGAATGACTTATATTTTGAGAGGGACAGAGGTAGTATTTAGCTAAAAACGCTCCACAAATTTCACAAAAATCAAACCGAAAAGCTTGTACAAACTTCGAGAATACGCATCGATCCAGAGTGGTATACACCATCGTCGTACATCCAACAGATCAGTGCAAAATATAGGAAAGCATTACATAGTAAGAAAATCTACTGCAGAGCGTCTTCAACGACGAGATTCACTAACATCTAATCAAAACACAATATAAATTATCAAAACACATTAGAAACGCATGGCATCACTAAAATGCCACATGTCGTGTTTTGATTGGATTAACGAGTAGAATTTCCCAAACTTCTTCTAGCAGACTAATGAAGACCTCAGAGACATAGCCGTCGGAAGACGAGTGCACGACGCCCATCGAATAACCGACTCTTCGGTCACCATAAGATCAAGCTGTTCTACTTCACCAAAACTAATTGTATTGTTTCTTCTATTATGTATACCTGAATTTCTTGATGATACACCACCACCCCTTTTGATTTCACTACTTCTCTCTTCTTCTGTTGCTGCATTTTCAAAGCACATTGAAGAATCTGGTAATACCAATATTGCCCCTAAACTTGCCTCTGCATTGAAAAAAATAAATGGTATGTATGATGTTAGTCATTTAAGTGCAGTAAAACAGGGTTAATCTGTAAAAATAGAACCTTTATTACCTCGATGAAGTGAATCATCAAGTCGAACATCTCCCGAGAGATTCAACGTTAAGCTCGTTTGCTCAACCATGGAAGCACCACCTCCATTGAAAAACGCAAAGCTTGGCATTGAAAGAACACAAGTAGGGATTTCCAAACCATTTGATCCACCATTTCTACATTGAAACGAAAATCCGACAGCGTCTAAGGAAGATGTAGTAGGGGTAGGTGGAGTCATCAGGAACGAAGAAAACGATGATTTGCATTCAAGATCAGGTAATAATTTTGTATTATCATTGTTGATTATAGGTAAGGCTGAATTAAAACTGAAATCTTGATCTCGAGCTAAGAGTAGACTTGAAGGGCTTTTTAGTAATTTCATTCCAACAGAGTTCTGTTTTTGACAGCCATATTGTTCTTCATCTGGTGCCATTAAATCCCTCATCCATGTATGATCTGAAAGTAGTTTGAATCAGTTAAAAAAAAAAAAAGGGACATATCTCAACAACTTGAAGAATGCATATTATGCAACTTCGACTCGATAAGAAAATGCTTGATTCGGATCGGATCGAATCGTTTACACCTCTACTAAGGACTCTTAATACATCATAAATCATCAAGAACATAACACAAAACGCACCTAGAACCTGCTGTGCAGTAAGCCTCGTCGTAGGATCTTTACAGAGCATTCCCTTGATCAATTCTTTTGAAGAACAAGAAACATTATCCCAAGATTCATTAGGAAACCGTAATTCGGCTGCTCGAACCGCGTCGAATATCCGTGATTTCGTATTACCCCAAAAGGGTGGGACCCCACTAAGAAGAATATAAAGAATAACCCCTGCACTCCATACATCAGCTGACTGGTTATAACCACCTGTTAAAACCTCAGGAGCTATATAGAATGGACTGCCAACTGTACCATGTAAATTTTGGCCTGTAAATTTAAACATTTGACAAAGTTAGAGTTTTGTTTCAGCCATGTTTTGTAAGAAAGAATTGCATGTATTGAAGAAACCATGGTTACAGACTTGGTTAAACGGGTACAGATACGTGAGTATAGATACATCAATATGGGATACGCGGACGCGGGATTTTATAAATGACGCTTTTAGTGACACCACACTGAAAACAATCAACCCAAGGAAATTTGATTCTAAGCTCTAGTGCTGAAAATCAAATTTCAATCGACCCGGAAAGTCGATTATCAGTTCTAGAATCGACTGTGCCAAAATTGATTGTACTGTGCTACTAAAGATGCCCTCTTAAAAACTATATATATACAGGATACAGGGACGGAGGGCTTACGTGTGAATAGTAAAACTATAAGGATCAAGTTGTACATAATGAAATTATACGAGAGATGTAAGCAAACAGAAGTATTTGTGCATCATACCTTGTTTAATGTACGTAGCAAGACCGAAATCCGCCACCTTAATAGGAGAAGAAGGCGATTTCGTAGCTAAAAGTATATTTTCCGGCTTCAAATCGCGATGAACAACTCCATTGTCATGACAATATGTCACCACTTGCATCAAATGCCTAAACAAAACCTTAGCCTCGGATTCTGTAAATTTCCCTTGTTTTTCTAACTGACAAAAAAGCTCACCTCCAGCACAAAGCTCCATAACCAAATGAACATAATCTTCATCTTCATAAACAGCTTTAAGGTCTACTACATTAGGATGTCCCGATAACCGCGTCATAATCTCGATTTCAAGCCTAATACTTTGCACATCTTCTTCAGTGACTAATCTATCCTTGGCTATCGATTTACACGCTAATAATTCGTGAGTGAATTTATCGTAACACTCCCGAATTACACCGAATTGTCCCCATCCTAATTGTTCACCGAGAGTGTATCGATCTTTTAGATTCGATATCTGATTTGCATCCAAAACAGGTTCAGTCAAGTTCTTAACTCTATAACAGTTACATGAGGACGACGAAGATGAAGATTGGGTTGTGTTGTTACTCTTGGCAACAGCCATACGTAACTTGGATAACGTAAAAAGATCAAAGATTTCAACTTTCAGCTCAAAATTCAACAACCCCAACTCAAATATTTGGTCAGAGAATATAAAAAGTGATCCTTAAAGTCAACAAATTTGAATTTTCTTACAAACCTGCATACTTTGAGGGTTCAAATAACCAGTAATCAAAGTCTGAAGTCTCTGTAGAATAACAAAAAAATCAAACCAACTAGCTGAAGGTCAAAATCTCCAAACTGCCCCTCTAGTAGATCTGTGAAAACACCAAGAGAAGAACAAAACAAATAAAAAAGCTCCAAATTAGTACAATTTATCAATCAGCTTAAAGGAGAAAATTGTTTACACAGAACTATTTCAAGCAATGAATTGATTCCGAATAAGAAAAATTCAAGCAAAAACAGCTAAAAAGGCTCGCAATTAAGCTTCAAAACTAGCTCATAGACAGACAATTTTACGTCTTCAGCTAAATACATTGCTCAATTATCCAACTAAATCAAATTAAAAAAATAACCTAATTTAGGGCAAAGAACTAGCTAGTAGCCCACATGAAAAGATCAAAACTTTGACAAACCAAATTTTAGGACTCAAAGAAAGAGACTCAGATTCATGGATAGCACAAAAACTCAGAATATGGACTCCAGCTCTTATCAATCACCAAAAAGAAGAAAAGTGTTTACACGGAACTATTTCAACCAACGAATTTGAATTCGAAATAAGCAAAATTTAAGCGAAAACACATTTTTAAAAAAAGGCATGAAATTTAGCTTCAAAACTAAAAAATTAACATCTTCAGCGAAATACATAGCGCAATCACCCAAATAAAGCAAGTTCGAAAAAGCCCTGATCGAATCATAACCTGATTTAGGACAAAGAAGTAGCCCGCCGCACAAAAGAAATTGAGCTTTTACAGCAACCCACAAATTTTTTTTACTTAAAAAAACAAATCCAGATCCATAAATAGCATAAAAACTCAAAATATGTGCAAATAAAAAGGTGATAAATTGATAATTGATGAAGATGACTAACCGGAAACGAGAATCAAGAGTGGGAATTAAGGAAAGTGGACCTTGATGAGTGTTAAATGTTCTGTAGAGGGAGA
Organism: Gentiana straminea; assembly: GCA_036785695.1. Lineage (NCBI taxonomy): Eukaryota > Viridiplantae > Streptophyta > Magnoliopsida > Gentianales > Gentianaceae > Gentiana > Gentiana straminea. The sequence goes on from JAVUPR010000450.1 coordinate 1,308,682, forward strand.
GAGAAGTTGAAGTATAATTAATGAAACTGTGTGATTCGTTTTTATCACAAGCCCAAATAGGTGGGGGCTAAAGCAAATTGGTTTGCTTTATGGTTTGCTTTCACAAGTTTTTTTGAATTTGGCCAAACAACAGATCCCACCTGTCCTGCTGATGTTTTTGGTTCATCACTCTCCTTGTTTTTTTTTAATATAAAAATTAATAGTAGAGTACCCCTTTTTGTTTGTTTGTTTTTGGGTTGTTTTTTTTCATAGTTAGGTGGGTTTATGGAGAGATTTTATTACGATGCGGAGGCGGTTTAAAAGTTATACGTATATGTAGTAATATTGGCCTCTCATTTTTATTCTCTTTCACATAATACACTTTTATCGTGTGTGAGAGGTTAGAAATGAGTGGATTGTAATGCGCATATCTTCAGAAACCTTCCTACAATCTAAAGTATTTTAAAATTTCACGGGTTTATGGGGAGATTATCGCATAGTTGCGTAGACTTTTAAATAAATTTGGATCATACAATTTAAATCTAATTTAAAATTTGGCGGTATAGATCATGTCACATCATTTAACTCTACATATGGAGGATGCATGTAAAAACGGAGGAGTTATTATTGTGATTTTATGGTATTGTGACTGAAATGCAAGTATAAATCTAGAGAGTTATTATTTGCACCACACTCATTCTATTCGTGTATCATTTTATCCGTGCACCACGGTAAAATCGACTTTATGAAAATCGGTTTTAGAATCAAAAACCGACTTCCCGCAGATGCATTATGAGAACCAACCTTGGTAAAGTCAGTTCTTGGTCCAAGGTCCAAACCTACGAGAAGTTGGTTACTGGTTTCGTAACCGACTTTCACCAGCACGATTTTACTGTGGTGCACTTGAAACGTTATGCACGAGTAGTGTGTGATGTAAATAAAGGCTCCTTAAACCTATCATAACACCTAGGGACGGCCCTCTTAAAATCGGAGTCTAAGGTGGGTTGGCAGTCAAGAGGCTACATGTTTAGTATTCCCTTGTTACCTTGAGTCGACCAGTTATATATAAAAATGTTTTTGTAATCTTGGTGTTCGAAACAGCTTAGTGATATTAATAGAACATATATATATATATATATATATATATATATATATATATATATAGTTTAAAACAAAAATGACTTTCAAGGCCCTAGGTCATGGCTTGAGCTGCCTTAGCCGGGAAGTTCTATCATAGAGACTCTCATGTAGGGAGAGGCCTGTGTGGCATCATCTGGACCACACAGTTTCATTCTGTAACTTTATCATGTGGTCCATATAATGCCACGTAGGAAACTCCTTACAAGGGAGTCCCTACCTTAGAATTTCCCGCCTTAGGCTGTCTCCAATGGTTCTCCCTATCACACTCCCCATTTATCTTATTTTTCGTTCCAGATTTACTTTTTCAAAACCCTATAAAAAAATCGACTCCAATAAGCACTCCCTATACAATTCTCCAATACTATTTTTTTTCACATCTCAACCAATTAATTCATTTTTTTTTATACAAAAATCAAAATAAAATATTTTATACTTGCAAAATGAGATTTTAATGTCGTATCATTGTCAAAAAAATGTCGTATGCGTTTAAACAACCAAATAGGGGATTATTAAATGTCCTCTAATAAATGTCGTATCGTTTTTATTAGAGGATATTATTACCGAAGTGGTTAAAATTGAGTTTGGTATAGTTGAAGAAGATTAGGATAAATAAGTGGAAAGAGAAAAGTGAATTGTGTGGTTAAAAAGGGAACACTATTCACATTAGCAGTCTCCCTTAATTAAGAGAGACACTTAATTTCAACAAGGGATAAGGAATTGGAAAGGAAACCACTGTAGAGCTGAATTTTGCATATTCTCCTTATACAACATTTAGGGAGGGTTAAGGGAGCCCCATTGGGGTCACTCTTAACCAGCTCCAATAACACCAACCCCAAATTAATCGGATCAGTTAGTTTCGGATACCGGATGCATTACTAAAGGAGAAAAAAAAAAAAAAAGTGAGCCACATTTGTCAACGTTGGACATAATGATTCTTTAAACACTCCAAATGTCAAGTTGACTTTTAAGTGTAACCTGTCAACCCCAAAAATTATTATAACACCATGTAATTAATTATGATAAGATCATGCGATGTGATGTCATTCCAATATCTATTGCTTACAGATAAAAAAACACTACAATAGAAGTAATAGTTGTGCGAAGAATGTTTTTTAAATTAGAGTGACGAGTAAAATAATTAGAAACACACAATTTATATACGATTCAAAATTGTGTGGTTTATATTGCTCGTACGATGTCTCAATACGTGTGAAGACACACACATAAGTATTTCCTATACAATAGACACATAAAACAAGAGGTTTTTGCCTTTGTGACTCCGTATGACCAAAAGAATGATCCGAAATTCCGAACTGTACAACTTATATCTTGATGAAGGCTTGATCCGACCGTATAGTTTATAGTTCGAATTCCGTCACTTCATTTCATATGAAATCCCAATAAAAAATTCCCCGTAAAAACCTTACCGAAAATCATTCACTCATTCACTTGTCATTTATCTTTCTTTATCATGTTAGATTATTTTTATATAAATATTTCTACCCATCACATAAATAACATTTTTTATTAAATTAAGAATAAAAGTCACATGCAAACCCAAACAAAAAAAGGAATACAAATATTGTACGTATATAATTAGAAAACGGCGAGCAATGCATATATCACATTCACACACACAACTGACATGTGCATGTGGTGTTGTTCATCCATCAAAGCAAAGTATAGTAATTGTTTATAAATTATATATGGCCTGCATGAAATACCTTATTTATTATAAAAACTGATTTCTTTGTATTAATTAATTTATTTAGTATCTGTCCACGTACAGTTCAACATTACAAAATAAATATAGTTATTTATTATTATTAAACTTAAAAGGACAAATATGTCTACATGTGTATAGAAATATATTGTAGTATTATATAGCTGTAAAAAGATTTTTGAAAACGTAGTTTGCAAATAATGACAAGGCAAGACGCGTTAATGAACATTAATTTGGAAATAATTGAAGTTTATTATGTAAATTATATTTGCAAAGTTGACGGGATGTAGCGTCCTAGTCCTAGAACTCGGGTTTAGCAGCATTATTTAAGTCATAATGGAAACAATAACTCCTTAATATCATCGTTTTCGTTTAATCTAAAATGATTAATCAAGTTATCAAGTTAATTATTCTCAACTTTATATCTTGATAATGTTTATGTCATTTATCCAATATGAGACATCACATTCTCGGTTATTAAGAAACTAACGTCATTGTCAGTAAATCACTACATGATTTTAGAGACGACTTGAATCCCCGTTAATTACTCTTAATTTCGATTTAAAATGACCCTTAAGTTACATAGTACATTATGTCTCATTTCTCTTTTTCTTAACTTTATACCATATAAGTGTTTCTCTCACTTGTCATGTGTGAGATATTACACCAAACTCCCTGAGGTGATTATTAGGTTATGAGTCTTTATGTGGAAAATAAGACTTAAAGCTAGTTTACTTTACACAAAATAAATTTTCTTATTAAGTTGATATGTAACATGTAACTAATCTTACTTTGTGACTCTCACATGAATTTTCAATTTTATTTAAGTTGTTTCAAAATCTACATCAAAACCCGATACAACCTTAAGAGGGGGTGATGACCCCGTTCCTTCGAAAGCACCTAACTTAGTCAATAAATAGGTCGGGATATTTCCGATTATTTTAACAAAAGAAAAATGAAATAAATTGACAGGCGTATTTTCTCAATCAAATTTACGAGACATTTACACATTGTTTATTAATTATTATAAACCATTAGATGCTTTTCGCACAAATTGTCCATTTATATAATTCCAAATAATTCCAAACAAGTTGTCATTATAATGTGGGGACATTCATGTGATTTTTTATTTTAAGAACATTCATGTGATTAGGACGCTCAACTTTGGTCTTTATTTACATGTCACAGACATGTAAGTGACTATTTCTATGATGCTAAACTTTGTTCATTAGGTACATTTCAAATATACTTAGGAGTAGTGGCGGATCCATAAATTATATTCAACGAGGTCCGTAAATATTTTATAAAGTAAATAATTTTTCACGGTCTAAAATATTTTTATATAGATAAAATATAGAGTATTTTTATTTTTAACAGGGTCCGTAGACCCCAATTACTCCTATGTGCATCCGCCTATGTGTAGGAGACCACTTATGTAAAAAAAATGGTAAACCCTACCATTAAGGGTCCCCTCACCCCCGATCTCGCGGGAAAGTAGTAGGCTCCAACACGAATGAACGCCTATTAAATCTCTCGCATTTGAAGGGTGTTATCAATCGGAAATCAACCCCTTACGGGAATCGAACCGCCGACCTCCAAACCAGATTCCAGCCGAATTACCACCCACGCCTTCACCACTGCGCCATATCCGAGGGATGGAGACCACTTATGTAACTATAGAGATTCCAAGTCACATAATATGTTGCTGACTTTATTCATAGTATAGTTGATCTACTGTGCATCACACTACTTATACATAAAATCGACAATACCAAAGTTGAATGTATGTGGCAACATGCGACCATGCGAAAGTCGAATCAGGATCGACAGTGCGGAAATTTGCATGTTGCCCCATATATTCGACTTTCACACGGTCAATTTAATAAAAATTGTGTGGTAAACCGACATGTGTGAGATAACGAGCAGATAAAATTGTGGTGCGAAAAATAGTCTCCGACTATTGTCTAGGGCAGATTTTTTTATAGAGCTAGTCTGGGAAGCTCACACAAATACATTTGAAAGCTTTTTAAGAGAAATGTAGGTTGATGCTTACTTGCAAGAAAAGTAAAGGTCATGTTCATAAAGTTGTATTTTCGCGAAGACCCTCTGAAACGGGAAGTCTTCTGAAACGCGAAATGACCGGTGGAAGTCGATTTACATCTAACTTAAACGGGATCAAGAGATTTAAACCACACAAAAAAGTTTAAGAAACAAAAAGTCACTTACGGGTAAGAGATTTTGTAAGAAGGTTGAGTAGTTACGCGTGCGAATCTCATGCTTGTATGGAAGTCTGTGTGTACCTCGTATGTAAAACTTTGTAGTTTACAACTTTACGTAGGCATAGAACACGGTCGGTGTAACTAAACGGTTAGGACGGAGTTACACTGTAGTGCTCGCAATATGCGAAAGTGAAAAAATCAATTGTCACATTCTAACGTTCGAAAAGTCGGACCTACTATTTTAGTTTGACTTTTTGACCGCATTGCATTAGGAAGTTGTGACTGATTTTGACCGCATTGCAAGACAAGGCTGAGAAGCTTCTCCATGTTGGAGTCTCTGTACACTCAATCATTGTAGTCTGGCCAAAAAAAGCATCAGCTAGCTATAGCAGACCGCAGAGCAGGAATTTAAGTAGTGATCAGATCCTCCACCACCACCGCCGCCGCCACCACAGCAATCAAAGGTTCAGGTGATCGGAGAAGTTAGTAGAGTGAGAGAGATGTCAATCGACGAGGCCGGGGCCGGAAAGGAAGAAAACATGGCTGCTTGGCTAGTTGCTGTTAAGACGCTCCGTATTCAACCTTACAATCTCCCACCTCTTGGTTTGTTGTTTTATTTATTTTTCTTCTATTTATTGTTTTTTTTTTCCTTTCCATTTTCTCCATAGATGCTCTTTTACTCCTTGTTACTAAAGAACAATTTATCAGGCAATTACTAAAATTAGCAAAACTCCAATTATCACTTAGTTTTGCAGAATTTAAACAGGGCGTCTTCTGTGTCACCACAAAATTAAACATTCCGATAGTCAAGTCAGTTAGATATAGTTGTATTTGATATAGAAAGAATGATGTAAAAGTATGCATATATACCTGAACGATGAGGATGATGATCCCTTTATATATATAGTGTACTATCGTGGTCAAAGCCGTTAACGCGCATTAAAGTAGTGGAAGGAATATCTCGGAGCACTTACAGTCGTGGGCTAATGTCCGGAATGCTCGTTTAATGGGTTATAACGGTTGTTTGAGACCGATGACTACCTAGGTCACGTCGGCTGTAAAGGACCATGGGCGACCTATGCCATGCCGGCGGAAATGTGGGATCGAGGATAACATGCGTCATGTCGGTTAACTGATATAAGGAAGGCACGTGCTACGTTGAAGATGAATCATGCTGAGGTCCGGATGATAGAATATATACATAATACATGTATAGATAATAGATTATCTGTCTCTTAATCAGTAGCAAAGTTAATTTTTTTGCTAAGATGATAGTTTAAAATGGTCTCTATGCATATAATGCGTTGTTTTACGGTATCTATTACGAGTACGTTAAAGACAATGAATTTATTTTCCAAACATTAATGAATTTTCAGGCCCCCATGATGTCAAAGTTCGCATGAAAGCTGTTGGAATTTGTGGAAGTGATGTTCACCACTTTAAGGTAATAGAGATTAAAAAAAGAAAACAAACACTTTTATGGTCGTTTTTGTTTCATGATTTCTTCACTTTTACCCTGAATCTTTTATCTGGACACTTGTACCTTTCAGCTAAGTAATGTTTGTTTTTACGTTTTCTGAAGTTTTTATTGATTGGAGCATGCCATACCATCAATGTTGGTTTTTTGGCACGTGACATTTTGGATTGAAAATTAAAAAAAAAAAAAAAAAATATGCATGAGGGGTAAAAGTGTCAAGATATAACATTAATGACTCAATGACTCTTCTCGACACGTTTACCCCTCGCTTATGCCTCTTTTCAGTCCATTTTGTCACGAGTCGAGTTTTCTTTGGGTGAAGCTTTTCTTACATTCAATGCTGGTGGTCTGACACGCGACACTTTGGACTGAAAATGCATACATGTGAGGGATAAAAACTCCAAATGAAACATTGATGATAAAAATACAAAAACCATGAAACGAAACGGACCAAAAGTGTCCCTACTCTGAGAAAATTCTTACACCGAGACTCTCTCAGTACACTGGTATCACTAGATGGATGTTAAGTGTGACAGAAATTGTGTTTTTTCGTGAAGTGACTACAGAAAAATTTCCCGAACATTAAGTGCAAGATTCGCCTGGATCTTTTCTTGATTCTTACTATATCTACTGTGATTAATGTCCAGAATATGAGGTGTGCGAATTTCGTGGTTAAAAAACCGATGGTAATCGGACACGAATGTGCAGGCATTATAGAAGAAGTTGGGAGCCAAGTGAATTCTCTAACGATCGGTGATCGTGTGGCTTTAGAGCCCGGAATTAGTTGCAACCGTTGCGATTACTGCAAGAATGGTTCCTATAATCTATGCCCAGAAATGAAGTTCTTTGGCTCTCCTCCAACTAATGGTTCTCTTGCTAATTTGGTAAGTCCCTATGTACTATGAAACAAAAACTTTGAGAGTAGTGCTAGTTTCGTAATAACCGGTCATAACGAATGAACACAACACTCTTTTACGTTACTGGTCATGTTATAGAACCCTACTGATTAATATGAGTTCCACCATGTTCGTTGGTGTAAAAACGTGTTGTGGAAAGAGCACTTTGATACTTTCTACATGTCTAATCCCCTTGAGGATATCCAACTATGCATGTTAGAGTAGTTCATTTCGGGTTAAGAGCTATCGTAAAAGAGATTGTAAAAGAAGGTAAATCTGTAAAATAGAGATCCAAATCATTCAGATCCAATAAAAGCCATATGTGAGTACTTGCAGTAGATACTGTAAATACTTGCAAATCTTTATTTTAGATATTCAAACCTTTTAGATCTATAAAAAAACACGAGTGAGTCAAATAATCTATTTTCATTCGTGAAATACTGATTTTGTAAACTTTACTCTACTTCGATGGTATGGATTACATATTCTCTATTTTTAATGTTGTAGAGACTATAATAGAGATTTTCATGCAGTTTACCTTAATCCGAGATTCTTTAAAATAAAAGAAATATGGTGTCTGAATCTGTAAAATAAAGTACGTAGATGCTCTAAATTGTTAAGATCCACTAAAAACCATATGCAACATAATCATCTCTACTCAGACCTGTAAAATACAAAATCTTCAAATTCTGCTCTACATGTATTGCACAAAATACAAATTCTTTATTATTAAGTGTCGTAGAGATTCTAGTGGATTTCACATTGTACAAAAATCATGTAAAACATGTAGTGCAGAATTTGAAGATTTTGTATTTTACAGGTCTAAGTAGAGATGATTATGTTGCATATGGTTTTTAGTGGATCTTAACAATTAAAACATATAAAAGTGATGTTTCAGTCTGTAAAATAGAGAATCTGTCAAAACAGAGAATCCTTTTCATTTTCAAAACTAGTTTTTTTTTGGCAGAGATACTGTAAATGCTTCGAAATCTGTATTTTAGTTATCAGATAGTCTATTTTGATCTGTAAAATACAGATTCGGTAAATACTTTTTGTCCTTTAAGCAGGTGGTGCATCCAGCAAACTTATGTTTCAAGTTACCAGACAATGTTAGTTTAGAAGAAGGAGCAATGTGTGAACCTCTAAGTGTAGGTATCCATGCTTGTCGGCGAGCTCAAATCAACCCGGAAACGAAAGTACTGATCGTTGGAGCTGGTCCGATCGGTTTAGTCACCATGTTAGCTGCTAGAGCTTTCGGTGCACCGAAAATCGCCATTGTTGATGTTGATGATGATCGGTTAGCATTTGCTAAGAAGCTTGGAGCTGATGGGGTAGTTAAAGTTTCAACAAATATTGAGGTATGATCTTGTTTTATTTACTTGGACTGAAAGTGAAAAAAAGTGCAAAGATGAGTGGTAAAAGTGTCGAAATGAAAAAGTTGGGGATAGAAGTGCAAAAGTCACGAAACCAAAGGGACAAAATTGGCTTTGTCCTGAAACAAAAATTACCACACTTTTTTGTGTGTGTGGACTACCGGAACCTAGCTTCAGCTAGTAGTTTGACTCGGACGGTAAGTGGTCTGAAAATGCCCTAGAGGTCAAGGGTTCAATTCCTCCAAAGAGGTTGATTACCAGAATTTCTTGGTGGCACCGACTCTTAAAGAGCTCTCGGCCATACCACTACCCCTATTGTGAGCCCTCCCGTGCCCCCCTCCCCCGCCCCCCGAAAAAGTGCATTATCCTTGCATATAACGAGATTTGAACCTGAAACTTCCAAGAAATCAACAATTTTGTTCCACTTCGACAATGCTCATCGACACTGACCACTTATGCACTTACTTAATTCTCGGTTTTTCAGATATTAAAAAAGTTCAAATTTACAGGATATCCAAGAGGAAGTGTTACGAATTCACGAAGCAATAGGGAGTACAAGTATAGATGTAAGCTTTGATTGTGTAGGTTTTGACAAGACAATGTCAACTGCACTTTCTGCTACACGTTCTGGTGGTAAAGTATGCAGTGTTGGCCTTGGTAAAACCTTGATGAACATCCCTCTTACTCCTGCTGCTGCAAGGTAATACATTACAATTCATGTTTATATGTGTTGGTTATAATACATGTTGCTTCTATTGGTAACACGAATTTGCTTTGGGTATCACATTTATTGATATTTTTGTTTTTCTCACGGCCCCACAAAATTACTTTTAGCATCTCACATGCTGTCGGGTGGAAACGTGTCATCATCACCGACTCTCGTTATACATGAGAAACGTCACCACCACTGATGTTTTTCCCCATCGTCCCCCTGACTGATGTTCCTGTAAGGTAAGGCACGTCGGTGTCAATGATATTTTTCTCCCCGCGGAAAAAGAATCACACAAATATGTGGTACGGTGTAGTATTTCCTGGTGCCATGTGGTGCCCATAGCACATTTTTTGTGGTGGCAATATAATCCTCCGTAATCAAATGCTTCGGACATTATTAAATCACTATTTCTTCCAAAAGCTTAAGTCATTGTATATAAAAAACACAACACACTTCGACACGTCTTACATATGGGCCTCATACAAAAGAGTCCGGGCAAATATGGTAGACCAAGGCAAATAAAGAGCATAACGAGTCAATAAGGAGGCCTAAAGATTTGAAAGTATGTCCTCATGCTTGTATCATAACGAATTATCATATCTGTCAAAAGCTTAAGTTGTTACAAAGGTGAGTAATTTGCATAGGGATTTTGACATTTTTAGTCCCTCATGTTTTAGCTTTGTTTAAAAAATAACCCTTTTCTTTTTTAAGGACACTTTTGGTCCCCTAAGTTTATATTTTGTTTCAATTTTAAGACTATTACCCAATTAGCCATCTAAGTTAACAACTACTAAACGTTGAATCCGACATTCCCCTGTGATTTCATTTCCCATCTAAAATCGACATTCCCCTGTCGGATTCGACGTTAAGTTAGACGGCTAATTGGTAATTGTCTAAAATTAAACAAAATACAAACTTAGGGGTTCAAAAGTGTAATTCAAAAACTTAAGAGTTATTTTTTACACAAAGCTAAAACATGAGGGACCAAAATTGTTAAAATCCCAATTTGCATATGTGAATGTGATGCCCAAATATTTCAGTCCGATAACATGTCATGTATCTAATACGTATCCGACTCAGTCATGCACCACATACTTAGATACACACGTGGAGGCGAATTGTAATTTTGAAAAGTTGGAAACGGAATTTGATATGCATATCCATACCTCAAATATGTGAAATGAAAAACAATGATAAAAAATGGTAAAAACCGTCTGATAGTAAATGAGAAATTGTCCAATTTGATGCAAAATTACAAAATAACAAAGAGAACCACCAACAATGTTTTATTTTGTGTGTTTTAATATTTATATCAGTTTCCTATTATTTGTAATTTTCAGGGAAGTTGATATATTGGGAATATTCAGATATAGGAATACATGGCCACTTTGCATTGACTTCCTAAAGACATGTAAAATAGATGTGAAACCTCTCATATCACATAGATTCAAGTTTAACCAACAAGATATTGAAGAAGCTTTTGAGATAAGTTCCAAAGGAGGTAATGCCATTAAAGTTATGTTCAACCTATAGATTTGGACACCAACTTTTGTACTTCTTTATTAATGCATATATATTATATGTAATAAAATCCGTGGATTGAACTTGACTTAGTGGTGATATAGTCATTATATTTTCTGGTATCAGTCAATGTTCGAATCTCTATTCCCCGATATAATAAATAGTTAATTGTCAATTACACACATTTAAAATCTCCTTCCCCCCCCCCTCCCCCCCCCCCCCCCCCCACCCCCCTCCCCCCCCCCCCCCCCCCCCGATATATATATATATATATATATATATATATATATATATATATCCGGTCTCATTTTGATCAATGGTCTATGAAGTTGATCAGACACTAATGCCTTTGGTAGGGAGTTCGACCTCCCGGATCGACTCCCTCTGCAAAAATAAATATGTATTGCAGTTTTTAAAAAAAAAAAACTAAACTACCGAATCATAACTCTTGAATTACATCATTCAAAAATGAAGATGAATTGGCAGTGAAAGCTTCATGCTCGAATTCTCATGCAAACGTCTGGGATGCCTTACGGAAGATTAAAATAAAGCCTAGAATCACTCATTTTATTTGGAAGATTCTACATAATGTCCTACCAACTGCCAGTTCTTTATTCATTCGAAGCATTGGTACCGGCCTTTAAAATTTGCAATAATTTGGAGGAAACTATCCACCATTGTCTCTTCGAATGCGCAATACCTTCGGCGATTTGGAATGCATTCCCAAACGGTAGGTTCCGGCACAACTTACGCCTATCACTCTATTTGCGGATTTTATTTTACTTACTGGTCAACATAGAAGATGAAGAAACGGTGGCTCGAATAGTTTGCCTTTTATGGTTTATTTGGAAAGCTCGATGTGATTGGATTTTTGAGCAGAAGGACGTCCATGTTGCATCGATTATAAGTAAATCTGAGGTAGAAGCACGGGCTACATTCAAGCTCTGCACTCAGCTTCATACCAGGTGGGTGTCCCTAAAGCGCTCCCTCCCGTCTCGTTGGCAGACCCTCCTGTCAACACTTTAAAGTTTAATGTGGATGCTGCTTTCTCTATCAACATTTCTGCCGTCGGTGGTATTGTTCGCAACAGTGATGGCTCCATCATACGTAGCTATTCAAGGAGGCTAGAGGGAGGCTTTGATGTGAGCACCGGGGAAGCACTAGCAATATACCATGCTATGGTATTCACTTTAATTTGGGGTTTTTTCGGGTGATATTTGAAGGAAATTCCTTAACGGTTATAAAAAAACTCAAATCAATAGATGAAGATTTCTCCCCTATTGGAGGCATTATTGAAGATTGTCGTGTCTTGATCCCGGCTTTCGTTTCAATTGATTTTTTTTTTGTTAAGAGAGAGGGGAATGTCCCCTGTTAATTTTTTAGCAAAAGAAAGTTTAAAATTGATAGGATGTGATTGGGGAACTTCCCTCCCATTCATGTCTCTACTTTTTGTTTTACGGATGTTGAATAAAAATGTCTTTAACTTGAAAAAAAAAAAAAAAAAAAAAAAAAAAAAACCTTTAGAAACCAGAATTTTTAAGAAAACTGGAATTGACTATACTTCCCATCTTAAAATCATAAAGGTGCTAACTGTGAAAAAAAATAAAGTGAAAAGTAAAAGTTAATGCACACTCAAAAAGATCCAAGCACAAGTCTTTAATGTAGAATCTGCACTTTTAAGTCATTATGTACATACCCACATTCATTATGAGGACCAACACTTAGCTTAGCTTTGGTGGCTAAGAGGACATTCACACAACTATTCATAAATTTCTTCGGGAAATTATGACTCACATCATCCGTATGTGAACTGAATCGTTAGATATATTTAAATATGTTTATGGATGTGAATAGTGTAATGTGTCACATTGGAAAAATGGGAAAAACATCACCGTGATATCAGACTGAAACGTAATGAATTTGATAATATGGTTCAACCATTTTAGGTGAAACGATGATGATGTGTCTAAATAGTTACTGGATCAATTATGACTCAAGTAATGCTGCTATGCCCGGGTTTTGGGAGTTACATGTGGTATCATAGTCGACTATAACATGAAACTAAATGTTACATCGTAAAAGCAATGAAGGCCACATCTAGAATCTTTTGGTAGAGAATTGACGAGAACGCCATATTTTAAGAGATGTTGACTTTAATACTTTATATTGAAAAAGTGGGAGGAACTTCGCCATGATATAAAGTTGAACATAATGAATTTGATAACTTTTCTTTTTCCAATAAACTTGATAATTTAGTCTAACCATTTTCGGTCAAACGAGGACGATAGACATAAATAGTTACTAGATTTATTATGATTCAAAAACATTGCTAGACCTGAGTTCTGAGACGTTACAACTTACAATCAATATATCTGTAATTAAAGATTCATTATCTTTCAGAATATCCTCAAATTTCATCATTATTTTCGGGATAAAGAACATTTAAAGACTTTGATATGACTGTTTTAACATGTCTGATGAATATAGTTAGATGTTACATCAAATATCTGAATAGCTAAATCTATACAACATTGTGTCATGACATATTTATAACAATTGAGTATAACAACACGTATGTGACTCATTCTTTATTATTGATTTGATCAAGGATGACAACTTTGCCAGCCAATTCAGCATTTCCCACTTGAATTAATAAGTAGTCAACTTTACAAAAAAGGACACCATAGGCAAATCAAACAAAAATAAAAGGCAGACAAATATGAAAGGAAAAAGGGTAAAGTTGTCCTTTAAAGAAGAAAAGGTCAAAATCCAGTATCTCACCAATAGAATGATTACTGGACCCATTCAAAACCAGAAATATAGGAGCTTGTACAACCATTTCTACTGTTCAGAAATACTGTACTATTTTCACAACAAAATTATTACAATAACATAAATAACGAGAAAAATACTTGTGTATTGTCTCCACACGTGTGGAGACACCATATGGTTCAATATGAACCACACACTTCTATTCTGCATTTAAATCGTGTGGTTCTGATCGATTCATCATCACTTCACCTTAAAATCTCCTATCCACACAAGTATTTCCCATAAATAACATATCTTGGTGTAAAAGGTTGTATCCTTGCCCATATGATCCGTACGTTCCGACCCGACAGAATGATGATGATGTTTTTCATGGTGACTCAACGGCTCCTCTGGTGAGGACCATGACTCAGTGTCCACAAAGAATCACCCCGTATTCAGAGCTAACTCGTATATTGACGCTGTCGGGATTCGATCATTCGTTCTTTTGTGAACATATTAAGTTATTAACTCCATTGATTGTGGTAAGACATGTTATATAATAGGTCAAACACCATGAGTAATGGTGTAAAAAAACTCGCAACTGTTTTTTTTTCTTGACAATAGCACTACCCTTGAAAATCGTGTTAGAGTAGTGCGGTATCAAAACAAACGGTTACAACATATGACCATTACACACTGTTATATCATCGATAAGATAGTAAGATCTATTGATTGATATGTTTTCGACCATGATCGATATTTCAAAACTTTAAAACGTGTCGTGGTTATTTTTGTGTGACTATTTTATTATGCAATCATACTTTATCAATTATTGTTACTATCACAACAACATTGACATTTGTGAATTGTTACTATAGGTAAATATCTCGCCTCATGACGGTAGAGTGCACATTATAGAAACATGGCACCTATTGACACATTTAACGTTCGATTTTTCAAGATTGATTGTTCTATCCGACATTTGAAAAGTCGAACCGGAAGCCATAGATTTTTTCTTCCTTAAATTACGCCCAACCTTTTCTTAACAGGTAAGCATCTTTTGATTAAGAAATTCAATTGAAAGCAACAACCCAAGAAAAAAGAAAACACAATATAAAATTATAACTAAAAATGTAAATGTAAACTTTATTTTATGACACTTTACTTTGAAAACTGTACTCTTTCCAAAAATTCTTCATATAACACATAATAATCCAAACAAAAATATTTTTCATACAATCCAAATATTACAAACAAAAATATAAAAAAAAAAAAACAGAAAAATAATAATGTTGAAGGCAGCAGAGCTAGTAGGCTTACATAATTGTTGCACAAATCCACCACCACCGCCGACTGAACAAGAAGAAACCGCCGACCACGGCCCAAAACCACCGTCGAAAACTACATCAGCGATTAACCGGCACGGTTTTGCAGCCACAACAGCTTCTTCTTTGTTTCCAAACACTCGATTCACTAACCCAGAATCACTCCCTTCATTTCAAGATTCATTTATTCAATTCGTCAAAACATACCCTCGATTTTCCGATACTAAAAAAGCTGATTTAATTCGATCTCAAGAGTATTATAATTTATCGTTACATAATAATATCTGCTTGGATTATATCGGAATTGGGCTTTTTTCTTATTGGCAAATTCAGTCTCAGTTCATTTCTTCAACCCCAACTACTTCTTCCTCTGAAAATCCCTGTTTTTTTAGTACCATTTGTAAATCTGTTAGTTTGAAGCATGAATTGCTTAATTGCAGCGATAATTCATCAGATTTGGAGTCAAGAATCAGGAAAAGGATCATGGGCTTTCTGAATATATCATCTGATGATTATTCAATGGTGTTTACTGCTAATAAATCATCAGCTTTCAAGCTATTAGCAGAGTCCTACCCATTTCAATCTAATAAAAAGCTTCTTACAGTATATGATTATGAAAGTGAGGCTCTTGAAGCAATGGTTAGTACATCAGAAAGAAAAAAGCCCAGATCTCTTCAGCTGAATTTAAATGGCCCAGGTTAAGAATTCATTCTGAAAAGCTAAAAAGATTGATTCTTGGTAAGAAAGAAAAGAAGAAGAAAAACAAAGGGCTATTTGTGTTTCCTCTTCAATCAAGGATGAGTGGAGCTAGCTATTCTTATCAATGGATGAGTTTAGCTCAAGAAAAAGGTTGGCATGTATTGCTTGATGGTTGTGCATTAGGGCCGAAAGACATGGGTAGTTTTGGGCTTTCATTAATTAGTCCTGATTTTCTTATATGCTCTTTTTATAAAGTGTTTGGTGATAATCCAACTGGTTTTGGTTGTCTTTTTGTGAAGAAATCAACTGTACCTGTCCTTGAAGATTGTATAGGTATAGGTATTGTAAGTCTTGTTCCATCAAAGAAAGTGAATTTCCTCGTTGAAGACTCGTCCGGGACAGACACAGACCTCGAACAATCTCCGAGATTGCAAGATGAATCAGACCTTGCCATTGTATGTGCTGAACCTGAGGCAGATATAGAATGTAGGTGCTTGGATCAAATGGATTCACTAGGACTAATGTTAATAAGTAGCAGAGGAAGGTTCTTGATCAATTGGCTGGTGAACGCGATCATGAAAATCGAGCATCCGAATAGGCTAGATGGTTTTCCTTTAGTTCAAATCTATGGACCAAGAATAAGATTTGATAGAGGGCCTGCATTAGCATTCAATATATATGATTGGAAAGGAGAGAAAGTTGAGCCCATTTTAGTTCAGAAGCTTGCGGATCGAAATAACATTACTTTAAGCATTGGATTTCTTCAAAACATTTGGTTTTCAGACAAGTATGAGAAAGAGAAGGGGAAGATGATTGAGATAAAGAAAGGAGAAGATAAAGTGATGAACAAAGGCAAGAAATGTGAACAAGGGATTAGTGTAGTTTCTATTGCATTGAGCTTTTTGGTAAATTTTGAAGATATCTATAAGCTTTGGGCTTTCATTGCACAGTTCTTGGATGCAGATTTTGTGGAGAAAGAAAGGTGGAGATATACTGCTCTTAATCAGAAGACAGTTGAAGTATAATGTTATGGATTCGTATCATGATTGGATGTTGGAAACCGGTTTATTAGCCTTAGATGATGGTAATTCAACGTGGTATAGTTTGAAGCATAATTTCATTGATTCTTTTCGTCTTGATTGGATGATGGAAACCAGTTTGGTGTCTTAGATGGTAATTCAACATGGTTGGTATTGAAGTATAATATTATGGTTTCATGTCTCTCGACTAGATGTTGGAGACTGGTTTGGCCTTAGATGGTAATTCAGTATGGTAGCAGAGCTAATCATAAGATGGTTGGAGTATAATATTATGGATTCATATCTCTCGACCATATGTTGGAATCCGGTTTGGCCTCAGATGGTAATTCAGTATGGTAACAGATGTAATCATAAGATGGTTGGAGTATAATATTTTCCATTAAGGATTCATATGGTCTAATGGTCTAGACTAGATGTGGTATCAGAGCCAATAAGAGGATAAATGAAGTGTTAAATTGTGGATTCATATCGTCTCGACCGATGTGTGAAAATGGTATAGGCTTTTATACAGTAATTCAACATGAAATCAGAGCAAGAATGTACATGGTTTTGTATTGTTGGACAATGTTGAGACTTTTTTTTAAGTGGCCTTGTTGGACAAAATGTTATTGTTGGCCCAAATTCTTTGTTATAGTTCAGCACTTATAGGTTTGAAATGCAATGTGTGTATGTATTTAATCATCATTCATACGTAAATTAATTTCATGTGTGTATTTTTGGTCGCGAGAATGCTTATGAGCTATCGAGTCGATATTGAAAAATGTTTGAGATCGATTCATTAAATATTTCAAGCAATATTCAAGTCGAGTCCTCAATCTTAAACCGGATGAAACTATTCAAGCAAAAGTTTAAAACTTTAGTCAAACCGCACACAAATAATGTGACTCATTCACACATGCTACCTGGTTTCATTTTGATTTTTCAAATGATCTGGGTAAAATGTTGTTATTGCTTTTGAATACCATTAATTGATACAGGACTTTACGTTTATACTAATGTTATACTCCTTTATTCGCGTAATATAGAATCTTTTAGATTTTTGGCTTTGTCTCATGGTTCAAGGCATTCTCACATCCCACTTCAATATTAAATGCATTGTTTTCATTTTCACATAATGCAATGCTATAGGTCCACTCTCAGAAAATAATACAATATTTTACCTGGAATTTTTAAAAAACAACTCATTTATTAATTTTCTTAAACTATGTGTAATTCTAAAAACCCCTACCTATGTTGCGGGACGGAGGGAGTACGTTTCTTTTTTAATCGTAAATAATGTAAATAAAATGTATGGGTTTTTGGTGGGAGGTCCTAAATAATTGAAAGGGGTCGCGGGCTATAAGGACAAAATAAGATACAAAATAGAAAGAAAAAAAAGACAAGAAAAAAAGATAGTTGTTGAGAAGGACAAAAACGCACCTGTTACTACATGTTGCTACAACCACATGTAGTAACGCATGTAGTAACATGCGCGTTTTTGTCCTTCTCAACCACTATCTTTTTTTCTTGTCTTTTTTTCCCATTTTAGATTAAAAGCAGTCATCCACAACCTTTAACTATAATTGAAAAACCAAGATCAAAGGAAGCACATAAATAATTAGGACAACACTGTAGTATAATGCCAGAATTACCCTCTTTCTAATTTTCTTAATATTTTTTTCTTCCCGTTTTCTAATTAATCTATTAACTATATACCCTACCTCTCTCTTCTTCGCTGAACTCCCTCCCATGGCTACCACCGACTTGTCCGGCAACACTTCTCCACCGGCCACCACCCTCCAAGCCTCTTCCTCAGCCACGCCCTCTTCCATTATAGCCCTGACTCCTCTGGTTCATGCACCAAGCTTTCATCTTACTTCCTCAATTAAACCAAGCTTGAATATAGAGAAGCAAAAATGGCAGATCCGGATGAAGGAAAGGAGGCGGAGAGATCAGAAAATGACAAAAACAATGGCAAAAAAGCTACTTCGACGGTGGTCGCCGGCAAGCTGCAATTTCCGGCGGATCTGAAATTTCCGGCAAGCTGCAATTTCCGGCGGACATTTTGCAGCAGGTCGCTGTATTATTTTTTTTTTTTTTGAAAAAACTTCAGGGTTTATGGTTGTTATTATTAATTGGGCTCGATTTGAATCCCGCCGGAGAAGCTTCAGCATCCGGGAGAAACGATGTTGGTTGGTACAAAAAGCTTCAGCAGGCTGGTTGTAAAAGCTTCGCCGGTGAAGCTTCAGCATCCCACCGGAGAAGGTTGGTTGTGCGATGTTGCTTTGGAGAAGTAGGCTGTTGTTGTTTTTTTTTTTAATTTTAAATTTTAGGTTGTTGCTATTAATTTTGTAAAGTTACTACATTTTTTTGATGTAATTTATCTCTTTTATGGGCTGTTACTACTTTTTTTATTGACCGTTACTACATTTTACGGGATGTTACTACCTCTTTTTAGGCAGTTACTACATCTTTTTAGGCTGTTACTACTTTTCATGGGATGTTATGACATTTTTATGGGATGATGTAATATCGTCGGATCAATCATAGATTGACCCGATTACGCAAGCGGAATGCATCAGATCTAGATCTAAACGAAACAAAGAACATAAATTCAAGATCTAAACCTACAAGGGGGTTTAGGAGCCTACCTTTTTATGGTGCTTAACTCCAAGAACAAAAAGGCTCCTTGAACACGTGTATGAGCAGCCACAGCCTTCCAACGTGTGTCTCCTAGCAACACCAGGTGGATGGTGTTTCCCGCCGCCGGACCTCCTTGATATGCTACCGGAATAATCCCGAAGATTATTCCAACTCGAAACCCGAAGAAAATAGCCGAAAATTCCAAGCTATATTTCTTCCAATATGGCGTGTATAAAAGTGTGTCAAAAGGCTTGGGAGAACTCTCTTTATATAGGAGAGTAATCCTTGTCCTCCAAGGATTTAATAATTAAGAGATAATTATTACATTAATCCTTTTTCCAAATAAAAGATAAATAAAATAATTATCCCAAACAAATTAGGATAAATCATATTATTATCTAATATTCCATGAATTATCATTTAACAAATAAAAGATAAATCACATATTAAATAATTATCCAAGAAAACTAATTTCCTAATAATTAAATAATATAACAAAAAATGCGCCACTTGTAAACCCAAAATAAGTCCACACGCATATTTCTACATTTGACCAATTAGGTCAAAAAGGTCAACACACTAATTTGGGCCGAGTCCACGAAAAATGTCTTTTCCGTGTATTTAATTATTTAGTCCAACTAAACAATTAATCCACATATCAAATTAAATAGCCCAATCCAACTATTTAATTATAATTGAGGTGCAACGACGAGAAACCTATATGCTATATTAGGAGCCACGTCGGGGACCATGGACCCATATTTAGTAGCTACAATAAATCGAATAAAAATTATTCATCAGACATAATAATTATATCCAACCTATTAATTCCGGGATTACACCACCATAAACCCGAAACTGAACTCTATCGAATATAGATAACTTACACTCAATTTATGAGTCGAAAGCGTCCACGATATAATCATTACATACGGATAAATCCTCCATGATCGTTCACTTCGATTCGGGATATTTCCGTAAACCCTTCTCGAAACATATTATCCTTATTTACCATTAACCCCCTAGTGATCAATTAGTTCATAACCAATATAATATGAACTCGGCCGATCGATCGTTTCTTAGGGTTAACAAATAAGGGAATCGTCCGTCTACTTCCCGAGGGAAGGAATGGATTCCATATCCGTGATAGCACGGACTACTCACTCATCCCGTAATAGAGCCAACGAGAAGTGTTGGACCACATACCGCGAAGTGATCCTTACTAACACATCAAACTCTACCCTAGTCTAAGTAGCCGATCGTGATCACCTCGGGATTGAGATTAATCCATATATGATCATCTTGTGATTCGATAAGACTTCTCGATTACGGAATTATATCGAGAACTCAAATCAAATCGGTCCACCCCTATATGATTATCATCATATATAAATGCCCCATTAGGTACCCTATTACCGACAGTCCGGATAAGACTGTCACACCTAAAGTGTTCTGGGCGCATCATTAGCAAATTAATCTTGAGACCCGTACTCAGATTAATAAACGCTACGGACTAAGTTAATTTTAAGTATATTTCACAAACTCAATCCTCGTGTGTATAGCCATACACTGAGTTATGTGATTACATAATCAATATACTTAAGGTTTTCTGTAGTGTATTAATATTGGCAATAAATGCGAATAAATAAGATGAAATAAATTATGTCATTTATTTAAATAAAACAATTACAAATTGTCTTTCGGGCATAAAACCTAACAATCTCCCACTTGCACGAAAGGCAAGTGGATTAATTGTTTTAGAGCACACCCTATATCTATATTACAGCAATACAACTCCCACTTGCTCTAAAGCAAATAAGTCATGTCCCTAATACCAATAGTTTCCAAGTGCCGGTTGAAGACTTCTAACGGCAATGTCTTGGTGAAAGGATCAGCAGGGTTGTCAGCAGAGGCGATTTTCTTGACGGAAATGTCACCTCTTTGGACTATCTCTCTGATTAAATGGTACTTTCGCTCGATATGCTTCGAATTGCGGTGACTACGGGGTTCCTTCGAATTAGATACTGCCCCATTGTTGTCACAATAGAGAGCGATCGGATCGTTGTGATTTGGAGAGACCCCTAAACCACTCATGAACTTCTTGAGCCAAACTGCTTCCTTAGCTGCCTCAGAGGCCGCTACGTATTCAGGCTTCCATAGTAGAATCAGCCGTGCTGGATTGCTTGACGCTTCTCCAAATGACTGCACCACCACCAATGGTAAACACTGAGCCTGAGGTAGATTTGAAATCATCTCGATCTGACTGAAAGTCGAGTCAGTGTACCCCCGTACATCCAGGTTTGCACCCGAATATACCAAAGCATATAATTCCTAGTCCTCTTCAAGTACTTTAAGAGGTTCTTTACTGCAATCCAATGCTCATTGCCTGGATTAGACTGATAACGACTAACGAGTCCAACGCCATAACAGATGTCGGTCTAGTGCACAGCATAGCGTACATTAGACTACCTACAGCCGAAGCATAAAGCACTCTTTGCATAGCCTCTATTTCCTCAGGAGTCTGAGGACTCTGAGTCTTAAAGAGATGGACGCCGTGACGAGTTGGTAGGTAACCCTTCTTTGCGTCCGTCATGCTATATCTAGCCATCACCTTATCAATGTAAGTGGCTTGTGAAAGAGCTAACATCTTGTTCTTGCGATCCCGTATTAATTGGATCCCGAGAACATAATTCGCCTCTCCCAAATCTTTCATTTGGAATTGGCTGGCCAACCAAATTTTAACGTCCGACAACATCCCCTTATCGTTTCCAATTAGGAGAATGTCATCTACGTACAACACTAGAAACGCAACCTTATCCTTGATGACTTTCTTGTATACACAAGGTTCATCAGGATTTTGTTCGAAATCATATGACTTAATGGTGTCATCAAATCTATGATTCCAAGACCGAGATGCTTGTTTTAACCCATAAATGGATCTCAGCAACTTGCACACTTTGTGCTCTTGGCCTTCCTCGATGTATCCTTCTGGTTGCTGCATATAGATTTCCTCGTCGAGAAAGCCGTTAAGAAACGCTGTCTTGACATCCATTTGCCAGATTTCATAATCTAGGCATGCAAAGAATAGAAAGGAGGATCCGGATGGATTTGAGCATGGCCACAGGGGAGAAGGTCTCTTCGTAGTCTATACCCTCTCTCTGTGTGTAGCCCTTAGCTACAAGCCGTGCTTTAAAGGTTTGCACCTTACCATCAACTCCTCGCTTCCTCTTGTAGAGCCACTTGCTCCCTATGGGTTTTACCCCTTCGGGGCAATCTACAAGTTTCCAGACAGAGTTAGAGTACATGGACTCTATCTCTTGATTCATCGCGTCAACCCATAGATCCTTGTCACGATCATCCATGGCCTTGCGAAAAGACACTGGATCATCTTCCACACCATCAGAGACGGCTACGTTCGCCTCGATTGTCCATACCGATTTGGTGGCCGAACCACTCTCTCGTACGTCCGGGTGGATTAGGAGGAGGGTGACCGTTGCATTCGTAGTATTGTCTATAGTGACACTAGGTGGCACTTGTGGTCCGACCTCGTCGAAAGTAACTCCTCAAGTATGATTTTACTTCGAGGCTTGAAATCTCGTCATATATTGATCCTCCAAAACGTGGCATTAGTCGAAACTATCACCTTGTTATCTTCCGGATCGTAAAACGAGACCTCCACGTGTTCCCTTGGGGTAACCCACAAACGACATACCTTCGTACGTTTTTGTAGTTTACTAGTCTTGTCTACCAAGACATACGTGTGCAGACATCCCCAAATGCGGAAGTGATTTAGGCCTTCCGGCCGTCCCCTCCACATTTCATAAGGTGTCTTTGTGACAGACTTTGACGGTACTACATTCAGTATGTATACCGCTGCTTCTAGAGCATATCCCCAAAAGGATATCGGTAGCGAGGCGTAGCTCATCATTGATCTGACCATGTCAATCAATGTTCTATTTCTCCTTTCAGCAACTCCATTTTGCTGAGGTGTCCTAGGCGCAGAACGTTGGGAACAGATCCCATGTTCAAGTAGGTAGTCGATGAACTCGCATCTAAGTACTCTTCCGCGATCGAAGCGAATGCATTTCAAGGACTTGCCTAATCGCCTTTCGGCTTCGCTTGAAATTCCTTAAACTTACCAAAAGCCTCGGATTTTTTATGCAGCAGATAAACATATCCCAACCTCGAGTAGTCGTCGATGAAAGTAACAAAATACTCGAATCCGCCTCTAGCTTGCACATTCATCGGACCACAAAAGTCTGAATGTACTAAATCTAGAGGTTCTTTGGCCCTATTCCCTTTTGACGAGAAGGGACGCTTAGTCATTTTTCCCTCCGGGCAAGATTCGCGTACGGGCAACGAGTCAACATATAACTCTTTTAAGGAATCACCCTTAGCCAGTCGTTTGATTCTTTCCAAGGAAATGTGACCTAGCCTAAGGTGCCAAAGATATGTACTATCTTCTTTATGAGAAATTTTCTGCTTTTAGCAGATTTTAGATGTGATACTTTAAACATTTCAGTATTTAACAGGGGAGCTTGCGTGGGTTTAATGAAATACAATCCGTTTTCTAATATAGTAGTACACAAAGTAAAACCATTCTTTGAAATAGTAAACTCATTATTTATAAAAGAAACAGAGTACAACTGGTCTTTCAAAGCAGAATACGAAATTAAATTTCTACGAAAATTCGGAATGAAATAAACATTGTCTAAATGTAAAACTTTATTCCCAAAATGTAAAACCACAGCTCCCACTGCTTTTGCTGAAACTAACGCCCCGGTGCCGACTCTAATAACTTGAGCTCCTTCCTCTAGCTCCTCAAACGAACTAAGGATCTGTAAAGAAGAACATACATGGTTAGTAGCTCCGTATCCGTATCCAATTTGATACATCTTTAGCTACATTAAAAGATTCCAAGACAAGTAATTCATGATTATCTTTCTTATCTTTCCCATTGCTAGCCTTAACCTTCCCATCCTTTACATCTTTGAGATATACGGGGCAGTGACGACGCCAGTGCCCTATCTCATTGCAGTAATGACACTTGCCCTTGGGCTTGGATGGTATATTTGGCTTAGCCTTCTTCTTCATAGGTTTAGGCGCCAGCGCAGTTTGTTTCTTATTCTTTTGCTTACCCTGCCGGTTTGACTTAGACACCTTGGCTACGACCACATTGGCCTAAGCCTTCTTTTCCTGGTCTAGGGTTTTATCTTTCGTAGAAAGACCCTCATAGACTTGAAATTCGTTGATCAACTCCGTCATGGAAAGGTGAGCCTTAGACATGTCGTAGCTGGTCCTGAACGTTAGGAAATCGATGATGTCGAGATTCGAGAATCACTGACACTTGGGTAGCATCGTCTATAATCGCACCATGAGTTGCCGCATCGGTAAAGTAACTAATCATGTTCATCACATGACCAAGTAACCGACCGACCCCGCCTCATCTTGGCATTGATGCCTTCCTCACGGCCTCGTGTCTTGCTTGATCGATGGTTTGCCAAACATGGTGGTTAAATGCCGCAAGATTTCTCGTGCGTATTAAAACCCTCAATCTTGCTCCGAATGACATCCGACACTGAGGCTAAGAAGATGCCTCTTGCCTTATTATTCACCTATGTCCATTTTTTATGTTGATCGCAAATGCGTTTAGGCGGATTTTGAGGGGGAAGAACAGGGCACTCCTCAGTCAAAACAAATTGCGCATTCTCAAATACGAGCACCACGTTTACGTTACTTTTCCACTTAGTAAAATTATCGCCATTTAGCTTATCATTCAGTAAAGTTTGAATTTGCGAAGACATGTTGTTGTAAATAAAATGACAGAAACTTAATCAAATATACACTACTATATTTTGTATTTTAGGAATGATAAACTATATAAAGCCTATCCTACCATTCCAAGGATTTAACCTCACATAGTACTGTCCGAGAGGGTCGATATCAGTACTATGACGGTTAAACTGAGACAATGTCTCTCAATGATTAAGCTTCGAGAATCGAACATCTCGAGAATCAGACATCCCGGGCCTTTAATCATTGATTACCTTCCTTTTTCTAGCCTAGATATTTCGAAAATATCCATAAAGAGTGTGACCTACTATATCAGATCTCAGAGTACGCCCCGAGTATGCCTACGAGGGGCAGGTTAGTGACCCGGCGAGTACCCGATATCCTATCCTTTCGGAGACCAAGCCTTGAATTTTGATAGCGGTGAACACCATCCGAAGGGGCCGAAATCAAAGCGGCACGAGGTGTCACCATTCTCTCACGTGCTTGCATCTATAGTAGAGGCCGTGGGGTTGGCTGTCGCCTTCCCCGCTCCCACTCAATATTTTGAAAAAAGTGGTGGGTTTACTAATTACGGTTTTGGCCTTGACAATAAGAAACAATAAATCAAAGTACTCCGAATAGGGTCGGTTATGTAGGCAAACCTACGTCGTCTTATTCGTTGGAACATATGTGACGGTTTAGGCCAATCCGGCGGGGAGAAACCCCGTTTAGCCCGAAGGCTTATCGGCTATGCTATGTCCTGTCGAACTGTTGTAACGTACATCACACGTGGAGGGGAGTCGATTGAGCCGAAGCTCGGTTGAACTCGCCCAACCATGGTTAGACCATTTCCGAACCCATGTACTAAGATTCTCCGATTTCTAAATTGTCACCGAAAGCGTAATCTCGTTTCCATTTAAGGTGGGTTCACTGGGAAGCCATCACCGAAAAGCTCAACGATTTATCCAAGTGAGATTCACCGAGAATCCATCACTAAAATCGTAACGATTGACAAAAACCCGGGTCCTCGGTTTTTATAATTAGCTACTTATTATATAACTACCACATATTAAATTAATAAGCATTCATACTAATTATTCGAGTTATACACATCTATTTTAATTCGAAAAAAAAACTACGTGTATGCATTGGAGTGGAATCATGAAGATGCAAGTCATGGCAATTTTCCGGTTTTAAGCACGTAATTTTGATCAAACACAAAATTGTACCGAAAAGTAAACACCGAGATGGACCGTTGGTACCCCCGACTAACTATTTTCTAAGGAAAAGTAAAACTTATACTATGTCTTCGAGTCTTGATCTTCGAATCTTGAACTCGAACCGCCGGATCACGAACCACGAACACCCGAGAGGAGAAAAGTCTTTTTAATTAAATAAAACCAATTTATTATAATTAATCAAAATTTTATTTTATTATTTTATTTTTTTATTATTATTACATGCGGCTGTGAATAAAAAAAATATATTTTTTTTTTTGTTTCTTTCGGCTGTTTCAAAATTATTTCCCAAAAATATAAATATTTTAATTTTAATTTATTTATTTATTTATTTTATTATATATCTGCCAAACGGCAGTCTTTTATATTAAAAAAAAAAAGGTTAAAAAAAAAGTGACATACAGCCGCATAAAAAACCTAGCCGCATGCCAGTTTTATAAACAGGACTTATAGCGACGCTTTTCAGCGTCGTAGAAAGTCCTGTAGCAGTTTTTAAAAAAAGTTTTTAACCGTTTCTCCTCGTTCATACCTAGGGTTTCGCCTTGATCTTCAAATTTTTTTCAAGATCTTCATCTTTTCGAGCCCGGAATAACAAAATTACAATAAAAGATGCTACTTTTACATGGTATTTCGAAAAAGACATTAAAAAAATATACAATTCCTATGCTCAATTGTTACTAAACAAAAGAGCTACAAAATAGATCTACGGGTAAACAATACCAACCCCAATCCATCTCTTCAACCACAACATTCACAAGCATACAACATGATTAAATTTCGAATTTACCAAAAAAACGAAATAAAAACACCTAAAACATGTTTTCCACTCCAAGATCTAAAATTCATATACTTTGATCGTTAGATCAAAGGCTCTGATACCACTTGTTGGATGTAATATCGTCGGATCAATCATAGATTGACCCGATTACGCAGCGGAATGCATCAGATCTAGATCTAAACGAAACAAAGAACATAAATTCAAGATCTAAACCTACAAGGGGGTTTAGGAGCCTACCTTTTTATGGTGCTTAACTCCAAGAACAAAAAGGCTCCTTGAACACGTGTATGAGCAGCCACAGCCTTCCAACGTGTGTCTCCTAGAAACACTAGGTGGATGGTGTTTCCCGCCGCCGGACCTCCTTGATATGCTACCGGAATAATCTCGAAGATTATTCCAACTCGAAACCCGAAGAAAATAGCCGAAAATTCCAAGCTATATTTCTTCCAATATGGCGTGTATAAAAGTGTGTCAAAAGGCTTGGGAGAACTCTCTTTATATGAGAGTAATCCTTTGTCCTCCAATGATTTAATAATTAAGAGATAATTATTACATTAATCATTTTTCCAAATAAGAGATAAATAAAATAATTATCCCAAACAAATTAGGATAAATCATATTATTATCTAATATTCCATGAATTATCATTTAACAAATAAAAGATAAATCACATATTAAATAATTATCCAAGAAAACTAATTTCCTAATAATTAAATAATATAACAAAAAATGCGCCACTTGTAAACCCAAAATAAGTCCACACGCATATTTCTACATTTGACCAATTAGGTCAAAAAGGTCAACACACTAATTTGGGCCGAGTCCACGAAAAATGTCTTTTCCGTGTATTTAATTATTTAGTCCAACTAAACAATTAATCCACATATCAAATTAAATAGCCCAATCCAACTATTTAATTATAATTGAGGTGCAACGACGAGAAACCTATATGCTATATTAGGAGCCACGTCGGGGACCATGGACCCATATTCAGTAGCTACAATAAATCGAATAAAAATTATTCATCAGACAAAATAATTATATCCAACCTATTAATTCCGGGATTACACCACCATAAACCCGAAACTGAACTCTATCGAATATAGATAACTTACACTCAATTTATGAGTCGAAAGCGTCCACTGATATAATCATTACATACGGATAAATCCTCCATAGACTGTTCACTTCGATTCGGGATATTTCCGTAAACCCTTCTCGAAACATATTATCCTTATTTACCATTAACCCCCTAGTGATCAATTAGTTCATAACCAATATAATATGAACTCGGCCGATCGATCGTTTAGGGTTAACAAATAACGGAGCGTCTGTCTACTTCCCGAGGGAAGGAATGGATTCCATATCGTGATAGCACGACTACTCACTCATCCCGAATAGAGCCAACGAGAAGTGTTGGACCACATACCGCGAAGTGATCCTTACTAACACATCAAACTCTACCTAGTCTAAGCAAATGATCGTGATCACCTCGGGATTGAGATTAATCCATATATGATCATCTTGTGATTCGATAAGACTTCTCGATTACGGAATTATATCGAGAACTCAAATCAAATCGGTCCAGCCCTATATGATTATCATCATATATAAATGCCCATTAGGTACCCTATTACCGACGGTCCGGATAAGATCGTCACACCTAAAGTGTTCGGGCGCATCATTAGCAAATTAATCTTGAGACCCGTACTCGGATTAATAAACGCTACGGACTAAGTTAATTTTAAGTATATTTCACAAACTCAATCCTCGTGTGTATAGCCATACACCGAGTTATGTGATTACATAATCAATATACTTAAGGTTTTTTCGTAGTGTATTAATATTGGCAATAAATGCGAATAAATAAGATGAAATAAATTACGACATTTGTCATTTATTTAAATAAAACAATTACAAATTGTCTTTCGGGCATAAAACCTAATAGATAGAAAGATTTTCCGACAAAACATTTGTAACATGATTATACCAGTGACATTTATCACATTCTTTAATTTTTACTATTTTTTTCACACAATACATAAAACTTATCATGTGAAAGAGAGAAAAATAGAATTATATGCTTCATGTCACCACAAACGGAGTCAAGAATTGATGTTTGATGAGCCAGTAGCCTACATCTATATGGTTGAGTTTTGAGTGGACTGGATTAAGACGACTAACTATATTGGACTAAATTATAAAGTTTTTGGCGTATAGAAAATAAAAAAATCGGATGAGATTTACATTATATAAAATGTTAATAAATAACTAATGAGCCGTTAATGTGGTAGTAAAAACTGATACCCCATGACCAAGAGTCTCGGGTTCAAGCCTAAAGTGTGTTTGTTTCAACTTTTATTTTCAACTTAAAACGAGTCAGGATGATCGTTATTTTCTAATTCGAATCCGAATCGTAACAATTCTCTTTATGAAAAGATGTTCCTAATATTTTCCCAACTTACCAACGATGCATTACACCGAAACAATTTTCAAAATGTTGATAGTCATTTAAAAATCAACTTTAAAAGTATCGATAATCACAATCGACTATTAAATAGTTGATTTTTGACTAAAACTCTGATTTGTCAAAGATCGATTCTTAACCATTACTGATTTTACAAAAACCGATAATAAAATCAAAAGTCAAAGACGAGAATGTGATGAATCGATAAAATCTCGATTATTATTTTCTTTTTCAGAGTCAAACATCGCAACTTTCGCAGTCAATTGGAAATGGAAAAAGATTGAAGAATCACGTGATATAATCTCGTCCGTAAGTAAAGGAATGGAAGATACTGTACTGAGATAAGCATCTTCTTCATTCATTCATGCTTCCTACTTCTCCTTAATCTCCATTTTCACTCTCCGGCGGATTTTCCCCTCTTCTGTTTTACTTTCCGCCATCTCCGGCAGCTCCAGTCTGCACAGAGTATACAATGACATTCTGTACACCAACGCCAGTTCTTCGTCATTCTACTATTATTAATGCTGTTTCAAGCAAATCGAAGCTCAACAATGGCTACGAATCCGCTGTTCAATCTCAGTCTACAAAATCACTCAGTTTCCTTAATACCAGCTCCAATTTCTTCCCCAACCTGCATATCACCACTTCTACACCGTCTTCGTCTTCTTTATTCATTGTGACCGCCTCTTCATCTCCTTCTTCTTCTTCAACCACTGTTGCTGAATCCCAAGGCATTAAGGTACGTGCATTGTTCTGTTTGATTAACTTTTTTGTTTATTTGTTTGTTTTGTTAATTTTGGTTTTGATGTTTGATTCACTTATTGTAGATTAATTCAATTCCGACGAAGCCGATTGAGGGTCAAAAGACTGGAACCAGCGGTCTTCGTAAGAAGGTTATAGCTTTCAATCGTTATGATTAATTTGTGAATCCATTTTGAGTGAATTCTAAAGTTTGCATCTTTATTTTTGATTTTTGGTGTTGAATTGAATCAGGTTAAAGTTTTTAAGCAAGAAAACTACCTTGCCAATTGGATTCAGGTTTTTATCAGCTCAAGCATGTATATTCTTATGATTATTCCCTTAAGCGTTTTTAGTGACACCACACCGCGTTTTTCTTTTTCCCCCTTTTATTAACTAGACTAGATTGATATCTAATGCCTATGTTGAAATATTTTACATGATATATTCAAGGCATTGTTTAATTCGTTGCCGCCAGAGGATTATAGGAATGGTGTATTGGTTTTGGGTGGTGATGGTCGATATTTTAATCGTGAAGCCGCTCAGGTAAACCGCTCAAATTAACCGAGTTTCCATTTTTACGCCTAATTATTTCATTGTTTTACAATTTATTCTTACACAAATGCAGATAATCATCAAAATTTCCGCAGGCAATGGTGTTGATAAAATTTTGGTTGGCAAGTAAGTACTTATATCTTAATCCTTGGTAGAGTCGTAGCTCTCTGTACTGTGTTTTTGCTCCTTTATTGGTGTTTAATTTTCGATGAAGTTAGTCTCGAGCATTTTCTTGTAGTTGAGAGTGTAGGAAACTGAAACACATAGTATGAAAATATGAATGTAAAACACGTTATCTTTTGACGGATTCGTCCCACGCAAATGTCGTAGACGGGAAACTATTGAAAATCTCTCACGATAGAATGGAGGTTGTTTGATTCAAACGGTTACTCATTTGATCAAGCCAAAGACACTCAGAGAATATGTCAAACGATGCTTAACAATTTCTAGAATTATTTTCTTGTTCACAATCTGAGGCCTTTTATATGCGAAACATGTTCAGTCCTATCGGCAAAGACAACTGACATCACCGATTGCAGCATATCCTATGGGAATTTCTAAGCATCCCTCATTTGGTCACAAGTTTTTGTAGTCATAACATGCCGTTAGTTGCAAAATTACCTGTCAGGAGGGTAGATTAGGTATTTCTGTGTTATTGACACGAGCTAATCTTCTCATTACAGGGATGCTGTTATGTCTACGCCAGCTGTATCTGCTGTAATAAGAAAGAGAAAGGTATAATTGTTCTCTGTCTTATTCCTTTGGTGTTATTATGACGTCGCTTAAACTTGTACTAAGTTCATCAATCTTCTCCCTCGAGCACCCGAAATACTTTTTCAGGCGAACGGCGGTTTTATAATGAGTGCAAGTCATAATCCTGGTGGCCCGGAATATGATTGGGGGATCAAGGTAACTCTTGTTTTCACTTTTCTTTCGTGTGTGTGTGTGCGCACGCGCCCGTGTGTCTGTGAAGTTGGTGCATGTTTAGTCTCGGTTACTGATTCCATTTGCATAGAAAAGTAATATGTAGTTCATTTTGCAGTTCAACTATAGCAGTGGTCAACCAGCACCGGAATCCATAACTGACCAAATTTACGGGAACACGTTGTCTGTAAGGATCCGACCTTCATCAACATACTAATAGCACATTTTACTGGCTTCATAGTATTTTAAGAAAAAAATGTATATATATATATATATATAAACAATATTTGCATGCTTCCATGGTGTAGAAATGACAAAGTAACTTTCCTTCTTTCCCATGTTTTTCGAGTATTTTTGAAAGTCTTTCAATTTCTAAAATTTCACGCATCACGAATTGTTTGCAGATTTCAGAGATAAAGTTGGCGGATATCCCTGATGTTGACCTGACTCAACTTGGGATAACAAAATACGGGAATTTCACCGTTGAAGTGGTTGATCCGGTCTCTGACTATTTGGAACTATTGGAGGTGAGAAGTTTACTTCTTTATTAAAAAAATTCCCTCGTAGCTTGAAACGAAATTTGTGACATTATCGATATAGTGTTGTAGTTTTACGCAGATTCTGATAAAATCTCTGTTTTGGTTTCTTGGGCAGAATGTATTTGATTTTCCGCTGCTGAAAAGTCTATTGGCACGACCGGATTTCAGGTAAGCATTTAGCCATCATGAGCGAGAGACTACTTACGTCAGTTACTTTTAACATATTCTTTATTCTACATAATCAAACACCACTTTTCTTTATTTTATGGAATCTCTATTCATAGTGAAATGCGTCAGAATCTCTAAAACGTATCGTATTTTGTGTTATATTTTTCGGAGTTAAGTAGAAGCTCAATTTTAGATGGTTTTTAATGGATAAGATCTCGATTTTACAATTCTATGTTGTTTTACAGTATCTACTGCAGTTGCTCTCGATAAAAACATGCAATTATCGGGTTGTATCATCTTACAAGTTCCGGCTCGTTTAATATTTTGTCAGTCCCTCATCTTTCTTATATTGATTTTCCAGGATTACATTTGATGCAATGCATGCTGTTACCGGCACGTATGCCAAGCCTATCTTTGTTGACAAACTCGGAGCCAGCTCTGTACGTTCTCAATCCGTCTTTCTTTCTTTCTTTAGTAATCAATGACTGTAAAAGTGGAACCTGGGTTAACAATTTTGGGCCTAGACAGAACACGAAGGCCCGGAATAGTTACTAAACCACCAAGAGAATTCTGAAGTTTTATAGCGTGCCATGTAGGATTCCCTTTCAAATGCAGTTCCACTCGAAGATTTTGGGCACGGCCATCCGGATCCTAATCTAACGTAAGAAAAAACGCTCGACCATAATTTTGAAAGCACGTTTTTTCAGAAATGTTCATTTGAGTTTTTTTATTTTCCTGGAAATTAAAGATATGCCAAGGATTTGGTCAACGTAATGTACGGCGACAATGCACCTGATTTCGGGGCTGCAAGTGACGGTATGTAACATGCTTTAAGTTATTGTGTTTTTGGTTCATATGTCAGTTAATATTATCTTTCTTATGTTAAGTGTGATATAATGTTTGTATCTTATGAATTTTCAGGAGATGGTGATAGAAATATGATTCTTGGTAAAGGATTTTTTGTTACTCCATCCGATTCTGTGGCGATTATTGCGGCAAATGCTCAAGAAACCATTCCGTACTTCCAAACCGGCCCGAAGGTGAAAAATGTTTGTTCTTTGTACATTAGGGTTGTAAGTGATTGGGGCTACTCGTACTCGTGAGCTAGTTGTACTGGACTTGTATAGGTCGAGCTACTCGAATAATTGATCGAGCTGATCTCGAGCTTGAGAATGTAGTACTTGAGTAGCTCGTGAGCTAATCAAGCTTTGATTAATAACTATTTAATTAATTATATACGGGATTTATTATTAAATTATATTGTATATAAAACATTAAATATAAGTCAAGTCAAGTTGTAGTTCAAGCTTCCCACGTTTAATAGAAATTTAGAAAAAAAAAAAACACTCGAGCTTACGAGTCAAGTAGAGTTATTTCGAGTAGTAAACAAGACGAGTTGAGTACGAGTCGAGTTTCGAGCCTGAGTCTTCTTAGTCGAGTCAAGCTCGAAGCCTGGTGAGTATGGAATCGACACGACTCAGCTCGATTACACTAATATGTTTTTTTTATACATTTCCCCTTGATGTGGAATGAACATTACAACTTCATGATTACAGGGCTTAGCTCGATCGATGCCAACTAGCGGTGCACTGGACCGTGTCGCTCAAAAGTTAAACGTTCCTTTTTACGAGGTAAATTCCTCAACAATGCTGATTTCTTTGTGTCTTTTTAATAGCCGTGACTGTCGACACGACTGCATATAATTATTCGTAATGGTGTCATCAGGTGCCTACCGGCTGGAAATTTTTCGGTAATCTAATGGATGCAGGAAACCTCTCGATTTGTGGAGAGGAAAGTTTCGGGACCGGTTCTGATCACATTCGTGAAAAAGATGGTATATGGTATCATCTGTCTCTCTGTCTATTCACATTCTGAATATTGTTTTAACGAGATAATGACACTTTTAGCCCCCCCAATCTTTTTTCATTATCTCAAAACTAGTCCCTAACTTCTATAATGCCACTTTTCACTCCTTACTATGTATTCTTGACGCTTTTAGGACACTCAAAAGAAACACTTAGTTGGCAAACGTCTGCCAGTCAACCGTTACTATTAGTTGTGAAATAATAAAAATAAAAAGGGATATTGACACATTTGGTCCCAATTATTTTCTTATTGTCTCCAAACTAGCACTTACTTTTTTTTTCTTTTCAAAATGACACTTTTCGACCCCTAACTTTACGTCTTGTTACAATTTTAGGACACTTAAATGGATCCGACGGTTCAGTCAGACGTTAGTCAGCAGCTTGCATCCCTTAAGTGTCCTAAAAGTGTATTGTTCGGGGTGAAAAGTGTCATTATAGAAGACATGGGCTAAATTTATGACTATGAGAAAGACGGGACCGAAAAATGTCATTATCCCTCTTTTTAACCGTAAAATATCTTGGGTTAAGGCCTTCATCTTGAAGTTTAACCATCTTTTTCATATTCTGATAATGCTAAATATATTTTTGGACAGGGCTGTTTTAGCTTGGCTTTCAATAATTGCATACAGAAACAAAGAGAAAGCAGTGGGAGAGAAATTAGTTTCTGTATCCGACGTCGTTACGGAGCATTGGGCTACTTACGGGCGGAATGTCTTTTCTAGATACGATTACGAGGCAAGCATCGAACAAACTCGTGTTTCTTTTATCGTCGTTTTTACGGTCTAAATTACAACTAGATAGACTTTGAGTTACAGGAATGTGAAGCTGAAGGAGCCAATAAATTTATAGAGCATCTTAGGGCAATAGCTTCAAGTAGCAAAACGGGCGATAACTACGGTATGTTAATGATACTGTCACAATATCGTGCCACTACATGAATAAGTGGGACCCATGTATCAACGGGTCCCACCATGATCGGTAGTCTACAGATGTGTATTGACAATATCAACGGTTTTTCTTCGGATTAGGATTGTTCGTTTCTTTCTTATTTGAAGCTTGAAAGATTTTTTTATTTTACAGGAAATTATGTGCTTCAATTAGCAGATGACTACACATACACCGATCCCGTAAGATTTTCTGTATCATATTCTTATTTTACTGAATCTCTATTCAGTGTGAAATGCATCAGAATCTCTACGAGACATAGTTAAAACAGAGAATCTATATATTTTGCATTACATGTAAATGCATAATTTAGAGATTCTGTATTTTACTGATCGGAGTAGATATTCTGTTGCATATGGTTTTTAGTGAATCAAAATCATTTAAACCTATAGTTTACAGATTTACTTTGTTTTACATTATCTACTGCAAGTGCGTATCTTATGTGTTTCGTAGTAGTGTGAAATGTTGAGATTTTTCCCTGTGCCATAGGTGGATGGCAGTGTGGTATCAAAGCAAGGGGTTCGTTTTATTTTTACAGATGGCTCCAGAATTATATATCGATTATCGGTCTGTATTTCTTTTTTGTTTATGTTGTGATATATATATATATATATATTTGATTTGAATTCTGATAAGTGTTGAGCTTTTATTCATTTGCAGGGAACCGGCTCTGCTGGTGCAACTATTCGAATTTATATCGAACAGTTTGAACCCGATGTCTCTAAACACAGTTTGGATGCCCAAGTTGCTCTAAAGCCTTTGATAGGTAATGTTTTCCTTTGTATTTATTTTGAAGTGTACGGTGGAGGCGGGTGGGGGAGGGGGGGGGGGGGGAGGGGCCTATGACGCATGTCTTGTATTTTTTTTTTCGAAAATCCTGTGTTTGTGTATCTCGTATCCACGTATCCGTATCTACGAATCAGACAACTTGCTAATTAGTGTTTTTGGGAACCGATTTACTTATGCTGCTTTTGTTTCAGATCTCGCGCTTTCGTTATCAAAGCTTAAGGAATTCACTGGAAGAGAGAAGCCAACAGTGATAACATAGAGCAAAGGGTTCATCTTTTTAATGACGAGAAAAAGTCTTTTATGGCAAAAATATATTGATTCAAGGTATAGGTTAAACCCCCCCCCCCCTTTTTTTCTCCTATCATTTGAATTACAATAAACAATTATTTATTTATTTATTTCTATTTTTGGAACAATAAATCATCATTTTGATGAATATGTGGTAATATACTTGTTGTAGTGGTAAAATATGTTTTTTCATGTAATTATATGATATGAGTTTGAATTGAGTAAACAGTTTCTTATTGAAATACTATAAGGTAAGACTCGTACAATGTACTGTACGAGTCTTACCTAAGAGGGACTACTCTGTCCATAGAAGAATCCTACCTATGCAGACCTAAACGGATTTGGGAAAGATTTAAGGTAGGGTTCTTATATGGACGGGGCAGGCCCCCTTAACCTCATTAGCTTTTAACTCGTGTCATCTATAAAACCTCTGCAATTGTAATTTTGATGATTCTAACATTCTTTTATGATTTGATTTAGACGCTTCTTAATGGCACCGTAGCAGATCTATCGTGACATTATATTTTGGGTTATGTTCGACTTTATAAAAGTCGAAAATAGACATTTAACCTCTGTAAAATCGAATGTTGATCTTATAAAATACATACAAAAGACAAATTGTACCCAACGTATGACTCACATTTATTGATTAATCCATGGATATCTCATAAAAGAATTTTAAAGATTCAGCCGGAATATCTATGTCTTACATACCCCATCCTTAACAACAAAGAGTGGAAAAGTGATTGGGTTTGGGTTGGTTCCCTAATGACAACGTTTCATTAGTGAGGAAAAGTGCTTCGATTTCATTAGTGAGCTAAGTGGTTCGGTTCGGGTTGGTTCCCTAACAACAATGTTTCATCGTGGTTCGATGAAATATGGACAAATCCAAATCAAATATATATATATATATATATATATATAAAATCGATTTTCAGAAAGTCGATAATTGATTTTGATTCTCGATCCTCATAATCAACATTCGAAAATTCGATTATTGACTCAAAAATCGATTTTACGAACATCGATTCAGTACGATTCATAAGTACTGTGTTGTATCAGTAAAATCGCAGTGAAACAAACAAAAGACTCCCCGGAAATAACATAAAAAACTTGAAAGTCCATCACCTTTAATACTGATAAGTTGTTATATACTATTATATATTGGATAATGGGATAATTTCATAATGATAAGTTGCTATACACTATAGTGTAGATTCATTGAACCTCTAAAGCCCTCTTGGATTGTTGTCCAACTTGTTTACAAGAGGATGACATGTCCGTGTGGCTGTGGTGCCCAAATGTTCATCACTTTGATACTAGTATAGTCGGTGGCGATCCCAAAAAAATTCTCAGTCAAGGCATTAGAGCAAATTCGAAGATCTAATAGGGTATTAGTAGTATTTGTATATATATTTTTACAACAAAATTAAATCATTTTGATACAATTTCCGGATCTCAATAGGGCACTGGCCCCTACCCCAATTGCTTTAGGTCCGCCCCTGAGTATAATCGGGACGGATGCTGGAATTTTAGAATACGGGTCATATATTTTATTAGAAATTTTTGCCATTTGAATCAGAATTGATATTCAGTTTTTGAGAACTTATTAAGGTCAAAACATTAAAATTATATATATAAGTCTTTCTTACCTAATATAATATTTTTAACGGGTTGACTATCCCATAATGCTGAAGGGTGCAACTATCCTCTGGTATAGTATACAAACAAGAAAAAGCGTATATAACCATTGGAAAAAGAGCGTCTAAACCATCAACATCATTTTTTTTAAATCCTCAACAACTATTGCAAGACCCTAGAATTGAGTATCACATCACTTTATCCGTTTATCGGTGATTTTATAGGGTTTCACGACCGATAAAAGGATTATAATGTCATCATTTATATGTCATCACATAAGTATAAATCCATATTCATTATGTAAATTGAGAAATTCTTGTATCGTGTCTTCAAAGGCGGCTCCAATTTTTTTAAAATAAAGGTCGAGAATTCGTTTGACTTTTGTCTTTTTGAACTCAGACTTGTACGTTATAGTTTTGTATGAGTTAGTACATAAAATAATGGATCTGTATATACAAATTAGCAGATCAATTTCACGTATACATATGTCTAGATACATTTTTTTTTTGTACTTGGATGTTTTCTTTAGCAGGTTGACTGCCTCATATCTCTTGAAGGTGGCACCGCCCTTAGGTGTCTTCACATGCGAAGACACTATTTGACGGTATGCTTATCTATACGTGTATTTATGCATTTACAACGCAAAGATACAAGTACATTTAAGTGATATCTCGTATGCTGACACACTTTCTAAAATATCCCATGCAAATAAACTGAAAACTCTATACAATGAAAACTCTTAAATTCTTGAGGCACCATGTTGAAAAAGCTAAGGAACATGTCCAAAATCTTTGAGTAAAAACCAGACTCTGCAAACGCTCAACGGACCGATTTCGGATTAGTCAGGCTAGTTTGATCCTGGACACCAAAGGTTTATGAAAAAAGAACCCTTATCATTTAGAAGTCATAATCTATTTACATTGGGATGTAATTTTGTAGAAATGAAAATCCATCATTTCCTTTGACCCTTTTTATTGAAGTGATTAAGTTTCACCCACAACATTCTTTGATTATCGGAAAATCCAAAACCAAAATCAAGAAAGATTGTCTTTGCTCCCTATTTGGAGTAAATTCCAACTCCAAACCTAAACCCCCATGGCCCCATATTAAATGTTTAGTGGGGACTAAATGTTTGAACTGTTTTTGTGCTCATCCCAAACAAAAGAAAAGCATCCCATGCATCATGTTTAAGCTTTAATTAGAAGTTATTACCATTAAAGTTGATTAATTTTGTTTTTATTATAAGTTTTATGAGATAAAATTGTTTTTGGAGGTACTCGTTTGTCTATATAACTTTAGGGGCAGTAGTTTAAAAGAACAAAAAAAAAAAAGGAAAAATAGAAATCATGACAGTGGAAATATAAAATGGGTGATAAGGACAAATCCATTGTTCATAACCCCAAACCCACTGTTTTCTGTAGTGGAACTGGCCTCAAATCTAATGTTTCACTATCACAGTGGAATAAAGACATGTCATTTTTACCCGAAAAAATTCCACTGTCCTCATTGCATAAATCTAGATTCAAATTGTCATTTTTAACAATAAACCCATAACTTTAAGACATCATTCCACAATCATGTTAGTTGCCTCCCTACTTGGACCTTCTTGTTTCCTTTCTTCTTTTAACCTTACCTTGTCATTATTTGTGA
The DNA here is from genome assembly GCA_036785695.1 of Gentiana straminea. Taxonomy (NCBI): domain Eukaryota; kingdom Viridiplantae; phylum Streptophyta; class Magnoliopsida; order Gentianales; family Gentianaceae; genus Gentiana; species Gentiana straminea. The sequence continues at coordinate 1,348,516 of JAVUPR010000450.1, forward strand.
TGATAATGCACATATATAACCTATTTAACATTTGTATGATATGGGGGAGGCTATATATGCTACAAAAGTTACATGAAGTTGACTTCAAAACAAACAAAAGTTGAGGTTGAAAATGTTGGAGATATCTCATTTTAATGGGTTGAAACGGTCAACTTTAGCACGAATTTCGGATATGCTCTGGTGTGATTCACCGGGAATTTATTACGTCTAAAAATTCTACTCACGGAGTAGATAACGTTTGGCTTTGTAATCACTCGATTTGGATATCAGGTGAATGAGAAATTAATGCCTGAAATTGATTGAAAATGTGTAGGAGATAGGAGTTGAAGGGAGGACCTTAACTCAATCTCCCATATAGGTAACTTGAGGCTTGTAAGCTCAAGTAATAAGACCTAGTGTAGGCTCTTATAGACGTGCCCCAAAGGGCAAGGCACTTTTGTGCAAGATGGAGGACTTAGATAATTCCACACGCATATGTGCCGCCGCCACCGCCTGTCCGGCTCGGGTGTTACTATTAATGTTTTGGACAAAATTTCTTTTGAAATTAACCATAAATTAATTATCTAATTGTGAGGCGGTTGAAAGGTTCCAGAATATTGTGGAAATGCGTAATTAAGTCGGCCAAGACTTAATTAGCGTGTGAATAGTTATTTTCGGCTGAGATTAGATTTTTCTTGAGGGAAAAGTCGAGCGATTGAGTCATTCGACCAATCAGAATTAAGACGACACGTCATTCGACCAATCAGAATTAACCATCGTGATTAATCAAAGTCGGTCAGAATAAGTTTTTCAAGGGGAAAAGTTGGCCGACTTTTGTGATGTAATTCGGCCAATAATATTCAGGCAATGCCTCCTCATCTCCACTATATAAACAACCCCATGGATGAAGGTTCAAGCATTCAATTTTCTCTTGTGTCTTCCACTACTAAAAGGGTCGAGCATATTGCTAGGAGTAGTAGCACCGATCGAGACACTCGATCTTTGCACCGCGGAAGCGTATGCGATTAACTATACGAGACATAACTAATTAATCCTACGAGAATGTTGAAGATTTACCTTATCGGAGAGGAAGAGATATTCGACCAAAGAGAAGCCGTGATCTTCCGGAATGTATCTCCAAGCGACGACTGGTGGACGTCGATCCTCGCCGTAGAACCTCCTCGAATATGATTCTTCTATAAATGACTAGAATGAGAAACTAATTTTCCTCTTCTATTTTATGAAAAGTGGCGCCATAATGTAATGTGTATTGTGTTGGGAGGAACTCTCTTTTTATAGGAAAATAACTAGTCAAGAGAGTTATCCTTTTCATACCACAAAAACCTATTCCCATAAGGAAAATATATTTTTCCCACAAAATAAGAGATAATTCCCAAAAAACCAATCTCTTAATTTTTTTCCATTAATTATCCAATAAATAGATAATTAATTAATTACACATGTGACATAATCTAGAAAAATTTGTTTTCCTAATTTATCACAAATGCATGCGCCATCTGTCATTAATTTACATATTATTTACCAAATAAATAATATTGCATATTCATTAAATAGACCTACTATTTAATTTATTCTCGAGGTTCCATAAAACGAGAAAACACTCGCGTGTTAGGAGCCAACCCGGGGACCATGGACCTATAACCAATAGCTAAAATAAATTGAATAAAATATTCATCGAACATAATATTTCTACTCAACTAATTAATTCCGGAATTACGCCACCATAAATCCAAAACTGGACTCTATCAATCATAGATATAGCTTATTCTCAAAACGTCGAGTCGAGTCGATAAGTGTCCATTGATATAATCATTACATATAAACTAATCCTCCATAGACTATCCGTAATGAAGTAGGATTATTTCCGTAAACCTTCTTCAATACATCTTATCCTTATTTACCATTAACCCACTAGTGATCAATTAGTTCATAACCAATATAAACTCCCGGGATTGATCAGTTTCTAAGATCAACAAATAAGGGGATTGTCTTTCTACCTCCCGCAGGAAGGAATGGATTCCATATCTGTGAAACACACACTTCTCACTCATTCTAGAATAGTGCCAACGTGGAAGTGATTCGGACCGCACCTCTTAGCGATCCTTAACGAACACATCAAACCCTATCCTGAAACAAGTAGGAGTCTGTAATCACTTCAGGATTAAGGTTAATCCATATATGATCATCTTGTGATTTAAAAAGATTTCTCAATCACGGAATTATATGAGAAACTAAGATTGAATCGGTCCAGTCCTATATGACTCTCATCATATATAAATGCCCCATTTAGACAACCAATGTCGACGGTCCGGATAGGACGGTCACACCTTAAAGTGTTCTGGGCGCATTAATAGTGGTTTAATCAATAGACCACATACTTTGATTAACTTCACCACGGACTAACATTTCAAGTGTATCACCATAAACTTAATCCTCATGTGTGACACACACTAAGTTATATGGCTACATATGATACGACTTAGGGTTTTCAGTAGTGTATTTCTTATAAACACAAAGCAAATAATAAGATGAGAATAAATCTGTCATTTATTAATTCTAAAAACAATTACATAAATTGTCTTTCGGACGCTACTTCCAACACATATAGTTCTAGTTCTTGAGTCAAAGAGAAGTCGGAGCACTCTATAAGTTCGCCGGAGCTTGGATTGTTGAAGTGCCTCTCAATCCATTACGTAAGCCGTTGTATCTTGGGAGGCAGTTGCTACTACCGTGGGCATCATACCGGAGAAATATGTCTTAAGGAAAGAGTACCATACTCGCCTCGGTTTGTCATTAATTTATGCATCGTACTTTACTTTCCTTTAGTTTCAAGTCAGATCTGTACTGTGATAGTTTATTTCGTTAGATCTATCCTATAGTTGTGTTAATTTATTAGATCTACACCATAATTGCTTTAATTTGTTAGATCTACCTAATAAAATAAAATTTTATTTTCAAGTTGATTATTTTCTGCATTTATTTATCCGTAATTAAATCCGTGAATTACGGATCTGTTCCGTAAATCACTCCACACACGATACACTTTGCCAACAGAAAATGAGGAGTCGGTTCAAGAGTATGCTAAAAATTGCTGATAGCTCAGCAGACCCTCAGCAGGTTGCTGCCACCAGAAGAAACTCAGCAGACTTCCCAGCTGATTTTCACAGATTTGGTTACACTTCTCAGCAGACCATCACTCTGCTGATAACCAGATTAGTTCCACCAGATGTAAAGTTTAAGTCACTTTGCTGACATATGTTGATATTACTTTCAATTGTTGAGTAATGCGTGAAAACTTGATCATTGGTGGTCTGTTGTGTGGAAACTCATGCCAAATGTTTGTGGGTGGTTTTATAGAATTTTGACAATATATTACTAAAAGTTGTGATCGGTTTATGCTTTGCTTTGGTTGTTCCTTATGTCAAAGTGCTTTATACGTGGAATTTTGATATATAATCCGTGAGTGTAAGATTAGATGATTGATATTGTGGACAACGAGCCGATCTTCTGTTACTGAACAAAAATTGAAGGAAACACCGAGGTGGATCCAAGTGTCTTGGTGACACAAGTTTACGTGCCTGTTGGAGCACGAGACGTAGCACCAGTGACCGGTTAATCTCATCCCTTGATGGAGAAGTTTGGTGGTGCAACGAACGATGCTTTGAATGATCAAACCGAATTGGTCAGTATATTGACTGTGAACCTGTCTGTTGAGCACATAAGTGATGCTCCGTAAAGAGTCAGCGAGATTGGATTTTGTTGAAATAGTGTCATAAACCCAATCGGGTTGGACCGGGTCGGATCATTTCTACTATTTCTTTATAATTATATATATAATAAACGACTTTTCTGTTGTCATATATTTGTTCTTTTAAAGAACCAATTATGAATTGTTATATGATACGTCCTTAGTATTAAACTGTGTTAGAGAAACCATGATAGGCGATTATGGTTGATGAGATCTCTAATCACTTTAATAAGTTTTATACTTAAATGTCTCTAGGCTGATGTACTATTAAACAGGGCATTGATAGTACAAACATGCTAGCACGTATTAGATGTCTTCTGTCTTTAAGGGTAGTGATAGATCTCGTCTATCGAAGTGTAGAGACACTTGGACTATACGTGGACGTGAATTAGAGAATGCGTACGTTAGACTGACCCACTTACACTGTTAAGTGTCACATTATGTGACGGTTGTGTAATTATCAATAGGACCGGAGTCTACATGGTATCATGGTATGGATTGTCATGCTTTGACACTATTGAGGTTTCCCCTAGCCATGGGGGGATCATGCGGTAGTGATTGAGTATGATATTGAAGCATGCGTAGGATACATGTTTGTTCGTCCGGAAATCGCATACCCTATTAGTAGGGGTGAATATCCGAAATGACCTTCTTATAAGGAATGTCTTACTCTTGTGAATCTTTGCAAAGTGGGAATAAATGAGTTACTTCGAGAGAGCATGATATCCAGATTATAAGATGCGGTCGTTAATGTATTGACACTCGACGAACGACCGTATGGATATTAGTACAGCGATATGATTCTATTTACATGGTAACCGTTTCACATGAAAGGTAGTAGTCATTGCATTTGACTCTTCCGATTGGGGTCACGGTGTGTTGCTAGACGCTATCCCGTGATCGTTAGGTATGAAAGGCATTTTCGTAATTTGCATTTTGTGCCTGCGGCCAACATATTCGGAAGCCTATCAGGTCACACACATAAGAACATCTAGCCGGATTAAAATGTGGTTATAGTGATAACCAAATAAGGAAAGTTTTATCTCGACTATAAAGTGTTATAGTGATAAATTAATATGTTGGTATTTATTTATTATGATTAAATTAAATACAAGATATTAATTATGTTGATTAATTAAATATAGGTATAATGTATATGTATATCGAAATATATTTGTGTATATTGATACACATGTATTTTGTAAATTAATTAATCATGGTATTATATTATCTGGTATTAATATAAGATATTAATATTTATATACGTATATACACGTGAGTGACATGCATATATGATATGCATGTGCACATTTGTATTAAATATATATATATATATATATATATATATATATATATATATATATATATATATATATATATATATATATATATATATATACACACACACATGTGTAAATTGATTTATGGTAATATAATAAAAGATAAAGATATATTCAATATAAGATATTGACAATATATATCTTGGAAAATATTTAATATAAGATATTAGATATTAATGAGATAAATCAATCAAATATATTTTCCTTATTTTATTGAAAATGAAGCTTTCCCAATCAAATTGGTAGAAAAACTGGCGTCCCTTTTTCCTTTAAATGGGGAGTCGTGCCAACTCTTTTACAACATAATATTCTTGTAATATTTTAGTGAGATAAAAATAGAGCTTCTTAGAGAGGGATTTGAGAGAGAGAAAAGATCGGTCTAGCAACCGAGTTTTTCTAGTAGCAATGTAATGGTGGATTCCGGCGGGTTGTTAATATGGACGAGCGGTATAGGCCGAACGCTTGGGTGGCTCCGTGCACCACAACTCTCCTTATACGGTCAAAGCTTCGATCTTTTAGATCAAGCAATGTATTCACCGTCTACTTCTTTATGCTTGTTGTTTAAACGAAGTCGATCCTGGTTAAAAAGGAAATAAAATTTTGAATTCCGCTGCGTTCCCGCATAGATTTCCTAACAACTTTACAATCTGCTTGCATAATCTTGCTTGTGACACTATGACTAGGACTTGCAATTTCAAATTCGTTCGTCCATTGATGAACACAAAGTTGTTACCAAAATTGAAAGTTGATCCTAATCACAAGTGTCAAGTATGTGTTGAAGCCATGTTGGCTAACTCACCGTTTGACCGGTGGAAAAGAACACAGAACCTTTAGATTCGTGTAAACTAGATGTGATAAAAGTATCTCGCTAATTTTATTGATGATAGTACCAAATATGTTGAAAAGCAAAAATAAGGCTCGTGATGCCTTGAGAGTTATCAGAATGAAGGTGAGAACAAACAAAGCAAACAAATGAGATGTATCCATAGTGATTGTGGTGGTGGATGTGATGTATTGTTTCATGAGTCTTGCTAAGGGCCCAACATCATTCATCAAACAACTACACCATACACACCTCAATCAAACGGTATTGCTAAACGCAAGAACCGAACTCTTTAAGAGATGATGAATGTTATGTTGTTAAGTTCGGGTTTACCTCAGAACTTGTGGGGGGAAGTTGTCCTCTCAACAAAATTTATTTTGATCGAGATCCCTTCAGAGAAGAAGGATGACACCCCGTTGAGTTGTGGAAAGACCGAGGTCTAGCTACAAATTCTTGGAAATTTGGGGGGTGTTTTGCTAAGGTAGAAGTACCTAGACCAAAGAGAGATATAGGACCTATTACTATTGATTGTAGACCCATTGGATATACTCTCAAGAGTAGTGCCTATTGATTTCTGGTGCATAAAACCGACGTCTATGGTGTACGTGACGATGTCATCATATAGTCCATGAATGTTGTGTTCTTTGAAGATCTCTTTCCATATAAGGAAACATAGAAAGATGAAGCAAGCATGAGTAAGCGGACATATGAGTCTGATAAATCCTCAAGAACTTGAGGAACCTCGTTGTAGTATAAGGGCTAGGACTTCTATTTTTGGTCCTGATTTTCCGACCTATATGGTAGAAAGAGAACCCATGACATGTGTTGAGGCAATGTTGAAAGAGGCTATGAATAGAGAAATAGAATCCATCGCGCAAAACCACACTTGGGAGCTGGTTGATCTTCGACCGGGAAATAAACAACTCAGGTGCAAGTGGATCTTCTAGAGGAAGTTGAAGGTTGATGGATTTACTGATAATCGTAAGACATTGTTGGTAGCCCGAGGGTATCGACCGAAAGAAGTCCTTGACTTCTTAATCACCAGTTACGAGAATTAATTATATAAGGGTTCTCATCGGTATAGATGGAGTCTATAACCTGGAAATCCATCAAATGGATGTAAGAACCGCATTTGTGAATGGTGAGTTAGAAGAAGTGATGTACTTGGAGCGACCCGAGGGGTTCATAGTTCTAGGACAAGAGAGTAAGGTGTGTAGACTCGTTAAGTCTTTGTGTGGGCTTAAACAAGCACCAAAGCAGTGGCATATCGAGTTTGACAATGTTATGTTGTCAAGAAGGGTTAAGATTAACGAGTGTGATAAATGTGTCTACATTAAGAACACACCAAATACACATGTGATAGTATATCTATGACATGCTGAAAATTGGAAGTACTCATGAGAGTTTCATGAATACAAAAAGGATGCTTCGATGTGAAGGACCTGGGAGTTGCCGATGTGATACTAGGGATTATGATCTTACTGTATCGGTGGACTTGTGTTGTCACAAACTTATTATCTTGAGTCTGTTTGGAAAGACTTAATGAAAGTCAAGTGAGCACACTTGACCTAAATATGCATTTAGTCAAGAGTCGAGGTAAACCTGTGGATCAATTGAGATACTGGAAGTTTGATGTACACAACCATCTGTACACGACCAGACTTAACACGTGCACCGAATAAACTGAGTAGGTTCACGAGTAATCCAGATCATAATCACTTGAAACCTTAAATAGGTTGTTGAGGTACGTGAAGTACACTATGAGTATGGGATTATGATATACAAGATATCCGACAGTATTAGAAGGATATTGTGATGCCAACTGGATATCAGATACGAAAGAATCGAAGTCCACCAATGGATACTTATTCACGATTGGTGGTGCTTCTGTCTCCTGGAAGTCTACAAGACAAACGTGCATAGCTCGTTCCATAATGGAAGATGAGTTTATAGCATTGGATAATGCCGGAGAACATGTTGAATGGCTTGGAATTTCCTTGAGGATATTCCGTATTGGCCTAAGCCAGTGGCGGCTATCAGCATACACTATGATAGTCAGTCGGTTGAAAGGACACAGAGTAGTGTGTATAATGGTAAGTCTTGACATATATGCCGGAGACATAATACCATTAAATGATTGATCTCTAATGGCGTGATTTCCATCGATTGTGTAAGATCGAAAGAGAATCTTGCGGATCCGCTTATAAAAGGTTTAGCTAGAGATCAGATGTCAATTTTGACAAACGGAATGGGAATGAAGCCTATTACGCATGTTTCCTTGTAATGGAAACCCAACCATGTTGACTGGAGATCCCAAGAGCATGGTTCAAAAGGACAACTAAGTTATAAGGAACAGTCCAGCACTTACACATTTTGAGAGAATAAAAGTGATGTCTGCAGAGTGTGTGAGGTTAAGCAACGCTTTTAATGATTCCTATATCTTGATATTCAAACGGGGTAGGGCAGAATACCTTTGATATGAGGTCACCTATGTAAGTGCGAAGTGGGGCCGCTTCTGTGAGAATTTTCAGGCTTGAATTATCTAAAGCACTTTCTGAAACCAAGTGTTGTCCAGGGCCGAGACAGACACAACCATGAGAACCGAAAGGTGCTAGGGGAAATATTGTGTGTGTGCTATTGTCTTGGTTTACACTAAAGGTTGAACAGTTCAAGACCTAGTTCACTAAGTAGTCGAGTAAATCCGATAGTACTTCACTACGGTAGGTTCAAGGCCAGAAGCTACCTCTCCTGATGCAATATTTTTCCGTCTGACTTCTCTTCAGAGTCTGCTGTCTCGGATTTTATCTAATGAAAAATAAACAAGTAATAAAATAATCCGGTTTACCCCAAGTGCAGGGATCGTAGTATAGTAGTTACAACCGGAGTCGAATCACAGGGAATCGAGGTTGGTCTAGTTCTTAATTTCTCTAAAGTTGTCACGAAAAATAAAACAAAACAGAACTAAAGAAAAACGAAAACAATAAACTGGACAGAGGATATAGAATCCAAAGCCAGGAAAGATAGTTACGAGCCAAACTAATGAAAATAACTCTATTCTAAAAAGATAACAAAATTACTAAGATGATAACAAATAAATTGAAAACGAACAAGCAATGATCCACCGATCTCACAACCCTCAACTTCCTCTCTAGATTGTTTAGTGAAGATTTAATGAAGATTGTGGTTCACCTATCAAAAGTATGAATTTCTAATCTCTTAGATAATTCGCCTATTAATCTCTCATCTCTCGATCTTAAAGATTAACGCTTTCATAACAAATGTGTAAGATTTATTCAATCTAGCAACATAGATTTCTAACCTAACAACTCTCGTTATTTTTAGGTTAAAGATCCAATCTTTCCTATGGTGATCTAGGTTTACACCGATTCTCATCACATAGTAAACATCAACAGCAATACATCTCTCGATTTAAATTGCATAACAATAATAAGCATATAGAAAAGATACGACTTTAATTAAAATCACAAAATAAACCTAAGGTTGAAAACCAAGAACCTGCTGAAACGGATTCACATAACTTGAACAAACTGCTCAGCCCCCAGTCATCAGCACAATCCAGAAACGAAACAATATAAAAAAAAAAATAAAAAAACAACCCTCGGTCGACCGAGCACCAGGGCTCGGTCGACCGAGCCTAACTTTGCTCGATTCTAGGGTTTTCTCAATGTATAATATGGTGTGATATGAGGTATCCTCTAGGGTTGAGATGCATCGTTATATTTATAGAATTCAAGGTCGGTTTAACTAAAGTCGGTGTCGGACGCTCGTTCACTATTATGGACGCCCGTCTGGTATGCATGAAATCTTCGAGTCGGGCCGAGCTTGATCAGACGCCCGTCCTGTGTATTTGTAGATGCTCGTTCAGCAAAAATCTTAATACTCTGAATTGAATTACTCCTATGGACGCTCGTCCAACCAAATTCTTGAAATCCTGAATCAGATTGCTTTCATGGACGCCCGTCCAGGCCTTCAGACGTCCGTCCATCTGGACGGAGTATCGAACGCTCGTCTGGTTCAACTTCATTCCAAATTCAGGTTAAATCTTCAATCCAATCTCATCTTTATCTCCTTCCTTCCGTTTAGATCTCCTTTTATGACATGTTCGCGTACCTACAAAACCATAAAAACACGCAAAGTGTAAAACCATAGATAATTACCAATAAAATCACGAAATTAGCTCAACTTTGCATTTAAATCATTTCTATACGCATTCTTTCAATAAATCATTTAAACACTTACTTTTCTATAAAAAGTAATAAAACACAAAGGAAATTGCTACGAAATAAAGTCGTATAAACCGTAAAAATCACCGTTAACATCTGCATTTACATTTGCATTAATTTTCATTCATGTGGGGGAATGTTGGAGATATCCCATTTTAATGGGTTGAAACGGTCAACTTTAGCGTGAATTTCGGATATGCTCCGGTGTGATTCATCGGGAATTTATTACGTCTAAAAATTCTACTCACGGAGTAGATAATGTTTGGCTTTGGAATCACTCGATTTGGATATCGGGTGAATGAGAAATTAATGCCTAAAGTTGGTTGAAAATGTGTAGGAGATAGGAGTTGAAGGGAGGACCTCAACTCAATCTCCCACATAGGTAACTTGAGGCTTGTAAGCTCAAGTAATAAGAGCTAGTGTAGGCTCTTATAGATGTGCCCCATGGGGCAAGACACTTTTGTGCAGGAGGGAGGACTTAGATAATTCCACACGCGATCGCCGCCGCCGGCTCGGCTCGGCTCGAGCTCGATCCGGGTGTTACTATTAATTTTTTGGACAAAATTTCTTTTGAAATTAACCAGAAATTAATTATCTAATTGTGAGGCAGTTGGAAGGTTCCAGAATATTGTGGAAACGCGTAATTAAGTCGGCCAAGACTTAATTAGCATGTGAATATTTATTTTCGGCCGAGATCAGAGTTTTCTTGGGGAAAAAGTCGAGCGATTGAGTCATTCGACCAATCAGAATTAAGACGACACGTCATTCGACCAATCAGAATTAACCATCGCGATTAATCAAAGTCGGCCAGAATAACTTTTCCAAGGGAAAAGTTGGCCGACTTTTGTGACGTAATTTGGCAAATAATATTCAAGCAATGCCTCCTCCTCTCCACTATATAAACAACCCCATGGATGAAGGTTCAAGCATTCAGTTTTCTCTTGTGTCTTCCACTACTAAAAGGGTCTAGTGATGGCCAAAATAGTGACGGTCCAACTTTAACCGGCAGGGTACCGAGTCCAAACCCAATGAACTCAACCAAAAACCCAAAACCTAATCTAGGATGCACTATAGTAGCGAGCAAGGTCGTATCCCACGAGGAATTTATCGAATACCAAAGTCATCTTCGGATTTAGTTTAGGTTAACTAAGATGTTTCAAGTTCAATTATGCTAAAGCGATATGTAAATGATAACAAGAGATATAAAGAGAGACATAGCCAAACCATGATCCAACTGAATACTTTCCTCCCTCTAATCGATTATCTCGGGAATGGGTTCAACCAACCTACCAACCTAATAATCGTATCGACTCATTCATGGGTGCAAACTCCTGAGCTAGTGTAAGACGCCATGCAACGATCAAACACCCTTTGCCCGGTTCAATAGTCCACCTTTAAGGATTTAACTGACCGAAAAAAGATTAACGCGTTAGAGTCGCTCGATTTCACAACCGAAAGAACCTCACTCCCTAATCAATCTAAACAACTCAGTTGATTATAAGAAATGATCTTAAAACCCCTTTTCCCACACCTCTTCACAACATACATTTATAAAAGTGGTGTGTGTGTTCATGAACTAGGTGTACAGTCTAATTCAAGCATTAAGAACAAGTTTTAAGACATGAATTCGTCGATACAACATCAATTAAACACTACCCATTCCCAATTTCATCAATTAGAGGGTGATTTCTTCAATCTTCACATGATTTGACTATGAAATGTTTAGCTACTCTTGGTAAAACAAGAATAACAATCAAAACGAGAATTAAAGCCACAAAACAAGAAAGGAAATGCTATCAATTACCAAAATCGCATAAAGTTGGCTTTACATCAAGTTTCATCAACACCTATGTCAATTGGTGAGGAAGAAGGTCCAAAATGCAAAATTAAAGATAGTTGAGCTAGAATCTAAGCTAGATTGTGCTTAATTTAAGTAAAATATGGTGTAAGAGTGAATGTAGAGAATAAAAGGGGAAGAGGTCGACCTAGAGAGTAAAATGTGTAAATATGAAAATGTAAAAGTGTCAAGAAGTGTCTTAAAAATCCGTGCAACAAGTATTTATATGCTCCAAAAAATATGCAGGAAAAGTGCTTTTGGCGTGCCCCAAAACTGATGTGTGGGAGGTCTCTGTTCCAACTTGGTGTGCCCCAACCCTTTGGCGCTCCCCAAAGTTGTTCTGTGACATGCTGGAACTTCTGCTTGATCTTTGGCGTGCCCCAAAGCTGTTGGCGCGCGCTGAACACCTCCAGGCTCCAATTTCTTCACTTTTCTCTATTTTCTTCTATCTCCAACCATGGTTTCATCTTTATACGCCCCATGCCTTATCTCCCGGGCTTACGAATGACTACATCCTGCGTCACAACATCTAACACAAACCGAGCATGCATAACTCCGCAAGATAACTAGGGCTCGAAAAAGGGCCAAAACATCGTAAAATGCCGATGTTTTCTATCTAGATGACAGTTTACTTCATGGTGGATATGCAATGTGATTTTGCCCTATATATGGTCTAAAACTACATAGAATGAACCAAAAGTGCCGTAAACGGGGGTTGAAACATGCACTGGAGCATAGTAAAGTTGACTCTCATCATCGAGCATATAGTTCTAGTTCTTGAGTCGAAGAGAAGTCGGAGCACTTTGTAAGTTCGCCGGAGCTTGGATTGTTGAAGTGCCTCTCAATCCAAGACGTAAGCCGTTGTATCTTGGGAGTCAGTTGCTACTACCGTGGGCACCCTACTGGAACAATCTGTCTTAAGGAAAGAGTACCATACTCGCCTCGGTTTGTCATTTATTTACGCATCGTACTTTACTTTCCTTTAGTTTCAAGTCAAATCTGTACTGTGATAGTTTATTTCGTTAGATCTATCCTATAGTTGTGTTAATTTATTAGATCTACACCGTAATTGCTTTAATTTGTTAGATCTACCTAATAAAATAAAATTTTATTTTCTGAGTTGATTATTTTCTGCATTTAATTATCAGTAATTAAATCCGTGAATTACGGATCTGTTCCGTAAATCACTCCACACACGATACACTTTGTCAACAGAAAATGAGGAGTCGGTGCAAGAGTATGCTAAACATTGCGAGGATAACGTTGAAGCCACCTGTAATATGTTGGCATCTATGACCCTAACTCTTCAGAATGATTCGATGGATATTTATACCATCATAGGACACCTAAGAGAACTCTGTGGCTTGAAGCTACATGTATTATGTTGGCCTCTATGACCCTAGTTCTTTAGAAGCAACATGATTCAATGGATACTTACATCATCATAGGACACCTAAAGAATTCTATGCCTCACAGTTTAGGATCGAAAGGTTTGAGATCTCAAGAATTCTATGCTCTTTGGTTCTAAGATGGATTCATGCTCTTTTGATAGTCTGCATGTATTGATAATAATTGAGTATATAGAAAGGCTTTCGAAGCTTGGTTTTCCATTGATGGATCAATTAAGAAGAAGGTCAAATTTTTGATACTTTTGTATAAACGACGAAACTATTTTTTTTTTCTGCCGCCTATTTTTAAAAAAAAAAAAAAAAACAATACACTTTCTCTCATCCATATTTTTTAAATACTCTTATCTCTCAATGTAGAATTTCAAATTTGAAAATTCTTTCACCAATTTTTTTATTTTTCCATGCTCTTTATTTTGAGACTACATTCAACATATTTCGACGTGATCTCAGAAAATCTCCTCTGTCGAGATTCACTGATTTTCGGGATTTACTGGGAGATTCACTGAATGAATTTCGACAGTGAATCTCACGAAAAACCATGTAATTATATCGAACCAAGTCTCAAAACGAAGAGCAACAAAAAAAAATCAGTGAAATTTTTATCGCATTTGAAGATCTAGATCAAAATATATGAGAGTTTGAAAATTAAGAAGGAAAGAGAAAAAAAAATTGGAACTGGTCCGTTCCAGCATCAGCGCGTCGGATTAATTTTATTTTATTTTATTTTATTTTTTATTTTTTTGTCCTTTAGGCTATAAAAATTATAAAAGTTGTTATTCTCTCTATAGAAAATATTGGGCTGTCCTGTTACTTAAAAATATTCCAAATGTTGTCATTATCCCTCATTCTCCATAAAAGAAATGGAAGTGTTTATAAAATACATGTCACAAAATATTAGATGCGTTGTTTATACAAGGGTTGATACAAGTAGTTTATATAGGCAATGTGGGGAAAGATACGTAGTGAGAGGGTGGTTTAAGGGGCTAAGCCCACTTGTTTTAGCACATCAAAATATATACAGGATCCCGTTCATTAGAATCAATTATCTTAATCCAATTCACCTGAGTAGTTCACCCAAAAATGAATTCTTGGCTGCGCCGTTGTTATGGTGTGCAATCATATGGTTGAGCAAACAGTTGGACATGCTCATCGCGATTCTTAAAAAGTAACCGCGGGGATAAAATTAATGGCAGAAACCTACTAGAAAGCGCCTCAAATGCAAAGAACGAACAAACAAAAGCCCGCCCCTATAGCCTCTTGAAAAGGTTTTTTTTAAACGCCTCAAAAGGACACGCATGTGTGTGCATATATATATATAACACTAATTCGTGTACCAGTAGGGTATGACCAAAAACTAAAGTGATAATGTGATATACCTCCCATGTGATCAAGCCATTATTATGTCTTTTTTGAGGTTACTATTTTGAGGTTCTGTTTTTGTCCTTCTTACGTTAATAAAGGCAGGGTCGGTGTAAAGTCCTACATCGGTAAAATAAAATCCTGATCATCCCTATATAAATGTGAGACATAAAGCTCTTGTCAACCGGGGTTAGCCATTTTAGACCATGCGAGGACGATGGTCTAAGCAGTTGACCGGACAATTTATGACTCATTTAGCACTACCAGACCCGGGGTCTGGGGGCGTTACATAATGGTATTCAGAGCCGACTGCCATACGGAACTAAGTGCCACACCGTGTGAGGCGGTGGGGGCCACCTCAGAATCCTATGGTAGGACGAACCGGGACAAGTCCACCGGGACAAATCTTGGCCATCCCCTTATAAGGGGGTGGGGGTGGGGGGGAGAGAATTTAAAGTCCTACATCGGTAACGTCCTGCTCACCCCCATATAAGTGTGAGACATAAATGTCTTGTCAACTTGGGTTAGCCCTTTTGGACAAAGCGAGGACGACATATAAGCAGTTGACCGGGCCATTTATGACTCATTTAGCGCTACCAGACCCGGGGTCTGGGGGCGTTACAGCCGTCCCTGGGGAGGGCGAGATCAGGGGCGGAGGCACCTTCACAAATTTGGGTCACTTGACCGGAAAGTTCTTGGGTGCACCCGCCATATGCGGAGTGCACCATGTGGAATGATATGGTCCATCTATTTCTGAATTGGATTCAAACTGTGTGGTCCATATTTGTTTAAGTGTCACTTCAGCTCATGTGGAGATACCACACAAGAACTACCTGCTTGTCCCTCAATCCCAAAGAAAAAAAATCAGTGTATTTTTTACAGTATTTAAAATTTATATATATTAATATCTACTTATTGACCCGCTAAAATTTTAAAGCATCGACTCTTGACCCATAATTATACATATATATTTTATATAATGCATTAGAAACTTGTAATACAATGTGTCGTTATCGATCCCTAACCCGTGTCGCACAATTTCTGTTGTCGCCCCTGGGCGTGATGAGCGACCGACCAAAGCCCATGATATAAGGGGGCCCAAAATTATATCTTTAACAATAATGTAATCTAATCAAGTAGATAAACAATTGGTATATATATTCCTATTGATGCTAGTTCGATTCCTGATCTTGACATAGTTTGATTTTTTTTTTTGTTTTTTGTAATAATATATGAATTTACCGTTAAATCCTTGTAAAGTAATGTCACTAATGAAAAATCCGCTCTAGCTGACTGCTTAGGCCCGTGAACTGAATGATATGTTGGACAATATTAAACTTGATACTATAATTGATGATGTTGCATATAGACATTCACATAGATTTTTTTCATGATCAATTTGTTTTCTTGTTACTGTAGTTTCGTTGTCAATTGATGTTTCACAATCTTTTGATGTTGTTGGTTACAATACTACTGTAGTTGTTTGTGATGTTTTTGTTTCAACTATTATTATTTTCCCTCAAGTGATTCAATGATTTTATTGTTTTTGACATTTGTAATGTGTTGTTAGATACTAGTCTTAGTATTTTCTTGAACATAATTTGACCCCTTCTTCAAATTTGACCCTTTAGTTACTTATGTATATAAATTATTTTTTTAAAATAAAAAGTGACCCCTTTTTCAAATTTTGCTTCGAGATCATTAAGTCTTAGGAACGGCCCTGAAAAGCGCATTTCAAAAACTCTTTGAAATTATTTATTATCCTGATTTAAAAAATAAATAAATTAAAGAGCATGAATGGTGGTCCTTCTTCTCCAATCTTACAATCGTTGGGAAGTAGGCGGACTTGTAAAATAAGTTTATTTTTCCTATGATTTGTGTTTATACATTCAACTTATCGTGAGAGAAAACAAGGCCTCTTATGGTGGCATGGAGGCTTAAAAACCACGTGCACCACTATTATGGCTACATACTTATCAGAAAGCGGGATCAAACTATCGTAGTTCACAGAACGAGGGAGTGTACATTTCCATTCCAGGAATACATATTTATCTATGATAAAAGGCATAGTGACTAACATAAGGATACCATATAAGTTGTTGTGTCCGATATTTGTGGGACCGTCTGTCTAAGAAGTAGGTACACCACGCATGTTGAATGACTAGAGAACTTGATGCCGAGATATCCTTTGGAGTTGTAAATAAAGATAGAGGTCTCTAAGCCATTCAGCAACCAAGAGGTCTGAAGCCTGACAATAAGAGTGCCATAGCCATAGCCATGACAATAAGATGGGCCTTTCTTGTCTTATGTTGAATTCTCCCAGCAGGTATGTTAGCCACCGCAACTCACATGAAGCCATCGCCGTGGCCTTATACTCTGATTCAGAGGAGCTCCTAGAGTCTGTAGTTTGCTTCTTGGATCTCCAACTTATCAAGGAATTGCCTAGAAAAACTGAGAACCCTGTTACAGACCTTCTGGTGTCTTCACATCCTGCCCAATCTGCATCCACATAGGCTTTTAGTTCCAAAGATCCTTGGGCAGAAAACAATATTCCTTGTCCTGGGGCATTCTTCAAGTATTTTAGAAGTCTATGTGCAGCCTTAAGTTGTAATTCAGTGGGAGAATCAAGAAACTGACTCAGCTGTTGTGTTGCTAAGGTGATACCAGGTCTAGTTATGCCAAGATATAGTAACTTTCCGACCAGACATTTATAGTAGCTATTGGATTCAAGTTTTGGTGAGTCTTTACTATGCAACGTTTGGTTTGCAATCTGTGTATCCATAGTCTTCTAGAAGTTCCAGACAGTATTTCCTTTGTGACAACACTATTCCATCTTTGGATCTAGCAACCTCCATCCCTAGGAAGTATTTAAGATCTCCTAAGTTTTGATCCCAAATCTTGAATTTAAGAATCCTTTTAAGTCTTTTATCTGCTCCATGTTAGGACTAGTGACTAGTACATCATCAACATACACAAGTAGGGCAATGAAGTCTTCATCCTTTCTTTTTGTGAACAGACTGTAGTCTTGTTTTGACTGCCTAAGCCCCTTCTCAAGCAAAGCTTGTGTGAGCTTTAAGTTCCACTGCCTGCTGGCTTGTTTCAAGCCATATAAAGATTTCTTGAGTCTGCATACAGTGCCTGGGGCAGAATTGCATCCTTGGGGTATAGACATGTAAACTTCTTCTGATAAATCCCCATGACATCTAGTTGCTGTAGATTCCACCATTTAGTAGCAGCAATGGCAAGTGAAGTTCTTACTGATGTGAGTTTTACCACATGTGTAAAAGTGTCTAGATAATCCAATCCCAACTGTTGTGTATAGCCTTTGGCAACAAGCCTGGCTTTAAACCTTTCCACTGAACCATCGGCATGCCTTTTGATTCTATAAACCCATTTGCAACCAATAAGAGTCTTCCTTTTAGGTAGAGGGACATTCTCCCATGTACCAGTTTTTTGCAAAGCATCAAGTTCATCCTTCATTTCTTTCCTCCAAGCCTCATCCTTGCATGCCTTATTGTAATTTCGAGGTTTAGTAAGGACCTGTGCACTTAACACATATTTTTTTGTAAGAAGTAGATAAATGTGTTAGAGAATCAACATTCTGAATGCTATGATGAGAGGTCATGATCTTTAAAGAATGACAAACATAATCATTCAAGTAAGCAGGGACTTCTCTAGATCTAGATGATCTTCTTGTCATAGGGACATTTCCAGTTTGAGGATTCTTCCTATTGTCAGGATTAGGATTGTGAACATGATCATTTACTGCTTCCTGAACCACACTGTCTTGTTGTTCTAGTTCAGGATCAGTAGAACGATCCTGTCCACTGTGCTCTTGCAAATTTATAGGTTCAGAATGTTGTTCCTTCATAAATGGTAAAGGCAATGAGAAGTTATCAGCATCACCTGACTTTTGAGTATATGGAAAAACCATTTCATGAAAGGTTACATCTCTACTAATGAATATCTGCCTAGTTTGCAGATTTAGTAGACAATACCCTTTGACATTCAAGGCATGACCTAAATAAATAGATTTTATGCTTTTTTGTGCAAATTTATTGCCATCGGTGTGCAAGTTACAAGCATAAGTCAGACAACCAAACACCCTAATGTTCTTGTAGGATGGAACAGAACCAAAAAGCAATTCATTAGGTGATTTTTCACTTAGAATAGGTGTTGGCAGTACATTAATCAGATTGACAGCATGGATAACACAATAATTCCAGTAAATGGCAGGTAGACCTGACTGAAATTTCAAAATTCTAGCTACATCTAGAATATGCTGATGCTTTCTCTCCACCACACCATTTTGTTGTGGTGTGTGTAAAAAGAGGTTTGGTGAATAATGCCTTTGAGTGCATAAAAATCTGGTAAATCAAACACCAAACTGAAGATAGTTTGAGAAAGTGATAAACACTAGAGTAAACTCCAACTTAGTTTTATTCATTAAAAGAAAGGAGTATAAATAGTTACAATTGAGGGGAGAAACTAGCTAGCTTGGGCGGCCACTTGAGTATATAGCTATGGGCGGCAAGCAAGCATGTAAAAAGTAACGGCTATGTCTATGACATAAAGTGAACTAGAGTTTGACATATTAATTGTTTATATGTACCACAATTAATATGTCCTTTTACAAATAAAGTGTACAAATAATGTGTACAAGAATAAAATAAATATTACATAATATTTGATATGTAATATTTCCACACCCCCCCTCAAACTAGGTTGTAGATGTTTATACAGCCAAGTTTGCTACTCAGTCTGCTGAACATAAGTGGAGGAATGGCTTTGGTGAGAATATCAACATTCTCGTCTGCTGAGGGAACATACTGGAGTTGAATAATCTTGGCATCTATCTTCTCCTTTAGGAAGTGTCCGTCAATGTCCACATGTTTGGTTTTATCATGATGGATCGGATCCTCTCGCCATGCATAAGGTGAATTATTGTCACGAGAGTGTGATAGGTTGTCGATTAGCCGCCGAAGTTCGTAAGGACCCTTTTTATCCATAGAGCTTCACAAATACCCAAAACTAGTGCCCGAGTTCGGCTTCGATCGCTTCTAGAGACAAGTAGGTTGTTTCTTGCTCCTCCAGGTGACAAGATTTCCCCATACATAAGAACATTAGCTCCGTAGTAGACCTTCGTCCGTGTGACGGCCCACCCCAATCGCATCAGTGTAAACCTTGATAGATCTCTCAGTAGACTTGGTGAAATGTAGGCCCTGGCCAGGAGTGGACTTCAAGTACCTCAGTATCCTGTTCACAGCATCCCAATGTTGCTCAGTAGGGCAATGCATGAACTGGCTAACCAGACTAACCCCATATGCAATACCAGGTCTTGTATGGGACAGATAAATGAGTTTCCCTACAAGTCTTTGATATTGATCCTTCCTGACAGCAATGTCCTTGCAGCAGGGTATTGCGGGGTCTGCGGGGATACAACAGGTTTGCATCCCAAAGATACCGCTTTCCTTCGGGGTCAGCACATATTTCCTTTGAGAGATAGAGATGCCCTGGTTGTTTCTTGCAATTTCCATACCAAGGAAGTATTTAAGATACCCCAAATCCTTGACTTGAAAAACCTTTGCCAAGTAGAGTCTTCAAATTCGGATCTCAGTAGAGTCATCACCAGTGAGGATGATATCATCCACATATACAATAAGAATAGATCTTTTCTGGCTAGTTGTCTTGATAAACATGGTGTGATCCGAGTTGCATTGATGATATCCAGCATCTTTAACCACAGTAGTGAGTTTCCCAAACCAGGCTCTTGGGGATTGCTTTAGGCCATATAGAGATTTCCTCAATTTGCAGACCTTTCCTTGGGTGTGAGGATTGGTAAAACCAGGAGGTACATTCATGTATACTTCCTCAGTAAGGTCACCATTGAGAAAAGCATTTTTTATATCCAATTGGTGAAGAGGCCAATCAAGTTGGAAAGCCGAGATATCGTATTCGACGGTGTTCGGTTTGCCACTTTGGTGCAAAAGTTTCTTTGTAGTCAATGCCATAAGTTTGAGTGAAACCCCTTGCAACTAGTCCGGCCTTATACTTGTCAATTGTACCATCGCATTGTATTTGATGGTAAATAACCACTTGTACCGATCGTCTTCTTGCCTTTGGGGAGAGCTGTTAGATCCCAAGTATGATTATCCGGGAGGGCGATCATTTCGGCCTTTGATACCGCCTTCCACTTATCATGTTGGAGAGCTTCCTGTATATTCTTGGGAATAGAGTGAGAATCCAAGTCCTGTGTAAACATGGCAAAAGCAGGTGATAACTGATCATAAGATAGATAATTATGAATAGAATGATTAGTAGTGCAAGATCTCTTTCCCTTCCTGATAGCAATAGGCCTATCATCAATGTCAGCAGGCTGCTGAGAGTCTGTAGGTTGCTGAGTGTCAGTAGGCTCTGGGTCGCAGGCTCGGGTCGCAGACTCGGTTCGGGAGGCCGCCGATGATCGCAGGGTGCCGAGGTTCGTCCCGCCGAGAATCGCAGTTGCTGAGAGTTAAGAGTTTGCTGAAGGAAAGGATTTAGGTCAATTTCAATCAGGTTTCCATCAGTGACTGCCTCAGTGGACTTGCTGTAGTAGGGAGTCCTTTCAAAAAATTTTACATCCATAGAATTGTAAAATCTTTTTTCAGAAGGGGAGTAACACTTGTAACCTTTCCTGTCCTTTGCATATCCTAGGAAAATGCACTTGTGAGCTTTGGGATCAAGTTTGCTTCTGTGTTGGGCATGGATATAAACAAACACAGTACAACCAAAGATTTTTGGAGGTAATTGGGAAATATGATGAGGGCAGGAGTGTGTGGTCAGTAGGGTTTGGATAGGAGTTTTGAAGCCTAACACTCTACTGGGAAGTCTGTTGATTAAGTATGTGGCAGTTAATATAGCTTCACCCCACATATACTTTGGAACATGTGTGGTGAACATGATTGATCTAGCCATCTCTAGTAGGTGCCTGTTCTTTCTCTCAGCAACCCCATTTTGTTGAGGTGTTTCCACACAACTATTGATATGGACAATCCCCTTATCCATCAAGAAATTACTGAGGTTAGACTCATAGTATTCAAGTGCATTATCAGTCTTTAAGATCTTGATCTTAGTGTCAAATTGAGTAGAGATCATGTTGTAAAATTCCTGAAAAACTGTTCCAACTTCAGATTTATCCTTCATTAAGAACAGCCATGTGTTTCTGGTATGATCATCAATGAAAGTGATAAACCACATTTTCCCTGTTATACTTTTTACTCTTGAAGGTCCCCATACATCACTATGAATTAAAGTGAAAGGTGTGGAAGGCAAATAAGGTAGTTTGGTATACACAGATTTGGTAAGTTTGGCAAATTGACAAATATCACATTGAAGATCATTGACATTACATCCTTTAAATAATTCAGGAATTATAGACTTTAAATAACCAAAACTTGGATGTCCTAGTCTATAATGCCATAACATGATATTGTCTAAGGTTTGAGTGCGAGTGCCGCCGAGGCAGATTCGTCTTCGCCTTCCGTCTTCAAAGCAGGTTGACTACATACAATCCCGAGCGTGGTTTAGCCCTCCCAATCACTTCCCGTGAAGAAGGGTCTGGAAAGTGCACCGATTCTTATTAAACACAACGGTCCAATTCAAATCTTTTACAAGTTTACTGACAGATATGAGATTGCAGTCTAATTTTGGAACAAATAGGACATCCTTTAGGCATATCTTATTAGTGAGTTTAACATTTCCAAAACCTTTTGCATGAGAGATAGATCCATCAGCAGTCTTAATTTTATGAATTTGATGACATGGCATAAGGTGAGTTATGAGGTTTTTATTGCCAGTCATATGAGAGGAGGCCCCAGAATCAACAATCCATGTTTTATTACTAATAGAGGAGTAGAATTTACCTGCACTAGCCTGAGTGGCCGTGTCAGTAGAGGGACTACCTTCTTTTTGTTGAGTGAGGAAAGCTTTGAATGCAGCAAACTGAGCATTCAACTTGTTATCATTCTCCTCTTCATTGACATGCCTTCTCTGACTTTCCCTGGTAGGCTTGGAGGATTTAGGCATGCCGTGTAGCTTCCAAAGCAAGTGTCCTTGGTGTGATTTGTGCGTTTGCGGTGCTCACGAACAACTTTCCGGTTCGATCAAGAGGCTTCCCGACGGTCCGTAACCTCGCAGCTTCCCGACGGTCGGCCAGGTAGCACTTTCGGCAGGTTGTCGGCGGGGAGTTCGAAGATAACTTTTCTTCTGCTTTCCTCATGTTTGGCTTCAGCAAACATGGATTTGAGATTGGGGAGAGGTTTTGTGGCAAGGATTCTTCCCCTAACACATCAAGAGTAAGATTCAGTCCAGTAAGAAACTTGAATACTCTCTTTTTCTCAATAATGTCCTTATAAAGAGCAGCATCCTTGACATCATTCCAGGGGTGAGTTTCCAACATACCTAGGTGTTGCCATGCCTTAGACAGTTGGTTGAAGTATTGAGTTACAGACATATCTCATTGTCTGCAGTTTTGAATCTGGGCTTCAAGTTCATACACTTCTGATGTATTGTTTTTCTTGGAGTAAAGATCCCTGGCATTATCCCAGATCTCCTTTGCAGTATCATACATCATAAAGTTCTCACTAATCTCTTTTGTCATTGATCTTGTGAGAATGGTCATGACTTGATTATTAGTAGTATCCCATGCTTCATATCCCGGGTCATCTTTAGCGAGGGGGGTTTAGAGCCGGACGGGTATCCCATCTTACCTTGTCAGAGATGTACATTTTCATAGACCTTGACCACAAGCAAGTAGTTGTTGCCATCAAGTCTATGATTTGTGTAAGATGAAGAGTCGTGACCCCACCGTCGAGGCACTCGGGACTCAATCGAGGGTGAGGAAGCTTCGATAATGAAGACATACTTGATTCAGCAGGGTACTGAGAATTTGCAGCGGATTCAGGAGTTTTAAGTCTCTGATACCATGAAGATAGTTTGAGAAAGTGATAAACACTAGAGTAAACTCCAACTTAGTTTTATTCATTAAAAGAAAGGAGTATAAATAGTTACAATTTAGGGGTGAAACTAGCTAGCTTGGGCGGCCACTTGAGTATATAGCTATGGGCGGCAAGCAAGCATGTAAAAAGTAACGGCTATGTCTATGACATAAAGTGAACTAGAGTTTGACATATTAATTGTTTATATGTACCACAATTAATATGTCCTTTTACAAATAAAGTGTACAAATAATGTGTACAAGAATAAAATAAATATTACATAATATTTGATATGTAATAATTCCACACAAACCATTATCAGATCTTAGAATTTTTATTTTCTTATTAAACTGTGTTTCAATCAAAGTACAAAAGTTTTGCACAAGAGTTCTTACTTCAGATTTTGCTTTCAACAAATACACCCAAGTATACCTACTAAAATCATCTACTATAGTAAGAAAATATCTATGTCCATGTACCCCTGTAACCCTATATGGACCCCAAATGTCCATGTGAACAAGATCAAAACAATGTTGGGAACTAGATTGACTTAATGGAAAATTAAGTCTTTTCTGCTTGGCAAGAAGGCAAATGTGACAAATAGTTTCAGGGGCACACTTGATGTCTTGATGAACATGTTTTAACACTTGTAGCCTTTTGTGTGAAGCATGCCCAAGTCTATAATGTCA
This sequence comes from Gentiana straminea, assembly GCA_036785695.1. Taxonomy (NCBI): domain Eukaryota; kingdom Viridiplantae; phylum Streptophyta; class Magnoliopsida; order Gentianales; family Gentianaceae; genus Gentiana; species Gentiana straminea. Next base: position 1,372,940 of record JAVUPR010000450.1, read on the forward strand.
AAGTAAATATGACTGATCAGGTGTATTAACAGCTTCAGACATAGATGCAACATTAACACATCAATATTTGTTAGCTTTGAGGATGTATAGACCATTGGTTAAATCAACTGTACCAATCCTCTTCAAATTGAGCATGTCCTGAATCACACAAGAATCTAGGTAAAATTTTACATTATATGCCCTAGTCCTGATCAGTTTGCTTATGGATATAAGATTGAAGTTAAATTCTGGTACACACAAGACATGATCAAGTAGTAAATTTTGATTAATTTTAACCTGTCCTATATGTGAAATTATGGCACTCCTTCCATTAGGTAAACTAACAGATGTCTACAGATTTACAGTTAGTAAACAAGGCCTTATTGCAAACAATATGATTTGTAGCACCAGAATATACAATCCACCAAAAAAGTTTAGGATTAGGATTACTTGACCCTTCTACTTGATTAAAGTTTGTGGTCAGAGCCACATAATTGACATTAGAAATTCCAGAATCTTGATTAGCTTTCAGCAAGCTTAAGATCTGCTGATATTGTTCCTGTATAGCTTCAATCTGAGAATAGACTTGAGCTCATTCAAACTCATTTTGATTCCAAGATTCTGAGCCAACACAATTTGCAGATGAAGATGTCCTTTCTCTGCCCCTGCCCTTTGATTGATAACCATGTTTTTTTATAACAACGGTCCACAGTTTGACCAGTCATTCCACAATGTGTACATTGTGGTTTCTTGCTGCCATTGTTGAAGGTTTTCATATTACCACCTCATTGATTTTAAGAAGCAAGAGCACCGTTCTGATCTGACTCGGAAGACCCGAAAACAGCAGCATATTCCACTATTTTGGCTCCAGAAAAAGAACTATATAACTGCTGCTTTTCTTGTTTAACAGCCATGGAAAAAACTGCTTTGATGAAGGGTAATGGATCTAACATCAAGACTTGTGACTTAATTACTGCATATTCATCATTTAGCCCTTTCAAAAACCGAATGACATACTGTTTTTCCATATAAGCTTGAAACCATTTCTTGCCACAATCACAATCAAGAGCAGCCGTCACAGTCATCAATTGATCCCACAGAACCTTTAATTTTTTGACTGAGATACAGTAAGGTTACCTTGCTTGGTGTTTTGAATTTCTTCCATCATATTGGATAAAGTGTATATATCTCCTTCTCCAAATCTGTCTTCAAGATCATCCCACATGTCTTTAGCAGTCTTGTAGGAGGCTATGCTCTGTGCTATATCTCTTGATACCGCATTGACCAACCAGGCCTTCACCATATTGTTACATTGTCTACATGCTGAGTAATGATTATCATTGGGCATAAGAGCAGGAATAGATCCATCTACAAAACCCATCTTGTTCTTCGATGATAAGGATGTTGTGGTCATAGAGATTTTCCAACTGTGGTAATTGTTATCATCAAGCAATGGTTTTGAACCAAAACGAGAGCTGGATTTTCATTGGGGTGAATGACCAAATCAGCAGGAATAGCAGATCCTTGAATCTCCATCAAGAAATCAATTATGAAGAACAAGAACAGAGAACAAAAAAAGAACAGAGACGTATGAAACGGAGAAGAACGCTCTGATACCATGATGAATTCGATGAGAAATCAACAATAAGAACAAAGGATTGAAAATAGAACTTGCAGTTTCATTGAAATGAAGAATAAGAAGATGAACATTCAATCGAAGTTTTAGTAACAGGAAAATATGAACTAACAGACTAACTTTGGCTCTGCACTTTGGCACCTTATATACTGGTGCTTTAGGCAGTTACAAATGTGACTTAACTTAACTAACGTGCTAACAGACTTTCTAACTAACTTCTTAGCTTATGGAATGATGTGGTGATTTCATCTTGTGATCAAATGCTGCAACATTATACGAACCCAAAGGCCTTGAGCCCTTATAGGCTCAGCCATATAAAATGAGCAAATAAAACTTCTGAACTCCTTGAGATCCGAACATATGATCCACGTATCGCAATAACTGTAACGTTATTAATTCAGACCTAACGGCGTTACTTGAACCATAATGAATCCAATAAATACTTAGACTATATGTAACGCCCAGAACTCAAGTTTAGTGCCACTACTTGAGAGGCTTTGAGCCCTTACAAGATTAGCCAGCTAAAATGAGCAAGTAAAGCTATCGAACACTTTGAGATCCGAACATATGATCCACATATCATATTAACTGCAATTCCTCAACGCTTGGGCCTAACGACGCCACTTAAGCCATAGTCCCATTTATAACGCCCTAGAAGTCGTGTTAGTGCTACTACTTGAGTCACTATGGATTCAATAACTACGGCCTCAACAATTTAGACTAAGTTCCACTACTCGAGTCATTATGGATCCAAAAACTACATAGGCCCTCAAAACTCAAGCCTAGTACCGTTACTTGAGGCATTTTGGATCTAATATCTACCTCGGCCCATCTATAACTCTCCGGAACTCGGGTCTGACGGTACTTGAGACACAATGAATCAAATAACTACTTAGGCCTATCCGTAATGTCATAGAGCTCAGCCTAGCACAACTAATTTAGCCATAATGGATCCAGCCTCATACCTCGTTGTGATGCCACATACTTAGAGTAAATATTGTATGATGCCATTAAAAATCCCATATCTTTCTTCGAAAAAATAATCCAAAATCATAATCGATGAGTGAACAAAACAAATTTTTTCTTCTTAATTGTTTTAAAGTAGAGGGTAATAATGTATTAACTAATATTAATTATCTTTGATTGGTTTAAGTCCTATTGGTTCTATAGATAATATTGACGTACATATTCACGTTCAAATTACAATTTATAAGTTGAGTGTGACTAGCTGTTATCTGATTTATTTTGGCTTATTAATTGGATACATTGCTAATGCCAAAATGCAAGTAGCATAATTAAAGGTATTATAATAATAATAATAATATAATAATAATAATATATACTACATTGCATAAGCAAATTTTGCTTGTGTTTACCTTAATGATGCATGGACAATTTAAATGAAAATGATGGTTTGAGTGCGGTTAATAATAGTTAGTAATATGTTACATATAAGTTAAATGAGAGTAAAGACAATGGAATTTGACTTGAATATGCGGGGCTCACATTTCAACTTCAACCTCAGGAGCCATGTCCCACCATTTTCTTTGAAATTATTATCGGGAAATTTTTAGGTAATATATCCGTACATGTAGATACACTTTACAAATTTGAAAGATATGCGTGTTTTCTTTTTTATTTTATTTTTTTAATTTTTTTAAATTTTTGTTTTTTGTAATTTTTTTTATTTATCGTTTATGTTGAAAATTACAAGTGTTTGTTGGTTTAAATAAGTATATCTGCACTAGGAGTGTAAACGAGGTGAGTCAAACCGATTATTGTTCTAAACGAGTCGAATATTTATAATATTATCGGATTCGAGTACTTTGAGCTCGAGCTCGAGCTGAGATTCAATGGAGTTTTACAAACTCGAGCCGAGCTCGAGTTTTGTATCGAGCTTATCGAGTTTAATATGGTATGAAATTTAACTCAAAAATAATTTAAATTATCATATGGTAATAGCAAAAAATGTCATTTTGGATGGTTATTTTCTTATTTAAGATGCAAAGAATAATTTATTGTCCTAAACTAAATTGTTAATGCAAATTATTTGATGGACAACATGATACAAAAGATATAAAGTCGACGAAAACAATTGAGTTTGATATCATAATTCCATTCTTTACAAATATAAAGATACACAAACATACTTATAATAAAATATTTGTATGTATATGTGTATAAAAATTCATATATACTTATATAAATATATATTCGAGCTTGCTCGTGAGTAGCCAAGTCGAGTATTATGCTGTTCGAGTATCGATCGTTTAATCTTCGAGTCGATTTCGAATGCAATCTTATTTAAACCGAGTCGAATCGAGTTTTGGCTTGAGCCGATCTCAAACTATTCACGAATAGCTTGGCTCGCTTACAACTCTAATATGCACTGTGAGGACGTACCATCCTAAATTTTTGAACTAACTTCTACATCTTTTTTTAGTTCGAATAAAATGGAACCATTAGTGACACAACAACAATTCTACTATGACCAAGGATGGAATAAGGAATTTTTCGTTGGGTGGGCTGAGATTTTTTTTCAATGTTATTTATAGGAATAATTTTTTGAAAAAGACTAAAATTTAAATATACTTTATGATGTATTCTTTTTTTACTTCCCGCGTCACACTACAAACGTTAACTCCAGTGCCAATTCATTGGACCTGACGTTACTCACAAGTAACATTTCTGAAACTATAACGTCAGTGTCATCACTGACGCTATTTTTTAAAAGTCAGGTACCGCTCGCGTTATTTTCATTAAAAATAATCGTGGTGCTTGAAGTAATATTTTGAGTTTTTGAAATGATCGTGGTATCGGAAATAAAAGTGTGATAGCCAATGGAATTTTTTTTTTTTTGTAACATGTATTTTTAATGGCTCAGGTTAGGTGGGCTATAAGATTAATTATCTAGTGGACTGATAAATTGGAGAGCCGGATATAAAAAGGGCTGGGTGGGCTTAGCCCACCTACGCCCACACTTAAGCTCCGTCGTCTATGACACCCAAAGGTGACACAACACCTTCCTTTGTTGATCTACTACGACACAACACTGGTTTTTGGTCAATTTTAATTTCTTTAATGTCACACTTTTATTTACTAAATTGATATTCATAGTAGGACACCACATCTGATAAACTATATACCCCACCTCAACTTCTGGTGTAGATCGATCGTTGAAAAGTCGATTTTAAAATTGATTTTTTCAATGCCGATTCTTAATAAAGAGAATTGAGTAAAAACAACATGATCTTATAATCAACATTTAAAAAGTCGATTCTCTGGCCATGATAGAGTGGTGAAAGAGAAACAATGTAAATTTAGCCAAATATCATTTTTTTCAGCTGTGGTACCACTACTAGATGGTGGTAGAGCCAACATAACACATGCCTCTGGGTGCATATTAGAGAGGTCCAACTCTTGAACTTTTTAGGAGATTGTGCTTGCAACGGGTTTTGAACTCAAGATTTCATGCTCTGATACCATATTGAATTATCATCTATCTCAAAAGTTGTAAGTTTTTAAGAAAGATGGTAGTTCAACAGTTATGGCTCCGTTTGTTTTGGGTTGGAGTTTTTTTTTGGGTTGTTTTAGATAAAGTGATTGAAGTAATGATTAGAAGGTTAAGATGTATTTTTGAAATTTGTGTAGATTATGAAATGATTGGTGAAATAAAGTAGTATAATAAATAAAATAATGGTAAAAAAGGTTATAAAGTTGATAAAGTGAAATGATGAGAAATGATTGGTAAGAGAATTGTAAGATATGATGAGTTATAAATTTAGGATAATTTAATATTTTTTTATTTGTAGTTGAAGAAATGATTGGTAAGAGAATTGTAAGATATGATGGATGAAGTGATATAAAAAAACTCGAAAAAAACTCTAAGAAAACAAACGGAGGCTTAGTGATTTTGTTCTTTTGTCATTATCTCTAAATTTTAGTGATTAGAGAGAAAGCCTAGTTAAGAAGGTCACGGTATTCGGTTCTCATCTGAAACGCTATTCTGAGAGAGCTCTAAACTATACCTTATCCTTGAGTATATAAAAGTCAGATTCTGTAAACACAATCCATACCGAACTTTGGATTAGCTAGTCAAGCCAGTTGATCACGGATAATAGATACTTATCCCTCTAACAAACTCTAATTTGATGAACAAGTTACTATTTATGCATCCAAACCATACCATCTTACTGTAAGTAAGAAAACAAAAACAGTAGAAAAACAATAAACATCAATCAAAATATTTTCCTCCAAACAGCCATGAGACAGACGACAAAGTACAAGTCGGCATAGTAATTTTCTCTGTTGTGTCTTCATTCTATACAGGCACATAATTTACACCGTCGTGTCTTCATTCTATACGGAAACATAATGTACACCGTTAAACACGCGTATTTTATAGAGTATAAATAATGAAAACACTTGGCGTAAATATATGTCTCTGCATAAAATGGAGACACCATACAAAAATAAAAAATTTCCCAAGTGGTGTTAGAGATGGAAAATCCTAAATATATGTGAATATTATTCAGTGTCATTTCAATTAAGTATTTGCTCGGTTAGTAGAGTGCTGTTGCCCCGACAAGCCAACAGATTAGAAAGCTGGAATTTATGATGGAAAAAAAAAACCTGTTTTCTTGCCCTTTGGTTTTGATGTCTACCCATGATTTGTGTTGTACAAGTGTTCGATCTACATGGTCGACCCTGGAAAATTTTAGGCCTTCGACTATGTCGTCGAATTATACATTTTATATAACTTTCTTTTTTCATGGTCAATTGGTCTAGACTCAAGTGATCCATAATATTTTTATTTATTTTGTTAGATATTTTATTCACAAAATCTGTTTTATATTTTTGTTTTGAATGTGTTGTTACACACTGAGTGCGACAGATATCGCCGAAAAGAAACCTAAACGAACTAAAAAAAAATGTGTACATATGTGATGTGTGTCTATAATTTAGACATTGTAATTTTTTTGGGCCTTTATCAACTGAAGTAAATTTCTTTTAGGTCAATTAAATTTTTTTTGGCCTTTATTACACATTATATTATGTTAGATTGGATTAGATCTATACGTTTTTTTTTTTTTTTTTTTTTTTTTTTTTTTATAAATTGCGGAACATGTAAATTCAGACCCCCGAAATTATTGGGTCTTAAGCCGCCGCTTCCGTTGCTTATAGCATGGGCCGAGCCCTGTCAATCTATCAGATCACGAGTGTTCACAGTTCGGTTTCATTTGAGGAATTTATCTGTACCGAACCCAATATTTTGGTTTGATTTTTCGTTTCGTTTGCTTGGTTCAGTTCGGTCTGTTGGTTTACATTACGAAGACCACTGCAAATCAAACATTGTAACTAACTTAATCTAGTAATATACAATTAGCCCATGATAGACGAATTTCTGTTTATTTAGTTATCTGGCTCATTATGTCATTACATGCTATTCAACATGTACTAAGTTGCATTAGCAAAGAAAAAAAAACACCCCGTAAAAAAAGATATGCAACCAAGAACGAAAAAACGTTCCGAAATTTCTATTAGAATAGCTAACGACATAAGCTCTTTTAGTCACAAAAAAATTGTCAACCACGAGACGAATTTTAACATAGTACACCCATAGTAGATATATATGTCCTTATCTTGATATAGTTGTCGGTTTGGTTTCGTTTGGTTTTCGGTCTTACATTTCAAAACCAAAACGAATCCACTTCGAATAAGTTTGGTTTGGTTTTTGATTGGTTCGGTTCTTGAAGTTTTAAAAACTATCCAAACGGTTCGATTTTGTATCGGTTTGGTCGGTTTGATTCGATTTTACAAATGTTGAACACACTACCTCAGATTCTCTTCAACCACTTTACGACGCAACGAAGGATATACACCTATATAACATTTATGGATCATATTTGATGACACATGTATTGTTACTATTTGATGCTCTATCTACTACAAGATAATGTCATTGGATCTAAAACATTGTAGTGCATATCACCACCAACCAGACCCGTCCCTGAATATTAGCGAACAAGGCAAAGGACTTAGGGCTCTCGAAAAATGATCAAAATTTAGAGTCCATTTTTTCTTTTGATCCAATAATGTTTATCAGCCTAAACATAACATATATATCTTATAAAAAAAATACGTTTCTTTCAAAGGAATATGTTTTGCATATGGTCTATGAAAATTCAGTGACGGCCCTGCCACCAACATTAATCGGCAAGAACTTCAATGCTAGACTTGATATTAAGGACAAACCCAATCATGCACTATGAGCCGAACCCAATCATGCACTATGAGCCATATAAGTCTAAGGACACCTTTGTTGTATACGGCTGCCCCGCAAATATATCTTTGTTCTAGGCACATAGCCATACAGAGGTATAGTATTTTCCGGTTCACTCAAGTACCTTAATTAAGTTGTAAATTGTAATGTAATGTAATGATTTTTTACTTCATTAATTACATTGTTTGAATATGATTGTAATATATATATATATATATATATATATATATATATATATATATATATATATATATATATTATTGATATAATGCAATCCTTTTACAACGTAATGAAAAAAATCCACATTCAATACATCAGAAAATAGATGAAAATGATGTAATGAAATGAAACCACCCACCATCACCCCTACCCTTCCCATCCATCCTACCCCTACCTATCTCACTCCACCCATCCTTACCTACCCTTACGCATACGTTCCCTTACCTCACCCATCCCACCTACCACACACCTAAGGCTTACCCTGTATAATCATACATACCCACCATTACCCGTCTTCCTACCCACCCCCGCCATCCCACACCCATCGATCACCACTTATATCTCACTGCTTATTCCACTCACCTTATCCTCGGCCACCACCCATCTTCACCTAACCATACCACTACAACCCACCCACCGTATGCCCCTAGCTTACCTCTACCTCCTACCATCATTCTACCTCTATCACCCACGTCAACCTACATTTATATCTGACCTTAACCCTATCTTATACCCCACATCTACCTCTACTTTACCCCATCTCTACTCTTCGTATCCTTACCTCTATTTCTATCCCATGCTACATCTACCACCACCACCAGTATCGCCACCTACCCTTTCTAACCCTCTAGCCTACCCTACCACTCTAACCTCACCTTTTACTCATCATTCATCATGTAATATGTCCAATACATGTGTTATTTTCTTCGTTTTACATAGCATGCAAACATTATAATATACTATTTTCATTTAATTCTATTTATTATAATATTGCATAACACTAATCCAAACGAAATCTAGATTACTTTTATCCTTAGATAATCTACCATGCCATCGTGGTCAAATTTGAGAGATGACACCATTTGATGGGACCCATTCATATATTTTACCTAGCCTATTTAAATCTTGAAGAGGTGTTGTAATGCAAAATGTTCAATTTTCAAATTAAATACTCACATGTTTGTGTCTCATTGATAGTGACAACAATTTGGGGAGACCTATAAAAATTCCAACTTTTACTCACAAAACTTCATCACTAAAATCTCCACCATTCCATTTCTTTCAAATCTTCACAAACACTTTTTTTTTTCATGCAATGGCTATAAACTGCAAGAAAATCACACTTGACACTTCACTCCCGGTTTGCAAAGACAGCCAGGAAAAACCACTGGTTTTCGATGAATCCGTAATCAAACAAGAAACCAATATCCCAAATGAATTCATATGGCCAGACCATGAAAAGCCATCTCCAAACCCTAAAGAACTCCCGGTCCCGCTTATCGACTTGGCCGGAATCCTCTCCGGCGACCAAGATGCTGTCTCGAAAGCCGCTAAACTCGTCGGAAAAGCGTGTAAACAACACGGGTTTTTCCTTGTTGTTAACCATGGTGTTGATTCTAATCTTGTAGCTGATGCACATCGTTACATGGATTATTTCTTTGAATTGCCTTTGTCTGAAAAACATAAAGCAAAGAGAAACATTGGTGAACATTGTGGCTATGCTAGTAGTTTTACTGGTCGGTTTTCTTCAAAATTGCCTTGGAAAGAGACCCTTTCGTTTAAGTTTTGTGCAGAGGAAAATTCTTCACACATTGTTGAAGAATATTTTACTACAAAATTTGGCGATGATTTCGAACGTCTTGGGTACGTACACATAACACATATGTCAACATGATAATTTTTTTAACATATTCTAACCCCACTTGTACAATGTCACCAATGAAACCGTTAAAATCCAGATTTTTAGGCTCGAAAACGTTAGTTATGTTGTCATAACAAAATCATCACAACAAGTTACATAACACAAAATACATCATTAATTGAACATGATGTCAGACTTATTGATTTTTATAGGTTCCGCTGTGATCAATGCTGTAAAAGTCTGTGTATGTTTTCACTTTTTGCCGTGAATCAATAGTTTAAAAATATGCTTTATTAATTGTTGTGATTATTTTATCGTAACAATAGTTATAATATTTTGAAACTCTCATATAACGACATTTTGTTTAACTTATTAGAAAGTCATAATTCAAATGTGTCGTTTTGCTATGTCTTTTAATAAACTAGTGGGCTAATTAATTAATCATTCATTTGTTTTTTATTTATTTATTTACAGAAGGGTATACCAAGAATATTGCAATGCAATGAACAAACTTTCATTAGGGATCGTGGAGCTATTGGGAATGAGCCTTGGAGTGGATAGAGAGTATTTTAAAGATTTTTTTCAAGGAAATGAATCTATAATGAGGTTGAATTATTATCCATCATGTCAAAAACCAGATCTTACATTAGGGACTGGGCCCCACTGCGATCCAACGTCGTTAACTATCCTCCACCAAGACACTGTTGGCGGCCTTCAAGTGTTTGTCGATGACGAGTGGCGGTCTATTCGTCCTAATGTCGACGCTTTTGTTGTCAACATTGGTGACACTTTCATGGTACGTTGCATCTCTTTCTAACTTTTGGGCTATTCCACGTGTAACGTTATATTACAAATGGAATAGCCTTAAGTATAACCATCGTTTGATTTATATTTATTACAAATTCAATGATGTGTAATTAGGGGCACACTACTAGACAATACTGTGCCCCTAACTTTTCTTGAAAGTTTGTCTTTCTAAACGTGTTTGGTGAATTTTTTCAGGCACTTTCAAATGGAAGATTCAAAAGCTGTTTACACAGGGCAGTAGTAAACAGTCAAACTCCAAGAAAATCATTGGCTTTTTTCCTCTGTCCAAAAGATGATAAAGTGGTTAGCCCGCCAACTGAATTGGTGGATTCGGATCATCCGAGAGCTTACCCGGATTTTACATGGGCAAATCTTCTTCATTTCACACAAAAGCACTACAGGGCTGATATGAACACTCTACAAGTTTTCTCCAATTGGATTCAAAATAATAGATTCATGTCAAGCTGATAAGAACAATGTTATTGTTACAACATTCTGACACAACGAATGTCACAACCTGATGCGTTGATGAGACCACCCATGATGCGTTGGTGAGACCAGTCATGTGGTAGTGGGACCCTCTTTGAATAGACGACGTCACATCATAAAATGTCCCAATACTATATACTCATGTTATGACATTTATTGTATTACAGTATTTGTAAGTTGTGACAATATCATTACTCTGATTATAAGTATATATTTTGAAAGAAAAGGAAATGATCAAAGCAAGTTTTTCTCTTGATCAATCCATTAGAGGGAATGATTAGAGTATTACGTGGAAAATAGAAGATGTAGTTAAAAAAAAAAGGTGTATTACATGGTATAGCTTTTGTAATTTTGTTTATGATAGGTCCGAAAATTGGCAGTATCTTACGGGGTGTCATGTAATGAACTCATACCCTAAAGAATATGGGTAAGGAATCCTTGTTTGGGCAGAAAATAAACCTCTTAAATTTGAGGGTAGAGATTATAAATTTTGTATTTGTGAAATATAGATAATAAACGATCTAATCGATAAAAAACCATTTGTAATAGAGTGTTTTGTCGTATCGGTTAAATTTGAAATTCCTAAATGTTAAACAAATTGTATTAAAATATGTTAAAACACAATTTGTGAAGACAATTATGATCATAAGATCTAGTAATGGTAAAAAATTCAATATGCCTTAGTTAATAGACTATTCATTTGTTAACACCCCCAATAACAAATACCCCCAATAAAGTGAGATTATCGAAAGAAAATATCAACATATCATTAATGTTCGAAGGGCGCCTCTTAAAATCCACTACTCCTGTGTTTCCCTGAAGTATCAAGGATATTGTGTTTTACGTGTCATGTTGTAAATAAGCATCACTCCTACTCCTTCATATTTGAAGGGCTTTCATTGCAACATGACAACCCCATATAGAATATACAATATGTACATTATCAGGGGCGGACGCAGGATCCCAAGCGGGAGGGGACGATAATTCTATAGAATTTTTGCAATAAAAAAAGGGTAATGAGGAAGAATGATACAAATATTTTATCAATTAGGGAGAATGACAAGTTTTTGTAAACTTTTGCATAAATGACAAAACTATTTATTTTATTTTTTTTTTTTTTCTGCCGCCATTTCCCCCCTCAAAAAAAAAATCCAACACACATTTTCTCTAATCTATCTTTTTTAAACACTCATATATTTCAATATATAACTCCAAATTTGAAAATTTTTCACCAATTTTTTTTTTTTATTTTTTCATGCTTTTTATTTTGATACCACATTCAAAATATTCCGACGTGATTTCCGAAAATTCGCTGTCGAAATTCACTATTGTACAAAATTTAATGTCGATTCACTGATTTTCAGGATTCACTGGGCCGAAATTGGAAAATGAGGTTGTGTCAGTCCTCACACTTGAAAATCAGGTCGTGCCTTTTCTGACATGAAAATTCAGATAAACGTAAGATTCCTTACGTTTAAACGTAAGGAAGTCACATATCCGTCTGCCACAAACCATAGTTGTAAACGTAGGTTCCTTACGTTTAAACGTAAGGATCCTTACGTCTCAACGCAAGGAACTTACGTTTAAACGTAAGGTATTTCAATAATTAGGAAGTTACAATAAATGTGTATTTCTCTACGTTTAAATGTAGGTTAAAACGCATTTCTCTACGTTTAAACGTACCGTTTCTACGTTTAAATTGCTATTATCTACGTTTGGAAGTGGTAGATGGCAATTAATGTTGTTGTAAGGTACTTGTTCAATATACACCACATTAATGGGCTATTTTTCTCATTCCTTCAGAGTCTTTCAAGTTAATATAAATTTTCTAACCACATCTTCATCTTTCAAGTCCATTTCTTCATCATTCAAGTGCTCAAATGGGTAAGTTTTTGCTATGTAATTGTCTTAATTCAAGTGCTCAATGTGATTATGTTATTTATGCTAGTAATGAAATGTACTTAAACGAAATGTGTGTTTTTAGTAGGTTGTTTATGTAATGTTTATACATCTAAGTAGTGTGTTTAAGTCTTTTCTTAGTGTTATTGTTTAGGGTTTAATTACTAGGGTTTAGTGTAAGTAATGATATGTATTTAACCGAAATGTGTGTTTTAAGTAGTGATTATGTTATTTATATTATAGTAATGATATGTATTTATCGAAATGTGTGTTTTAAGTAGTGATTATGTTATTTATATTGTAGTAATGATATGTATTTAACCGAAATATGTGTTTTAAGTAGGTTTCTTATGTAATGTTTATACATCTAAGTAGTGTGTTTAAGTCTTTGGTATTGTTCGATTGTAGTAAACTTTGGTATTGTTGATTTGGTATTGTAGTTTTGAGAAGTTGGGAAATTTGTTGTTGGTAGTAATGGAATTGTCCATATTGATAGTTTGATCGTGCATAAGGGTGCTGTTCCTACCCAAAATGGTACTGAAAATGGCTCTGTTTCAGAGACCATTGTTATTGGAAATATTGATCACACTTACACTTAGAGTGAAAGTGTTTTAAGTGTTAAAAGTCTTTGTTTCCTTGTTTGAAACATCTTAAAAGGGGAAAATAGTCTTTGTTTCCTTGTTGGGGTTTAATTAGTAGGGTTTAGTGTATGTATGTTTTGTTTCTATTTGTGATAAATTTGCTTAGGTAGGGTTTTGAATTACTATATTGAATGTCTATAATGCATTTTTAGTTGTTATCTAAGTTGATATTGAATGAGTTAATAATGACTTGAATTGTTTTAAAAAAAAAAGATAATCGCAACACTATGATTGTTGTCTCGTTCAACGGAGAATTTACGTACGATCCTCTCTATAACCGGTGGAATCATGTAAATGGATCGATGTTCTCATTATTTGTCCGAAAGAACATAAGATTGAATGCGTTGTTGGATAAATTGCATGTGAGGCTTGGTATTGATCGGTCTGATTCAAAGCTCGGCGTAAAAGCTTTGTTTACTTATGGTAGTGTGGGGAATATACCACCTGATGATATCTTAGACGACGAGACACTAAATGGTTACATCGAAGCGGCCTCTGACAGTAAAAATGTAATTTTTTGCGTGAATGCTACACCAGTGGAGGCAAACAATGAACCGATATTTGAGGATGATGGCATTGATTTAAATCAAGATTGCAATGCCCAGGATGATAACAATAATTCGGATTATAGTCTTGGTAATTTCCCTTCTCCGGTACAAGAACTTGCTACAGATCCAAATTTTAATCCATTCGAGCAACAGTATGGATGTAGTGGGTTTGAAAACCATGTTTCTACACAAAGGCTTGGTGAAGCTTCGGACCAACAGTTTCAGTATCAACCAGTCAGACCAAGTCATAATCTTTCAAATCAACCTTCAAGTAGTCATGTTCGTGTTGAAATGGTTGGTGAATACTCTGCTTCGTTTGTATTCGGTCCTTCAAGTTATATTGTTATAAATAGCCAATCACACCATCCGTTTCAGTATCCTCCAAACCACCTTCAAGTAGTCATGCTCAACCTATCCAACAGCCATATAATTTGTTTGGTGGATCAGTCACTAGTTTTTTGGCTTCTCCGTTTGCACCTCATATTCAAACCGATCAAACGGGCAGGGATGACAACAATAATCAGGTTGCCAATGCTAGGGCAAGTGTACGAGAAGATTATTCATGGAGGATTCCCACATTTGAAGATGATGATTTACCGCAGTGTCTACTACGGTACGTTACATATGAATGACGTGAACGAATTGTTCATTGGGAAGAAATATGATTCGAAAGAAGATTTTAATTTGAAAATAAAATTGTATGCGGTTGCCAATAATTTTCAGATGAGCTTGGGTTGGTCGGACACACGTTGCTTGTATTACACATGTCTAAACGATACATGCAAATGACATGTAAGGGCGAAAAGGGTGAAGACGAATACAAACGTCTCACATACATTTGTGATCACAACGTTGAATGATGTGCATACTTGTGCCTCTCAGAATGCGGATAATGACAATCGACAAGAAACACCTAATGTTATTGCTAGTCTGCTAAGTCGGAAAATGGAAGAACTCGGCAATGAGTATAAACCCAGACATATTATGGAGGACATGCTCAGAACTTACAGTGTACAGTTGACTTATGACCAAGCATACCGAGCTCACGAGATGATGAGAATGCTAGTTAGAGGTTCACCGAAGGAGTGTTACAATGCGTTACCCTCATACCTGTGGATGGTGCGTGAGGCCAATAAAGGGACCTATGTTGACTTTCAGCTTGATAATCTGGGAAGGTTCGGTAGTTGTTTCATGGCTTTGGGAGCAAGTCGTCGTGGGTTCAAGTATTGTCGACCTATTTTGTGTGTGGACGCCACTCATCTAAACACCCGTTTCTCAGGGCAACTATTTATTGCTGTTGCTGTAGATGCCGGTGACCACCTATTCCCTGTAGCCTTCGGTATTACTGAAAAAGAATGCAACGATTCGTGAGGGTATTTCATGAGACAATTGAGGGTGGCCATTGGAGGTATCCATGCTGAAAATTTGAGCTTTATATCTAACAGACACAAGGCTAATAGAAATGCGGTTGGTCAGGTATTTCCCAATGCATATCACGGTGTTTTCTATCATCATTTAAAGGGCAATCTAACAAAAAAATAGAAGGATTACGGTTTTTGTGAAGACACATTCTATCAAGCAACCTATGCATTCTCGGAGGCCTAATTTCTCCGAAAGCACGCCCTGATCAAGGCACAATGTCTTGGCGCATATCTAAAACCAGAAGAAATAGGTGTTGAACGGTGGGCGCGTGCCAAATTTCCTGGGAAAAGATACGCCTTAATGACAAGCAATTACGTTGAAAGTTTCAACTGTGCGATTAGAGGAGCTCGTCGTTGGCCCGTTCCTAGCCTCTTGGAATTCATTAGAGCTACACTGCAGAGATGGTATAATGTTAGACGACAGAAGGCGCTTGATTGTGCGACTGTGTTAACACCGGAGATCGATACAATAGTGGCTTCGAATATTACTGCTAGAAGAAAGTTCAGGGTTAATCCTATTAACCCCGATGAGTTTGAGGTTCATGGAAATAACTTGCTTCATGGGGTGGTAAATCTACGAGAGAGGAAGTGTTATTGTGGTTATTTTGAGAAAATGGAAATACCATGTACGCATGCTATAATAGCCGCAGCAACACGCAGAATTAGTCCACCCGAACTCTGTTCACGGTATTATAGAGCTGAATGTTTCAAGGAGATTTACATGGGTAGCATATATCCAGTTACTAACAGGGAGGATTGGGATGTTTCGGAGGCGGTAAAAAACATGAAAGTCGGAGTGCCTAATATGAGATATGCGCCTGATGACAGTGGAGCTCCAAGAAGAGGTAGAATTAATACCACTAGAATCCCTTCTGAATGGGAACGTCCAGGCCATCAGAATGTATGTAGTAACTGAAAACATCCAGAACATAATAGAGCCAGTTGCACGCAATACCGGTAGGAAGTCATTGTTTTTGTTATGGTGATATTAGAATGGCTCGTTATTGTGTAACGTATTAATGGATTGTAGTATTTTATTAATGGATTATAGTAATGATTGTATACAGTTATTAATCGGAATCAAGTTTGTCTTGTATTACACTACCTCTGTAAAACTAACAATAATTATTACGGGGCTTACACAAAAAAAGAGAGTAATGATACGTTGGCTTACATACAAGGCTTACAAACATAAAAACAAAGAGTAATAAGGGCTTACAAACATAAAAACAAAGAGTAATAATACATTGAGATAACAAAGAGTAATAATACATTGAGATAACAATAAGATGACGCTTAAATAAACTAAGGGTGATCATTAAATACGATAGGATGACGCCTAAATAAATGATCTTCAATATTTAGTAATCACCACATTAAACACGACGTGATTTTCTATAGGTTGATCAATGACTTCAAAGCTGCATTCATCTCCCGCATTTAGGTCATTGTCCGTAATGAAATCATTCAACCCGCTTAAACGAACTTTTTGATACAAATAGACAATTCTAGCAGGCCATGATTCCCTTGTGGTAATTCGCAGTTCCACGGTCTTGTTTCGCAACATGTCGTTTGTTCTAGCAAATGCCTTTGGAATATTCTACAAATCACAATTAAATTTAAATACTGTTTCAAAATGGGGAAAAAAGATAAAACAAGAAAACAACTAAAAATATTTTAAATATCTCACCACATAATAACAACCATGTGAAAATACCCAGTTTGGCAGCGTCGTCTGAAAATGGGGATTTTGGTTACCTGCACCTGCATCATCATCTGCATCATCTTCTTCATTCTCGGACTCAGAAAAAGTCTTCTCACAAGAAGTATGATCCATCACAATAGTGTCGAAAGTGAAAACCCCCCTGTGTTCTAACACTATAAACTCCCTCTCATTCAAGAGTTTGAAGAAATGAGAGAAATGGCTCGTTCATGTGGTGTATATTGAACAAGTACTTGTACAACAACAATAATTGCCATCTACTACTTCCAAACGTAGAGAAATGCACTTAAACGTAGAAAAACTACGTTTGAACGTAGAGAATGTTGCATTCCCTACGTTTGGACGTAAGTTATCTATGTTCCAACGTAGAGAATGTTGCATCCCTACATTTGGACTAGGTTCTCTACATTTGGACGTAGGTTCTCTACGTTCCAACGTAGAGAATGTTGCATTCCCTACGTTTGGACGTAGAGAAATTCACATTGAATGTTGCATTTTAAGTTGTTATATAATTCGATACAGAGATGGTGTAAATAATGACTTGAATTTGAGTTTTTTTTAAATAGATTGAATACTCATCAAAACAACAAAACAACATACACCAAAAATATAAATGGCTAACAACATACAACAAAATACCAAAAATAACATACACAAAAAATACCTACACAAAGTTTGTCAAAACAACATACACGAAAATACCTATATATCTACAATTTGATGAAATAGTTGCACACAAAGTTTCTTTCTTAGCAACGGCATATTGTCATGATGGATCAGAGTAAACCTTTCGTTGTGCATCAAATGCTCAATGAACTTGACCGTGTATACCCTACAGTCACCCCTGTATAATATGAATAGTGTAAGAATAGTGTAAACTGTATAATATGATAAATAGTTTGAAGTTTATAACACTTACGGAATTGGCATTTATGGTACGAATTCAGGTTTTACTACTCTGACATCAAAAAAAGGCTTCTCTGGATCAACCATTTGTGGGTTGACGTAGACGAGCATCCGTCTCCAACACTCTCATAAACGAAACACCCCACGCTTTGATGTTTCTCTTCACATCAGCCTTATAATTCGTCCCCGACAGACAATCAAACACCAAAATCTTCCAGTCGGGAATAGACACTTGGACAGCTGCCCAGTGATCATGATTAATGGACCAGGGAATGTATATCACGGTGTTTTCATCCCATTGCTTGACGTATTGATACACAAATTCCATTGTATCAGGTCCAGATACGCATCGACATGCTGTACACATGCAAAAATAAGTTAGAGATAATGAAATCAGAAATATGGAAATTTCAGAAATAAGAAAATGATGTCACAAGAATATACTTCTCGGTCTAACTCTTTAAGAAGCTCATGGAGACGTGTGAACCACGCATTGCCCATCGGTTCTGTAAGGCAGAAACCAGCTGCGGAACCCGTGGGAATCGTAATTGAGGGCGGATGTTCTTGTTGGTACCACGTTTTGAAATTGTTTTCCAGCTCGTCCGGAAACTTTTTCAACGGTGTCCATCTCACAACGTTATCACCGAGCAGACTGACTAGGTACGACCCATCAATTAAATACCGTGGTCGTCTAGTAGTCTGACGGGTCGTCAATCTTCTGTCAATTGCATCATCCGCCTTTCGTTTACCCAATTGTGCAACACTTGGACCACCAGCTAAACAAAATTCAATGCATGATCAAGTTAGATAGTTTTTCACAATATAATTTATTGTTTCGAAATTAAAAATCAAATAACTTACTATAATCCATCTCAGGCTCCACAACCGATGCCTGGCTGGTCGTAGCCTCGGGAGGGGGAGGGGTCGTAGCCTCGGGAGGGGGAGGGGAAGTAGCATCGCTAGTATCTGCATCAAAATAGGCACTCTCATCAATTCACGATAACAAATAATATCTATGTTAATAATACAAAATTCAATATAAATAAACCTACTAAACAATAATTAGATGTAAATAACATAATGCTTACCCGAATCAAACGTAGTCTCCTTATAAGGATCCTCCATGAATAAATCGTCGACGAAATCCTTCTCGACTCCCTCCTTCTGAACTCCCTCCTTCTGAACTCCTTCCAGCTGCACTCCCTCTTGCCCGGGTTGGGAAACTCCTTCAAGAATCTTATCATACCCGAACATCATCATCGGGTTGTCGGACGGGGTAGGCGATGGATGAGTATGCTGATGCGTATGCTGACCAGGTGGAGGCTGATGAGTATGCTGACCAGGTGTGGACTGATCAGTATGCTGATTAGTATGATGACCCTGTGTAGACCAATCAGGGGAAAACTGAGAATATGTGGCCCGGTCAGTATCATGTGGAGGAGGTGGAGGCCGATGAGGGGTAGACTGAAAAGATGTTGCCCGGTTAGTATCATAATACATAGAACTAAATTTGTCGCATAAATAAATTGACAATGAAATAATTTTTACCTGATCTCTAGATGATAGCGTTTGCATCAACCCCTTAACTTCAAAAAGTATCGCCCCATGCTCATTCTGCCGTTGTATAACCTCTCGAAGTACTTGCCGGTTCTCGTCATTCTGCCGGCAAATTTCCTCCCGAATGTCATTCAGCCCATTATCTATCCTTCTCTTCATAGCCCTTTAAAGCCCAGCAACTTCATCTTCTTCATCAGATTCATTCTTCCGCCTGTAGCATCTCAGTGTAGGAACTGTGTGGCACACGTCGTGAATGAGGAGGTAAAGGGGTTAACTGTTGTGAAGTAGAGGGATGTGAAGTGGAGGTTGACTGTTGTGTAGTAGAGCGTGGCTGCTGTGTAGTAGATGGACGGCTAGGAGAGGTGGCCGTGCAATTGGTACAGGCCGAGTGATCACACGTGGTGGCTCATTAATCTCCGCATCAGGGATACCCCAATCTAGCATCAACTCCCTACCAACTTCCCTTGCAGCCAGATATCCTATAACACGGCTCTGCAAACAATGTATATTTCATTAGAATTAACAATAAAAAAATGTTAAACCATACCGGATATAATTAAAAGAAAATGTTTATTAAGCTTATTACCTTCTTTGCCTTCGCCAACCACCCCTTCCACTGCGGGGGGTAGTCTTGCAACTCCATCTCATCATCCGAGGAGCCGCATCAGGAGCTCTGAGGGTGGCAGCAATAGTCGGAACAACAATGTCCTGGAGGGTCTCATAAGCCCAAAACTGTAAGGCATGTATAACCCCTTGTATCGTCACCCTACCTTCTGGACTTTCCTTGTAGGTATTCATCATGTGAAAGATCTTTCTATAAGTCTGATCCCACAACCAAGTACCCCATGGAAAGTCATTTAGGCCTTCTACATTCTCGACCAAATAGAAGGTCTCATAAAGTACCTTAGTAGTCTCATCATGACTCATCATAATCCCGTGAATAAGGTAGACTAAACCTACACGGTAAAGAACTTTAGGATGCTCACCCTGATCCAATAACCATCTCTCAATATCAGGTATGGTGATCGGTCTTTGGTCAGGATGATGGATGTGGCCATATGTCCCCTCAGAAAAACACCTGGAATAACGTTCGGGAGCTTTCGGGAGATCACCAAACCTAAAACCGGTAGTCATGCAAAACTCCCGCCTACCGAACTTCGCGGTCGTCTCACCAAATCTAAAATGAAGCTCACCGGGCACATTCGGATAAACGGCACTGAAACATACATATTGTAAAACTTTGGAGGAAAACCTCCACTCTTCGTACATTTCAATGAATTGTCGAAAAACCCCACCTCTCAATGTTCCCTCAAATCTGATCATTCTCATGTGAATTTCAAGAAGATCCCGGAGCTTGGTCTTTCCCCTCTAAAAGTCCATGTCAAATTTTCTTTTACTTTGTAGACATCAGAACCATGAGGGCCAATCAACTGTTAACAAATAGCATTGTTTCAAGTCAATCACACACATATACTAGTCAATCACACGCTTTATACACTAACATTGTGAAGTAAATCAACTATATAGTACTGTACTACCAAAGAAGAAATAATAGAGCTACCAATACCTAAATGATTAATGTAAGTGTAAGTGTAATCAATATTTTCAATAACAATGGTCTCTGAAAAACAGAGCCATTTTCAGTACCATTTTCGGTAGGAACAGCACCCTTATGCACGATCAAACCATCAATCTCACCATCAAGCCTCAATCAATCTCAACATGAACATATACATGAAAAAATGCATAGTAACACCATACTCATACACTAGCCACAAATTGCATGTTTTTATCAAATTACAATCAACCTAAACCCTATAAACTGGAAATCTGCAGTTCTCTACGTCTAAACGTAGGGTCTCTACGTCCAAACGAAACCTTACGTTCAGACGTAGAGAAATGCAGGTCTCTACGTCCAAACGTAAAAAATACGTTCTTAAAAAACCCATCTTAAACCCAGAAAACGAAAAATCAGGCTAAACCAACAAAATCATGCTAAACAATATCAGGCCAACATAACTAAACCACTACAAACCACTAAAAATTGGGAAATACATATCAGATAAAGGGAAATAAAAATTACAGCCTAAAACGTTGTAAATAGAAGATTATGGGAAATACATACACTTTCTGTATTGAGTTGATCCATTGAACTTGAGAGATTGTGGCAAATGTAAACTTTTCTTGCAAAATCGCCATTTAAACGTAGGGAACTGCCTAATAATGAAGGGATATGAACGTTTGAAAGAAGATAGAAGAGAGAGACAGAAGTAATTCAAAACTTTATAGATTCCTTACGTTTAGACGTAATGATCCTTACGTTTAAACGTAAGGACACTTACAGTTAAACGTAGAGAAATGAATATTTATTGTAACTGCCTAATATTGAATTACCTTACGTTTATACGTAAGGATCCGTTTATACGTAAAGATCCTTACGTTTACAGCTATGATTTGTGGCAGACGGATATGTGAATTCCTTACGTTTAAACGTAAGGAATCTTACGTTTACCTGAATTTCCATGTCAGAAAATGCACGACCTGATTTTCAAGTGTCAGGACTGACACAACCTCATTTTCCAATTTCCGTTCACTGGGGAGATCCACTGAGTGAATTTCGATAGTGAATCTCACGAAAAACGATGTAATTATATCGAACCAAGTCTCAAAACGAAGAGCATAAAAAAATCAGTGACATTTTTATCGCGTTTGGATCTCTAGATCAAAAGATATGAGCGTTTAAAAATCGGGGAGGAAAGAGAAAATCACAAAAAAAACCTGGAGCAAGTACTGTAGACGCGCGTTCGAATTTTTTTTTTTTTTTTTTTTTTTGTCCTTCAGGCTAGAAAAAATATAAAAGTTGACATTCTCCCTATAAAAAATGTGTGGTTGTCCTGTTACTCAAAAAGATTCCAAAACCTGTCATTATCCCTAATTCTCTATAAAAAAATGTATAGTACTAGTAGTGTTTTTCTGTCCTGTCGGATAAAAATAAGCATTACTCGGTACCGCTATGATAATACAACTACACATTTTACGTTAAGTAATAGAAAAGAAACACTACATAGATCATAGAAAATCTGAACACATTTACGCTTTTACTCTTACCAATAAGGATTTATAACACTACAAACAATGTTTTTTATGGAAACAAACATTTCAAAAGTTATTAATATTTGTTTATATGTATCACTTTGGTAATAACTGTGTATTTTTATTACATAATAAAATTTTTATGTCAAATTATCCGGTAATTATAGGTGATAGGGGCGAATATAAATTTTTACGGGGACGAAAAAATACATAACATATATATAGTAGTGTTCTCTCTGGATTTGAGTGGGGCATTCGCCAACAAAGAGCCTGGGACACATGGCACAAAGCATATAAAATGGCACTATAAGACCAACAAAGAGGCCAACAATTGCACAATAAATTGATGGTTCTGATACAATGTAAAAATCTAGGTCCAAACCCATATAAGAGGAGATGCATCATCTCCAAAACCTAGGTTTTGAGGTGAGGGACGTATATCTCTTAATATGGAGTGTGGTACAATAGAAAATACCCAATGTAGGATAATTTTAACATCCCAAGTTTTTCTAGGGACTACGGTGCTAAAGTTCGGTTCAAGACTAGCTTTATTTTTGGTGAGGGGAAACTTGTTTTTGAAAGACCGAACCACATCAAAGCCAATTCAATATAAGAGTCTGGTTTTATCTTTTACAAAATAAAATATTTAGTTTGATTAAAACTAAATCCCTAAGACCTCATCAAATCGAACTTTGAATGAAACGCCCAAGAATTTGGGCCTGGTGGCGCTACTTAAAGCATAATTGATCCAGTAACTATTAGGATCATCGTCTTCCTTTGGTCTAAAATGGTTAACGCGTGTACCAAGTCGGTTGATCTCAACCTTATATCTTAATAAGCTTTTTCTCAAATTTTCAATTTGGTTGTTACCTTCTCCCATTCTTAAGGAAGAGGTGTCCTCGTCAAGACCCTACAAGAGTAATCTAGATGTGCCCCCCACCATCTCTAATGGTGTGACACTTAATTTCTTCTGGTAGTCAGCTATGATATCATATGTGACACCCCATAACTTAGGCCTAGCGGCGTTACTTAATGGATCCAGTAACCGCTTTGGTCCATCGTTTCGTTTGACCTAAAATGATTATTCCGTGTTGTCAAGTCCATTATGTCTCAACCTTATATTATAATAATATTTCTTTCAATTTTTTTTTGTTGAATAAGAGGAATTTTTATTTCGTCATATCAACCGAGCAAGCTAATAAAATATGCATGACGAGGTGGCCTAGAACCCCATTGCTTAATTTCTATCAAAGAAATACCTTCTTTTGCTAAGAGGTGAGCATGTATATTTATTTCCCTCAATACAAAAAAAAAAGAATTTATAAAGAGAAGAAACGGGTAAAAGAGATTTGCAATCATTATTACATCGCCAAGATAAGACAAGTCCACGCCTTCCGATAAAACCCTAGCTAATTCAATTGCGAGAAAGATGCTTGGTGCATGGCTTGAGCTTCGCCGATAGCTACTTCATATTTCCATCACGTTTCATAGAAAACTATGCAAAATGTCACCTTTGTGGGTTCGTAGGATTCCCCCAATAACAGTAGAGTCTTCGTTCATTGCCCCATCTACATTAAATTTGACCAAGGGGGCGTGTGGGGGTTCCCAAGCCTTCTTCATGCTCCGTGGAATCAATTCGTTCCCCTAATTGGTTTGCACTTCTAGATAAGCAGAATAATCTGGCTCGGTCATTCCGCAATCGATCATCGGATTAGATAGATATCCCTCCAGAACAGTTATCTGATCAGGGCTAGTGATTTTTTCTGAAAAATACGAGTAGCTGGTTTTCCATATCCATAAAAAAATATAAATAATATTTGTTACCCTCTCTTCCGGTTCTTTGTGCACTAACAATTAAAAAAAAAAAAAAAACCGTGAAAGGCTCGAAAGTTCAGTTTTCCAATAATGACCATCTGTAATTAGATTCCAGACGGATTTCGCTCTGGGGAAATTAAAAAAACAATATGAGATAGTAAACACACTCTTAACCTTATTACATTAAACACCCTTTTAACTTTATTACCTTCAATTCAATGTTCAAAAACTATTTGACTATTAGTATTCAAAATAGGGCCAATTATTTAAAAGGACTAATTTTCAACTTATTAAGGGTAATAGGACACTCCGAAATCTTATTTAGTTATAAGGACATTCTAATTTCAAGTGGATAACGAGAAAAAAAAAAGAAAAAAGAAAGAAGCGCTGAATGAGTTAAAAAAAAAGGGGGAAAAAAAAAGAAGCGCTGAATGAGTTTTTTTTTTTATATTTTTTTTTAATTCACCATATTCTAAATGTCATATATTTTGATCTAAAGCTCGGATCATCATAATTTTTTCACTAAAATTCATATTTTTTCGTCTTCTTTATTCTAAAATCAAATTTGATATTTTTCCGAATAAATTTCATAAAATCAATTTTTTCTTCATAAAAATCGACGTGACGTATTGATCACCGTCATGCATTGACCACCTACCCGGATGCATTGGCCACCGGGATCCATTAACCACCCCGATGCATTCACCGCCGCGATTCATTGGCTACCATGATGAATTGACCGCCACGATCCATTGACAACCTTGATCAGTGACATCTCATTGTAGCTATTTATGCAATGACGTCTCATTGTAGCGATTTATGCAATGACTTATTATTGTAGCGATCTATGCAGTGATGTCTTATTGTATCGAATTATGCACTGACGTGTTATTGTAACGATTTATGCAAAGTGACGTGTTATTGTAACAATTTATGCATACCTTTGGTTGTAAAAATATGCATTTAAACCAAAAAAAAAAAAAACAAAAGAAATACAAGCTTATTTTACAAAGTTATCGAAAATTTAAACCAACACTAATCAAATAAACCAACATCAATCAAGTATTTAAAGATAACAAAGAAATAAAGTTACTTTACAAAGTTATCGATGTGTGTATCAAGTTGTATATGCGGTGACATCAATATCATTGCATCAATTATCTAATTGTAAATACAGTCATCAATGTCACTGCTTCAGACATCAATGTCACTGCAAAAGTCATCAATGTCCCTGCATCAGACATCAATGTCACTGCTTCAGACATCAATGTCACTGCAAAAGTCATCAATGTCACTGCATCAGACATCAATGTCACTGCATAAGTCGTCAATGTCACTGCATAAAACCTAACAATTGCATTAGTCAGCTCTGCTCTTATTTTGCATTTCTCCAAATGTGGAGCTTTTAAAATTACTAGTTTGGTGAAACTACAAAGACTCTTCACTATGACCTCTTGTAATGGCCACACGTTGTTTGTGTCCTCCTGATAATTGGATTCATTGTGGAATCCCTCAATTCTTTAACACGATCTTGAATCATTTGACGAGCTTGTTTAGCTTAATGTCCCTGCATCATTCATCAATGTCACTGCATCGGACATCAATGTCCCTACATGAGACATCAATGTCCATGCATCAAACATCAATGTCACCGCATAAGTCATCAATGTCCTTGTATCAGACATCAATGTCACTGCATAAGTCATCAATGTCACTGCTTCAGACATCAATGTCACTGCTAAAATCATCAATGTCACTGCTTCAGACATCAATGTCACTGCATCTTAAAAAAAAAAAAAAAAAGACAAACAAACATCAACTCCAGCGCTTCATCTTTTTTTTTTTTTTTTTTTTTTTTTTTTTTTTTTTCCTTCCCAGCGTTTTTTTTTTTTTTTTCCTAGCGCTTCATCTTTTTTTTTTTTTTTTTTTTTTTTTTCTTTTCTTCCTTCCTTTTTCTTCTTTATCCACTTGAAATTAGAATGTCCTTATAACTAAATAAGTTTCCTTCTTAAAATTAGAATGTCCTTATAACTAAATAAGATTTCGGAGTGTCCTAAATGATCATTAATTCTCTAACGACGGCCTTATAACTAATTTGCACTTCAAAATAAGCAAATTTGATGATAACATTGGTTATGAAGGAATAAATTGTAGATATTTGTCACGATCGTCATTAACCAATATAATCGACGACGCTAATGTAATGGGTAATAATTAATTCTGATATTACTCTTCATAAATAATATAATAATAATAATAATAATAATAATAATAATAATTAATTATGTTTCTTTGTAACTAAATTACCAGTTGAGTAAATCATTTGTGTTCTCTCTTTTTTTTTTTTTTTTGGGAAACCGGATCTTTATTAATAGCCAAAAAAATAGTATGTAATCAGAGGTTTGCAGAAAAAAAAAACTATGAGCCTAGCTACACGATTACATTATTAAAAAACAAACAAAACAACGCGGCTAACGACTAGTTCTCCCAAGCTATCTTCAACTCTCTTGCTTTACTAACCGCACGATTTATGAACACCACCTTCGGGGGACGGTGAGTTCCTACTTGATGGACCACCTGGTTCCGCCGATACGAGATTCCCGATACGATCTCCCGATAAAGAAATCATTTGTGTTCTTGCTTAAAGACAATATGCATGCCAATGTCACCCTCTCTACCTATATTAATTACATGGTAAAAAAAACACTTTCTCTCTTGTTTTTCTTGGCTGCCATTACCTACCATTGGATTTTTCCAAAATCAAAAAATATTATTAATTCTTTTTGTAATATCAAATTAAAATAATAAGCTTGAATAGATTCTTGATAAGGAGTCTTACTATTTAATAACAGTCGATGTGTTTGTAAAATCCAAAACTCATTACACTATTTTTAATTTATTTTATAACTTATCAATTCAGTAAGATATTGTCAATGCTAATTAACAATGTTTCATATGAATATGTTTCAACCAATACCTACTTTCCAATGTTTTTCTAATTATTTCTGTCGATTCCCTTGGATTTTATTTTGTACGTTATTACAAGAACTTTCTCTCATAAATTTAAAGCATGTCATGTTTGTGAGATATTTATTTATTTTTCAATTTTTTTTAATATTCAAACAAAAATTATTGATTAAATCTAAAGGATTTATTTATCTTTTTTGATCTAAATAAACGGAGATGTAATTATCAAGGTTGTCCCATGCATTTGGCAGTTCGTTTTTTTTTTGTTTAAATAATTGTTAAAACTAAAAAACAATTAGAGCACGCAGATTCAATAGATCCTGTTGAATGACATATAACTATTTTTGTAATAATTATTCAATTTTTCTAAGTAATTTTTGTATTGCATGGTGTATATAAAAAGTACTTAATGTCATAACATTGGAAAATGAGAAAACTTGGTCTAGTGAGTATTATTATATAATTTAAAAGTTTGGAGTAGGTATTTGATGAGTTTGCATAAAAACAAATGTATATGTCTTGGTCCCTTTCAATATATTAATTAAACTGTAGTATCTATTCAAAAAAAAAAAAAAAAAAAAAAAAATCAAGGCCTCAAGTCGAAAATATATTGGGCATCTGCAAGGTTCAATGCCACGCACCCAACGCCAGCCATCCCACTACACAACTACAAGCTTGCAAATAGACATGCGCACACCTGACGTGACAAATTCACTCTGTCGTCCATCTTTTCGGAGAAATTATTAGTATGTTGAGGGAATTTAAAGGTGAAGTAACGGGTGGAACGATCATAAACACACAGTTTAATTAAATACAAAATAAAATTGTGTGGTGTGGAGATTGGCACACGGTGTCTACGCACCTTGTGAAGACACCACATAATAATCTCTCATCTTTTCGATCTCTTCCTTGTTTGTCTTTTCGAAATCACACGATGCTCACACTCACTACTTATATATATAAAAAAATTTAGGTTTTCCTAAATGCAATTAATCATATTATATATGCTAACTATAGCTCCAACTTCACTAGCAAGAATACTAAACTAAAAGCTCATCATAACTAGGTTGTCACTCAAGATGCAACAAGTGCTAGCAATTGCTTCAAACGTGTCATTCACTCTACACGAGCATTAATTTACCATATGAAATGATATTGAGTCAAAACTTTTTCAAAGATTGCCAAGCAAATGTCCAAACGCTTTAATTCAGTATGGTAGAATATTGTGTTGATAACGTGTAAATAAGAAGACAATTACACAAAGACAATAACTTCATTATTCCATTAATTTTCAATATTTATTATTCACACCATCACAATTCACAACTAACAAAATTATATATAGTAATCGATTATGACTATGGTGAAGCAAAAATATAGAATCACGACCTGTTAACTCTATTTGCAATGCGGGTAATTATATCTCGTAGAGATATGTTCCAGTTAATTCCTTATGGTATTTCTGGTGAATGGCTTGTAAGACGAACAAAGCGTTTAATGGGCGGAGTTGTTCTCCGGGTGGGCACACCGACACTCAAGTCGGTATTTGATAGATAAATTTTCAAATGAATATAGTTTCGAGCATGGTGTACGCATACCTAAGAATGAAGATGAAGATCCATTTATATAGAGCTATATATATAGCTCCATCATGGGTAAGTGCATTACACATGTTTTACGGTAGGAACAGAGATCATGGAGCAGTTATAACTCATGCCATAATGGAGAGCGACATATCTCGGAGCCATTATCAGAGCAGGTGCAATCATGCTATAATGTCTACGTAATGTCTCAAGTTCCCATTTAATGTAGAGTAGCTATTGTTTGAGATCGGAAACGATCGGAAACGACCTGCCTTGTATTGAGTATATATAAAGGACCGAGGTGAGCATGCACCATGTCGGCAGCGTAAAGACCGTAGACTTCCTGTGTCATGCCGGTTATATATAAGATAGAGGATGACATGGGACATGTCGGACAAAGGACGAAATCCGTCATGTCGATTGATTGTTGTTGTTGGGGCGACCTGCGCTATGTTAAAATGAACCTTGATGAAGTCTTTTGATGTAAAGCCCAATATTGGGCTGAACTCATGTCGATCCATTTGCTGAGATGATCTTCAACACGATGTTCGAGACCTGATAAATGTCACGTGTATGTTGACTGATCATATCGGTCTTATTTCATATATGTTTCCCGTATAAAAAAACAGACAGTGCGAGAATCTCTTCCGTACCAAAAGAGATAAAAAGATACATTTTTACACCATTTTCACCACATGTTTTTCACTTGTACAAGAAATTTAAAAAAATTGAAAAAATCACAACCACAAGATCATGTTGGGAGTAAAAATGGTGTAGACTTGAGGGAGTAGATCTATCATTACCCTAAAAAGATACATTTTTTCCCCAAAGGTTTCGCTTAGTAAAACAAGAATTAAAAAGAAAAAGTCTTCAACATAATTTATCCAAACAAAATCTAAAATTGGCACCCATTAATGAGCACAATCCTCCTGACTATCACCAACAAAATTAAATAAAGATGATCGATCATGACTGCTATTTTGACATTTATATTGAGTACCCCTAATCCTACCAAACCAAAATCCAAAGATATGAAGTGTAAAAATTAATTACTATATCCGTCCCACAAAAAGTGTCCATAACGTAAAAATGAATTATCCTTCCAATACATCATTAAATACATTTTCTCCAATCATACCCATATTTTAACATTTAATTTTCCATAATCCTTTCATATTCCAAAACAAGCATTTATGATTAGTTAAGGGTATATTTGTCTATTTATTTTTAAAATACAACACATTAATTATTTCCTTATCTCGTATTCCAAATAAAAAAGTGGATACTTTTTGTGGGACGGAGGTAGTATTATTTTGTCCAAATAAAATTTATTATTTGTGACTATTTCAACTTTTTTTTTTTTTTTTTGAGGAATATTTCAACTCAATATTTAATTATCCAAATTAAGATTCTTGCAAATCCGACAATACCTTCCGGCAAAGTGTGATTAAAATGAAAATGACATGTATGTAACTTTCCTTCCGTTGGAGAAAAATACAAACGTATCTTGATACACATTCAGAAGCAATTTTTTTAATTTTTTTTTTTTAAAAATACTTTGGCTTTAAACAATAACCCATATTTTCTAGGGAAATCTTCGGTACGACCGTACGGTGTGAATATGTTTATTTCAGCTGAAAAACGTGTTTATTGTTCTGTATTTATCATTTGTTAAAAAAAATCATATGTATTTTATAGTTCAAATAAACCTATCCGCACCGTGCGGATGTACTCATCTAAATAAAGACTCGATAATTACTTAAATATGATCATATAAGATCAATATATATATATGATCTTCTTCCACTTGAGTCTCATAAGTGTATATATATGCACACTTGATTACAAAGGGATATATACATATCCTAACTACTATTGATATGGATAAAATACAACTGGTTACAATAAATACTTCTTATTTATCTAAAACATGAGAAAGTCAAACTAATCTAATCTGTTTTCGGATAAAATGGTAATCAATAATCACATGCTTCATACGTAAATGAAACAATTGACTAGCACATATTCTACTGCTGTGGAAGACCGAGCTATAGCACGTTGTTTTGTCGAGCTCCAGGAAATATGATTTCTACTAAGATAAACATCATATGTAAAAATTGGTGGATGGATGAATAATCATTTTTATTACTACCCGAATTCGCATCAAAAAAGCATGTAATTACAAGAAGTAAAGATAAAATGATTAGGAAAGTTGTGAAGAAGACTTGGGATGCTATTAGGAAAGTGATTTTGTGGGTACTTTGGCTAAGAGAAACGACGCAATCTTTAACTCCAAAACGACGCAATCTTTAACTCCAAAACGACAACAACAGAGGAGGCATTCTCAGATATTCAGCGTTGTAGCTTCCATTGGATTGTTGGTAGGAATACCACTCTTACTACTAGGTACTACTTGAGAAGATTGGTTAAATAAACCATTATAGTTGGTGTTGCAATAATACTTGGAGTATCACTTAATCTCTGTTTGGGCCCGTAAGATGCTAACACTTTTGAATATAGACTTGGTGTAATGGTTGACTTCCAAGATGTTGGGGTCATTTGGTTGGTTTTGTAACGCTTGACTTTGGCTTAGCATCTTGCTAGCCTTAGCTGTTTCTAATAAAAATGTTGTTGTTCAAAAAAAAAAAAAAAGAAGATAAAATGATTAACCTGAGTTATCAAGTGCATTAATTATTTCTCGTTTCTAATATGTGATCGATGTCACATTCTTCCTCTCTTAAGAGCACTTGCAGTAGAATCTGTAAGATATGATATCTGTATTTTATAGATTCTAACTCTCCAGATTCAGCTAAAATACAACTGCATTAGAATCTGTTAACATAATCTGTATTCAACAGATTCTGGACACCATACTTTATATCTACCGCAATCTGAATGAATATACATATTCAAGTTTGTACCATTTTCAAACATTTTTAAATATATATATCCTTAGAGTGAGAAAAGAAATTTGACAAATATTTCATTGTATGGATCTTTTATAAATATTTAGAAGATCCATACAAAGAATATTTGTCTAATATAAATATTTATCACTGTAAGAATATACAGTAAATTATATAAATATGTTTGTTTGTTTTTTAAAATATGTCTTATTTTTTGGGCTTGTAGTTATTTTAATGTTGTACAATAGAGATTCTAATGCAGTTGATGTTGAATAGGTGTCCTAAACCCAACCGGGTTGGACCGGATCCGACCGGATCGGGTCGTTTACAGTCTATTTTAGTTCATGTAATAACTTTATTATGATTAATAAAAGCACTTTTGTTATTATATATTGTTTATCTTCATGTTATTGGTTGTATATATATATAGTAACGTCCTTAGTGTCAAGCTGTGATAGAGAAACCATGATAGTGATTATGGTTGATGAGATATTTAATCACTTTAACAAGTTTGATGCTTAAATGTCTCTAGTCATATATACCGTCAAATGGGACATTGATAGTATGATTAGACTAGCACGTATTGGATGTCTTCTATCTTATTAAAGATAGGGATTGATCTCGTCTATCGAAGTGTATAGACACTTGGACTGTACGTGGAAGTGTATTAGAGAATGCGTACGTTAGACTGACCCACTTACATTAAGTGTCGCACTATGTGGCAGTTGTGTATTTATCCTTTAGACCGGATTCTTCATGGCATCACGGTGTAGATTGTTATGCTTTGACACTATTGAGATTTCCCCTATCCATGGGACGATCATGAGGTAGTGATTGGTGTGATATTGAAGCATGCGGAGTATACATGATAGCTCGTCCGGGATTCACGTATCCTGTGATTGGGATTGAATATCCAAAATGGCTAAGGAATGTCTAGCTCTCGAGAATCTTTGCAAAGTGGGAGTAAATGTGTTATTCCAAGAGAGCATGATATCCAGATTATAAGATACGATCGTTAATGTATTGACACTCGAGATACGATCGTATGGATATTATTACTGCGATAGGATTGTAATTTACACGGTAACTATTTCACATGAAAGGTAGTAGTCATTGCATTTTACTCTTCCGATGATTGGGGGTCACGATGTGTTGCTAGACGCTATCCCGTGATCGTTAGGCGTGAAGAGAAATTTCGTAATTTGCACTTTATGACTACGGCCATCATATTTGGAAGCCTATCGTCACACATATGAACATCGAGTCAGATTAAAATGCGGTTATAGTTGATAACCAAATAAGAAAAGTATATCTCTATAAAGGTTATAGTGGCAAATTAATATGGTGGAATTTATTTATTATGAATAAATAAAATACAAGATATTAATTATACATAAATTATATTAATTAAAGAATATTCCGGATGCCAAATATTGGTAATTTGGGGCGCCACATTCAAGGGTATAAGATACACTTGGATTGCACACTTTAATTAATAAGATTACAATAATATTAATATTGGATATTAATTGATTTTGGAAAATAGATTTATGGTAATAAGATAAATATATTCAATATAACCTATTGGCAATATTTAGATTTTATTTGATATAATATATTATAATAAAAGAGATAAATCAATCTAAGTGATTTTCCTTATTTTATTAGGAAAATGTTTTTCTCTTTCATCTATTTTCTAGAAGCTAATCCCAATCAGTTTGGGAGAAGGGAGGGGCGCACCATACCTCTATATAGGAGGAGATTGGCTAGCTCTTTTGTATCATCACAATTCCTAGAGCTCATAGTTCTTGAGTAAAATAGAGAGCTTCTTGTAGAGAGTTAGAGAGAGAGAGAAAAAGGCTGGTCTAGAAGCCGGATTTTTCTGATAGCAATCCAAGGAGGATTCCTGCGAGGAGTTCGTGTGGATAATCGATAGAGGCCGGACGCGTGGACGGCTTGCGCACAGTACTACTCTCCGTTGACGGTCAAAGCTTCGATTTTGTAGATCATCCAAGGTATATACCGCTTATTGTATTAAACGAAGACGATTTTGGAAAAGGAAATCAAAATTTTAAATTCCGCTGCGTTAAACTAGTGATTTCCTATGGTATCGGAGCCAACTTCGAACTTAAGCAATAAGCACTAATTAAATTGCGTAGTAATTAATCGTTAGATGCAAGATCTAGATTCATGAAACGTTAAAGCCAAAAAAAAGGGAATTGATGGGGGGGCTCGTCCGATTGGCGGCGGCCCCCCTCCTCCACGGAGGCGGCGGTTCTCGGGCTTCTGATGTCGGCTGCTCTCTTCCAAAGGGGAGATCGATTTGTTTTCGTTTTGTGATATTTATTATGCATTGACATCTCTTTGTTTAGTTGTGTTATGTGGCTAATCAATGGTTCAAATAGTTTGGACCATTGGGAAACCATAATGGCAAATTACCCAAAATACTAGCCTTTCCAAATTTTGTTTGGAATAGGCCTAGACCCTTTCCAAATATTGATTTGGGAAAAGGCCTAGGCCTAGGCCACTTTCAAATTTTGATTTTGAAAAGTGGCCAGACCTAAACCAAATTTGGTTTAGGAGATGTCTTTTGCTTTAAGAAACCAAAGGCATCTCTTTTGATTAAGAACCAAAAGGAAAAGAAACAAAAGAGACCTTTTTAATTTTGAATAGTTCCAAATTAATAAAATTGAAATTTGAATCGATTTGAAATTAAAAGTTAATTTTATTTTGATTAAGTCATTTAATTAATTAAAAGTTAATTAATTATTTGATATGATAAAATAAGACGCTAAGTAGTTAAAAATTATAATTTGATCTTTTTCATAAGATATAATTGAATAGATTAGATGTGTAGATATAATGTGATTATATGGATCTCGATTGATAATGGACTCGACCAATATGATAGATGAGAATGTTTTCTTTTTGTTGGTTTTTCAAAAATTGTCCTAAGCCGTTATGAAGAACGTGACCTAGTTTACTTTTTGCATTTATCCCATTCCCGTTAGCTCCCCTAGTGTGTGGCGGGTGTAATTATTTATTAGATAGATTATTATGTAACAAGAGTGGAGCAAGAAGATGAAGACCAAAGAAAGATAGAGAACCCATTGGCGTACAACAATAAAGATCATATTGACGGTTGCAGCTACCCTTAGATTGTGACCCACGGTTTCGTTAGTTTGTATTCGAAACAGCACCTAGGAAAGTCCATGATCATACCGGTTATTTTGTGCTTAAAATGTTGTGTATGTTTTAATTACTTTATATGATATCGTAGTAATATGCACATATTAGATGAGACCATTATTAAATGAAATTAATTAAGAGAATTAATTTAAAAATTATTCCCATGCCAAAAATCGAGCCAAAATTGTCTCCCAATATTATAACGATGATGAAGAGCCTGTGTTCGGATCCAATTGATCGACCAACGTCGGGAGTTGACCTACCTCGGGTATATCATCGTTATTGAGATATGATTGCATGAGATCTCATGAATATTGGGTTACGACTCGACTAAAGTCTTTCGGTGATTGGCAAACGTCAGGTCCATCTGACTTTAGAGACAAGGGGTTGACTACCACATAGAGATGCGGATTGTCAAAGAGTTGACTAGTCAACCACTGGGAGTCGCAAAAGATGCGACTGGTAGGAGTACCTACCTTTCAAAATCACCAAGATTGATTGGCCACCGTCGGGGATTGAGGCGACTAGATTGGATCCCAGCCACTAAAGAATTAATTAAATTCTTGAAAGCCAATTGGGAATAGTTGGCTAGTGGGAGCTGATAACGCCCTAAATGGTACCAATAATTATACCCTTATTCACCCCGAATTCTGCTCAAAAGAGGATAGATAGGCTCGTTATTATGTGGGATTTATGTTAACTGCTATGTGAGTGTTTCCAAGATCGTAATTCTGCATTTATGTTATTTTCCCGAAGATTTTGTCTCGTTTTGTATGTTTTATAGGATGTACCAAACTGGAGCATTGAAGAGTGGATTTAGACCAAAAGAAATATATTGGGCCGAAAGATTAAAGTCCAAGAAGAAGCCTGCTGAAGAAAAAGGAGAAAAGTTGGCCCGGTTTACCAAGGGCTAGGTCCCGTAAACCGAGGACTTGTTGAACACGAAACTGATTCTGCCGCATTATCTAGGTCGGTTAGAGTTTTAAAGAGTCATAAGTCGGTCATTGTATCTATATAAGGCCGCATATACTGAGTATTACATATCATCTTACAACATTATTATCAATTCTTCAATTATACAATTTTGATGAAATAAAGTTATTCAAGCTTTGGAAGAGTTATTTCTGGTTTCCTCCCTTCCTCCATCATCTCTAGCTTGAGTAGATCGAGCTAGATCTCCATTGTTGAAGGTACAAAGTTTTGAACGTTCCTTTTTGTCTTCAATATGATAGATCTATTCGTATTTATTTGTTTTAGTTAATCTGTATGTTTAAAGACCTCATAATTTACTTGTTTTAATCGTAATTGAGCAATGTAGATCCAGGAATAGGAAAAGCTGACCCGATAACCCGGCGGTCTATACCGGTTTACCGAGGCATTATTTAGAAAACCTAAAACTGGGATTCACTACACCTACGTTGATCGACAAGTTTAATTAACAGTAGGTTAGATCTGGCCAATCTGCTTATTGTAATCGTAAACTGACATGAAATACGAATAATGAAGTGCTAAGTTTGGACATAGTCTTGAATGGACCCTTGGAACGTGCTGATCAATGTCGACAGCTATCTAGGTGGGTTAGCGGTATGAGTTAGCGCTCGGTATCGGCAATTCTAGTTTTTTTATGCATATGGGCTATTATGGACCAATTAAAGAGGGTAGCTTGCGTATAGATTGTCTACTACCATTGTCGGAGTAGATATGAGTAGGAGTTGCACCCGTAGCTGATAATGATAATTAAAACTAAGCTCGCGATTAATTTAAGGAAATTATGTAGGGAAGTAAACGTAACGATTAACTAATCCATGTTAGTAGATCGGTGAGAAGAGGGGGAGGAATACCAAGTTTGTTTTATGTTATTGTTGGTCAATGACCGCCTCTATGTTGCTTCTTAATTAGGTTAGAATCGTTTATACTTATAGTTGCATTGTTTCTGTGGGATCAACCTTGACTCGCATTTACTATACTACGATGTACCTAGTATTCTTGCTAGTAATATCGACGTTAGTGACTTACACGTGATCAAGATTTTTGGCGCCGTTGCCGGGGACAATGGCCAATTATAAATATAAATGTTTTAATTCTGATTAAGATGTTGTTTTTATTTTATTTTATTTCATTTTGAGTCTTGAGTCGTTATGTATCAACCCTGGACGTGTTAAACTACCAGGAAGAAGAAATTTCAGGGCCGGTTTACCGTGGTTAACCCCCGGGTTACCGAGGCTTGAAAAATTGAATTCTGACAACACTTGTTATTCTGTGTTATTCCCTGTTGATTTTAGTTAGTGGGTCCGCAACAGTTGGGATCATACCCAACTGAAGCGGAAGTTGCTAACCTTTTCTTTGTTTTATTTTGTCTTTTTCACAGGAAGATCAGAACACTTCAGAGATTCGATCAAACCGGAGTTGAAAAAGAGCAAACAAGTCAAGCAATATGCCTAGGATAGTATTGAACGTTACACCATTTTCCATGTACCCTGGATCTGAAGTAAGAGAGCATTATGAAGCTATTAAGAAGCGGGTGGAAAAAGAGAAAGAAGCAATCAAGCAAGAGCCTGAAGAGAACTTATTGGAGTATAGCATGTATCGTCCAGGTGAGTTAATTGAAATATTGTCATCGGATTATGAGAGGATCCCGACACGATATTTTCTGAGCCTGAGGATTTCCCAGACTCAGACACCGTGGTGAAGTTAGGAGACCTTGGCACGTTCCGACTCCCGATTTCTGTGAATGGTATATCAGTAGGATTAGGTCTCTGCGACCCTGGCTCGAGTTGCAACATTCTACCTTTTTCCCTCTGTCAAAAGATTAAACTTCCGGTCATAATGAATCAAACTAGGACCATGACCTTCGTCGATAGAACTAGAGATATGCCTACAGGTCTGCTTAGGAAGTGCACGATTAAGGTAGGAGGGTTCAGTTATTCAATTGATTTTACGGTAATAGACGTACCAGAGGACCCGAGTGCCCTAGTTCTGTTAAGGAGACCTTTCTTAGCGACAAGCAAGGCAATCATGGATTTTGATAAATAGGAGATTACTTTGAGGTTGAATAATGATGATGTATCTTTTAAGATCTTAGAACCCCTAGAAAATAGGCCGGACTGTTGCAAAATGACGTATGTTTCAGGAAAGGTGGAAATTATGGAGATAGAGGGGCATAAGCATAGAGAGGTTGCAGTAGAAACCGTTGAGCAGGAATTTATGAGACTAATGCTGAGAGAGAGAAGAGAAGGACCACAACAAGATGCTCACGGAAGCTAGTCTTTCCGTGTTGCGTAGTGAACGCTTTGAGCTAAAAGTGGAAAATGTGGAGTCCTTGGATCTAAAGTCTAAATCTCGACGTAGAGGTAGACCTAGTACGCAAGCTAGAGAGAGAGAGAGAGGCGTTCTAGGAAGAGAGCTCAAAAAGGTTCTATAAAGGTACAAACCTCTGGAGCGAAAGTTTGGCGAGTTAAAGCTCCAACCCTTGAATGATCGGAGATCTAAAGAAAGTCGAGCTGGCGACTATAAACTAAGAACTACTTCATTACACCCTTAGGTAAATTAGGAATGAATAAAAGTAGCCAGATGAAGGGACGAGCTTTTTTTCATCCTACCGCACCCTTAGGCTTGAAACCGATGGTTGTGGAAAGGTTTTTTTTTACTCGTTGTGGATTCTAGTGAAGTAGGTTAGGATTGAGTCGGAAATAACAATAGAAAGAGTAAGAGCTGGTCAATTTGAGGTCAGAACTAAGCAGAGAGGTTGAATAAAGAGTGCAGAAAAGGCAGACAGAGAAATCTGGGGAAAAAGACCCCCGGTAAACCGAGGATTACCCCCGGGTTACTGAGCGTGGATTTTCGGATTTCTGAACGTCAGTTTGAAAGCTGAATTTATAGAGCCACGTGGAGGACACACGTTGCATCAGACACCCTTTGTCAGCAGAAACCGTCCCATTTTCCCCTCTTTTCAAATTTTTCATCCTTTCCCACACTCCACCATAACGCCACCTCAATTCCATCAATCACCTCCTCAAACCCCTAACCCTAATTACTCCTATACCCACTATCCCACCAAATCCTTCCACCTTTACTCATTTATCCTATTTAAACCACCCATTCACCACTATTATCATCACACTCTTCTACCATCATCACCTTAAATCACCAAACTTCTCCCATTTCTTCTTCTTCTTCTTAAATTCAGTCGGCCACCATCACCACCACTATTACCCCCAAACCTACACCAAAATCAAACCTTTCTTCCATTTTCACCAACCAAGACACCCATTTTCTTCACCTCTGTTGTTGTCTAGTGCTGCTGTGCTAGTGAGGTGCTGCAGTTCTTCATATTTTATCATAGAGGTACAGTCCAGAAAGGAATTTGAAAAAATCAGGCCGGTAATTCGGAGGAACCTGCCGGTTTACCGAGGTAGCCTTTTTCAGAAAAAGCTTCAGCATCAGTTCCTTTTATCATCTAAGATGGGTCCCAAGCGTAGCCGATCATCTTTCGTCCCAGTGGTTATCAGAGCATATACGGAGATGCTAATCCCTTGATAGACGGGGTTAAGCAATTCCATTCTTTAGAGATTTACGAGTCATTCCGAGGGCATTGGAACGCAAGGCCAGTTACTAGAGAACGAGGGGTAGATTTGGACGATAGCGTATCGATCTTGCCACGAGCCTTACAAGAGCAAGACATATTGGACATGGCCGAGGCACCTACACGGTTCAAAGCCACAGTGGTAAGGGAATTCTACGCTTATGTTTCCCACAACCCCGGAGTTACATTTGCTATGGTCTGAGGGGTTAACGTTGACTTTTCTATTGAGCGGATCAATGCTCACTTTGGAGTTAGACATGTTGGACTTATTTCTCAGTTTTGATGATGAGTGCCATACTAGCTGTTATAGTGCAAAGGCAAAAAGATGTCTAGATAAAATGTATAGGTTTATTAGAGTTTGATGCATAAATAGGTTTGATCAAACAAGCAACGTAAAAGGCCGCCGATCGTTTATCACAGATCGGTCTAGGTCGATAGGGTAGATAGGTCGCAGGGTCCGCAACCTGCCGAAGACGAAGACTGAAGGCTGAGGGTTCAAACTCAGTAAATGAAGGCTAAGGGATCAAACTTAGTATTTAATGTCAAGAATATGGAATCAGAACTTAGGCAAGTCTGTGATGACCTAAACTGATTACATATACCTTGTGTAGAAGGTCTAAGTTCCACAAGTTGGATGATGTTTGGAACTTAGTTATACTTTAAATGATGTAATCTAACTTCACAAACAAAAGTTGGATATAAGGATTCAGTTGCATTATATTTTACGGACAAAAATATGATGTTCGACAGATCGATTGGTTTTACGACGGACCGATGAACCCGCTCGATATATATACCTCGATTAATTCAAGATTATTGGGAAGTTACATGGATAAGAACGACCAACTACCTCGACTTATCAAGCAAATCAAAGGCCGAGATTAAAAAGACGTTGGGATGATCCATATTTTTATCCATTGGATACAAGTCAAAGGGGTGGACGGACCTTGCTTGTCAAAAAGTAATCTGACGTGTCGATCCTATGAATAGTGACGAGAATGCGGTGAGGATGGGACAAATACAAGGAACGGTCACATTTGAATTTCAAATTCAAGTCACATGCATTCCTACCTATAAATAGATGACTTTCAACTCAAGAAGCATATGATGAATTTTGGAATAAACTTCAAGTGATAACATTGAGTTGAAAAACACCTATTTGAACTTACCGAGCTTAAAAATTTCTTGATCTAGTTATTTTCTTCAAGTGCATTCGTGTTTAAATTTGCATCAAGCATACACACTTGAAGACCGCAAGCGCGATTATATCATCCTAATCAAGTGCTTTACCGTAACTGAATCATTTACTTGATTCATTCTTTGTTTTATAAAGAACCTTGAAGACAAAGTGAAGCATACGTTAGGTGTGAAAGACTGTTGGTTTGTGGTGGAGCTGGTGAAGAGGCAACTCTACCCTTCAAGGACCAGTGGAAGACTCAGGAGCAGCAATCCTACCTGTTCCTAGTTTTCAGTTTGTGAAGCCATAGTTATTGGTGAAGGACAAGCAACCTAGGATTCTTTGTAACAGATAACTCAAAGATTACTAGTGAATTTCCTCCAACATCACAGGAGAAGAGTGGACGTACAGGATTACATCACCTGGAACCACTATAAAAATCTCTCTATTTATTTACTGCATTTACTTTCTGCACTTAGTCATTATCCATATCAACCGCTCGAATCTAGCAACCGAAATCACACACATACATTACCGAGTATCTAATACTTAGTAACATATTTAACAACAAGTAACAAGGCTTAATTTTGATATTATTCCATTGCACAAATTCAAAGAATCGAAGCGTCGGTAGACTACTATTTATCGAGCGGAGCTGCGAGGTCTCGAGCGGACTGCGAAGTATCGCGGTGCCTTTCGAAGTTGCGAATTTGTTAACTCCAAAGTTTTAAGTGTTAAGTTTATTCACCCCCCTAAACTTAACTAAAGCCTTTTCAAGGACCAACAATTGGTATCGGAGCGTGTTTCGTTTCGAAGGAATCCTACTTGTTGTGCTTGTGAAAATTCTTTAAAACTTTCTTTCAAGTTACCGATTTTCAAGACTTGCATCATGGATAACACACGGTATGCTAGAACCATGTTGATGTGCTCTCTTGATAGATTTGATGAGTATAAACGTCGAATGCGGGCATATCTTGTCTTGCTACTCATGATGAGATGATGGATGTACTAAGCGAAGGACCACCTGGAGATTACAAAGGTCGTAACGAGTGGGTGACGGAACCGAGTACATTCCTAAACCAAAGAGAGAATGGAATGCGAGAAGACGGGAAAAGAGCAAACCTCAACAACATTGCTATTGATATCATCTACGAACCTTGGATAGCAATATGTACATGAAAGTCAAAGATTGCAAGACCGCAAAGGAACTTTGGGATAAGATTCACTTAATGCGTGAAGGCAACGATGCAATAAAGAAGAACAAAATCGGTGTAGCCGAAAAAGATTTCAAAAGTTCAAAATGCTACCTAATGAAACCATTGAGCAAATGGAGTCCAGATTCAATGCAATCTTAGATGAACTTACTCGCTCGAGTGTAAGTTATTCAAAAGAGGAAGTAAACACCAAAATCTTGGAAGCTTTACCGCAAGAGATGTTTGGAAAATGAAGGTGATCGCAATTGAAGAAATGAGAAAGCCGCATGAAGAAGACACCTTCAAACTGTTCTACGATCTTAAGGCCTATGAATTTAGCAAGAAGCTAGTGCTCGAAAGCGAAAAGGAAGAGCCAAAGACCATCGCATTGGCGCCTCACATCATGAAGAAACATCGGGAGGACGGGATGATATGCTAGATGAAATGCAAGAGCAAATTGCCCTACCGAGCAAGAAAATCGAATGATGAAGACCGGAAAGGCCCCTACAAGAAATTTCACAAAGAGGCCTACCGAAAGAAGGAAAGAAGAACCAAAGAAAGATAATGACTATCTATGCTTTCATTGCAAGAAACCAGGACACTTCGGACACGATTGTCCGA
The DNA here is from genome assembly GCA_036785695.1 of Gentiana straminea. Taxonomy (NCBI): domain Eukaryota; kingdom Viridiplantae; phylum Streptophyta; class Magnoliopsida; order Gentianales; family Gentianaceae; genus Gentiana; species Gentiana straminea. Next base: position 1,415,816 of record JAVUPR010000450.1, read on the forward strand.
GTTGAAACAAGGCAAGGAACACGATTATCTTTGCTTCAACCGTAAGAAGCCTGGACATTTTAGACCCGATTGTCCGGACCTACCGAAGACCAAAAGTCAACAAAGGAGACATGGCAAGAAGGCTATGGTTGTCGAAGATGAATCGGGTTATGAAGTGGGATCCGAAAAAGGAAATGAATCGGATGACACAAGACAAGTTGCCGATATGGAGGATTATGCTTTGATGGCCAACATGGATGGCGAGGAGGTATACAACACCGTATCTATAAACACTCCCGCCTGGAAGTGATTGTGAATCAACCCGTGGTTCAAATCCTAGAAATTCGACAACAATGAGACTTTGGATGCCATCCTTAATCAACTAAGGATAATACAATCTGGTTATGAGATTGTGAAGGCCTGAAAAAGAGGCTCTTGAGTTAGAAGTTGGAAGATTGAAAGCCGAATTAAGGGTTTTCAAAGGTAAGGAAAAAGATGTTGGACGAGAATCAAGATAAGTCTGTCGTACATCCAGCGACCTACGAATCTATTTGAACCATCTTGTTCCAATACGCATACAAATCGGGAAAGCCTTATGGAGATAGAACTGGGCTTGGATTTGGAACTCGGCAATCTAACAAGAGTGGATCCAAGTAAGGCTACCGAACCTAGTACCGAATTGGTCCTAAGTTTGTGCCCGCACTAGATCCATCTCCCGATAAAAAGGTGCTAAAGCGATAAAACCAAATGAGAATGCCTCAAAGAAGCAAAATCGAAGTCTCGAAGTCAACGACTCTAGTAAAAAGAATAAATCCAAAAATAGACTCTTTGTACCTTCTAAGCTCGCCGATAGCAGACTGCTACCAAGTCTATTTGGACCACGAAGGGAAAGAAACGAAATATTCCAAGAATAAGAATCCTAAATCCAAAAATGTTGATCATTCGGGGATACTTATCTCGGGGGAAAGGTAGACTGTTCCTGTCGATAATGATTGGAATATTCCCGCATCTAATGCTAGAAACATCAAGTATAACCATACTACTAGGGTAAAACCTAGGCAATGGAATCGACGGAGGACTTACACAAAACCTCGGCAGACTCCATATTACGATGGCATTTCTAATAGACAAGCACACCTATGGTTATGCAAATGTTTCTAATAACAAGAATCATTTCAAACGACATTATGTACCAAAAGGCCGGAAAACATATGTGGTTCCTACACAACCTAACGTTAGAACTTATGGATGTGTGGAATACATGTATGAACCAAAGTATGAACCAAAGTATGACACATTTAGGAGAAGACCTTATGGAAACATACCAAGGGTCATGCTTGCCATCGACCACTATGGACCCAAACAGGTTTGGGTACCTAAAATGCATTAACTTTGTTTTGTAGGGTGTCCGGTACTTTGACGGTGGATGTTCCGGACACATGACAAAGAATAAGCACTTGTCTATCAAACTTTGTGGCAAAAGATGGTCCAAGGGTAAATTTTGGCAACAAAAATACACTGGCTATACAAGAGGATATGGCACACTTATCGAAATGGACTTACAATCAAGAATGTTGCATATGTGGAAGGATTTGGATTACAACTTGCCGAGCACTTTGGACAATTCGTGATATGGGATACAAGGTCACTTTTGACAAAAACAATTGTATTGTCATTAGTGAAAGAGGTGATCAAGTTGTACTTGTTGGTAGAAGGCAACGGAGAACATGTATGTTGTGGATTGGTCTATGCAGTTCCGAGAACTGCACGATTGTGCATACCAAATCGAACTCAATTGGTTATGGCACAAGAAGTTAAATCATCTAAATTTTGATGATATTAATCGGTTAGTGAAGAAGAAGTTAGTGGTTGGTTTACCGAGATCACATTCAAGAAGGATGCTATACGTGATGCATGTCGGCAAGGTAAACAGATAAAGTCAAGTTTCAAGTCAAAGACTAAACAATCAACTAACGAGTGTTGGAGCTTATGCACATGGATCTTTTTGGACCAATAACTCCAACAAGTGTGACAGAAAGAAATACACCTTAGTGGTTGTGGATGATTTTTCTAGATACACTTGGGTGATATTCATGAACAAGAAAAGTGAGACACTCCAAAGCTTACCTAATCTTTTGAAGAGATTACAAAATGAGAAAAGTTTAACAGTCATAAAGATTAGATCAGATCAGGGTACTGAATTTCTCAACAAAGTTATAAGAGAATATTGTGAACAGAATGGTGTACTTCATCAACTTGCTGCTGCTGGTACACCTCAGCAAAATGGGGTTGCTGAAAGAAGAAACAGGACATTAAAGGAAGCAGGAAGAACAATGATTTGTGAAGCATTGCTACCCGAAAGATATTGAAATTTGAAGCAAGAATACGACTTGCTATACACAAAATAGAACATCGGTAAACAAGAAAGCCGCTCGAAGACACCTTATGAGATATGGAATGGAAGGATACCTAATATATCCTATTTTCACCCATTTGGAAGCAAATGTTTTATTCTAAATCATAAAGTTCATTTGAAAACATTCCAACCAAAATCAGATGAAGGAATTTTCTTAGGATATTCCTCAGTCAGCAGAGCATTCAGGGTACTGAACAAAAGAACACTGAAACATGAAGAAACAATCAATGTTGTGTTTGATGAACCTAAGTTTACTGGTATGGAAGATAAAGAGTGTGAACTGCTTTGAAAATCAACAAATCACCGATCCAGATTGTGTTGAAGTTTTGGAAAGATTCAATGACTTAAAAGTTTCGATATTGCCCCCGCTTGAACATCCTGGCCGACAATGTTACCGATTCAACAACCGAAGCAGTTCAAGGATCTACGACCCCCCGTAGAAGAAACTACGGCAGACCCTACCGAAGATGATAGTCCCGAAAATCAAAATAACCAAAATCCACAATGGTTAAGGAATCACCCTGCTGAACAAGTAATTGGCAATGTACAGCAAGGTGTGAGGACTAGAAGACAACTGGAAGCAATGTTTACTTGTTTTCTATCACAAATAGAACCCAAAGTTGTTGAAGAAGCAATTTCAAATCCAGATTGGATAATCGCTATGCAAGAAGAATTAAATGAATTTGAAAGAAATCAAGTTTGGACACTAGTTGAAAGGCCAAGTCATGCAAATATCATTGGTACTAAATGGGTATACAGAAATAAACTTGATGAATCTGGTACCATTGTTAGAAATAAGGCCAGACTAGTTGCAAAAGGCTATTCTCAAGCAGAAGGAATAGATTTTGATGAGACTTATGCACTTTTGTTGCAAGATTGGAAGCTATCAGATTATTTTTGGCACATGCTGCATACAAGAACTTCAAAGTATATCAAATGGATGTCAAGAGTGCATTTTTGAATGGTATCCTAGAGGAGGAAGTGTATGTTCAGCAACCTCCTGGATTTGAAGTTAAAGATCAAGAAGATAAAGTGTATAGACTCAACAAAGCACTTTATGGATTGAAACAAGCACCAAGAGCATGGTATGAGACTCTATCTCAATTCTTGGTGGACAATGGTTTTACAAAAGGGACCATTGACAAGACACTTTTCGAGAATCGATGAAGGGGACAAGACACCTCATTGGTACAAATTTATGTGGATGACATAATTTTTGGTTACGAGAATGATTTACTTTGTGAAAAGTTTGCAAATCTAATGAAGAGCAAATTCCAAATGAGTATGATGGGAGAAATGAATTACTTCTTGGGATTGCAAGTTAAACGATTGAAAGATGGAATCTTCATTCATCAAACCAAGTATACCAAAGAGTTTTGAAGAAATTTGGTATGGAAAACAAAGACTAAGAGCTCAACTCCTATGAGTACAAACATCGATTGGATGAAGATAAAGAAGGCAAAGATGTTGATCGGACTTTGTATTGAAGGATGATAGGCGATCTTTGTATCTCACCGCCACAGATTCGATATATCCTTTTTGTAGGTGTTTGTGCAAGATTTCAATCCAAACCTAAAGAAAGTCATTTAGGTGCTGTCAAAAGAATTCTTAAGTATCTAAAAGAGACATTGGGAGTAGGAATATGGTATTCCAAGGAAGGAAGCTTCAAGGTAATATCCTACTCAGATTCTGATTATACTGGATGCAAGATTGATAGAAAAAGCACCTCAGGAACCTGTCAGTTAATGGGAAATAGACTGGTCTCCTGGTTTAGCAAGAAACGAAATTCTATTTCAACTTCCACCGCTTTGAAGCCGAATACATTCTTCTTTGGAAGTTTCTTGTGCACAAGTACTATGGCTAAGACAACAATTAAGGGATTATGGAATTGAAGAAAGGGAAATTCCAATCATGTGTGACAACACAAGTGCAATTGCAATCACGAGAAAATCTGTTTTGCATTCAAGAACCAAGCACATTGATGTGAGACATCATTTTATAAGAGATCATGTTGAAAAGAAAGATGTGGTGGTTCTATACATTCCTACCGAAGATCAACTTGCCGATATTTTCACTAAGCCACTTGATAGTGAAAGATTTGCCAAATTAAGGACTCGAACTTGGAATTATAAAGATTGATCGATATTCAAGAAGTTGTACCGGAATTCACCAAGGGGATTAGTCTTTGCTATGTTGGGTGAGCTCACTTAGCAGATTAGTCATTGGTATCAACAATTCCATGTACTTATGTTTGAACAATTGAGCAAATGAGGTTGCCAAGGGGATTGGTCTTTGTCATGTTGGGTGAGCTCACTTGACAGATCAGTCATTGGTGTTAAATTTCATCTTGTATTATCAATTGAACAAAACAAGGAGAAAACAAGGATCAGCAGAGTCACTTTGTCAGCAGGCTGTTGAAGCACATTATCAGCATGATTTGAGCCCACCCATTTGGGGATACCTTGAAGGGAACTTTACTCACGGTCAAAGTCATTAAAGTCAAAAAGCGAGTTTGGCGGGATATTTATTTTATCCATTATTACCACGATTAAACCATCCAACGGTTACAAACGTTATGGAGGAGTAATGGACCACGTGTCAAGACAAACATTTAATCGGATTTAATCGTGGTTACCTCAATGTACGTCTTTGTGACAGTTTCAACTACCCACTTGTCTATATAATCGATCGTTACTTAGCAGATTCACCACTTGCAATTTCTGCTTTATCTCTGCAAAATCTACTTCGTGTGAACACAGATTTGAGAGCAACTCTTCTTCATCTTTTTCTTATTTCAATGGCGGAAAGAGTTGAAGTTCAAATCGAATCAAGCCAAAGTGTAAGAGGCTATGTTGTTGATGCAAATCAAACGAACCGGCCATCAATATAGGTCGAAGAATAAGAAGATTTGCGGGATTGGAGAATATACTCAACATCGATTAGATACGATATCATACACCAATGTTATTGATTTACGGAAGAATATGATTATAGAAGAAGGAACCGAAGCTTTCAAAACCACTTGTGAATGGTGAGGAGCTTGTAATCTCCTCCGGTCCTTTGAGACAAGTGTTTGGTTTTGAAGAAGTTGTTGATGGTTCGGTCAATCCCGAAGCTATGGGATTGGACAAGATGGCTTTTGTAGATCGGATCAAGACGGAAGCAACTATTAAATCGGTACCAGGCATCAATTTGCAAAAACATTGGTATTGAATATAGTCGCGAGCAAGCTCATTGCAAAGAACATACTTGGGCTAGCGGCGGTATGGATACTCTATCGGGACCCAAGATAGAGCCGATGATTATCATCGCAGGAGCATGAAGTTTGGTGGTGGATACTTTATTCATTATATGAAGAAAGTTGCGAAGGAGGACAAACTAGGAAAAGGAAATCAAAGGCCTTACCCTTAGGTTTGATGATTCGGACCTATTTCGAATCACTTGGAGGTTCCTGACATTGAACCAGTTGATATAAATCAGTCCAGATACAAAAAGGAGATTGATTATGCAATTCCTGGACTTGATGATAATGATGATGGAGATGATGGTGATACTGGTGGTGAGCAGGTTCAGCAAACTAAGAAGATTTCCATCAAGCCTGCTGCACCAAAGAAAACTGATGGAAAGAGGAAGAAGAGTGCTGATGTTAGAAAGACTACAGAAGTCCTGAAATCAAAAAGAACAAGAAAGGAAACAGCACAGACTGTTGAGTCTGCTGAGGGTCAAGTGGAGGTTACTGACCCTCCTGTGGCTTCAAGAAAAACTGTTGGTGAAATTTTTAGAGAACAACAGAAGGAAGCAAGTAGAAAAAGAAAATTGACTAGAAAAGATGATGATGATGAACCCATATCCAAGAGGATGAAGGAAGTTGCCAAAAAGAAGAAATATGGCAAGGGAAAGAGTTGAAAAATTTGGAGGCACAGAGGGCCCAAGAAGAAGCATCAGAAGAAGAGGAAGAAGAGGTTGTTGAAGCTGAGCCTCTAACTATCATTCCACCAGTTGTTATTAGTGATTCCTCCAATGAAGAAGTTATCAAGTCCACTGATGCTGCACAGGTTGTTTTTGAGCAATCTGTAGAGGATCTACAGCAGTCTACTGACCCTGAGCCTGCTGTAGTATCCACTGAAGAACCACAGCAAACCACTGAACCTGAACCTGCTGTGGTGGTTGAAGAGGTGATTGGAGACTTGGTTGAAGACCCTGCAAATTTGGCAATAGTTCAGGGGGAAGAGCAGTTTGCTGCTAACCCTGCTGATGAGCATGTAAGTCAGGGGGAACCAAGTGTGATACAGATGGAAGTAGTAGGTACAAATGCACATTCACAGCAACCTGCTGACTTTCAAACATCTGTAGAAGAAACCATGGATCTGCTTGTTGGAACCTTTGGAGGTCAACAAGCTACTGGAGCTGCTCCCAGGAGATCTTTTATGCCATTTGAAAGGCATGCAAAAAGGAGCAAGAAAACTGAAGAGTATGTGGATCCCAAACTTCAGCAAATTGCTGATTATTTCCAATGGAAGTTTGGTTTCTATAAGAGACAAAAGCCAGCTGCGGAACCAATGACAGATCTTGAAGAATGGGCTTTTGGCAAACTGGGAGTGGAAAACCTGGTGGATCTGATTGATACAACCTTGCTGCAATCAAGATTGATGGATTTATTTGATGAGCAACAGAAGGAGGAGGGTATCAGATTTAGAGATCCAAGAGATGGTCCTGATGACTCTTCCTCATCATCAGATAGTAGAGGAGACTTTCCCTCTGGACCAGGAGAATCAAGTGGGGCTGCACTGGCACATGAATCATCTGTACAACAGTCCACTAACACTGGTAAGTCTGCTGAGGGCCAGCAGACTGGAGAGATGGATGAGGATCTACAGGATCTCACCATGGATGATCTGGAGGCATTGATCAATGAAGGCATTACTCTGAGTACTGGTAGGCTGCCTGATGAACCAAGTACATTCCATGTTGTAGAGCCCTCGCACAATCCGATCTTTGGACGAGTGAGGATTTAGATGGAGAAAAGGTTGCTTGATTTTAATGAACCTAGTGCCGGCTACGAAGAGTCAATTGTATATCAAGACGGATTTGACATTGAAGGCACTCGACTAAAGCTGCCATCATCCCGCACAAGATTGGTCATCTTTGAAGGTTTCCAAGTGGATAATACCAATATATTCAATCCACGGGAAGTTGAAGAGGAGGTACGGAGTTCTTTGGGATACAAACAACACACTGGACAAAGGTTGGAACGGGAGGTACAGTGGCTTTGAGTCACAAACAACACTGGACAAAGGTTGGAACTGATTTGGGTTTGGAGGAAACCCCGTTGCGATGAGGCTGCTTTGTAGTGGAGCCTGCTGGAGCCAAGGCCACTGTAGGGAAGGATAGTCAGCAGACTGCTGTTAATGAGGATGAGCAGCTGCTGGACTATAACTACAGTGATGAAGAATTACAAATTTTTGGAGAAGAAGAAGTTGTTGAAGAACCTGCACAAGATCCTATCCTTGAAGATGTTCTTGGTGCAATGGTTGAGGAAGGACCTCCCCCTGCTGGGAGAGATATGAGTAGAGCTATGGTCATCAGCAGACAACAGGCACAATATAGAGTTGAGGAGCCTGCTGATGGATCTACTGACAGTAGAATGGCCAGTGGAGTGCCAATTGAAGTTGTCAATGAGTTAAGAACTGTAAGAAATGACATGCAACAGTTAAGAACTCAATTGGACAGGCAAGAACAGAGATTTGAAGAACTGCTGAAGATGGTAAATGATAATAGACAATCCACTGATACAGTTGCTTCAAACTTTGCATCTACTCAAAATGCAATGAATAATTTGATACTAGATGTCAAGGGTATCAAAGTTGGAAATACGACCAAAGACAAGTTTCTAAAAGATCAACTTGTCTCTATACATGAGAAACTTGACAAGCTTGCCGAAGCTCCCAAACTTGCTGAGCCTGTTGCTGCACAACAACCTGCTATGCCTGATCCCAAACTCACTGAAAGGATCAACAGACTGGAGGAGACCCTGCAATCAAGGATTACTTCACTTTATACTAGAGCGGAACGGTGGCGGGTCAATTACACGAGTGATAGTATCACAGAAGCTATTCATGGCCTCATCTCACGTTTTGTTGATGATGTCACTAAGGGGAAGAGGGCCAATCAGCAAAGAAAGGAGGCCGCCGGACTCTTTGCACGAAGAGATGGATCGATGATACAAATGCTTTTAGGCAACTTTGCACTGGGCGAGTGCAACTCACTCGATGATCTCCTATCACGGTACAAGAAAGAGTTTCATAACGAAGGAAACCCTATCGTGACATGGGATTTCATGAAGGTCTTAACTCTTTCTTGAGTTTGAAGTTTTGGGAGGCAAGGATTAGAGCTTTAAGAGCAAATACCAGAGGCGAAGGAGTAGCGAGAGGTGAAAAGGTGCGCCAATTACAAAAGCAAAAGATTCACCGAATGAATTTAAGGAGAATTTGTATATGAAGTTTGGCTTCGGGGTGAATCGATCAATCTTGTCCTGCTGAAGCATGGAATTGGTGGAAACAAGTCAATTCTTATATTGACTTTACACTTATTGAGAATGAATGGATGGTTGAAATGATAGAAGAGATCGAGCCTATCAAGAGCAAGTCGAGAAGGCTAGACAAGAAAGAGAAAAGAGACAATAGATCAGCTACTTTCCACTGTTTATCTTTGTTGTATCTAGTTGTAATAACTGTGAACAAATATTTATAATGAGAATTGACTGAATTTGTTCTGTTTATGTTTTTATCTTTTTGCTTTGCTGATTAGGTGAGGGTAGTGGCATCATCACCAAAAAGGGGGAAATTGTTGGACTTATTTCTCGGTTTTGATGATGAGTGCCATACTATTTGTTATAGTGCAAAGGCAAAAAGATGTCTAGATAAAATGTATAGGTTTATTAGAGTTTGATGCATAAATAGGTTTGATCAAACAAGCACCGTAAAAAGGTCGCGATTGTTTATCGACAGACCGGTCTAGGTCGATAGGGTAGATAGGTCGATGGGCGGTCCGCAACCCGCCGAAGGCGAAGGCGAAGGCTGAGTTCAAACTCAGTAAATGAAGGCTAAGGGATCAAACTTAGTATTTAATGTCAAGAATATGGAATCAGAACTTAGGCAAGTCTGTGATGACCTAAACTGATTACATATACCTTGTGTAGAAGGTCTAAGTTCCACAAGTTGGATGATGTTTGGAACTTAGTTATACTTTAAATGATGTAATCTAACTTCACAAACAAAAGTTGGATATAAGGATTCAGTTGCATTATATTTTACAGACAAAAATATGATGTTCAGCAGACTGATTGGTTTTACAGCAGACTGATGAACCTGCTGATATATATACCTCGATTAATTCAAGATTATTGGGAAGTTACATGGATAAGAACAGCCAACTACCTCTGACTTATCAAGCAAATCAAAGGCTGAGATTAAAAAGACGTTGGGATGATCCATATTTTTATCCATTGGATACAAGTCAAAGGGGTGGACGGTAGATCTTGCTTGTCAAAAAGTAATCTCGACGAGTGTCGATCCTATGAATAGTGACGAGAATGCGGTGAGGATGGGACAAATACAAGGAACGGTCACATTTGAATTTCAAATTCAAGTCACATGCATTCCTACCTATAAATAGATGACTTTCAACTCAAGAAGCATATGATGAATTTTGGAATAAACTTCAAGTGATAACATTGAGTTGAAAAACACCCTGCTGAACTTACTGAGCTTAAAGCTGCTGATCTAGTTATTTTCTTCAAGTGCATTCTGTGTTTAAGCTGCATCAAGCATACACACTTGAAGACTGCAAGCTGCTGATTATATCATCCTAATCAAGCTGCGCAATGAATCATTTACTTGATTCATTCTTTGTTTTATAAAGAACTCCGTCGAAGACAGTGAAGCATACGTTAGGTGTGAAAGACTTGTTGGTTTGTGGTGGAGGTGGTGAAGAGGCAACTCTACCCTTCAAGGACCAAAGTGGAAGACTCGGGAGCGCAATCCTACACGTTCTAGTTTTCGGTTGTGAAGCCATAGTTATTGGTGAAGGACAAGCAACCTAGGATTCTTTGTAACGAGATAACTCAAAGATTACTAGTGAATTTCCTCCAACATCACGGGAGAAGAGTGGACGTACGGGATTACATCACACGGAACCACTATAAAAATCTCTCTATTTACTTACGCATTTACTTTACGCACTTAGTCATTATCCATATCAACCTGCTTGAATCTAGCAAGCGAAATCACACACATACATTGCGAGTATCTAATACTTAGTAACATATTTAACAACAAGTAACAAGGCTTAATTTTGATATTATTCCATTGCACAAATTCAAGAAGGCGGAAGCGTCGGTAGACTACTATTTATCGGCGGAGCTGCGAGGTCTCGCGGACTGCGAAGTATCGGCGGTTGCTGCCGCGAAGTTGCGAAATTTGTTAACTCCAAAGTTTTAAGTGTTAAGTTTATTCACCCCCTAAACTTAACTAAAGCCTTTTCAAGGGACCAACAAGACATCCACCGGTGGGCCCGGATAAGTACACATCCTCGAGCAATGTTGAAGATCTCGAGAGGATGAATATGATAGCTGAGTTTTTTGGGGTGCAATGGAAGCGCAATCCTATGGGAGCCCCCACCATCTTCCTAGAGAATGAATTATCCTGGGATCGGAAGATGGTCAACAGATTTGTTTGTGCCCGCCTTCTACCGACCAAGCACACAGTATCTGTCACCACTAAGAGGGTAGAGTTGACGTTTTATCTGGAGCAGGGATCTCCAGTCAACATCGGTCTTCTGAAGCATAGCCGTATTCACGAGCTTGCCGCCACATCTGAGTGTGATCTGTTGCCATGCGGGCCGATGATTGACATGTTTGCTTTGGAGGACGAGGTGAAAATCCTCGTTTGTGATGATTGGGAAGACCCTGAGCCGATGATTAGTTCACAGTTGGTTCAAAAAGTACCAAGATGGGTCGGTCAGAGAGCTAAGAGAGAGAGTACTCCGGTCCTCGGAGCACCCTGGACTCTAGTCCTCGGAGCACCCTGGACTCAGAGAGATATGCTAGAGGAGCACTCACGAGAGATTGCAAGTTTGCATCGCAAAATGGATAGGATTATAGACTTCTTTGGTGTACCTCCATCGACCCCACCACCTAGGACTGCCCCACGTCACCGAGCCTCTACTTCGGCCGCTACTGCCTCCAGTTCTGGTCCACCTCCCGGTTTTGAGCCTAGAGCTGACTGGGAGGGATATTCTGATGAGGACTAGTTTTTATTTCTTTTTATTGTTGTTTTCCATTTTCTTGTTTTTATTTTTATTTTTATTTTTCTTTTCCTATCTAGTTGATGTAGCAGATTTCATAATATTATTATTTTGTCGGCTTAAATTGTTTTTGAGTTACTTATTTTCTCTTTTACCGCCGCAATTTTATTGTCCAAGTTTCTTGTCACCATATTTCTTCTTGGTTTGTTTGAGTTACTTAGCACAGCTTCTACAAGGATTACTTACTTGAGCCCGATGATTTATACGGCGATCCATTTCTTCTTTGGTTCCACCCTTAACCGAAGCTAAGTTCCTTTTCATTTTTCATTTTTCATCTTCCACATTAGGGACAATGTTTCGATTAAGTGGGGGGTAAGGGATGTCACTTAGCTTCTTAGCATTATATTCCGTAAATTGAGTGATTATCTTGATTCTCTTTGATGCACGATTCACCACTTAGAATTTGATTCATTTTGACAGAATTTTGAAAAATAATGATATCTTTGATCTTTTCGAGTTAATTGACTTCTGATGATGTATAAATCGTCACAGGTGTCCTTGCGGTGTATAGACGGTGGATATCTGGCTGTACTAAGGTGGTGTGATACTCCGGCGGGTGTCGGTATGGAGGAATAACAATGGACAGAGCTTTGGCTTGAAAGTGTAGTGTATATTTCATCCTCTTCTAGTTTACAATGACCACTCTTTTTTATAGAGGTGGGTAACTTAGGGAATAAGTAATCTATTAGACCTTTTACTAACAGCTAAGTTTAACTTAGATATTAAGTAAGACGAAATATCTAAGATACAAGTGGGGAAAATATCTGGATCAACCGGCGGCCATCTCTCTGAGGTCGCAAGGAGCAAGCCTTTTCCTGCCTCGTCCCCTTGGCGCCCCTTCTTGACTTGCACGGATGAGATCCACAGGATCTGTTGCACTTGCCTGGGGCCGCAAATGCTTTGGTCGCGGCGAGGTGAGACACCGTGGCCACCCTCTTTGCGATCTATTCTGTCATGCCGGAGGATGGCCGCAGTGGGTTGTCTCCCACTGTTGAGGTGGTGGAATTATTTATACCCATCAATGGCCCCCTACTCCGTGCTTTAATGATATTCCCTGAGTATATGAAGGATGGAGTAATTATCAACACCTTTTATGACCTCGTCGTCGGATGCGACTTGTACACTTAGGGCCGTGCTTTTAAAGCAAGCGACCTTCGAAGAAACTCTGGGCCTGTTTTTGCGACCTTGTCGTCTGATGCGACTTGTTCACTAAGGGCCGTGCTTTCAAAGCATGCGGCCTTCGAAGTAACTCTGGGTCAGTTTTTGCGACCTCGTCTGATGCGACTTGTTCACTAAGGGCCGTGCTTTCAAAGCATGCGGCCTTCGAAGCAACTCTGGGTCCGTTTTTGCGACCTTGTCGTCGATGCGACTTGTTCACTAAGGGCCGTGCTTTCAAAGCATGCGGCCTTCGAAGTAACTCGGGTCCGTTTTTGCGACCTTGTCGTACGATGCGACTTGTTCACTAAGGGCCGTGCTTTCAAAGCATGCGGCCTTCGAAGTAACTCTGGGTCAGTTTTTGCGACCTCGTCTGATGCGACTTGTTCACTAAGGGCCATGCTTTTAAAGCAAGCGACCTTAAAGCAACTTTGGGTCAGTTTGGTGGGGCGAGATCGTCAATCGTGGCTGACGTCAGTCCTCCAGGTTCCATTCTGCTGAGTAATGCGGCCGCCTTTGCAACTGCCTAGGCAGTTGCACGTGAGCATTAATGGGACGCCCCTTCGAATTTCGAACCGATACCGCCGCCCCAATCCGAACCGTCGGATGAAGGGTTCCCAACCGTTCGATCGTGGCCCCCTTGCCTATATAAGGCTTTCACCCTCAACCTCCTCACACTTTTAGCATTCCTTATTTCCTTCGCTGTTTATCGATCGGAATTCTTAAGGTTTTGCGGCGGAGCTTTGAAGGTTTTAGGATTTCAAGGTGGTTCTTTTGAAGATTCCGGCCACTTTCTTGAGCATTTCCCAGTCTTCACGCGGATTTCCTCTTTTCCTCAGCAAATTGGGTAAGAATTCCTCTCTTTTAACTCTTTTATTCATCCATCCCTGCGTTATTTTTCCATAGGCATCATTTTCATCTTTCTTTCTGCAACGGGGATGCAACGTCGATTTGTTTCTGATTAATAATGGGGGTTTTTCCTGGGGAGAGATTATAGCTTTCCTGGGAAAATTGGGGTTTCACCCGCTCCCCGCTTTCCTCTTGTAATTTTATTTGCGATCTCTCTTGCAAAAACGGAGGCGGCATTGAAGTGGGTGCGATCACCTTCCTGGGCTAATTTATTATTATACCAGGTCTGAAAGCTCCACCTTTTCCCTCCCTTGTTTTTGCAGGATGTCGGGGAATGATTATTCTGGCGATGATTCTGCGGAAAGGGAGATTTATGATTATGCGAGGATGACCCCATATTATACGCGGCCTCGTCGGCGATCTACCGGACGAGGTGGAAGTGGAAAGTACTCGCGCAGTGTAGGCGAGATTGCGCGATGAGGTCGCTACTATGGATGCCGACCCTTTTGAGTTGGAGGCCTTTATCTCTGCCAGAAATCCGCCGCGTAGAGAGAGCCTTAAAGAGAAAGCGCGGGCTCAAAGATCTCCAACTGTTCACGGGGCTGAAAAAATCGTGTCCCCGTCTGAAGGACAAACTGCGGTCCCAAGTACTAGCGGCGCTCCCGACCACGACGAAGCTTATGTTCAGGACGCTGCAGTTCATGAGTTAATGGGGTCCAGTGAGGATGAAAATGTTGAATTGCCTCGGAAGGATATCTGGGTGCCCGCAAAAAAGCAGAAGAAGAAGAAAATTGCGAGCCAAACCATGACAGTCGGTGAAGCCGCCGCGGCCGCCACCCAGCCGAAGAGCTCTCGACCTAACAATCCTGAAGCTATGCGGGAGTTTGGGATCATGACGGCGTATGAGAAGGATGTTGAGAAGAAATGGTCCCGACTATGTAAGGGCAGCGATCTCAATAGGACCATAAATCGTATATTTGGAATCGACACCAGGGTGTATCGGTTTTCTTTTTTCGATTATGAGAAGGAGGCCGACAAATTTAAGCCCGGGGATCACAAGGATTACGTATGTGCGCGCCGCTCCGAGGACACCCTTATCCTCCACTTCCATCATTTGCATGCGGGTCTGAGACCGCCTTTCGATCCTTTCTTTGTGAAGATCTGTGTGGAGATGCAGGCACTTCCTTCTGATTTTGCCGTCGGGGCTATTATCCAGTTGATGGCTTTCACAGTTATGTGCCGGATTCTGAAGATTGAGCCGACGTTAACTTTACTGGGGCAATTTTATTTCTTCTGTGGGACGACTGTTCCTGGACAAATCTCCCTGAGGACGAAGACTCCCCGCCTACTATTCCCGCTTCCCAATAAGTTTCACAAATGGGGGCCGCGGGTACTGAAAGTCGAGTCGAAGGTAGGTTGGCCTTTTCCCGGGCGGGGAGTCCGCGGAGGCAAATCCACGCTTTTAATCCTTGACCCCCCCCGTGAGTGAGCGGCGCTATGTAAAGGGGCGATGACGTTAATTCGGTCGGATGGGGCGGCGCCATCTCGGAGAAATGTTGCCCGGGTTGAACTTCTTGACCTCCGGCCGAGCCTTTTGCATGTATGGCGGGCCTAGTAGGTAGGGGGAATGCCGTGCCCTTGGTACGAATGGGTCCTGAGAGTTGCGATCCGGACTGGATTGGGGATTGCCATATCAACAAATGTTTTCCCTCCGAGTGTCCAGAATGTGGGGGCGATCCTATACTTAGGCCGCTTTGTAACTTTCTTTGTCCACTTGTATTTATTTGTATATGTTCATTTTGTTTTGTTGGGTTCTAAACCGCTTTCCTTTTGTAGGTATGGATCCAAATGCTCGCAGGGCTCAAAGAAACAATCTTAACGCGGAGGCAGCCAAAGCAGCCAATGCTCGACAGGAGGCTTTGAAGAAAGCTCTGGGGAAAGTGCCCCGAACTGTGGATGCCTCGGTTGTCGACGAGACATATAACCCGGAAGCTGCAACCTCTTCTGCCCTTGTTGCGACTTCCTCTGCCCTTGTTGCGAGCCCAGGTCAGGCTGGTGCCTCAGAAAAGACTCATCCCCCTGCTAAAGAGTCGCACGGCATAAAGCGACCTCAACCAGAGAAGGCGAAGAATGATCGCCCACCCAAACGGCCCGCTCACAGCCCGGTGCATCTTGAAGAGGTTGAAGCTCCGGTGGAGAAGAGCGCGCCCACTGAGACACTCGCCACAAAAAACCTTGCCTCGAGGTTACTCACAGGAAAGAGGCCCTTTGGTTGGATCCGAGCTTTACCCGGGATCTTGACCTATCCAAAGCTCGGCCGGGTTGGTGAAGCAATTGCTGATGTGATTCCCCTTGGGCCGATTCCTTTTGACTATCCTGATCATGTTCAAGTGGAGATTGGTCGGGGCATACTAGCCCGCTTTGCGGCTCAAGATAATACTCCGCCTCAAGATGAGATCGCCGAAATCAGAGATTTGAGCGGCCAGTTTGGGATTGCTGCTTCTACGGTAAGACCAACTCTTTCTTCTCTTCTTCAATTTTTCTTTTTCTTTTTTTTTTTTTTATTTTTTGTTTTTTGGCCAACTCCCCCTTGCTTTTCCCAGCTCGGCGCTCGTTTGAATAGGGTGCTCGAGGCCGCCGAGAGGCGCGAGGCGAGCCGATAAAGGTGACGGCGCGGTAGGGGCGACCGACCGGGCAAGAGTTACCGCCGAAAAGAAAGCTAGGCACGCGGCCGGCGAGGTGGAAAAGATGAGATCAATCTTGGAGGAGCACTCTAAAGGCGGATGCCGAAATCAATGAGAAAGTTTCCACTTTGACCAAGGATTTTGCGGGGGCGAGGAGGAGATCGCTAAGTTGAGGGGTAAGCTCGCCGAGGCGGATACGGTTGCTAAAGAGGCCGCCGAGAAAGCCGCCGAAGAAGGCGCGAAGAGAGCTGCGAGAGGAAGGCGTGAAGAAAGCGCCGAGGCCGTTGAGGAGGCCAAGTCCGGGGCCGTCGCCGCCTACAAGAATTCGGATGACTTCTTTGACCTCATGGAGCATAGCTTTGATCGGGGTTTTAGTCACTTAGCTCGCCGCATCCGGGCGACCGAGGCGAGAGAGCACATTACTCGGAAGATATCTTTGCGGTGGGTGAATACGCACCAAGGTCATCCCGATTTAGTGGTTTTTCACCCGGAGATTCCCTATGCCAATGAGCTTATTACCTCGATACGTGACCGAACGACTTAGTCGTGGCGAGCCTGTTTGGGATCCTGCTCCTGTTAATCCTGTGAACTTTGAGGCGTTGAAGAAGCCGTCGTCTCTCGAGCAAGGCGATGAGTTCATCAGCACCCCACCTATCCCTCATGATCTCTAGATTTTTGGATTTTCCTGCGAGCCCTTTAAAAATTTGACTTGTAACCTTGACTATTTATCTTTGTGATTTGCCTGAATTTTGAGTTGTAATATCTTGACAATTTACTCTCTGCATTTTCTATTTATAAGATTTGATTTTTCCCGTCCCTGATTTGTGTTATCTGGCGGTCTTTAGCGAGTCTGTGATAGGCATTACTTTATCCTCTGTATGCGGTCCTCTTGATTTGTGCGAGGTTGATGACGTGGTCAATCAGGTTATAATATACTTGACCACCATAAACCAATACTAGCAAGAGGACTAGGCCCATCGTAGTATAGCTATAGTGAATCAAGGTCGATCCCACAGGGAACCAATTGTGGATCATCTTATATACAAACAATTAATTAAACATGTCAAGGACATAGAGGCGGTCTACGACCAACATAAGACAAGAAAAGTAAATTGACACGACTCGACACAACACAAATAACGTAATTAATCTCCCCAATTATAGTCTTTATCGTTTGGACCTAGATAATTTATATAATAAAGCGAACTAGTAATGCTTGTCAACCCGTTTGTATCTTATTTTAGATTGGCTACGGGAGTCATCCTCTTTAACTTGACTTAGCACCGGTAAGTCACTAAATCACTGTGATATTGTTACGTGACTTCGCCTTTTAGTGCCTCCATCTCATATAACTCACACGCTTACGACACTAAGGATGCCGATATTAACCGTACACCTCGTCCAGGCAACATTCCTATGGTTAGGCGTACTTCCTAAACGATTACTCAAGCTCTCGTCCAACTAGCAATTACCAAGTTATAGTCTCATGCTAATCTACGACGTATGTATAATCAGGTGCTAGCAATCCCCAAATATAAACCTACCTAGATAACGCTGAACGTCCGAAGATCAATTCATAAGCCTACCTAAGAGTTTTATATTGGTATTTCCTTCTTACACATTTTAATTAAACTAAGCGAGTAACATAGCCATAGCCATACCTACTGAGATAATAAATTCTATTAAGTTAACCTAACCATAAAGACATGGCTATCTAACGGATGAAAATAGGGCTCGGTCGACCGAATAGCTAAGCTCGGTCGACCGAATGATTCCATTCGGTCACCCGAACGATTTCATCCCCAGATTCAATCCCGGAATATATATTTCTCAGCGTTTCATCATACAGAACAGAGTAAAACAGTAATTCGTAAAGTATTCATATAAACTAACATAGATACGCATTAATTAAATCAAGTAGATTCATGAATAGAAACTAAACATATGACGTAGGTTATGGGATCCTCATAGACAAGGCTTCGCCACATCCCTGACGTCATAGCCTAGATCTACATCATCTAGCTATGAATTAACTAACTCAAACAATAAAGCATAATTGGGAGGGATTAATTACTTGAAAGAAAGAAACAGAAAATAAAGGCTTACATATTGCGGCCCTTAAATTGCTTGGAAACCTTCAATAAACTACATTGTATCAAAGCTATAAAATTGAAGAAAGAATGAAGGGATATGTTGGTGTGTAAGGTGTGTATTACAATTCTCGTAGGCGCTTGCTTATATAGAGGTTTTTGCCGACTTAGGGTGGTTCTAGAAGATAAGCACGATTAAAGCCGAAAACCGACCCAAACCCGAGGCTCGGTCAACCGAGAGGTGACACTCGGTCGACCGAAGCACTAGGCTCGGTCGACCGAACCTACTTTTGCACGCGTTAATCGTTTTTCTCGTCTATCTTGCTCCCCACTCCACGCTTGCGTGTTGATCTGATTAATCTCTCATTTAATGCTCCGATTTCCTTCCTTCATTATCTTGAGATAATTGATTGAATGACATTAATCCTCTCGATTTGTTGTGATCTGCAAAATCAATAATTATCGCACAATAAATCGGCGTTTTATAATAAAAACGGCTAAATACCAATTTACATAATATAAATCACATAACATTAAATAATAAATATAAACGAGTGATTTAATATGAAATATATATTATTAATCTCGATTTAAGGATAATGTTGATGACATTTACGGGTATAATTTGACCGTCATCAACTACCCCCCACTTAGACTTTGATCGTCCCGAACAAAGCATTAATAAGTCATTCCCCAAGACAACATTTTCTATGGTCAAATCATACTTACACAAGAAACTCAAGTCAACTCATACTAGTCATGCTCATAAGATATCCATTATTCACTACTTACTATGAATCGAAGTGATGTGTGCATGTGTATTTAGTTTTATATATCCGTGGCAAGATTTAGAGTTTATGCTAACTTCGCAATCTCAACCTACCAACCTCAGCATTCATACTCCTCAAGCCTTTAAATTTTTGAAGCACTAGAGCAATAAGCAAGAGCGTATCTATAGGGTTTTTGGACTTGGAGACCGAGTACTACTCAAAGCCTCTTAAAGAGTTGAATATTCTTTTCATATCTTCATATTTTTCAAATACTATTAATCTCAAGGAAGAAAACTTTTTAGAGTATCCCCCTATCTTAGATCATGTATAGCATCGAATATTACCACAAGCGCGGGGCTACTTTGGTAATGTTACTACAAGCCCGATGTCTAACATTTTGCTAAAACACGGGTACGTCTCAAGCTTATTACTCCGCTTTTGTTGGCAAGAAGATAAGAATACATCAGCCAATAAGTATCGACACTAAGTCTACATAACCAATCATCTATGCAATGTACACATAATTTCTTCAGTTATTATGATTTGCGCGGTATACTCGATTCACGGGTTGAGTAATTGAATAATAAATAACTATTTGCAAAACGGGCATGAATATCCTTAAATTTACTTAACATAAATATAAAATGATCACGTACTCATTAAGCTTGGTTCCTTTCCTATCAATTCTTAGCTAGGAACTCACAATTCTAAGGGTACGAGATACATAATATGGTATTTATTAAATTTTTTCAATCATTTGCCGTTTCATTCAAATTTTCAATTATAACATAACATGGCTAAGTCTCCTACCCCCCACTTAAACATGGCATTGTCCTCAATGACAAAAATAAATGAGAAGTTAAGAAAAAGACTTAGCTCTGGAAACGGCTCTCAAGTAAAGGAAAAAGATCGGAGTAAATTTCAGCACGTCGTGGAGAAGCAAGTGAAAACCTGTATAAGCAGACAAACTCCACGAAACCGTAAAATACCATGTCTATGGAAGTTATAAAATAATGTGGCAGTAATGAGGTATAAATACCTAACAACAGTTTAAGCCACTTTATTTTATACAACCAAAGACAAGAAAAATACTAAATAGAAAGAAAAATAAACAAGCAACTAAAGATGGTGGTCTTCATCTACAACCTCCACCGCCTAAATATTCTTAAAACTGGGTGGAGAAGACAAAGATCAAAAAGCATTACCCGACGTGGGAAAACACGAGGGTGACTCGATCGAAAAGGTATTCAATCCAGGAAAAGAGAAACTTGGTAAGTTATAACAGATTGAATGCGACCTATTGTCTAAAGATAAAATCAAATACATAACGTAGAAACTTCGCGCTTGCATTGGATATCAACAACTTAGGGAGACGTAGCTACTCCTCGAAATTACTAATAACCCAATGTATCACGTAAAAGTCATAACCGTCATCAACAAGGTCGGATCGGTGAGATAGTTCAGAACAAAACTTATCATCTAGAAATGCCGGAATAGACGGAAAAAATGTGAAATTTAAAACTTCCGGTAAAAAGATAAGTTGTACTTTGATCGAACCAAAAACCTTTAAAATCTAGCTAGGTTCAGAGCTACACTTCCCCCAACTAGGATCATGAAAATCAAAATGATAAAAGATAATCATTAAAGCTTAGCAATATTTCAAATTCCGCAACACATAGGTATTGTGTAAACAAAATGGAGGTTGAGAATGTGATGGGTTTAGAAAAAGATACACATAAGGATGGGAAGAAAAGATAAAGGATGGGTAAGAAATTGTGTTTATGGGTGGGTTGAAAATGGTTAAGGCATTGAGATTGGGTGGGAGAGTGAAACGGATGGAAGAAAGAGAGGCGATGAAAGAATGGTTAGAAATGTGAACTTTTGGGGTAGATTGGTGAGAGGATCGAAAAGTTTGAAGGTGAAAAAGTGTAACGGGAAAGATAAGGATAGTTGCAGAACGAATTGCACACCATTTTGGATTTTCACTTGGATCACCATTCTAAAAGGTTTTGGAAATTGACCAAAATTGCACCAATCATTCTCTGTTACATTTTCAGTAATTCTCAAGCTCTCTTAATGCTTCCATCTTAAGGTTGATTGCTAAGTTTCCTTTTTTCTTCAGCAATTTCTTGACTCTCCTACGGAACTCTATTTCACGTGGCCTATATTGAGTAAAAAAGTTTTGCACATCCTTAGCCCAATGGCCATCAGAACACGGCAAAATAAAAAACCTCAACATATTTCACATTACTCTTATTGGACTCAAAGAAAGAAAACCTATAATCCTAAAAAGAAATCCTAAGGGTTTTAAAGAAGTAGTTCTGAGTTTTAAGTCCTCAGCTCGACTTTCCAAAAGTTTCCTTGTCAGTTATCATTCTTGGATCGCCAGACTTTGACCCTCTGAGCACTATTAGAGGTGGCTTGTCGCTTTTGCGGATTAATATCCTTCCCTTGGTTGTGAGACCTAGGAAACGACATTTATCCATACCATTTATCCAAAGCTCTTACCTCGGCTCTCGTTTTAAGATTAGTGAATTCTAAGAAACTCGGCTAAAATTATGGTTTTGGCCTTGACAATAAGAAACAATGAATCAAAGTACTCCGAATAAGGTCGGTTATGTAGGCAAGCCTATGCCGTCTTATTCGTTGGAACATATGTGACAGTTCAGGCCAATCCGTCAAGATAAGCCCCGTTTAGCCCGAAGGCTTATCGGCTATGCTAAGTCTTGTCGAACTGCTGTAACGTACATCACACGTGGAGGGGAGTTGATTGAGCCGAAGCTCGTTTGAACTCGCCCAACCATGGTTAAACCATTTCCGAACCTATGTACAAGGATTCTTCGATTTCTAAATTGTCACCCAAAGCGTAATCTCGTTTTTGTTTAAGGTGGGTTCACCGAGAAGCCATCACCATAAAACTCAACGAAAGCAGAAGATGGTGTTCTCTCAAAACTCAACGTCTTCTTTAGATTGTGAATGCTTAAACTACACAATTTGTTGCTCCCATGGCCGATAGGCGTCTCATGCATAGGACAATGAGATTTTAACAGAACTACGAGGAACTCTTTATTCACTGCTTCCTTTCAACGACTACATGTTTCCCTACACCCTCTAGATGAGACAGATATGGGGCACAACCTTCCACACTAAGAAAATTATTCTTACAAACCAACTCCGGGCTAAGATTCTTACTAAGATTCATGTATAGGCTAACTTATGCTCAAAAAACCAAAAGGTAATAAAACATAAGCAAAAAAAAAGGGTAGTACCTTGCCTTCAACATTGTACCACGAAGAATTTAAGCCTTTAAAATTTTTTCGGAGCCATCTTGGTGCTTTAAAGGTATTTCTTCCATTTATTTTCCCATCTTAGATTCGTAGCTCCACATGTTTGCTGGGTTATTTTCTCAGCGCCCATGAAAAATTACTGACTCAGAATATTGCTTCCCTGGTTTCTGCAAACAGAAGAAAAACAAAAACAAACAGACCGTAGACTGATTTTAACATGGTTTCCCATGCTGCTATCAGACCTACGGATTAAACATACGGGGATAAACAGACACGCGAAACTGACACATAGCAGATAACCAGAGGGACTCAAAAACAGACTCTAAAACAGAAAACTTGACATGAATAAGAAAATTATTTATATATAAAATTGACCGTTGGTTCCCCGGCAACGGCGCCAAAAACTTGATGACGTGGTCAATCAGGTTATAATATACTTGACCACCATAAACCAATACTAGCAAGAGGACTAGGCCCATCGTAGTATAGCTATAGTGAATCAAGGTCGATCCCACAGGGAACCAATTGTGGATCATCTTATATACAAACAATTAATTAAACATGTCAAGGACATAGAGGCGGTCTACGACCAACATAAGACAAGAAAAGTAAATTGACACGACTCGACACAACACAAATAACGTAATTAATCTCCCCAATTATAGTCTTTATCGTTTGGACCTAGATAATTTATATAATAAACTGAACCTAGTAACTGTCAACCCGTTTGTATCTTATTTTAGATTGGCTACGGGAGTCATCCTCTTTAACTTGACTTAGCACCGGTAAGTCACTAAATCACTGTGATATTGTTACGTGACTTCGCCTTTTAGTGCCTCCATCTCATATAACTCACACGCTTACGACACTAAGGATGCCGATATTAACCGTACACCTCGTCCAGGCAACATTCCTATGGTTAGGCGTACTTCCTAAACGATTACTCAAGCTCTCGTCCAACTAGCAATTACCAAGTTATAGTCTCATGCTAATCTACGACGTATGTATAATCAGGTGCTAGCAATCCCCAAATATAAACCTACCTAGATAACGCTGAACGTCCGAAGATCAATTCATAAGCCTACCTAAGAGTTTTATATTGGTATTTCCTTCTTACACATTTTAATTAAACTAAGCGAGTAACATAGCCATAGCCATACCTACTGAGATAATAAATTCTATTAAGTTAACCTAACCATAAAGACATGGCTATCTAACGGATGAAAATAGGGCTCGGTCGACCGAATAGCTAAGCTCGGTCGACCGAATGATTCCATTCGGTCACCCGAACGATTTCATCCCCGAGATTCAATCCCGGAATATATATTTCTCGGCGTTTCATCATACGAAACGAGTAAAAAAAGTAATTCGTAAAGTATTCATATAAACTAACATAGATACGCATTAATTAAATCAAGTAGATTCATGAATAGAAACTAAACATATGACGTAGGTTATGGGATCCTCATAGACAAGGCTTCGCCACATCCCTGACGTCATAGCCTAGATCTACATCATCTAGCTATGAATTAACTAACTCAAACAATAAAGCATAATTGGGAGGGATTAATTACTTGAAAGAAAGAAACGAGAAAATAAAGGCTTACATATTGCGACCCTTAAATTGCTGGAAACCTTCAATAAACTACATTGTATCAAAGCTATAAAATTGAAGAAAGAATGAAGGGATATGTTGGTGTGTAAGGTGTGTATTACAATTCTCGTAGCTGCTTGCTTATATAGAGGTTTTTGCCGACTTAGGGTGGTTCTAGAAGATAAGCACGATTAAAGCCGAAAACCGACCCAAACCCGAGGCTCGGTCAACCGAGAGGTGACACTCGGTCGACCGAAGCACTAGGCTCGGTCGACCGAACCTACTTTTGCACGCGTTAATCGTTTTTCTCGTCTATCTTGCTCCCCACTCCACGCTTGCGTGTTGATCTGATTAATCTCTCATTTAATGCTCCGATTTCCTTCCTTCATTATCTTGAGATAATTGATTGAATGACATTAATCCTCTCGATTTGTTGTGATCTGCAAAATCAATAATTATCGCACAATAAATCGGCGTTTTATAATAAAAACGGCTAAATACCAATTTACATAATATAAATCACATAACATTAAATAATAAATATAAACGAGTGATTTAATATGAAATATATATTATTAATCTCGATTTAAGGATAATGTTGATGACATTTACGGGTATAATTTGACCGTCATCAGAGGTCTTTTACATAATTTGTTGGAGTACGCGGTCACGAAACGTCGTCGTCTTGTCCTAACCATGGTCGCTATGCGGTGTCAATTGTCAAGATTTCCGCGGCCCTATGAGCAGTGTCGTCAGAAATTTAGCCTCTCAGAGCAGCCTTTGACCGTGTCATTAACGCAGAGTTATGACCCCTAATAAATAGGTGTCAGGTGTAACTGTAGCCATAAATTTCGGTCTCTTTATGGTCTGGCGTTCCTGCTGCCTTGGTTATATCCTCCTTTTAGTATAAAAAAAGGGGAGTACCTTGGAACTCATTCTGCCTCTTGCCTTATACTGACTTTGCTTTCTTTCTTCTGCAATTTGTTCATTATCCTCTTTATTGTTTTATCCCCCCTTTACTTTACGCTATGTCTCACCCAGGGAAAAGCAGCCGGGTTCGGATATGGGAAGCTCGTCCTACTCGTGATGTATCCCCTTTCTTCTTTACTGCCTCTGAAGTTGCTAAAGATCATTTCTGGCGCTATTTTGAGTGGGTTGAGCCTGCGAAGGAAAGGGGTTTAAATCAGAGCAAGGTCGAGGGTGACGGTTCTCTTCTGCGCGTACGTCTTTCTGGGTGGGCAGATTTTGTTGCACCACCTTCGTCAATACTTCCCAATCTTTCAATAGTGAGGGAGTTCTATTCCATCTTGTCCGAAGTTGCTTCTGAGGGGACTGCCAGCTGCATTACCCTTCGTGGCGTCGCGGTCATTTTTATTCCGGAATCCATCAATGGTGCCCTGGGTATACCCGCTATCGACCCCTTATCCCATTATGAGCTCGCTTGGAACCTTGCCGATGAGTCAAGTAGACAATCTTGCTTGCGACGAGCCCTTCGCAAGCTCTTTCCTGATTATGAGCGACCTCGTGTACTGGGACCTGCGTCTGATCTTTCTCGCGGCAATCGTGAGTGGAAAAGGTTCATCAACTCGCGCGCCCTCTTGTCCACGGATAACGAGGCTGTTAGTGAAGCCGAAGCTTTGCTTTTGCACGCTATTCGCGATCATCGCGTTGATATTGATTGGGGGATCTTGATTCATCGGGAAGCGGTTAATTTTGCGGTTTCTATGGACCGACATCGTCGCTTCCCTTTTGCTTCATTAATAACGAAGCTATGCAGCTTAGCGAGGGTGCCGAAGCATTCACTGGATCGTTATAGGTACACTCATTAGATAGAGTGTAACCCGTTTTTTTTTTTTTTTTTTTTTTTTTTTTGAGATCGCAAAGCATGGTAGGCCGCAGATTTGCTGGAAACAATTGTATTTCTTAATAAACGAAGATGGCTCTTTTATTTCGATTTCCCTTTCCATATGCCCCGTTCGTACGCGGGCATACATACGCTTTACATATAATATTTTTTCAGATTGTCCGCATGCCAGGGTCGGTTGTGCTCGCGACCTTGGTTGTCACTTAGTACGTAAGTTCCTTTTTTGACTATCCGAGCGATCCTCTCTGGTCCTTCCCAGTTTTCCGATAATTTTCCCTTCTTGGCCTCGTGGCCGGTGGCTTGTCTCTTTCGCAAAACATAATCTCCCACGGCGAAGTGATGCCCGCGAATACGTTTGTCGTGATGACGCTTCGCCGCCTGTTTATAATTGACTAAACGGCTGTATGCCTGGATGCGCCGCTCCTCTACTAGATCAAGCTCGAGTTTACGTGCCGCGGTATTATTGACCTCGTTATAAAAAACGACCCTAGGGCTTGGTAAGGCCATTTCCACTGGCGCCATAGCCTCGGATCCATAAGTTAAGGCAAAAGGAGTTTCCCTCGTTGTGATTTTTCGCGACGTCCTGAGTGCCCATAGAGCCGCCGGAAGGTGATCCGGCCAGTGACCTGCTTTCTCACCCAGGCTCTTCTTTAGTACACTTAGGACCTGTTTGTTGGCATTTTCAGCTTGCCCATTTCCTTGTGGGTAACACACGGATGTTTGCCAATGTTTAACATTGTTTTTTACGCACAAAATTTGTCGAATTCGTCTCGAATTGAGGTCCGTGATCGGAAACCACAACTCTCGGAACTCCGAATCTTGTCCATATTTGATCGAGCAAAAAGTATGTTATATCCCTGGTGTTGGTTTTTACCAAGGCCTTAGCCTCGACCCATTTAGTAAAATAATCCCTTGCGACGACCACATACTCGCATCCCGAGCGTCCCTTCTTCAAAGGTCCGATGAGGTCAATTGCCCACATGTCGAAGGGCCGGGCCGCTACCACTATGCTTTGTTCGACCGAGGGTAGCACTGGGGATGCGGCGAACCTCGGCAAACATCACATGCCCGGGTATATGCTTTGGCGTCTTTCGCTAATTTCGGCCAATAGTATCCGGCTAGGAGTACTTTACGTGCTAGCGTTCGATTGGCGGGATGGCCGCCGCACATTCCCTCGTGTAGTTACGTTAGAATGCCCGTTACCTCCTCGCTCGCACGCATCGCGAAGGGGTTTTGAGAATGAATGACGGTAAAGCACATCGTCCATAATCATATATCTTGCGACCACTTTTTACCAAGGCCTTAGCTTCGCACGGATCACCGGGAAGCTCCCTTAGCTCAATGTAAGATTTCATGATGTCGACCCAACAAGTATTCCTGGGTTGGAAGTCCATGACCTCGACTTGAGAAATGGCGGGCTCAAAGAGATGCTCGACCATGATGCTAGGATCGCACGACGCATCTTCATTGGTCAATTTGGATAAATAGTACGCCCTATGATTATCCTCTCGGGGGATGCTTTTGAAGCGGCAATATGCGAAGGCGCTTTCGAGTTTTTTGACGAGGTTGATATACCTTCGTAATATTTCGCAATGAATGCCGAAAGAGCCATTGATTTGATTCACAACCAAGCGTGAGTCGCAAAATACCGTATATTTTCGACTTTCATGGCTTTGGCGAGCTTTAAACCAGCGATGACGGCCTCATATTCTGCCTGGTTATTAGAGGCGGTGAAATCGAATCTCAGAGCCTGCTCGATTTCCTCTGATGTGCCCGGCTCTAACAGGATTATCCCTGCGCCGCACCCTTTGTGACTGGCGGCTCCATCGACGTAGAGTTGCCAACAGTGACTTGGCCTAAAAGGCTCGTCCTCTGTGGCTACCTTATCCTGGTTGCATTTGGGGCGAACCTGCTCCGTTGTTTCTTCGTTGAAGCTTGTTTCTACTATGAAATCTGGGAGAGCCTGGGCTTTTATAGCCTTCCGAGGCTCATAACGGATGTCGAATTCTGTAAGTTCGATAGCCCACCGGAGCAGTCGACCGGACAAGTCTGGTTTATGAAGAACCTGTCTTAGCGATGCGTTCGATAGGACTACGATGGTGTGCGATGAGAAGTAAGCCCTTAATTTGCGGGCAGCTATAACAACACAATAAGCTAACTTTTCAATATTAAAATAACGACTTTCTACGGGGCTTAGAGCCTTGGAAACATAAAAAGCGGCTTCTCGCGAGCCCTCCTCTTCTTTTACAAGTACTGCGGCTACGGCCCTATCTGAGGCTGCCAAATACAAAAACAAAATATCCCCTAGTTTTGGGCTAGTTAACAACGGCGGGGTCGACAAGTATTCTTTAAGGTCTTTAAAAGCCTGAGAGCATTCCGCTGTCCAAGAGAAGGTACCCGCCCCTTTCAAAATTTTGAAGAAAGGCAGACTTCTTTCTGCAGATTTTGAGACAAACCTACCCAAGGCCGTGATTCTCGCCGTTTAGCCGCCGTACTTCCTTGACACCGGTGGGCTCGCTCATGTTGATTAGGGCTTCGATTTTTCGGGATTTGCCTCGATCCCCTCTCGACTCACCATGAAGCCCGAAATTTTCCGCTGGACTCCAAAAATACATTTCGCGAGGTTTAGTTTCATTGAGTGGTCTCTTATATTGGCGAAGGTTTCGCGAAGGTCCACCAGGTGATCTGGCGACTTGATTTTACGACCATATCATCAATGTAGGCCTCCATGTTCCCGCCTATTTGTGTCCGAAAACTCGTTCACCATTCTTTGATAGGTCGAACTGCGTTCTTCGAGCCGAAAGGCATCATCTCGTAGTAATAGAGTCCACCGTCGCCCTAAAGGGTCGTCATCTCTTTGTCTTCATCGTCATTTTGACTTGGTGATAACCGGAATATGCATCCAGAAAACTCAGCGTTTCGAATCCGGCGATCCCGTCGACCATTTTGTCAATTCGAGGCAGCGCGTAAGGGTCTTTGGGGCAAGCTTTGTTCAAGTCTGTGAAGTCGACACACATCCGCCACTTGCCATTATGTTTCTTTACCATTACTACGTTTGCCAACCAGGTGGGATACTGAAGCTCTTTGATTATGCCTGCGGCCAGAAGTTTTTTAATCTCGCCTTTTATTGCGATCTCTTTTTCCCTAGAGAACTGTCGCGCTCTTTGCTGTATCGGCCTGAAGTTGGGGTCGGCACTTAGATAGTGCAAAGCGACCTCTGACTCTACGCCCCTCATATCTGTTACCTCCCACGCGAAGGCGCTCATGCCGCTTTCGAAGCCCGATCAATTCTTCCCTTTCTCCCTCGGTGGTCCGCGATCCTATTTTTATCCTTTGATCGGGATATTTGTCGTTTATTATGACCTCGACCAACTCGTCCTCAGCAGTGAAGTCAGGCTCGTCTCGAACTTGCAATGTTTCAACCTCCACTGCTTTTTCCGGCATTTCATTCGACGTGGCGACCTGATCCCGAACCAGGCAAAAACCATCCACTCTGAGTCGCTTGGAGCCGACCCTGTTCTTTGTCATATAATCGAGGAAAGATCCGGGTCGGCTGATGGCGACCCCAATCTCCTCCCCTATGTGAAATTTGACCCTTTGATGGGGAACGGACGCCACCATTTGAAATTTTTTCATGGCTGGGATCCCCAAGATAAGGTTGTAGTATGAAGGGAGATCAATGACTAGAAAGGTGATCATCTCGGTTCTGCATGGCTCGTAGTCACCCAAAGTGATGCTGAGGTCGACCGTTCCTTTAACCCGCACAGTGTCGTTGGTAAAACCCTCGAGCACCCCGAGGTAGGGTTTCAACTTAGCCTCTCCAAATCCGATCTGTTTTAAATTGTCGAAATATATGACGTCGCGACCAACCCCTGTGTCGATCATTACTCTGTTGACACCATGCTTGTCGTTTATTCCGACTTTGAGAATAAGAAGTACTTCCATGGGGCCCTCGCTTGTGGCCAATTCGCTTTTAGTGAACATGATTCCCTTCTCGTTCTCCCCCAATACTACCTCGCTTTTCAAAGCCGCGCGTATTAATCCGGTGCATCCGAGATTTCGGTTGATTGTTCTTTGGGGATATCCCCATGGATAACCCGGACCTCCTTCGATAGACGCGGGGGTGGCGACCTTGTCCGGTACCGGTGTTCCCGTCTCGCTTATACTTGGTCACCGGTCCTTCGCGGATTAACCTTTCTATCTCTCGCCTTAACGTGAAACATTCGTCCGTGATGTGACCGTGGTCCTTGTGATAGTCGCAGTATTTGGATTTGTCGCGACTATCGGGATCACCCCTCATAGGTTTGGGCTTGTCAAAATGTTCACGGATTTCGAACAATATTTGAGATGCTTTAGTGTTGAGCGGGGTAAAATTGTCCTCGCCGAATTTATAAGGCTTTTTTGTCTCGCGGTCGTGGTTAGCATCTCGCCCTTTTTCCTTCTTACGCTCTTCTCGCGCGATCCTCTTTCGTGAAGGTCGTTCGCTTTGGGCTTCGCCCTCCCCGAGGACGGCGCTTCGCTGACTCCCATCATTCGAGCCCTTTCCAACATTTCCCTAAGACCCGCTTTAGGGGGCCGCAGGTTGAACTCAATTTTCATTGGACCCTTGGCGATCCCTGTGAGGAAACATGTGACAACTGCATCATCCGGAATGTTTCTTGTCTGATCGTATATTCTGATGAAACGTTCATAATATTCTTTTCCGGACTCATATCCTCCCATGCGAACTTCGTATAGGTCCTCTATAGTTTTCTTTGGTCTACTCGCCGATTCAAACTCTCTGACGAATTTCTCGGAGAGATCCTCCCGACTTTTGCGAGCCGCGGGGAAGTCCACGTATCCAAGAGGCGGCCCTATCCCGCATGCTTCCGACTAAGGAGATGCACCGAGCGGATTTATTTTGGGTCGCCAGGGTGATGCGACCTTGGAAAGCGGTGAGCCAGTCGTTTGGGCAAGAATTTCCATTGTAGTAATTATAGCTGGGATAGCTAACCTTTTCGCGACCGGTAGGCAATGTTTCTGTAATTCTCTTGGCGAACACGTCGATTCCTGAGATTGGGGCGGCTCTCTCGGCTGGCCTTGACTTTTTCAAATCGGCGAGCTCGTTTTTCATTATCTCCATCTCGTTTCGCCCAAACGGGGTCGAAACCGGGTCGCGACGCCGCCCGTGTATTAGCCTTCTCGGCTCGCGCTCGACTCCCCGCGGTCTTCCGACTCCTCCCGACGAGCTCTTTTTTCACGGATAATTATGCAGGCGTCCGGTGCGTCCCTGTCTCGTCGGGGAAGAAATCCTTCCTCGGGAAGGCTGAGACGACTTGGGGCCGAGGCCTTGTCCTTCTCACCCAACCTTTTGAAAGCCGAACCTTTTTCGTGTGATTTTTCCTCCTGATGATCGCGATTTGGGAGAACCGAAGTCTGCACAACGTTTTTCCTGGGTCCTTTGCGGCCTGATGAGCGCACACTTTCTTCTATCTCGATCCCGTGAATCTGGCTCTGCCGACCCTTATTCACCGCCGCGGGAGCGATTTCATCTCTGGGGGGATTTGGGGGTCGTATCGACATTGGAGCTTGGCCTTTTGCTACCAGACGGGAATTGGCTAGGTACATAGTTTCCGCATACCTCGCGTATTCCCTTATTTCCGCGATCTCCGGATCTTCTTGGAGATCTGGCTCTGCCCTAGGGGTTGATCTCTGGCTTTGCTGCGATCGAGATGATCCTCTGATTCTCCCATCCAATGCCGCTACGACCTCTCTTGACTTAGCCTTCTGATTTATCAAATTTCGGGCATCGCTAGGGGCCGAACTCCCCTTTGTGATCCTTCCCCACCCGCTTGCGTAATCTCTTGTGTCTCTACCGCGACATCGCTTGTATATGTGTTTGTACAACGCCTCTCGCAGAGTTTGGGGGTTCGGTTGCTGTTCTTTGCTTCCAAATCATAGGTTATGACTATACTTGTGATTAGGACTCGCCTTGAGTCGGACTTCCCGGCAATCCGATATGTGATTTCTATATGATGGAGCCGGTCGTGAACTCGCCGTTTTTTGATTTTGTGTGGAGTTACGAGTGATGAAGCTTTCGTTTCCCGGTAACGGAGCCAACTGATGATGTATAAATCGTCACAGGTGTCCTTATGGTGTATAGACGGTGGATATCTAGCTGTACTAAGGTGGTGTGATACTCCGGCGGGTGTCGGTATGGAGGAAAAACAATGGACAGAGCTTTGGCTTGAAAGTGTAGTGTATATTTCATCCTCTTCTAGTTTACAATGACCACTCCTTTTTATAGAGGTGGGTAACTTAGGGAATAAGTAATCTATTAGACCTTTTACTAACAGCTAAGTTTAACTTAGATATTAAGTAAGACGAAATATCTAAGATACAAGTGGGGAAAAGATCTGGATCAACCGGCGGCCATCTCTCTGAGGTCGCAAGGAGCAAGCCTTTTCCTGCCTCGTCCCCTTGGCGCCCCTTCTTGACTTGCCTGGATGAGATCCACGGGATCTGTTGCACTTGCCTGGGGCCGCAAATGCTTTGGTCGCGGCGAGGTGAGACACCGTGGCCGCCCTCTTTGCGATCTATTCTGTCATGCCGGAGGATGGCCGCAGTGGGTTGTCTCCCACTGTTGAGGTGGTGGAATTATTTATACCCATCAACTTCATCTTTGTTTTACTTTGCACGAGTAAGAGTAAATGTCCACTTCTGAAGTAGTGGCGTATTAAGCGCATATTCTTTTATGAGCCACCATTTTAAGCACTAATGACTCACTTCCCTTGGTGTGTAGTCGATAGCATATTGCTTTGACTAGAGTTGACCCTGGCTTCATCACGAATCATGTTCCACCAACGCTTATTTAGGCAAAGGAATTTCGGATTCGGTGGTTTATCATGAGTGGGGCCGTGATGATAGTTAGATCAATGAGAGTTCACCCGCTAAGAAAGAGAAGTGCATTGAAATATATACATCTATATTCTCTTTGGCAAATATTTTAGTCGATGGAGCGTAAGACGCACGACTTTTGCATAGACCGATAAACGCGAGCCTAAGAGTTATCTATACTCGGTTCTCGATCCGCCTTGCCAGCTCAATTAATTAATAATTAACATGTTCGAGATTGGTTAGATCGAGTACGGGTTGATGTAATGTGAGATTGTCTGCATTCCTAAGCTATTGTGAAAGTTATTGCACACACACATTGGCTCATGATGTGAATAATGTTTAATGCGTTACTGATGGATATGAGTGGCACGATCTTGATCTTGACTTAGTGAGTCGTATTTGTTTTTAATTAACTAATGTACTGATCCAAGTGTTGTTTTCTTTTCGCCTTTTTGCTCGGGACGATCAAAAGCTAAGTGGGGGGTAGTTGATAACACCCTAAATGGGGCTAAATTACAATTTTGGTCCTCTAACTAGACACTTTTTCGATTTTGGTCCTGGATTTTCTCCGGCGACAATTTTAGTCCTGTAAGTGGTCTTTTTTTTTACAAAAATAGTCCTGAACGCCGGAAAGACCACTTACAGGACTAAAATTGGTTTTATCCGGTGACAATTTTAGTCCTGTTAGTTGTCTTTCCGGCGACAATTTTGCAAGAGCTCTTTTGTACATCACAATTGCAAAAGTTCATAGTTCTTGTGTTAACGTGTTTATTGCATTAAACGAAGAACGTTCTAGAAAGGAAATCAAATTTTAAATTCCGCTGCGTTAAACTAGTGATTTCCTAACAGAACACGTTTCTCATTCCAAAACATCGCCTTCCGGGTTCTCGAGTCACCTAAGTCCTGCAATAACATGTACGAACAAACACCACGCGTAATTCTACAAGACAAAAATGCTCGGAAAAGAGTCAAATATCACTAAAAAGGCGGAGTTTACTATCGATGTGACAGTTTAACTCCCCGTGTGCATAACTCTCGATATTACTCTCGAAACGGTCTATATCTACCCAAAACATGCCAATAAAGTGATAAACGGGGGTTAAACTGCACACCAAAGTACAGTAAAGTTGACTCCCATCAACCACCCCACACTTAGCCTTTGCTCATCCTCGAGTAAATTAGGCGCTTTAAAACAGACCAAGGGATCAACTTTAGAAACATGCATAGCACTCACGACATCAAGGTAAACGTAAAGCATACACTGAATGTAAACAACTCGACTCTAACTTATCACGAAAACGAAGTGTGTG
The DNA here is from genome assembly GCA_036785695.1 of Gentiana straminea. Taxonomy (NCBI): domain Eukaryota; kingdom Viridiplantae; phylum Streptophyta; class Magnoliopsida; order Gentianales; family Gentianaceae; genus Gentiana; species Gentiana straminea. The sequence goes on from JAVUPR010000450.1 coordinate 1,450,053, forward strand.
TGTGATATAAACCGAGGGCTACACTCAAAATGATTACCGGCTTCGAATACCGGCCAAATGACTATACAACTCACACCGGGCTAGAATCTCCACTAATCGAGGCAACCGAGGCTAAATACGGTCAAGTAGGACTTGAAGGGTTATAATGTTAAGCTCGGGATGAGGTTAATCGAAAGGAAATTTGGGACTGGAGAAAGAGAAAACACGAGTGAACCTAATCATCTCATTTACTTTCTATTTGAAAACATACTAAACCACACCAAACTCCTTCGATCCTTCTATACTCATTGATAAACATTCCGACCTCAACATCATATTTTTATTCACTTGAAACACTCCTTCTTTGACTTCAAACTTTATTCAACTTTCTCTTTTATTTCAATTTTTCTTTTCAAATTCAATTTTTTTCTCTTTTCATTCTTTTTTTTTCATTCTTTTTTCTCGAACCACAAGCCTCACATTAGATTTCTCGAGCTCCTCCCCTTCGTTATACTAGTTCGTACTAACCAACTCCTCTCAAAACACGCACCACTCCCACCCCACAATTGATTCAGAAAGTGTGTCTAAAGCAACAACTAAGTCCACTCGTAGGGTGATCAAAAGGAACGTGACCAATAATAAAGCTCAGGGTTAGGGTAATACAGGCTAAGTAACCAAACGGCTCTTTTCGGGCGGTGGTCAGACCGTCCTATCAAGGCTTAGAGTGGTTACGAGGGTATAATGTTGGGATTTTGGCTTATTTGGCTCTGGTCGGGTCAAAGAAGCGCTAGGACTCTCATCCCGTATCCGGCCTAGGTAAACCTCTCTATTTCGCCTCGAAACTAGTGGTGTAAGTGTGTATAGTAGCCAAGCTAAGCATAACCACGGTTCTATGTGCACTAAAAGGGTCGTATCATGATAAAGTAAAGTCGCCCTGCACACATTACTCGACTACTAAGGCATTTACAAACTCCATCGGGAGAAACATGCATATAACGCGGTGTTAAACCGTGAAAAGTTTTAAAATTTTAAGCCACGAATTGACTTGAAAACGGACATTAACTAAGCATATCACAATTACTGGCACATTCATCAATCGAAACAAGACAATGCTAAGTCGTATCCATCCCCCACTTCGAATGAAGCACTATCCTCAGTGTGTGAATGAGACAGAAGAGAAAGGCGTAGCTTTTAAACCCGGCAGAAAGGCGCTATCGAACCCCGTAACAGCCTCATGTAAGCATGACCCGAACCCCTATATCAAAATAGACAGAACAACGTAAAGCATGCACGGGACATGGTCGCATGCCAAAATATCGAAAAGGGATATGGGGATAGAATAACTGTAAGGCCCTGTTACGTCAGAAAACTCGATATACAATGTAACGCACAACAATGGATTGCTATAGATGGATAAATAACCCCTACGGGTAAAGCACAGAACATCTACGCATAAAAGGAAAAACCACAGAGGCATATAATAGAAAAACAACATCCATAGTGCATACAAATAAAATCCAAGACACGAATGAAAGTAGTAGTATGCCTTAAGGCTTACAAAACCCATCAAAATGAAATAGTAGCATCTCAAAACTGACAGTAGCATCAGAAGTAGGACAAAAGTGTCAAATAGGCTAGACAGCTCCTAACCAACCCGAACACCGGGCACAAACTACAAAAGAAACAACATATATAACAAATAAAATCATGTATGTCCTGGTGTATCATCATCAAAAGCAAGTGCAAATAGCGTATACCCAAAAACCCTTAGATCACCTTTTATTCCAAACAGTCTTATTATGGCCGGGTTGCCTCCTCCCAAGCGCCTTTGTTTTACGTCGTTGGCTCGACTTATTGTATTTCTAAAATAAGATAGGGTGCCGAGTTTATAGTCTTCGGCAAGACTCGTATCCCCCAAATTTTACATTTGACTCAACGAGCATCCTAGGGATACTTTCACTACTCACTCCCTCATTGGGCATCTCACAACTCAGAGGGCTCTCCTCAAATACTTCCAACCTTTGGACTTCCTCCGCGTGCCCCAATCATTTCCGGGTGCTTAATGGGGTTGTAGACATTAAAGGTGACAGTCTCATCATCCACTCTCATTGTAATCTCACCCTTTTGGATGTCTAGCAAAGTCCTACCCGTAGCCAGAAAAGGTCTACATAATAGAATCGGGGTTTGACTAGCCTCTTCCATGTCTAATATTACGAAATCAACCGGAAAGACAAGCTTACCTACCTGAACCAGAACATCCTCAACAACTCCCATGGGGCACCTAAGTGACCTATCCGCCATCTGCAGGGTCATATTTGTTCGTTTTAGCTCACCTAGGCCCATGCTCTCATATATCCTCCTAGGCATCAAGCTTACACTTGCACTTAAGTCATATAACACCTTAGGGAATAACTTCCGTCCTATGGTGCAAGGAATGGAAAAACTACCCGGATCCTTCAATTTAAGGGGCAGCTTATTCTGAAAAACAGCAGAGCACTCCTCATTCAAACAAACTATTTTCTCATTTTAGCTTTATTAGACAAAATCCCTTTTAAAAATTTAACATAAGATGGCATATGAACAAGCGCGTCCACAAGTGAGATATTTATCTCTACTTTTCTCAGGATATCGAGAAACTTGTTTTGCTTTTGAGAAATTATTGGCTTTGTAGGGCTACGAGGGGGGTAAGGTAATTTAGATAAATCAAAGGATTTTTTCACGAATCCATACCTGAGTTGTTCGTACCTTCCCCTGATGTGTCTGACCGCTTTTTTGGTTCCGCATTCGGCTTCTCCACCGCTTTCTCTATCTCAACAGCTCCTGTCTCCTTATCAACCACCACCCACTCTTCATCTCCTGCTCTAGTCTTCTCCATCCTTTTACTCTTCTGAACCTCAGGTGCCTCGATGTCACTACCCACAACTTTACCACTTCTTGTACAGATGGCGTTCACTTGCCCTATTTATGTCTCTAAATTCCTTACCACAGCTTCCAAGTTTACATGGGCGTTTCTCATCTCCTGCAATTCCTTGTTCACATCCCTATTATTCTTCGTTGCATCTAGCAATGCGTTCTTTGTTGCTTCCAACTTTTTCTTAATTTCAGCCATTTCTCTCTCTTTCTTTGCAATTTCTAGATCTCTTTCGACTGCCGCCAACTCTCTTCTCATTGCCTCGAACTCAGTTTCAACCTTGCCTCTTTCCAAATCCCTAGCCTCATCTTCTTCATTCAGATAATTCTTTTCTTCGGTAACTTTATCTTTCTTTGACCAATCAACCCCAGATCTCTGCTACTTCTGGTGAATACTGTATTCACTTCCCTCAGATTCTGTTCAGTATTTCTTGGGAGGCCACCTCTCAAATTTTTCTTCAATGTAGTCGTGATTTGACCCTTGGGTTTCTAAGTTCCGGATAGCGGAGTGGGTCTTTTTGCTGATTTTTGTTCAACTCGGATAGTACTATCCAACTTTTTATTCGAGTCTTTTGAGCACCAGAGTTATTCGATTGCTGATTATTTTGGTTGTTCTGGTGGAGATGAGCATTCGGATGCTGGTAGGTGCCAGAATTATTGTTTCTCGGCGGTTGGCTTGCTTGCTGATTGCCATGCTAGCCCTGGTTCTGGTTCCATCCCTGATTCTGCCCCCAATTCGGACCTTGATGTTGTTGTTGGCCTTGTTATTGAGCTTGCTGATTCTGGTTGTTCGGATAATTTCCTTGGTTATTCTAGTAATTCTGATTCTGGTCCCAAGGCCTATTGGATGAACCTTGAATTGGCCTAAAGCTTTGACCCTGATTGGAAATGTGGTTCCAATTCTGATGGTGGTTTTGATTCCAATTCTGCCCCTGATTCCAACCTTGACCTTGCTGACTCTGATTCCATTGTCCTCCACTACCTTGTCCAACATAGCTCACATCATATTGCTGTGAATCATCACCCATACCATACTCCATTGACGGCCCTTGCTGATTCTCGAAATTCTGATTCCACTGCTGTTGCTGACCAAACTCTTGCTGATTCGTATTCATCTGCCCCATTGCATACACACTCATCTTTTGCTGATCATTTTGGTTTCCAAATGGTTGTTGTCTTGGGGAAATGTCAACTGTTGTGGGTAAGTGAACTTCTTCGATGATGTACACTTCAATGCTGAGTGTCCACCCCCACAAAGTTGGCATTGCTCTGCCTTCTTTCTCGCCAACTCTATTTGGTCCATCTTCAGTACCATTTCTTGCATCTTGTCATGCATGGCTGTCTCTCTATCAAGCTCTTCTTTCAGATACTTTACACTTTCCACGGGGCTTCCTTCTTTTTCCTACTAAACCCCCATTGTCCTTCCCTATCTGCCATATTCTCAATCTGTCTCATAGCTTGTTCTAGTGGCAGATTCATAATATCTCCTCCACTGGCGGCATTCAGCTTGTTCTGGTCCACTGGCTCTAAGGCCCTGAATAGTATAATAACTTGCTCAACAATAGAAAACCCGTGTGGAGGGCATCTCTTCAGTAGACCCCTAAACCTCTCATATGTCTCTTTCAAATCTAAAATCTTCGCCGGAGGAAAATACTTCCTCAAGAACACTCTCACTACATCCGCCCATGTATGCAACGAATCATTGGGCAGTGAATCATACCAATCCTTAGCAGCTCCTCTAAGTGCAAACGAGAAAACTATCAACTTTATCGCCTCGTCGCTAACCCCATTATACTTCATCGTCCCACAAATATGGAGAAAATGATCCTGAAAGCTGTTTGGGTTTTCAGTTGACTTCCCGTGGAACAGAGCATGTTCCCCCAACATGTTCAAGATATTCTGCTTTATGTCCATGTTGTTGGCTTCGATAGGCGGCACTCGAATTGGATTGTGCCCTGTGACTTCCTGTGGAGTAGTCACATAATCCCGATAGACTCTCGGTCCTTGTACCTGCTGAGCCCTCTGTGGCTGATAATTCTATTGTTGATTAAACCACTGCATAGGTGGTTGATGATTATATGTGTTTTGGAACCCCTGTTGATTTCCTTGATCCCTTAGCATATGTAGTAAGCGGTTCACAGTGTCTTGGTCGAGTTCTGGGCGTTCTGTCCAACCCCCGTTCTGTGATTGAATTGTGGGGTGACCAACTGTTGTAACACTGTATTGTCTCCCCGGCAGTGTTGCATTACCACCAGTAATATTTGAGGTCTGCTCTTGTGTATTATGTTCCTCGATGGGGTCTTTTCCATTTCTACGAGATGTTATATCATCCATTTCTTCGGATGAATCTGATATTGAGCTTTCTACTACCTTTTCTTCTTCAAACAAAGGGTTCGGACTAGCGATCAGGATCTCTCCTCGGCTCTGACTGTTTCTGTGACGTGCGTAAGCTTTAATTTCTTCAATCGGTTTGATAAGAGGTTCTTTGGAGCTTCGGGTCATTCACTGTAAAATATAAAAAAACAAGAAAAAAAATAAAACGACCTAAGCCCAAGCTTTCGGCCAACTTATAAGATATTAAACGTTACTCCCCGGCAACGGCGCCAAAAATCTTGATAGCAAAATACTTAAGCGCTAACTTTCACCGACAGAGTATCGGGTCAACGGAAGTATAGTGGTCACAAGGTCGAATCCACTTGGAGTAATGTCTAAGTACCAAAGATGACGTAGAACTTAGTTCAGGTCAAAATAATGGTGGATGATATTAAACTAATGCAAAAATAAAGATGAAACTACCGGTTCTAGTTCTAAGTATTAAAAGGCATAGCCGAACTATGATCCCACGAGCTACTTTTACCCCTAAGGAAGGACTTGACAGGGAGCGTGTCTTAACCGACCTACCTATCCTAAGTAGTTTAACGACATCCACGGGTGCCAACTCCTAATTCTAGTGATTAGACTGAACAACTCCATCCAACCACCCTATGTGAAGCTAACCGACTCTCCCTTTAGAAAGCCGATAATCCTAACATGATTATGCTTTAGAGTTGCTCGAACAACGATAACAAACCTCTGTATTGGAAATGGTCCTAACAACTAGGCCGAATCTATGCAACGATCCCAAAACCCCTTTTCCCACATCTCACCGCAAAATACATCTATAAGTTCGATGTGTGTGGCAGTGAACTAGGTGATCAATCTAATTCAAAGATGTTAAAATAAGTTTTAGGACGTGGATTAATCGTTTAAACATAATATTACGCACTACACAACTCCCATCTCATCCTCTTAGGGTTTTCGCTCACTTTCACATAATTTGGCTACACAACTAATTAGCTACTCATGATTATGCTAATGACGGAATAAAGAAAGGAAACATGCTAGAAATAATAAAAGAGAAATAAATTATTACCATATAACCGCAGAAAATCTGATCTAGAAAAGTATGAAGAAATAATTGCACCAAAAAGTTGAATCTTTTGTTCTTGGAAGGTAAATCTAAGCTATAACAAGTGTGTAGAATCAAAGGATGTAATCTATGGCATCAAAGGATTGAAGGATGATCAAACTACACTAAAATCGCACCAAAATCGCCTAAGAAGAGTCTAAAGTCGGCCAAGAATAATCAGGGGCTGAATAAGCTGCATATTTATAGTGTAGGGTAGAAATCTGCTTCAGTCGGTCTCAAACGCCAGTTTGCATCCTTGCAAATGCTAGTTTGCCTGGAAATCTTGATGATATTAGGGTTTCGTCTTCAGCGAACTAGTGTTTGCCTTGCCTTGAACACCAGTTCATGGATTGTGCCTTGAGGGACAAATGCCAGTTTGAGGTACTTGGACGCTCGTTTGTCTTGAAGCTTCCTTGAGTTGGGCCGAACCCATCCAAACGATAGTTTGGGGAAATTTGGACGCTCGGTTGTCCAAAACTCTAACTTTCAGTATTTTATGCCAACTTTGTTAACGCCAGTTTGCATTGGCCAAACGCCAGTTTGAGGTGGGCTTGAGTCAAACGCCTGTTTGAGGTAGGGCAAACGCCAGTTTGCCTTGATTTCACTCCAAACTTGACTTTTCCTCACTTTCATGCTACTTTCGTGCCACGAACACGTTTCTCATTCCAAAACATCGTCTTCCGGGTTCTCGAGTCACCTAAGTCCTGCAATAACATGTACGAACAAACACCACGCGTAATTCCGCAAGACAAAAATGCTCGAAAAGAGTCAAATATCACTAAAAAGCCGGAGTTTACTATCGATGTGACAGTTTAACTCCCCTGCGCATAAATCTCGATATTACTCTCGAAACGGTCTATATCTACCCAAAACATGCCAATAAAGTGATAAACGGGGGTTAAATTGCATACCAAAGTACAGTAAAGTTGACTCCCATCACATGACGATGAAAAAAAGCCTTCTCATTTTTATTTGATCATCGAAAAGAAAAAAAAACTTGATAAAAAAGATTAACCATAAATTAATGGTTATGATTTTACATGATTTATAACAATTTCCTCCATATTTATATAATTTGCATAGAAAATGAGCGTTTAATCGATTTATTGAGCAAATGAGGTTTTAAACGGTTTAATTGCAAAAGTGGTTGATTTATGTGTTTTATCGTCGATTTTATGTTTATTTGGATGTTGTTACACTTTGCAATATTTTTGATGTTTTGTAGATACATATTTTCGATTTAAAAGATGATAAGGTTTGGATTTTAAGCACTTATATATCATTTCGAGTCATTAATTTCTAAGTTTTATCAAAATATATAAGTAGTAGTTATCTATCTATCCAGATATATATATATATATATATATATATATATATATATATATATATATATATATATATATATATATCAAAGGAAACAAAATATTCCTTTGGGACCCCCAAATATTCCTCGCCCCACCAAATATACCCTTTGTCTTTTGCTTGTCTCTTTTGTTTTTTTTCTCTCGATGATATATATATATACTGTACTGTTAAAACTTTTATTGTCAGAAATACTCGTCGTTCGTTTCTTTATGTTCAGGAAAAAAAGATAAGATTTACTGCGGAGACGGAACCGAAGATTGAATCACGAGACGAGAGTTTTGCCTGACTGAAGCTAAGAGGAGACAAAGAGAATCTTTTAGAGACAAAAGGAATATTTGATGAAGAAGACATGTTTTGGAGTCCTAAAAGATGGATTTTGAGGAAGAGAAGAAGATGCCACGAGTTTACGAGATCAACGGATCAATATTTTCCAACGCACTTCTACCGTAACCTGTTTTCGATGGAAATTTGACCCGACTTAGAGGCATTTTCAGGGGACGAGGTCTTGATGAAAGTTGTAGATACTGAAACGAGCTTTCCAACGCATTTTGAATCACGTCAATCGGAGGTCTACAACTCAAGTTATGATTTTTTTCCGAACAAATTTGAAAAAACGGATTTGTTCGGAGATATTTATTTGCACCTCCAAGCCTCCCTAACAAACTCCAAGCCTATCTAACAAACTCATCATTACTCCAAGCCTACCCAACTAACTCCTAGCCTCCCTCAAATGATACCTCCCTTATATCACCTCCCTTATACACCTCCCATTATATATACACACCTCCATCACCATACATGGAGAGAACATATCCATCATAAGGCATTACACATATTCTTGAGAGAGCAGCCGCACTTTGGAGCTTGAAGGCCGGTCACCCGAGCCTTGTGCTCGGGTGATCCGAAGTTAGATTAGGTTATTATTATTATTATTATTTTTTTGTTTTTCGTTTCTTCTATGATGAATAAGGCTAAGGCGACCATGATCGAGCTATGTGAAGCTTTTTCCAATTCGCAACTTTTATTTCTTTTCATGGATGATCTTGTAAGTTTTGTTTTGAATTGTTTCTTTTCTATGTTTATACGTATCTTGCATATAAATCGAGAGATGATTGCATGATTTGATACTACCGTATGACGAGAGTCGGTGTAGACTAGATCACCGTAGGAAAGACTAGATCTTTAACCTATACATAACGAGAGTTCGTAGGTTAAATATCTAGGTTTACGAGAGAGCCACAATTTGATTAATTCGTTGCAAGATTATCTTAGATTGAAATTGAGGGATATCACCGTTACCGGAAAGATGGGATTTTTCATGTGTTTATTTCATTACGTTGTTCTTGTTTGCTTTCATGTTTTGTATGCCGTATGTTAATCGAATTTAGATAACGAGAGTTGATAGATTCGTTAGATTGCCATGAGAGAGATTAGCAATAATTATCCCAACAAACGAGAGGCTGAGGGGTAATGTTGTTAGATTAGGATTTCATCCGTATCTTTGATTTGTATCGATATTAGTTAAGACCGGGAGGTAAACTAATTAAGGCGTGATAAATCGAGAGAGGAAACGTTTCTTTAGATAAGATAATAATCCAAGATAACTTGTGAATGAATGTTTGTCTATCTTATTTCTTTCGGTGGGGTGATGGTTGTTGGAAATTGGTTGATCATTGTTTGTTCATGTTTGTTCAGTGTTAGTTAGTTTTACCGTTTTCCTAGATGTAGTTTTATTTATGTTTGTCCGCAATTATCTTTCCCGGCTTTGGACCGACAATCCTCTCGTCCATTTTTATTTTTTTGTTTTAGTTTTCGAGTTAGAAGAATTAATCGAACTAGATTTAATGACCCGATTCTCTGTGGGATCGACCTCGTACTCCGAACGCACTACCTACGATTGACCCGATCCAATGTCGGTTAAAAAGTGAGTTTTGCATTAGGTTTTCGAGTTTTATAAATTTTATTTTGATAGTAGCAAAAAACGCTTATCAAAAGTGGCGCCGTTGCCGGGGAATCGGTGTTTTGTTGAATCTAGTTGAGTTAATTTTTCGAAATTGTTACGATTTGTTTGTTTTATTTTTCGTTTTCAATAAAAGTAGCGTTAAACAAATTGAGAGTTTTTATTTTTGCCGTGTTTCGATGACCGTTGGGTTAAGAATGTGCAAAAAGTTTTTTACTCAATTTGTGAAACGTGAATTATATGTTTTTATGTAACCTAATCTAACCTCTGTGCTATAATTTGATGGGGCTGCGGTGTTTTTGATATATGATGTGTGATGATCTGTTAAGCTTTTAGGGTTGCTGTGATTTTTCCTGCAATTTTGTGCATATTCGTTGTTGGACGAGCGTTCAAGGTAAGTGAACGTCCGTCCAGTTCATATCTACAGGTGGACGAGCGTCTGATTTGTTGGACGCCCGTCCGAGGGAGAAATCACAAGGTGAACGTTCGTCCGGTTTGTTGAACGCCATCCGTGTTCCATATGATTCATCTATGCATGTTATAGTTAATGTCGGGTCTCGTATGCTATAACTTTTCTGATTGTTATTTAGTAGCTAATGTCGGTTTCCGTAGGCTACATATCTTTATGATGAATCTTTTAAGCTTTGAGACTTATGTGCTTTCTTTGTATTTTTATAACTGATATGGGTAGCTACTGTCGGTTTTCCGTTGCTACGTCTTTGGCCATATGAGTTATATCTGTTTAGTATAGATAACTGTTGGTTTCCATAAGTCTATCACCTTTGATGAGTCTTAAGGCGCGTCTACACTGCATGTAATGAATAGTACTGTCGTTTATCGTAAACTGTCATTATGTGGTAGACGTTTATTATATACATGTCATGTTGCTAATGAGTGGGCTAGTTTTCTTGCTTTTATTTTCTTTTATTTTTGCATATCATTTAGATGCATATCATTTAGTAACATGTCATCTAGTTGCATTGTTTTTCTATTTTTCTTTTATTTTTCTTGAGCGTAGTTAACTCGTCGGTTTCCGTAATACTACCTCGTTTTTATTTTGTTTCGCACGGGCCGTAGTCACCGTAGAGTTGTCAAGTGGTCAACTTGCTCAAATTTCGAGCCTCGTCGAATTTATTTTTATTTATTTTATTTTTAGGATTGCATGTCATGTAGGCTGCATTATAGTATACTTTCATGTAGTTGCACCTAGCCTACTATTTTGTAATGTTCCATGTATATGTCCATCCTTATATGAGCTTAATCTGAAAAAAATCTCTGACTTCTTTTCCATATGTTTTACATGTTATAACCCTTTGTTCCCCGAGATGTTTCCGTGTTTTTCAAGTGGTGCAGGTACCATTAATCGCTGTTTTTTGTCAAGCTACTTTGGAAGTCGTTGCTGGAAAAGGACTCCATATGACATCACCATTGTTGTCCTCTTCAGCCACTCTTCGAATCAATACCAAATCAGCTAAGTTTCTTTAACCGTTCTGTAATTCTGCACAACCTGAGGACATGTTGTGATTTAAGTGTGGGGGAGGGAATAGTCGGTTATATGTATCTACCATTTGCTTAAATTATTTTGATTCTATGCTAAATGGGCTAAATTTTCAAATTTTTGTTTAGTCCGAGTAAACAATGCATATCTTTGTTCGTTATTTTTATAGTCATTGATGCTGTATACCATATGTTTAGTAAGTTGGTTGTTTCACCCAATATATTTTTCACAAGCCATAGTGAATGATGAGCTAAATTATAAAGCTATACCCCTTTTTGATTAGTGATTTTTGATTATCTTATAAGTCATGTGCTTAGTGCTAACGTACGTATCGTGAGAATTATGATAGTTTGTGTTTATAGCCAGAGTATGATATATTGTGAATATCTGAACGTTTGAATGTGATAAGTGAAACATAACTAATGTTCTTGCACAATAATTAACAAATAAATCATTGCTTGAGGTGTTATGCTCGCAGGTTTGAATTGCTTTTAGCATGTTAACCACCGCCCGCCGTAAATCTCGAAAAAGTAATCAATTGTGTGTGTCGAAAGTCGGTCGATGATTTGAGTGCGGTAGGGAATTATCTCGAAATGTCCTATACCACTATGATGACCAAAGCTCACGACAAATAAAAGTCGCCTTATGATTTGAGTAGATAGGGATTATCTCGAAATGTCCTATTCTAGTATGACGGGCAAAAGCTCATTCTGATGTGTGTTGAAGAAAAAAAAAAAGAGAGTAAAAAAAAAAGTGAAATAAAAATCGAAAAAATTTATTATTATGAATAAGTTAAGGACTTAGTTATCATATACCTTATCCCCAGTATAATGTGACAGATATGTTGTAGGGATTATCCTCTGAGTATATCAGAAAGGCCCTAGATATATTCTATCATTCTTTTCGGGATATGTCACGTTTTGTAGGGTACATCTTATAAGTATCATTTATCTCTAGTTGAAGAGGGTATTTGCTAGTTGCTTGAAATTTTCGAGTTTGGACTTAGTGGAAGTTTTCTATGGCTATGCACACACACTAGGGTGAACCTCTGATTTATTGAATATATGTTGTATTTGCTGAGGTGTCTATCTTTTCCGAGCCTTGATTCTTGTTTTGTTTTGCTCGGGACGAGCAAAAGCTAAGTGTGGGGGAGTTGTTAAGGGTGATTTTACATGATTTATAACGTTATATTTTATAACGATTTCCTCCATATTTATATAATTTGCATAGAAAATGAGCGTTTAATCGATTTATTGAGCAAATGAGGTTTTAAACGGTTTAATTGCAAAAGTGGTTGATTTATGTGTTTTATCGTTGATTTTATGTTTATTTGGATGTTGTTACACTTTGCAATATTTTTGATGTTTTGTAGATACATATTTTCGATTTAAAAGATGATAAGGTTTGGATTTTAAGCACTTATATATCATTTCGAGTCATTAATTTCTAAGTTTTATCAAAATATATAAGTAGTAGTTATCTATCTATCCGATATATATATATATATATATATATATATATATATATATATATATATATATATATATATATCAAAGGAAACAAAATATTCCTTGGGACCCCCAAATATTCCTTGGCCCCACCAAATATACCCTTTGTCTTTTCTTTGTCTCTTTTTTTTTTTTCTCTCGATGATATATATATATACCGCATCGTTAAAACTTTTATTGTCGAAATACTCGCGTTCGTTTCTTTATGTTCGGGAAAAAAGATAAGATTTATGCGGAGACGGAACCGAAGATTGAATCACGAGACGAGAGTTTTCTTCGATCGAAGTAAGAGAGACAAAGAGAATCTTTTAGAGACAAAAGGAATATTTGATGAAGAAGACATGTTTTGGAGTCCTAAAAGATGGATTTTGAGGAAGAAGAAGATGCCACGAGTTTACGAGATCAACGGATCAATATTTTCCAACGCACTTCTACCGTAACCCGTTTTCGATGGAAATTTGACCCGACTTAGAGGCATTTTCAGGGGACGAGGTCTTGATGAAAGTTGTAGATACTGAAACGAGCTTTCCAACGCATTTTGAATCACGTCAATCGGAGTGTCTACAACTCAAGTTATGATTTTTTTTCCGAACAATGAAAAAACGGATTTGTTCGGAGATATTTATTTGCACCTCCAAGCCTCCCTAACAAACTCCAAGCCTATCTAACAAACTCATCATTACTCCAAGCCTACCCAACTAACTCCTAGCCTCCCTCAAATGATACCTCCCTTATATCACCTCCCTTATACACCTCCCATTATATATACACACCTCCATCACCATACATGGAGAGAACATATCCATCATAAGGCATTACACATATTCTTGAGAGAGCAGCCGCACTTTGGAGCTTGAAGGCCGGTCACCCGAGCCTTGTGCTCGGGTGATCCGAAGTTAGATTAGGTTATTATTATTATTATTATTTTTTTGTTTTTCGTTTCTTCTATGATGAATAAGGCTAAGGCAGCCATGATCGAGCTATGTGAAGCTTTTTCCAGCTGCAACTTTTATTTCTTTTCATGGATGATCTTGTAAGTTTTGTTTTGAATTGTTTCTTTTCTATGTTTATACGTATCTTGCATATAAATCGAGAGATGATTGCATGATTTGATACTACCGTATGACGAGAGTCGGTGTAGACTAGATCACCGTAGAAAGACTAGATCTTTAACCTATACATAACGAGAGTTCGTAGGTTAAATATCTAGGTTTACGAGAGAGCCACAATTTGATTAATTCGTTGCAAGATTATCTTAGATTGAAATTGAGGGATATCACCGTTACCGGAAAGATGGGATTTTTCATGTGTTTATTTCATTACGTTGTTCTTGTTTGCTTTCATGTTTTGTATGCCGTATGTTAATCGAATTTAGATAACGAGAGTTGATAGATTCGTTAGATTGCCATGAGAGAGATTAGCAATAATTATCCCAACAAACGAGAGGCTGAGGGGTAATGTTGTTAGATTAGGATTTCATCCGTATCTTTGATTTGTATCGATATTAGTTAAGACCGGGAGGTAAACTAATTAAGGCGTGATAAATCGAGAGAGGAAACGTTTCTTTAGATAAGATAATAATCCAAGATAACTTGTGAATGAATGTTTGTCTATCTTATTTCTTTCGGTGGGGTGATGGTTGTTGGAAATTGGTTGATCATTGTTTGTTCATGTTTGTTCAGTGTTAGTTAGTTTTACCGTTTTCCTAGATGTAGTTTTATTTATGTTTGTCCGCAATTATCTTTCCCGGCTTTGGACCGACAATCCTCTCGTCCAAATTTATTTTTTTGTTTTAGTTTTCGAGTTAGAAGAATTAATCGAACTAGATTTAACAGCCCGATTCTCTCGTGGGATCGACCTCGTACTCCGAACGCACTACCTACGATTGACCCGATCCAATGTCGGTTAAAAAGTGAGTTTTGCATTAGGTTTTCGAGTTTTATAAATTTTATTTTGATAGTAGCAAAAAACGCTTATCAACAATTAAATAAATAGTCCCCGAAAACGGCGCCAAAAACTTGATCGCGTGTAAGTCGCTTAACACACACAAAATACTTGCAAGAGTACTAGGTCAATCGTAGTATAGCAAGGGCGAGTCAAAGTCGATCCCACATAGACTATTGTTTAATAATGCTAAATACAACCACAATTTATAGGTCAACCGGATAGGGGTGGTCATTGTCCAACATAAAGGAACAGTAAATAAAAGGGATGAAAATAAACCAATCATCAATCATGTATCGAAAAGGCATTAACCAAACTATTCGTAACTAATCTCCCCTTAATCCTCATCTGATCCATATTTGTAATTAAGCTACGGGTGCAATTCCTAAACCTATCTACTCCGACAATGGCAGTAGATAATCTATACGCCAGCTACCTTCCTTAATTGGTCCGTAATAGCCCATACGCATAAAGAACTAGAATTACCGATATTGAGCGCTAACTCATACCGCAAACCCGCCTAGACAGCTGTCAACATTGACCAGCACGTTCCTAGGGTCCATCAAGATATTGTCCTAATTAACACTTCACTAACAGATCTTCATGTTAATTTACGATAACATGAAAATAGTTGATTAGGCTACTAACATGTAAATTAAACCTTATCGATCAACGTAGCTGACGCCGAACCACAGAATTAGGATTTACTAGGTATTCAGATCTAGCGATAAAGACCTTCACAGATCTGAAGAGCGCAACCCATAATTCTGGATTTCATATTAACGAATCGAATAAATATTAAAGTTTGTTTAATTAATTCATAGATGATTAGATGCAAGCATGATCTAGATCTAGCACAAGAACAATCATGAATCTAAAAAAGAAATTAAACATTGGAATAGATCTTACCCCTGACGAAGAACATATATACTTTTCTATTCTCTCTCCCTCCAGCGATTCAAGACGATCCATGAAGATCGTAAACCAAGCACAATTCAATAATGAAAGACTCGTGACTTATTTGCAAGAAAAAAAAAGAATTTATAACCAAAAGACTCATTGTATCTAATTTATGAATAGATCTATGAATGGAAGATGAATACAATTTCACAGCTCTTAATGGCTTTATATAGGTGTATAAACCGACTTAGGGGTAAACCCAATGCTTGGAGGACATGAAAACGCGTTTCGGGAAGATTCTGGGCCTCGGTAAACCGAGGGTAACTCCTAGTTTACCGGGGGTATTTTTGTCTTTTTCCTGCTGCCGACTTAACTTGGAATACCCTAGGCCCAACTTCGGTATTTGGACCATAACTTGTCCTAAGTAACTCTGATTTGGGTGATTCAAAGTGTGTTGGAATCCCTTTTTCAAGGCCTACAACTTTCATGAAGAAGTCCGAGCCCAATGCATCTTGTAAAGCTTCGTAAACTGCATTGCAGATCACCAATCAGATTGTCGGGTCCAATCTCCACTCGAAACACTTCAACCTTCAGCTCGGTTCAGTTCTTTATCGATTAAATCTCTCCTTCAGCCCAAATGATGCTTCGAACACTCATCCATCTGTCAATAAAATCATAGCACACATAGTAGTTTCTATTTCAAGCAAATAACGCAGAAAATGCACGGTTAATACGCATAATATCAATTTCGTCACCCATGACGTGGCTTAATGACATTTAGCTAATTAACCCATGATTTCATACATATTATCCCCATTGAGAACACAAAATCCGGGGTAGATTGATGGTAAATAATGGTACCAATTTGACCGTCATCAGTGATCATACGGTAGTGATTGGGTGTGATATTGAAGCATGCGGAGTATACAAGTTAGCTCGTCCAGGATTCACGTATCCTGTGATTGTGATTGAATATCCGAAATGGCCTTCTTATAAGGAATGTCTAGCTCTCGAGAATCTTTGCAAAGTGGGAGTAAATGTGTTATTCCGAGAGAGCATGATATCCATATTATAAGATACGATCGTTAATGTATTGACACTTGAGATACGATCGTATAGATATTATTATTGTGATAGGATTATAATTTACACGGTAACCGTTTCACATGAAAGGTAGTAGTCATTGAATTTGACTCTTCCGATGATTGGGGGTCACGATGTGTTGCTATACGCTATCCCGTGATCGTTAGGTGTGAATGGCATTTTCGTAATTTTCACTTTATGTCTACGGCCAACATATTCGGAAGCCTATCAGGTCTCACACATATGAACATTAAGTCGGATTAAAATGCGGTTATAGTTGATAACCAAATAAGGAAAATTTATCTCTAGACTATAAAGGTTATAGTAGTAAATTAATATGGTGGTATTTATTTATTATGAATAAATAAAATACAAGATATTAATTATACATAAATTATATTAAATAAAGAATATTCCGGATGCCAAATATTGGTAATTTGGGGCGCCACATTCTAGGGTATAAGATACACTTAGATTGTGCACTTAATTAATAAGATTACCATAATATTAATATTGGATATTAATTGATTTTAGAAAAATAGATTTATGATAATAAAATAAATATATTCAATATAAGATATTGGAAATATTTAGATTTTATTTGATATAAGATATTATAATAAAAAAGATAAATCAATCTAAGTGATTTTCCTTATTTTATTGGGAAAAAGTTTTTTATCTTTCATCTATCTTCTAGAAGCTAATCTCAATCAGTTTGAGAGAAGGGAGGGGCGCACCATACCTCTATATAAGAGGAGGTTGGCTAGCTCTTTTGTATTATCACAATTCCAAGAGCTAATAGTTCTTGAGTAAAATAGAGAGCTTCTAGTAGAGAGTTAGAGAGAGAGAAAAAGGCCGGTCTAGCAGCCAGATTTTTCTGATAGCAATCCAAGAAGGATTCCAGCGAGGAGTTCGTGTGGATAATCGATAGAGGCCGGATGCGTGGACGGCTTGCGCACAGTACTACTCTCCGTTGACGGTCAAAGCTTCGATCTTGTAGATCATCCAAGGTATATACCGTCAAACTACTTAACGTGTTTATTGTATTAAACGAAGATGATCTTGGGATAGGAAATCAAAATTTTAAATTCCGCTGCGTTAAAATAGTGTTTTCCTAATAGTTGACCCTGTGTAAAGATTCTGTAAAGCATAATCCAAAATCGACGTTGTCGGCCTAGTAAAGCACGTTCATACAAGAGGTTTCTTCCTAGGCGTAGGGGTGAAGGAAGCCTTCGCCAGAGTGACCAGTTTCTTCACATCTAGTTAGTCGACTCAGGAAGGCCTTGTATGGAATAACAAACTACTGCCCAGCAAACTAGTTCAATCTAAAGAAGACAGAGTCAAAACCCAATGGATCGAATCTATGGGTGGAATTAGAAGAGGGGCTATATAATTAAATAAAGTCATTCATAGCGGTGCCACACTATTTCGATAAAAATGGTGTTAGAGTCTTTAAAGTAGAGAATCTGTTAAGAGACACTGATGCAAGTGCTTTAAGGAACCGATGTCCTCATCAGGACCCTATCAAAGGTTCTACAAGCGAGCTCAAATCTCACGGCGTGACACTTAGTTTCATCTGATACGTAGTCGACTCTGATACCACTTGTAATTTTAATACCTTGGAACTAAGGTTTTGCAGCTTACTTTAGATATAATGAATCCACAGTACTAGAAATTTGCCTTTTATTGAGGAGAATTCTCCTCATAAATTGTTCATTTCTCCCCATTAAAGCTTTCAATGAGGAGAACTCAATCCTCATTGCTGCTTCCGCCGCTAATGACATATAATGAGGAGAAGTGCATCACCCCATTAATTAAACCATACATTTAATGGGAATATTTGCTCCTCATTAAATTTAATTTTAATAATGACCAATATCCTCAATATTAGGTCATTTACTTCTCATTAAATAAAGATTCAATGACAATAACTTCTTATTAAAAGACCATTTTCTCCTCATTAAATCATGTAATATTAATAATACATCTCCTCATTAAAAGACCATTTGCTCTTCATTAAATCATTAAATATTAAAAATACATCTCCTCATTATAAGGCTATTGACCCATCACTAAAATGTAACGATATTGATGTCAATCATGGTGAATGGTTCATGTATCAATAAACACTTACAATGACATGTATACCAATCCAGAAGTTACAAAATAGTATCACATAAATATATTATTATGGCCAAAAAGGGAAATGACCACCAGAATACAAACTACAAAATGAAAAAGTAAAATAATTATAATAAATAACTAAATTGCAATTGTCCTGCCAAGCTATAAAGATAATACAGTCCACTTGGTCTAACCGGAGAATGAAAGCAAACCTTTATCAGGAGATGGCATAGGAAAGTGAATGCCCATCCGTCAAAAAGCATAGATAAAAGCCAAGAAAAATAAGATTGCACTATATGCAGCTCGTTTCTTTCTCATACCTGATATGAAAATAAGAAGTACGTGGTCATGAGTGGTGTAAAGTCACCAAGATCAAACTTTCTAATACCATCTTTAATTATCAACTCACCTATAAACTTAAGTTGTTAAGGAGAAGCATAATTTACAAATTCATATCTAACAAAGACCAATCCCCAGATTACAGGAGATTACTTGGACCACAAAAAAGTTATAAAAAAAGATTCAAGGGAGAAAATGTGTAGCCAAATTAAAGGGCATGCACCACGTTTGAAAGGCGTCACCAAAAAGTTTGACAAAACAGCAGACTAAATAAAGTAATAAAATGGACTGAAAAGGTGAAAAAAACGCATAGATGAAGGATAAAAGTATCATGATGGAACAGTGGGGATATAAACACAATAAATTGTGAAACAAAAGGGACCAATAGTGTGTTTATCCCAATGAGTAAATGAAAACAAAGAATATAGCTCATGCACCAAACTCGAAACGATAAATCTGTTTGATTACGTACCCCAGCCTCCCCTTGAATGGGTCCAAACAAGAAACCAGCAATCTTTTCTCCTTTTTCTGCATTTCATTAAAAGAAGTATCAGAAACATTTGCTATATTATATGAGTGCAATAAGAAAATGATTATAATAATTGTGACATATAAAGATATGTTCGTGAACCTTTGAAAACTTTCTCAAGCACTTCTTCATCACCGAAGTCAACTTTAAATTGACCAGGCACCAGGGGCCAGAAACCGTTTGTGGCTTCATTGTCGCAACTCACAGATATAGCAGCCAATGTACGGCCATGGAAACAGCAACAACAAGAAACAATGATAGCCTTGAATTGAGCATAATCAAATGAATAACTACAACCCGAGTAATTTACTAGGTATTCAGATCTAGCGATATAGACCGTCGTAGATCTGAAGAACGCAACCACTATTTTATAATTTCTTCACCAACGAATTAGATCTATAACACATGGGGTAAAATAAACTAACAACTACATAATTAAACTAAATAAGCAATTAAAACATACTAGTCAAATAGAACAACGATAGATCTACATCTTGGAAAAGACAGAAAATCATACCCTAAAAAATGAGCGTAGATCTCCCTCGGATCTCTCCCTAGGCGGCGACTCCGTCGTCTCTCCGACCAGAACTCATAAAATAAATAAAATAAAGAACAAAGAACTTTTATTGCATAATTTGCCTTGAATAATTTGGGTACATTGAGTTCTAAGGCGAAGCCTCTTATTTATAGCTATCTAAACCGACTTAGAAACACCTAGTTCTACCGCTCGTCCAAGAAAATGCGTTTCGGAAGAATCTCGAGCCTCGGTAAGTCGGCACCGCCTTCCGGTAAACCGGGGGTATTTTTGTCCTTTTTCTTCAGCTGACTTAACTTGGAAGGTCCTGGAATACCCTAGGCTCATTCCTTTCATTCAGTCCACTCCAGATTCGTCCATGATGCCCAGCCTAATATTTCGTATCCTGAAAATCATCAAATAATGCACGAAATAATATCGAAACAAGGAAAATAAACGCTAATGCAGATTTCTCGACTCACGAACCCGACATATGCTATTCAACTCAAATGGTTAATATTTATAGGTTGAAACTACTATTTTTAGCTCATAATAGATAGAATGTTGATGCCGTAGGATAGACTATTTTAACCGTCATCAATTACCCCCCCCCCCCTCCCCCCACTAGCCTTTTGCTCGTCCGCGAGCAAAGTATCAAGGCAGAATGTACCTCCAAGAGCAATCTCCATCAATTACCAAATATTCAAACAAGATTTCCGGCAGAAACATACATTAAGCCACAATCCATAAGCTTCCCATTAATCACTATCTATCATGCATCAATGTGTCGTGTGATGAATCAGTCGTGATAGTGCGTTCGTGAGGAGAATCAAGTTGTATTAACCACACAATCTTAACTTACCTGCGCATACACTCGCTCATCTTGCCTTCAGACTTGGTTACACAACATGGTACCTTAATTGGTTCGGGCGGACTCGGGGACTGAGCATCGCTCTTAAGTCCTCGTTTGTTTCTTTTTATGCAAGGGTCGTGCCCTTTTGACACGAGTTCGCTTCCCTCACTGCCTTTATTGCATATTTTCTTTTCATTTTTCTCTTTTTTCATCATTTTTTTTCTGGCCGATTTCCTCACTTTTTTCTCTTTCTCTCACAAGTCCGTTTTGTCCCGGTTACCTCTCGTCATCCAAGTTGCTTCCCTTGTCTTACAACAATTCGTTGAAGTATATGGACAGACAAATAATGATTCCCGGTTAAAACAAATCATCATCTAATCTTAAACACTTCTCACTCAGATTATGTGCTCAAAAGTTTATTGCAATGATAGAATAATAATTAATAAGTTACTACTTCACGCAACATAACATATGCTCATTCTTTCATACTAAATTGAATATGCTATAGCTCACTTCAAATTGAACTTGGGCTCCTTTTCTACCGATTCCTTACTCGAAAACGTGCAATAAACAAGCTAAAAACAGTGTTAAATTTTCAAAATTATTCCCATTTTTTGACTAACCAGCTAAGACGCCTACCCCCACTTATTATAGACATTGTCCTCAATGACTAATAATAAATAAAAGGAAAAGTACTTAGCTCTGTAGTTGTTGGCTGAGTCAAAGTGATTCCTGGAGCAGAATCATTAGCTCCTAGGTCATTCCTCTTCCAAGTTGTTAACTGCTTCCCAAAATACTTCCAAAAACTGTGAGTAACGTGCGAAGGGCAATAAGAAAATAAGGTGGCGGTAATTGTGCATACTAGAGGAATGCGCAAAAACAGTTTAAGCCACTTTATTCTTTTATCGGCTTAAGCAAGACGCGAAAACATTTACGAGGGTATCACATGAGAATTGCAAAGGAAAAAACCACATATATCTCTAGTCAGGTGACTGAAGATATATGTGATGAAAGCGATTGTCATGCTACTTTATTGACTCAAAATAACAAAGACAATAAATAAGGGTTTTAGAAATAGTTCTGAGTTTATAGTCGACAACTCGACTGTACTAATAGGGCTCCTTTATTCATATTCTGGCTCTGTCAACGTAAAGACTTCCAACTCAAGGTTATACTTGTGCTCTAGGTAATGTTTCAGCCTGTGGCCGTTAACTGTGAAAGTCTGCCCATAGTATTCATGTCTAACTTCACACGCTCCTAAATTGTAGACTTTCGTGACTACATGTGGTCCATACCATCTAGACTTCAACTTCCCAGGAAAAAAATGAAGACGCGAATTGTACACTAGCACTTTATCTCCCACTTGAAATGTGCGGTTCAGAATCTTCTTATCGTGCAGGCGTTTCGTTCTTTCCTTGTAAATCCTTGCATTCTCATATGCTTGAAGTTTAAACTCCTCCAATCTATTCAACTCTAGCATCATCTTTTCATCGGCTAAATTCTCATCCATGTTTAAAAACCTCGTAGCCCACAGCGCTCGGTGCTCGAGTTCTACCGGTAAATGACATGCTTTTCCAAACACTATCATATATGGTGACATCCCATTAGTGGTCCTATAAGCTGCCATGTACGCCCAAAGAGCGTCATCTAATTTCAAAGACCAATCTTTCCTTTTGGGATTCACAGTCTTCTTTAAGATCCTCTTAATTTCTCTATTCGTGACTTTTACTTGACCACTCGTTTGGGGGTGATATGCTGCTGCAATCTTAAGTCTAACCCCATATCTCATCATCAATTTCTCAAACAACCTATTACAGAAGTGACTCCCTCCGTCACTAATTATGGCTATGGGCACTCCAAACCTCGTCAAAATGTTTTTCTTAAGAAACCTTAGGACAACCCTGGCATCGTTAGTAGGTGAGGCCACTGCTTCGACCCATTTGGAAACATAATCAACTGCTACCAGGATGTAACGATTTGATTCCGACGATGTGAAAGGCCCAACAAAAGCAATCCCCCATAAATTGAATAACCCCACTTCTAAGATACTCTGTAGTGGCATCTCATTCCGCTTAGAAATATTACCGGTCATTTGACAGGAATGACAGGCTCGTGTAAACTCGTAAGTAGATTTATGAATTGCAGGCCAATAGAATCCACACTGCAGTACCTTTGCTGCTATCTTATCTGGCCTATAATGTCCTCCAGCTTCTCTAGCATGACATGTGCAAAATACTTGGAATCTCATCATCATGGACGCATCTCCTAAGAATGGCATCAGGACACAACTTGCATAGGTAGGGATCGTCCCAATGGTAATGCTTCATATACGTGAAAAACTTCTTCTTATCTGCATTATTGAATTCTGGTGGTAGGTATCTTCCTGCTAGATAATTCACAATATTGGCAAACCAAGGGTATACCTTGCCCACTCTTGATGTATGTTTTCGGGACTGAGATTCAACCCGAGCTACCTCTGATATGGAAAAAAGTTGTTTATCAGGAAAGCTCTCCCTAATCTCAGTCGGTTGCTCTTCTTCCAGCAAAGTTAATCTTGACAGGTGATCAACCACCTGGTTCTCAGATCCCTTTTTATCTTTACTCTCAACATCAAACTCTTGTAAGAGTAGAATCCATCTCAACAATCTCGGCTTGGAGTCTTGCTTGGTTAAAAGGTATTTCAAAGCTGCATGGTCAGTGAACACAGTGACTTTCGATCCTATCAGATAAGGTCGAAACTTGTCAAATGTAAAGATGACAGCTAAGAGTATGACTGGTGTAATAGATAGGCTTAAAGATTTTATCCTCTCTTTTTCACAGGGTTGCTCCAACTGCCAGGCCGCTTGCATCACACATAAGCTCAAAAGGTTTGTTTCAATCTGGGCTACCATAATTGGGGCGTTTATAATCATTTGCTTTAATGTGTTGAATGCTTTCTTGCACTCTTCTCCAAATACGAAAGTTACATCCTTTGCAAAAAAATTCAATCAAAGGTCTAGAAACTTTAGAGAAGTCCTTAATAAACCTCCTATAGAATCCTACGTGGCCAAGAAAGGCTCGCAACGTCTTTAAGTTTGTTGGAGGGGGTAACTTCTCTATTACCTCTATCTTTGCTCTATCAACTTCCATTCCTTTCTTCAAAATCCTATGACCCAACACTATTCCTTCTATAACCATGAAATGGAATTTTTCTCAGTTTAGTACAAGGTTGGTCTCTTCACATCTCATTAGCACTTTACTCAAATTGTCCAAGCATTTATCAAATCTATCTCCAAATATAGAGAAATCATCCATGAAAATATCCAGAAAATCCTTCACCATGTCCGCAAATAATGACATCATGCTCCTTTGGAAAGTTGCATGTGCATTACATAACCCAAAAGGCATACGATTGTATGCAGAAGTACCATAGGGACATGTGAAAGTGGTCTTTTCTCGGTCCTCGGGTGCAATGTGTATCTGATAATAACCAGAATATCCATCTAAGAAACAACAAAATGCATGACCGCTTAATCTTTCCAACATCTGATCAATGAAAGGTAGGGGAAAATGATCTTTACTAGTTGCATCATTCAGTTTCCTAAAGTCTATGCAAACTCGATGTCCCGTAATTAGTCTCACAGGGATTAATTCATCAAACTCATTAGGTTGTACAGTGAATCCTTATTTCTTGGGTACCATATGAATCGGGCTTACCTATTCACTGTCTGCAATTGGGAAAATTATTCCCATCTCCAACATCTTTATGATCTCTTCCTTAAAGTCATCCTTTAGTTGTGGCGTCAACCTCCTTTGAGGTTGAGCTACCGCTTTCTTTTCAGGGTCCACAGAGATCTTATGCATGCACACCGATGGGCTTATTCCTCTAATATCTGCAATCGTCCATCCAATCGCTCCCTTGTGATCTCTCAGTACTCTTAAAAGTTTCTCCTCCTCCAAAGGTGATAATGACGATGAAATTATAAGGGGGAGAGTATCATCTTGTAAGTACACGTACTTTAGGTGAGAAGGCAAAGGTTTTAACGTTAAGTACCTTGGTGGCTCCTCTAATGATGATCTTAACAGCTTACCGGTCAATTGTAAGTCAAAGAACTTGTGCCACGAAGGTGTATGAATGGTTCCTCCAAATCCACAGAAGATATAGGTTCTACTTCTCGTACTTGACCTTCACTACACCCTGGCCAGGTTTCCTTATAACTTTCTTCATCCTTCAGGAGCAAAGTCTCTGCTACTTCAGGGTCTAGTGCCACTTGCTGATATAATTCCAAAACAAGCTCGTCTATGGCATCTAGCATGTAGCATGCTTCTCCTTCATCTTGAGCATATCTCATCGAATTCATCACATTGAACACTACTTTATCCACATTCACTCTCAGAATCAGCTCCCATTTATGAACATCTATCAAGGTCTTACTCGTAGCTAGGAAAGGTCTTCCTAAGATCAATGGAACATCGTGATTAGCTTCCATGTCTAGCACCACAAAGTCGATAGGGAATACAAATTTATCAACTTTTACCAGAACATCCTCCACCACTCCACAAGTTTGCTTCATTGACCTATCTACTAATTGAAGGGTTATAGATGTTTCATTCAGCTCTTTCATGCCTAACTTATGAAAGATGGAGAGTGGCATTAGATTGACACTGAATCCAAGATCACATGATGCTTTATTTAGGCATACTCCTCCTTTTGTGCATGGT
Organism: Gentiana straminea; assembly: GCA_036785695.1. Classification (NCBI taxonomy): domain Eukaryota; kingdom Viridiplantae; phylum Streptophyta; class Magnoliopsida; order Gentianales; family Gentianaceae; genus Gentiana; species Gentiana straminea. The sequence continues at coordinate 1,475,708 of JAVUPR010000450.1, forward strand.
ATGAGGAAGCTCCCAGGATCTTTACACTTGGGAGGCAGTTTGTGTTGCAAAACTGCCGAGCATTCCTCGTTAAGGCATATGGTCTCCAGGTCTAATAATTTCCTTTTGGTAGAGAAAACTTCTTTAAAAAACTTTGCATACTCTGACATTCCAGCCAGAGCTTCTACCAAGGGTATATTAACTTGCAACTTCTTAAAAATCTCTATAAACTTTTTATAACGCGCATCATCATTATTCGGCTTATATTTCCTAGGGGATAGGGTAAGGTAGCATGTTTAATAGTTATAGTTCATGAAGACTTACCTGCTGACTGCTGCTGCTCTGCCTGCTTGTCTGCTGAATTTTCAGACTCCCGGTTTACCGGAGTAGTGTCCCGGGTTACTGACCCATATTTTTCTCTAGAATCTGATTGACTACTTTCTGATTCCACCTGGACAGTTGGTATAACATGTCCAGGCAGTTCCTTTCCGCTTTTAGTCATGATTGCAATCACGTCTTCGGATTCTTCTCAGTATTACTTGGCAATCCTCCCGGAGGACGGGCTGACACTTGTTCTGCAATCTGCCCCACTTGGTGCGACAGATTCTGAACCAATGCTTCCTGATTGGTCGATCTTGTATCATTCTTCTGACAATATGTGGTGAAGTTTGTATTCAGCTCAGTCATGGATTTCATAAGTTGATTGACCGTATCGGTCACAGTTGAGCTCATTTCATACATGGCTGCTTCCCAACCACCGGACTTGTTGAATTGAGGCATGAATCCACCAGTTTGTCTCGGTCTCTCTCCACCGTTTGAATCACTTTGTCGAAAACCCCAGTAGGGTCGCTCAGTCTAAACCCAGGGTGGTCATGAGAACCTGGGCGATATCCGCCCCATAAGGATTTTCTTGCCACTCTATATAGTTCACGTCCTCAGTGTTGGTTGCTTCAATATCTTGTACTTTCTCGACCTTGGCTATGCGATCTTGCATTCCATCTATCTTTTCATTCATCGCCATTAGCTGGTATAAAATCTTTTGAGAAGTATCTTCTCCAAATACGCCTTCAGCTACTTTGGCCGTTTCAATTTGATGCGTTCCCTATTGACTTGTCAGTGCAATTTGCTCCAATTTCTCTTCGTCTTCTTCGGGTGATAGCAACACAAAATATCCGTTGCTTGATGCATAATCAACACTCATTTGTTCACTTGGCCGCAATCCGTGATAGAAACTATGCATTCGTACGGGCAAAGTGATATCATGGTGAGGGCATCTCCTCTGTGCTTCCCTACATCTTTCCCAAGCTTCTTCAAAGGTTTCAGTGGGTTTCCGCTTGAAATTCATAATGTCTTGTCTCGTCTGTAGTGACTTCCCAGGTGGGCAATACTTGTTCATAAACTTCTGCAACATATCGGTCCAAGTTTGGATCGATCCTGGTGCTAGGGACAATAACCATATCTTCGCTTTGTCCTTCAGAGTGAATGTAAATAATTTCAGCTTAATGTTGTCTTCAGGTACCCCTGCTGGCTTGACCGTGCTGACTATCTCCAGAAAGTTGTTGACATGTGCACTAGGATCTTCGTTCGGTACTCCATGAAAGCCAGTGTAATTAGTCACCATCTGAATCACATTTGGTTTTGGGTGAAATACTTCAGCCGCATTCTCTGGCTGAACAATTGCTGGTACAAATCGCTCGATCGTCGGCATTGCATAACTCTGTAGAGTTCTCCTATCTGCTTGTACCACAACTCCTACTCCATTTTGTCCGTTCTGTGCCATGTCGATTTCTGTATCCTCTAAAAGTGGAATCTCTTCTTCCGTTTCGTTGTGATCTCCTTCGTGTGAAATCACGTCGTCCGCCAGCCTAACAGATTTATCTCGAGTTTTGTTTCTCTTTTGTCTAGCAAACTTTTCAATCTCAGGTACGAATCTCTCGAGTTTGGCTGCTGAACTTCGTGTAGCGTACTATAAGACACAAAAGAAAATAAAATGGTTAGTGACTTGCCTCGCCGGCTGTTACACACGCCTGGCAGACTAAAAAATACAGACGCTGACTACTAACTCGACCTTAAACTAACAGAAAAGATTCTCCCAACATTTAGACCCTCGGTATACCGTGGTAGAGCCTCGGTAAACCGGACGCTATTTTTTTCTAGATTTTAACAGAACTGACTCTGCACGACTCTAGTATTAACACACTATAAAACATACTTAATTAAACAGACTCAAATATATTCAGAAAACTCAATCTTAAATAAAAAGTATTCTTGACACGAGTCCCCGGCAACGGCGCCAGAACATCTTGATCGCGTGCAAAGCACTTACTAGAAATAGGACTAGGTCTATCGTAGTAGAGTACTGGAGAGTCAAGGTCGATCCCACAGAGACTCGTAAGAACGTCTAATTATCAAGATTGCGCTTGTCACGATTATGGTCTACGACCAACTATAATATAGACATTAGTAAATTTGGTTCCTCAAACTAACAAGGTTATGCTTGTTCACACGAAGCAACAAGAGTTTCTAAGGTATTAGTTCAATTATGAGCAATTAGTTATTCCCCCCACACATGCAATAGTCCTCCCTAATTATGAATTTTAATTCATTGTTCAGCTACGGGTACAACTCCTAACCCTATCTACTCCGACAATGGTAGATAATCTATACGCAAGCTACCCTCCTTAATTGGTCCGTAATAGCCCATACACATAAAGAACTAGAGTTGTCGATATTGAGCGCCAACTCATACCGCAAACCCGCCTAGACGGCTGTCGACATTGATCAACACGTTCCTAGGGTCCATTCAAGATAATGTCCAAACATAGCACTTCACTATTCGTATTTCATTCTAGTTTACGATGACATGCAAATAGTTGATCAGGCTACTAACATATAAATTAAATCTATCGATCAACGTAGCTGGCACCGATTATCATGAATTAGTAATTTACTAGGTATTCAGATCTAGCGATATAGACCGTCGTAGATCTGAAGAACGCAACCACTATTTCATGATTTCTTCACCAACGAATTAGATCTATAACACATGGGGTAAAATAAACTAACAACTACGTACATAATTAAACTAAATAAGCAATTAAAACATACTAGTCGAATAGAACAACGATAGATCTACATCTTGGAAAAGACATAAAATCATACCATCGAAGATGAGCATAGATCTCCCTCGGATCTCTCCCTAGGCGGCGACTCCGTCGTCTCTCCGACCAGAACTCATAAAATAAATAAAATAAAGAACAAAGAACTTTTATTGCATAATTTGCCTTGAATAATTTGGGTACATTGAGTTCTGAGGCAAAGCCTCTTATTTATAGCTATCTAAACCGACTTAGAAACACCTAGTTCTACCCCTCGTCCAAGAAAACGTGTTTCGGAAGGATCTCGAGCCTCGGTAAGTCGGCCCCGCCTTCCGGTAAACCGGGGGTATTTTTGTCCTTTTTCTTCAGCCGACTTAACTTGGAAGGTCCTGGAATACCCTAGGCCCATTCCTTTCGTTCAATCCACTCTAGATTCGTCCATGATGCTCAGCCCAATATTTCGTATCCTGAAAATCATCAAATAATGCACGAAATAATATTGAAACAGGGAAAATAAACGCTAAGTGCAGATTTCACGAACCCGACATATGCTATTCAACTCAAATGGTTCATATTTATAAGTCGAAACTACTATTTTTAGCTCATAATTGACAGAATGTAGATGTCGTAGGATGGACTATTTTAACCGTCATCATTAATCTAGTTAAATCTACCATGATTAAAATACAAAGGAACGTTCAAAGCTTCATACTTTTATCAATGGCGACTAGCTTGATCAAGTCAAGCTAGTTGATGGATTTGAGGAGATAACCAAACAACGAACTCAAATTAAACACAAAGAATGCTTTATTTCATAGATCTAGTAAAAAGTATGTATATATCAAGAGTCGTTGTTTACGATAAAGTCATACAGCTTTTTATAGAGTTGTGAACCGACTTAGAAAAGATAACCCTAACCGACTTAATACAAATCACGGCTCTCTGCTTTTCGTGTCCACCAAGTTGCCGCGGCTGCGGCTAGGGTTCCCGCAGCCTCCGGACTATTTTCTTCTTTTCTGGTCCAGCAGACTTCGTATTGACTTCTTCAGACTTTGGCCCAATGTTTCTTTCTCTAATCCGGATCCAGCTCCTTTAGCCCATAATGTGGTATTCTTGAAAATCACATAAAACAAGAGGAAACAGTACCAAATATCGGGATAAAATGTAAAGATGCAGAATTGCAAACCGAGGAACCGGTATTAAGCAATCGATACGTATTTCGTACAATATTCCATCTATCACTATTCAATTGAGCATAATTCGGAACAACTAAGGATATGATTTATAGTACCATTTTCGGTGTGATTAGTGGTCTTAAGGAGGACGGTTGCTAGTGGTCATTGCTAGGTGATGGTAAATAGCAGTGATGTTCATAGTGCATGTTTAGATTTTTATTTTTATTTTTGTTTTTAAAAGTTTTAAAATTATGTCGGCCATATGTCTTGATTTTCATACGGTTCCTACCTAATGCAGACGAGTAGCATAGTGTTTTAGATTTCATTACATCAAATCTTTCATTTCTGTTTCTAAAAAAAAAAAAATCTTTCATTTCATTCCATCTAGTTTTTTTATGGACCGATGAGCAACATATTATTTCCCTGAAATGAAAAATTCATTCCATTGTTTTGTATTCAAACAAGTCAAAATTATGAAATGGAATAAAACACTTATTTTATCACATTCCATTCTATCGATCCAAACGGGTCTTTAGTGTATCAATATTTTATAATAAAAACACATTATACAAACAATCAAAAATATTAGTTTATACAAAATTCTTGTTGTCTCTTCCGTTACAATCAGATTAGTGTTTATTATTTATGAGTCGATAATTGATATATTTATATTATCATATGTTTAAAAGAATAAATATATAACGAAATAGGACGTGGCATCTAGCCTTCTAGACATTAGATACATGTGTTACTTTAACTTGTATTGATAGTGAGTGATAGTGAGTGATTTCTTTTAATATTTTTGTCGAATTAAAATATTCTAAATGTAGGGCATTAACAATGCATTTTTTTTCTTTTCATTCTCTTGATTGGAATGTAGGATGTGGAAATATTATTAGATTCTGGAGGGATGTGTGGGTGAGGGTAAGTGCTTTATATGCTTGTTTCCCAAGGCTCTTTCATCTTGCGGAAGAAAAAGAGTGTTTAGTGTGCGAGAGAGCGTCTTTTGTGGATGGGGTCTGAGAGTGGGAGTGAGATTGGAGAAAAGAGTTGAGAGGGAGGTAGCTTGGTGAATTTACAGATCTTACCTCGTTATCACCTACTCATGTTGTTGCAGATAAAAAGGACTCTCATTTTTGGAACTTGAATCCAAAAGGCGTTTTCTCCGTTGCTGCTCTCAAAGATTTGATTCTAAAAGTATCCAATGGTGGTAACTCTTCTTCTATTGCGATCCATGCTTGGCGTTGGAATGCTTTGGTGCCATCAAAAGTAAATGTCTTCTTTTGGAAAGCGTACCTCGATCGATCGGCTGCCGACAAGAGTAAATGTGGTTAAGCATGGAATGTCACTTCCTCATGTGCTTTGTTCACTTTGCAATTTGAATAATGAAGAAACCTCTCACATCTTTCTTTGTTGTTCATTTTCTTTCTCTATCTGGCGCAAGATTTTCGATTGGTGTTTATTTTCAGTTGCTATCCCGAGGGTTTGGAGCGAGTTTTGCATGTTCTCTCCTAGGATTGTGCCTCAAGCCGATGGTCTTCAAGTTTGGGACGCCATCAAGAAGGTGGTGATGTGGTGTATTTGGACTTTAAGAAATAACATTGTCTTCAACTCCAAAGATGCCACAATTCACCAAACTTTTGAGGAAATTAGAATTCGTAGCTATGCTTGGATAAATGGTAGAATTGATAAAGTTAGTGTAGATTGGGATGTTTGACGGTGTAATCCCTTATCTATTTGTTCTCCTAGTCTCTCGAGTTAATTTGGTGTGGTGTTATCATGTGCTTGAATTTAGTTTGTATTATTGTAACATTTTTTTAGCACTTGCTAGATTTTATTAATATAAGCTGTTCAAAAAAAAAAAAAAAATACTTAGGTTATAAAAGCTATCTGCATTTACTTGGTACAATTTGGACATCTATGAAAAGCTTATTCAAGCTAAATCATGGTGACTCGCCTGATAATTGGCTTATATTAGAAAGTTGTAATATTATATAATTACAACGGCCATCTATATCTTATAACATGCAGTTGAGTCACTTTAAGGATATATACCAGCGACGTAAAAGCAACACATATGTATGTATATATATAATGTTTGGACATCTCACATCTTAAACCGTAACATCCCCGTTAGAAAAGTGGTGGAAACATTATCAAATATAACGTTTACACATAGTAAACTTAATAACTTTGATTAATCATTTTAAATAAAACGGAGACGATGAATTGAAGTAATTACCGGCCCTACAAGAAAACTACATTTTAATGAGGAGATGATATTGGGTCATTAAATGATACTTATAACACGAGGAGACCTAAATTTTTTTGTTGGGGGTAAGAGTCTATAAGGACATGTTTTAAACTTAAATGGTTGAGAAGGACGGTCACTACATGTGTTACTACATTTTTATACATGTGTTACTACATGTTTGTATTTCTCAACCATTTTAGATTAAAACATGTCATTTACAACCTTCAACATTTTTTGTTGGTTGATGACCAAATTTTCATTCTCCTCATTATTGATCAATTTTCTCCTCATTACTTGTCCAAAAATAAAAATCTCCTCATTATTTTTAATATTTTTTTGAAGTAAACATTTTTCTGATTTTTCATACAAATATTAATACATTCTAAATAAAAACAACCCACCCATTCCACTTCACGTCATTCCCAAATCCCAACCCTAAAACACCCTAAAACAACCCATCCGGCCTATTTCTTTCACCTCCTTCTTCTTCAATGCTCTGAATTCCCGAGTAAATGCCTCCCCGTTTCTCTGCAATCCTGCCTCTTGCTTTCACCCTCGTGCTTATTTCTCTTATGGAAGGTTTGCGTATGGCAACCCGAATCTCTTGACTCGTGAAGGCTCCAATGCTGTGATTTCTTTCCTTAATCATTTGATTCGATTTCAAATTGAAATCGTCTCTATTCTGCAACCATTTTCCCAAAAATCTGGACGGAACATGCTGCAATCCTTGAAGGTTTGATTCGCAGCTATCAAAGCATTAATTGCTTGGCGTTTCGGTGTTCTAAATCGAAGCTTTACACTCGTATTCATCTATTTCAGGGAAGTAACCGTTAACCTTTTTTCAATATCGATTATACATTTATTTTACTGATTAGAACCGATTTCTGCCCTGATTTTTTGTTGAATGTGTTTTGTGAAGGATTTTGTATGAAAGGCTTGACCTTTCTTTGACGGTGCTGATTTGAGCATTTAAACCTCAGAATACGGTGATTGGCAGTCAGCTCGTTTTGACAAGGTGAACTCGTTCTACACTCGGTCAATTTCCAGCATTTATTATTTTGATTCGAACGACTGCTATCCTGATTTTGTGCCTATTGCGTTTTCATGAATGGTATGTGTGAAAGGATTGATCTTTCACTAATTAGACTATATTCTGATTGTGTGTGAAGGATCAAGAATCCTTAAGTCTAGACTTTGAGCCATTGACAGAAGTCTGACCGATTCGGGTCCTTGTGCCTAGTTGTGTCTGAATCTTTGTTGAACTGATCAAGTCTGTGTGATCAAGACCCGTGTAAGTGGTTTGACGTGCCAATCGCGCGCGTCTGCCTTGTGTGTTAAAAGGCAAGTAGACCTGCACTCACTATAAGAGGTTTGATACACAGGTTATCAGGTTTTTCATTGATTCTGTTGTTTTGTTTTGATCCTCTTATAAACCGTTGGTTTTGATTTTGAGCATCAATATACACTTGTGTGTTCTTTGTTATTCAATTTTGGAACACCCCTTGTTTTGTGAGTCCGTAGTCCGTTATCATTCTTGAATATCTGCTCCTGCTACATTTGCTTTATCTGCCTGCAATCCTGCTTAATCTGTTTATTGAGAACAACTTGTAATAGCATTAGGCAATAGCTATAAGAACCTAAACCTGTTTTCATTCTATACAAGATCAGTCCTGATAATCTTGGTGGTACACCTTGATTATCAAGGTTGAATCTTGACTGAAAGTTTAGTCTCTTTTTACAGTCTGTTGCTTTGGCTATATATTCTACTGAGCCGTACGTTGTTTGTTTTAAGACTTGCAAAATATTTATAGTCTGCATAAGTAGAACAGTTGCTTAGTGCCTTGAGACAAGTCTACATACCAGTTGTTCTGAAAATTTGTTGAACCATTATATTTGTTCTTGCAGCACCCTTGTTCAACGTGTACCTTTGTTTAGTATAATTTGCTGATCAGCTGATCTTCATGTGCTCAGATTTTGATCAACAGGCCTGATAGTTACAACCCTTGGTCTTAACTATCACTCCTGTAATCATTATCTTGAATGGACCCTAGGAACGTGCTGATCAATGTCGACATCTGTCTAGGCGGGTTTGCGGTATGAGTTATCACTCAATATCGACAACTCTAGTTCTTTATGCGTTTGGGCTATTACGGACCAATTAAGAGGGTAGCTTGCATATAGATTGTCTACTACCATTGTCGGAGTCGATATGGTTAAGAGTTGTACCCGTAGCTGAACAATGAATTAAAATTCATCAATGGGAGGACTATTGCATGTGTGGGGGGAATAATTAATTGCTCATAATTGAACTAATACCTTAGAAACTCTTGTTGCTTCGTGTGAACAAGCATAACCTTGTTAGTTTGAGGAACCAAATTTACTATTGTATATATTATAGTTGGCCGTAGACCATAATCGTGACAAGCTCAATCTTGATAATTAGACGTTCTTACGAGTCTCTGTGGGATCGACCTTGACTCGCCAGTACTCTACTACGATAGACCTAGTCCTATTTCTAGTAAGTGCTTTGCACGTGATCAATTAATGCGTTGTAATTGATCTGCATGTCTAAACGAATCGTAATTAACTAAAGTAATCAGAATGAAACGATGTAGATTTCAGAATTAGGAACTATCGCCGCCGGTCCTGCGACGATCTATTTTGCAACCGCGACACCCTAGGTCCCCCTAATCTGAAGATTCGGTGTCAGCTACGTTGATCGATAGATTTAATTAACAGTAGGTTAGATTTGGCCAATCTAGTTATTGTATTTGTAAATTAACATGAAGGTCTTGCAAGGTGAAGTGTTAGTTTGAACATAGTCTGATCAATCCCTAGGAACGTGCTAGTCAATCCACGATAGCTTCTTAGAGAGGTACTCGGTCCACGCCGGCAATCTCTAATACTTATTGTGTGTGAGTTAATACGACCAACGAAGGAGGTTAACTGCACATAGGCATCTACTGTCCTTTCAATGAAAGTAGATAAGATTAGGAGAATGCACCCGTTGCTAAAACTGAATTGGAAAACGTTCTAGTTAGTCTAGGTAATTACGAGGAAAAGTAGACATAAATATTAATGACACCAAGTTAGGAGATCGGAGAGAAGAGATACCCCAATTACCTTTTCTGTATTTATGTTCGTCGAGGACCATTATTTGTCTTCTTGTCTAGACTTAATGTTTATTATCTATGTTGCATTGTCTCTGTGGGATCGACCTTGGCTCGCATCTTATATACTACGATTGACTTAGTACTCTTGCTAGTATTTCGTGCATATTAGTGGCTTACACGCGGATCACAGACCTATACCATCACCAACATGCACCTGTTCGGTACCTTCATAAAGTTTGGAGGATAGATTGAGATTGCGGAAATCGTTTGTTAAATGGTGTGTGGCTCCGGTGTCGGGAATCCAATCAGAGGACGGCTGTTGATACGGGTGGCTGGCATTAGCTTGAGGAGGTCGATTTTGATGGGGTGGTGGCGGAATAGCAGCGGGAAATCGAGACCTCATAGCGCCAATAGCAAGATTGCGCAGTATGCCCGGTTTTAGCACAGATTTGGCAAGTTGGGGCAAGGTCGTTGTTGAAATAGTGTCCTAAACCCAATCATGTTGGACTGGATCCGACTGGGTTGGATCATTTCTACTATTTCTTTATGTTTGTACATATATTAAATGAGTTTTCTATTATTATATATTTGTTTATTTAACGAACCAATTTTGATGTTGTATATATATACGATAACGTCCATGGTGTCAAACTGTGAAAGAGAAATCATAATAGTGATTATGGTTGATGAGATCTCGACTCACTTTTAAAGGTTTGATACTTAAATGTCTCTAGTCGTATGTGCTATTAAATAGGATATTAATAGTACGATTAGACTAGCACGTATTGGATATCTTCTATCTTATTGAAGGTAGGGATAGAACTCATCTATCAAGTGTAAAGACACTTGGACTGTACGTGGACGTGTATTAGAGAATGCGTACGTTAGACTGTCCCACTTACTTTATTAAGTGTCGCACTATGTGGCGGTTGTGTAATTATCCTGAGACCGGAGTCTTCATGGTATCACGGTGTGGATTTTCATGGTTTGACACAATTGAGGTTTCCCCTAGCCATGGGGCGATCATGCGGTAGTGATTGGGTGTGATACTTAAGCATGCGTAGGATTCATGTCGCTCGTCCGGAAATCGCGTACCCTAATAGCAGGAGTAAATATCCGAAAGGGCCTTCTTACGAGGAATGTCTAGATCTCATGAATCTTTCCAATGTAGGAGTAAATGAGTTACTTCAAGATAGCATGATATCCAGATTATAAGATACGGTCGTTAATGTATTGACACTCGAGATACGACCGTATGGATATTATAACAGCAATAGGATTCTATCACATGAAAGATTATAGTCATTGCATTTGACTCTTCCGATGATTGGGGGTCACGATGTGTTGCTAGACGCTATTTCGTGATCGTTAGGTATGAAGGGCATTTTCGTAATTGCACTTTATGTCTATGACCAACATATTCAGAAGCCTATTAGGTCACACACATAAGGACATCTAGCCGGATTAAAATGCGGTTATAGCGATAACCAAATAAGGAAAATTTTATCTCGACTATAAAGTGTTATAGTGATAAGTTAATATTGTGGTATTTATTTATTATGAGTAAATATAATACATGACATTAATTATGTTTATTAATTAAATATATATATATGATATACATGTATTTTGCAAATTAATTAATCATAGTATTATATTAACTAATTAAGAATATTCTGGAAGCCAATAAATGGCAATATGGAGTGCAAGTTTGAAGAGTATAAGATACATTATGCAAATTAATTAATAGTATTATCATATATTGGTATTAGATATTAATGTGTATAGACTTGCACACATGTGTAAATTGATTTGGGGTAATATGATAAATATATATTCAATATTAGATATTGGCAATATATATCTTAGAAATATTTAATATAAGATATTGAGTATTTAATGAGATAAATCTAGAATATCTATTTTTCTTATTTTACTAGTAAAAGGTTTTTTTCACTTCAATCTACTAGGTGGCGCCATATTGCACTATAAATATAGTGTAGGTGTCAAGCTCTTTTGTAACATCACAATCAGAAGAGTTCTAATTTACTAGAAAAACGAGAACTTCCTAGAGAGAGTTTATAGAGAGAGAGAGAAAAGGTCGGTCTAGCAACCGAGTTTTTTTTTGTAGCAATCCAATGGTGGATTCCGGCGAGTTATTCGTGTGGATCAACGATAGAGGCCGAACACTTTGACGGCTTCGTGCAGAAACTACAACCATAGATAAAGCGACGATCTATTTTAGATCATCCAAGGTATATTCTACGTCTACTTCGTTTATGCTTGTTGCTTAAACGGAGTCGATCTTGGTTAAAAAGAAAATAAATTTTAAATTCCGATGCGTTCATGTGTAGATTTCCTGACATTTGTTACCGGTCTGATTTTGACGAGGGGAAGAACATCCGCGGCCACGGCCGCCTCGGCCAAGATAATTTGGAGACCCACGACCACGATTAGGGTTCTACGGCATGGGAGCACGAGCATAATGAGCCTGGGCCGTGTGGTGCTGTGTCGTATTTTCAGACAGAATGGGGGGTCGGACGGTCATGAGTGAGATGCGATTCAGTGGTAAGAAGTAATGTGTATACTACATCAGCGGTGACAGAGTCCTTGGCAACGATCATGGTGATGAGAGGGTATAATCCAGACATAATCCGGAGAGAAGGTACGCAACGAAGTCGTCATTGCTAAGCGGGTGTCCGGCTAAATTCAATTCATCAGCAAGGTTCTTTATTTTAAAATAATAATCAGTGGCGGTGCGATCTCCTTTAAGTGTTGAAGTGAGTTCGGTGCGTAGTTGAACGAGCTTAGCATGGTTTTGTGAGGCAAACAATGTTAGTAAAGCATGCCAGATTTCTGCAGATGTAGCAGCCGTGTATACATGCATCAAAACTTCATTGGTGAGGGATGAAGTTATCGTTATCATGATGATATTATCAGCTTTTAACCAATCGGCATATGCAGGATTGAGGGTGGTCTGTCACGGTTTGCATAGGTGGTTTGATCGAGCCGTCAAGGTAACCATAAATGCCTTGACCTCGGAAAGATGGAACGATTTGAGCACGCCATAGGTGGTAGTTTTTCCGGGTGAGTTTGGTGATATGTATGGCAGAGGAAGGAGTGAAAGAGGGGTATGTAGAGTTGGCCGGAGAGGTGGCTCCGGTGGTTTCCATTATTGCAGACATGGCGGCTGGTGATATTGGACGAAGAGGAAGAAGATCGGCGTGTTGAAGAAGGAGTTAGGGTTTTGGAGAAGTTTGATGTGATAACGAGAGAGAAAATTATTTTGGCTGATACCATATTACAATTTAAGTGTGGTTAATCGTATGTATTTCATTGAATAAAAGTGTTTAAGTAAATGGGTATTTATAGGTGTACATATACTTAGGCAACAAGATAATAATACAACAATTAATAATTATAAACTACACATCTATTGGGCCGAGTCTATAAGGTCTTTGACAACATCTCATCACCACTAAACCTCACCACCCCACTCCCAACCACCAACATCTAGTGCCGTTGCTTACCTCACCACCACCCCAACCCACCCCACATTTCATCCATTGCACCATCACCCACCATGTCACGTATAACGTCACATTGAATATCATCAATTTCATTCCGTTGCGTGTCAAATACAGGAACAAAACTAAACCGTATTTATTCCACTTCACATCATTCCACCAATCCAGACAGATCTTAAATGTTAATACTTTGTGTAAACTACTCATGACATCATTGCATTAACATAATTATATTCCAAACCTTAACAATTAAATTAACCTCCTCTAAGGAGCTCAAAGATTGATTAGGATGTTCAGGGGCGGACGCAGGATTTCGGGTATAGGGGGCAATAAATTTTTTAAAGGCAAATAAAGAATTCAAGGAGAGCAAATTATATGTATCGTACAAATTTTAATATATTTTTTTCGGATTAAGGAGGGCGGTTTCCTCGCGTTTACGAATTCTTTCTAATTTTTTTTAACTTGATTATGTGTAGGTCGGCCAATATGGTGAGGATGTCCATCATGCATGACTCACACGTTAAGTACGCGATTTTACTAATGGATACAAAATGACGATCATTTCTCAATAACAAAATGGGAAACCTCGTTCCCTACGAATTCTTTCTAATTTTTTTTAACTTCAGATTATATTTTAAATATTAAAGCCAGGATGTACAAATCACAAAAGATCTTGTTTCTTCTATGTGTTTGTCTTTTCCCCCAGCAGTTTATGGGAGACAAATAGCAAATTATTATAGACATAATTTTTTCCGTACAAGACAACTTAGTTTAATAATTAATTGAGTATGAATTGTCATATTTCTTATATATTTCCTATAATAATGAATGGCCATATAATTTACATTCCATATCTTTCCATGTATAATATTCATCTATTACAACATATATAATAATTGTCTAATGGAGAGTGTCCTTTGAATAAAATGTAACACTTAGTGTTGAATTTGAAATGAAGGATTTGGGTGCGGCCAAGAAAATCTTGGGGATGGAGATGCGGGAGAGATAGGAGTCGAGAAGAAGTTGTTCTTGTCTCGGCGGGGTTATGTGCGAAAATATTGGCCAAGTTTGGGATGTCTGTCGCAAAACCAATAGAACTCTATGGCATCAAATGTTCATTTGTCTCCGTTTATGCTTCACGGTCAGTGAAGAGAAGGAGTATATGTCAAAAATGCTAGTGCGGTTGGCGGTCGATGTATGCCATTATATCTGGCTCGGCGGTCGGTGTTGTATATATATATATATATATATATGATATATCAATATATATGGGAAATATATAGGCTACAATATATCAACTACGAAGCGAGAATATATGGCTCTTACCGAAGCAAGTAAATGCTAAGGAGGGTATACGGTTGAAGGGGCTAGTCGGTGATTTGGGGTTGCATCGGGATCGGTGATATATATTGTGACGATCTAAGTGCAATATGTTTAGCCAAGGATCGAGGTTCATCATGAGAGAACCAAGCTTATTGATGTCGGTATCATTTCTTGAGGAATGAGAAGAGGGTTGTGGTGAAGAAGATTGGCACAAAGGAGAATCCTGGCGATATGTTCACTAAACCGAGTTCGGCGAGAGTAAGTTTCGGCTTTGCTGGACTTACTTGCGAATATTCAAAGCTTATAATCGTTTCGGAACTCTGCGAGGCGAGATCGGTGGAGTGGATGCCGTGGAGATAGTACGGTACAAGTACATCGGCATTGACGAATGCATACGGTACAAGTACATACGGTTATGCAATACGTTTGACTAAGGGGAGAGTTGAAGTCAAGGTGGAGATTTGTCGGTAAGGTGACTTAAACTACTACATTTTGGTGGAACCAATCTCGAAGACTCGGTGAGTGATGGTCGGTGAGAAGTGTATTCAATTACGTGCATCGGTAAGGTGGAGTCTGCGAGCCTGCGTCGACGGGGGTGACTATCGGCGGGGTGATAGTCCGCCGAGTCTGGAATACGGCAGGTCCCACATCCGAATTACATTTATGTGACAGCTATACAGTGTCATTAAAAGGAGGACACGTGTAGGGGTATTTATGGTGCATCAGACAAAGATTCCTGGCGGCTAGGGTTTAGGGATTTGTGCCTATAAATACAGTTGTTGTCTCATTATCCGAGTGTGTTGAAATCTGTAAAATTCAGTGCATAATAACATATCTCTTTTCTACCCGTGGTTTTTTACCTCTCCCATTGATGGGTTTTCCACGTTAAATCTGTGTTCTTCTTGTTTCTGTTTTTCTCCTTTGATTGTTTATGTTTGATTGCTTCTGTTTCTGTTTCTTGCATCTGAAGTGATCTCCATTCATTTTATAACAGATTATATTTTAAATATTAAAGCCAGGATGTACAAATCACAAAAGATCTTGTTTCTTCTATGTGTTTGTCTTTTCCCCCAGCAGTTTATGGGAGACAAATAGCAAATTATTATAGACATAATTTTTTCCGTACAAGACAACTTAGTTTAATAATTAATTGAGTATGAATTGTCATATTTCTTATATATTTCCTATAATAATGAATGGCCATATAATTTACATTCCATATCTTTCCATGTATAATATTCATCTATTACAACATATATAATAATTGTCTAGTGGAGAGTGTCCTCTGAATAAAATGTTTACTATATATATATATATATATATATATATATATATATATATATATATATATATATATATATATATATATATATTCAAGTGATCAAATACATTATAATATGAGATTTTAATATTTTAATAGGAAGAGAGAAATCCCTCTTCCTTATCTAAACATGGGTTGGTTTAAGGTTTGTCTTTAGGATTTTAATTGTGCAGAAAATTCATATAGTTTGATACCATCAAGTCAGATTCGGTCATGGACCAAATAAAATTTTACGTGTGTAGAAATTTTAGGCTCAAGCTCATATAAGATGAGGGATTTCATCCTCAAAACCTAGGTTACGAGTTGAGGGAATTCATATCTTAATATGGTGGATGAAACAATCACAAGTTTTCAATGTGGGACACTTTAACACGCCCCTCAAATGAGGGCCTATAGAGAGTCTGGGTCACATGACAAACAAGGCATATAAGGGACACTCGTAAGGCCCAACACTTGTATAATAAAGGGGTGACTCGATGTTTTTACCTTGCAGTTCATGATCACTTTGCTTGAAATTTGCATTCACGACACTGGCTTGATTCATTATGTGCCCTGCTTTGTCTTCAAAGTTCATCTTGTCTAGCAGCTTTGTCAACATCTCAATTTGCTGACTAGTGAGATTAAGCCCATTTCCTAAAGATTTGTGAATTTCTCCCTGTTGTGGCAACTTCCTAGCAGACACATCTTCACCCTCAACGTAATTAATCCTCCTTTTTGGTTTCCAACCTGGGGCGGGGGGGAGGGGGGTAACCATTTTTCTTGTAGCAATTCTCTGTGGTGTGCCCATTGAATCCACAAAATGAGCATCGAAACTTTCTAGTGGATCCATTCCTTTGATTACGTACCATCCCATTTTGACAGACTCTTCTCATTTGCAGAGCTATCAAAACCTCTTACATTGTAGGAATCTGAACCTGATTTGGCAACAAATATAGCAGACTGTGAATGCTGATGATGACTCTCACAGTACTTTATTTGTCTCTCAAAGTGTATGCTCATGGCAAATGCATCTGTGATATTTGGTAATGGCCTCATTAAAAGTATTTGTGATCTGAATGGGGCAAACTTCTCATTTATACATAGAAAACAGTATCACATACTCAGACTCTATATACCTTATGAAAGTTGGAACTGCATATTCACAGCTCGGTATGGGTCTCAATATCATTATTTCATCCCACACTGACTTCAATTTCGCAAAGTAATCAGTAACTGACTCAGTTCCTTGAGTAATGCGACTAATTTCCTCCCATATTGGAATACCTAGTTTGAAGATCCTTCCAAATTTCGTGAAAGGTGTTCACCCACATCACACTTCGACCAACTGCGGAGGAGATTGACTTCATAATCCAGGACATCACAGTTGAATCTTTTTTCTCCCATCGATCTATCGATCTTTCATCTCCCACTGGCCTCAGAATTGTACCATCCACAAACCCTAAATTATTCTTCATTTGTAACCCGATTCTCATTGCTCTGCTCCACGCATGGTATTTCCTACCATCTAAGGGCGCATCGACGAGAACACTTTCATCTCCCTCTGGCCTCATTGCTCTGCTCCACGCATGGTAATTTCTACCATCTAAGGGCGTATCGACGAGAACGAGAGTCGTTTGGATGAAGGTAAAAAGGATTCGCTCTCACTGCCTCTACGTAATAACAAAGACGAAACCGGTTGATTAGATCTTCGAACCAGGCTTTGATACCATGTAGAAATTCTAGGCTCAAACTCATATAAGATGAGATGTCTCATCCCAAAAACCTAGGTTATGAGATGAGGGAAGTTCATGGGTAAAACAAGTATAAGTTTTCAATATGAGACACTTTAACGTGTAAAATAAACTAAATTGTTACTTTTGGGTATTTTTTTTGTTTTGTTTTGTAATATTTCCTTGGGAAATGACACAAGTCCAACACCTCTAATGTTTGAGATATTGGATAGCCGACATCGATTTAATTAAATTGTCTTTTTTTTATAAAAAAATTGACAGTAGTACCATGTGGACTGGATTTTCCTTTGGAGTTTTGTAGAGCATTATTAGAGCTCCAAAATTGATAAATTGACATGATTTTGCTTAGCTTTCTCCAACTGTACTTAAATAGTAAAGTTTTAAAAAGTTTTATATTTTACTCAGTCCCTCAATCATCCAATTCATAGAACTTAGATTGGTGATAGCTGTTAATTAATGTACAAATTTGCAATAATTGGTTGCCCTTGTTTTTATTCATAAAGATTTGTTTATATTTGTGCTTTCTTGCTGAAAATTTTGGTGCAAATCCTGATCTCTATTATAAGATTGTTATTATATAATGCAATAATATCACATACCCCATGACATAGTAGTTATTTTGTTTATAATGTGCATTGGACAACACTTTATGTAGTAAATGATTAGCCTTAAATTTTTGTCTATTGATCTATCAGTAGAAAAGATTGTTTGTCTTTCATGATTCCTAAGTTCCAGTTCATTCCATTGTTTAAAGAAAACAATCTTAAAACAATTACTTTTGTTAGAAATTTGTTAAAGTTGTTATTTATCAAATATGATAGACTTGTTGTTGCTTCATCAATTATACATTAATTAATAGGTATGTTTCGTCCTTATCCATTTATATTATGTTGTTGGGCATATATTTTATCATGATGTCAGGGTAAACCCATGATGAAGTTATTCATATCTTTTTCTTATAATCAAGCTATGCCATGAACTACTAAAAGTCATCCTCGGCCATTCATTTGCTAGTTACACATTAATGGTCCATTTAGGTTGAAACAATGTAAAGGAATGAAATGTTTTTCATCCTGTTACATAGTATTTGTGTAATTGTAATTTAATGTAGTAAAACTTCATAAAACATAACAAGAAAAGTCGTCCATTAGTGTAACTTTTGAAAGTGAATGAAAAGGAATGTAGCGAAAATTAAGAAATCTCGTTGTAACCAGCACCTCGCCCTTACCCTCGATCAAATTACAATTTTGGTCCTCTAACTAGACACGTTTTTCGATTTTGATCCTGGTTTTTCTCCGGCGACAATTTCTATCCTGTAAGTGGTCTTTGTTTTGCAAAAATAGTCTTGAACGCCGAAAAGACCACTTACGACTAAAATTGATCTTTTCCGGCGACAATTTTAGTCCGTAAGTGTTTTTCCGGCGTTCGGACTATTTTTGTAAAAAAAAAAGACCACTGACTTACGTGACTAAAATTGTCGCGCGGAGAAAAAAACGTTAGGACCAAAATCGAAAAAATGTCTAGTTAAAGGACCAAAATTGTAATTTAGCCCTCAATCACTTTAAACATCTTACCTTACCCCCACCAACCCCATCCTTGCAATATCAACTCAACCAACCAACCGTCGCTCTCACATGTACCTTCACCAACTTAATCCCACCCTACCCTCACCCTACCACCCTACCTATACTTTAATCACCCCAACCACTTCATGCTCATCTTTATCACTGCACCCTTACTTCAATCAACCTCACCACACCCTTACCTCACTCACCCCATTCACCATCATACCTTAACCACACCACCATCATAACTCTGCCCATAACTCTAATCCCTCTCTTCCTGCCCATCATACCTGCACAAATCCCTGCCCCTCCAAACATATCCCATCATCTCACTCCCACCCATACCAGTTACCACCACATTTACTCATACTCACCCTAAACACATCACCCATATCCACGCCTGTACTTTCCATTCTCCACCACACTTTATGCTTACCCCTACCCTTACCATCACTGACCCCAACCACCTCTACTGCTTACTACCTCTGCAAGGACGCCCATCACTCTCACCCATAACTTCTATCACCCACTTTTTACCCTCACCCTATATTCTTTCCGACACCACCCTCATCTTACCCCGCTCTAACATACCTTTACACTTTACCACTCACCCAAAACCACATCACCCTACAACAACCTTTACCCTATCACCCACCACTCATTATCATTGTGTCACTTAACATTAACTATAGTTTATTTCATTTCATTGTGTGTCATAAATAGTAAGTAAATGTCTTCATTGCATTTTATTACACTCATTGCATCTCACTCTATTCAATTACATCGATTCATCGCACGTCGCACGCAAACAGACCATCAAAAAGCGTGGAGAATCATGTATAAATCTACAACATAAGGTGGGGGAAGGGGCAGGTGATAGAGTGGGTGGGGTGGGGATGGTGATGTAGAGCGTGGGGTAGGTAACGACAAGATTTTTCATCTCTCGTTACATCTCATTCAATCTATTTCAAGAGTAATGGAAACATTTTTCGTATCATTGTACTAAAATTTCATTATGTTACAACATTATCTAAACAATGTGATAAAACAAAAATCATTTCATTAAGTACTTACATTACCTCCAAACAAACAAATTATCAATAACAAACTATTTATTAATTAGTATAATAATCCATAGTGATTATAAATTATCCACATGTAAGGTTTAATAAATTGATTATGCAGTTTGTCCCAAAACTGATGTTGGCAGACTAAGGGCCCGGCCCTTTAAGTGGTGGGCTTATGTTTATATTAAATCTCCTAAAGTAAGCTTGTAGTCCAATATTATGAAACTTGTATTAATACATAATCACAAAAGTCTTTAAATGAATGCAGATATTACGGGTGTAGACGATCATAGCCGCTCACGAGCAACTCGACGCTTGACTAGTGAAATACCCACCATATTTGATCTAACCGAACTTGACAAGTTCGCTAAGGTTAACAAGTCGAACTCAAACACTTTAAAGTTCGACTCAAAACGATCACGAGCTTTATCAAGCATATATTAAAATTTTATATTCTTTTGTATTTTTTAACGAGTCGAACTCAATTACATTAAAGCTTAACAAATTTTTCGAGCTGCTCAAGCTCGAGTTCAAGTTTGAAAATGCTCAAAAACAATTCGAATATAATCGAGGTAAACTTGAACAAATTTTTTTTATCTCGAACGAACTGGATCAAGACGAATTAAAATATCATTACTTTAAGGATTAGACTTGATAAATAAATACTTGATTTAAATCGAATCGTTTCCACACAAGTATCATTATTGCTGATATAATGTTCCTTGTCACGCTTACTTATAAACATGAGCTTCTGGTCGTTCTTTTATTAGTTTTATTATTTATTACTTAATTTATAATTTATTGTCAAGCAAAAATAATGTCATTACATTAACAGAGAAAATGGTATATAGTAGACTTAGTAGGGATGTCAATTTTGATCCAACCCGGTGGATATCACACTAGTCTACCCGCTAGGGTAGGTTATTTTTAAGAGTATTGTGATATCCCACATTGAAAATAGAGGAAACACATCAACACAATATAAGTGTGAGACATAAATGTTTGTCAACTCGAGTTAGCCATTTTAGACCAAGCGAGAACGGCGGTCTAAGCAGTTGACCGGACAATTTATGATTCATTTAGTGCTACCAGCCCCGATGTCTGAGGGCGTTATAGGTATGGTAGGGTATAAATTGGATTTTTCAAAACCCTCCATGGGTATGTTAGGTAGGGTGTGTATACTATTTTCTACTCGGCATACAACCCACCCGACCCCACCATATGATATATTATCTTAAACTTTATATATATTTATTTATACATGCATACGCATAAATAACTATTCACCATTCCATCTCAAAATCATAGAGAGAAGTAAACAATTGTCTTTTGATCATTAGATAATGAGTGAACTTATCAATGAAAAAATCAAGCGAAGGTGAATGTATTTACAACCAAATCCTTAATCTTATTTGAAAATGTATTTTCAACCAAGTAAACAATTGTCTTTTTGATCATTAGATGATGATTGAACTTATCAATGAAAAAAATCAAACGAAGGTGAATATATTTACAACAAAATCCTCAATCTTTTTGAAAATGTATTTACAACCAAAATATTATTCAAAATATCTAGTAAGATGCTCCATACTTAAAAGATATCTAATGGACAAACCAACGGCATCAACAAAGTGTGTCCGACACTATTATATATACACATGACACTTAGATTGAAATCTCTTGGTGTTTCCGCTGATTCAATTATACAACAATGTACATATGTACTTCTAGCTAGTTTTCAAAACTAGAAGTGCTGGATCCAGAAAGTGGGGCACCGGGAGCACAAAAACATATCGATGGAGGCACCGATCTAGGTCATAAATTGTATTTTTATTTTTCTAACACCAAACGATATCGTTTTAATACAAATTATGTTTTAGATTAGAAATCCATCTAGCTAGGCCACATACCCCCGTCCTATATATATATAAAGCTTTGATCATGTTGTGTACTGCGTAATCGTATCCGTCAATGTTTTCTGCAATCCGATAATGTTGATGCATGATGGATCATCAACCTTCATTGAGATAATAAATAAAACAAGGGTAAAAGTAGTTTAGTAATTAAATGCAAATAAGACCGTATAATTGAGGATTTAAAAGTGTGTTTTATGTATTGGATAAATGGAAATAAAATTGTAATGGTACGTTTGGATTGTAGGATTAGTATGAAATATAATACTTTATTGATTTCATTCCATCATTTTAATGTGTTTGGTGGGTGGGTGGGTGGCATTGGAAGCCGATAATGGGTGGTGGGCTGGGTGGTCGTTGATTTTTTTATGAGTATGTTTGTTTTACATTTCATTTCACTAGAATGAATTCGGATGATTTTCATTCCACTAGAAAACGGATTGAATGGACGGAATGGTCCAATGGAATGAAATGTAAAACATAACGTACTCATAAAAAAATCAACGACCACCCAGCCCACCACCCATTATCGGCTTCCAATGCCACCCACCCACCCTTCCGCAATCCACCACCATCACTGCCTACCATGTCACCACCTTCATGACAACTCACCACCGTCCCCCATCACAACCCGTCCCACCACCGCATCCCGTTACGTCCCACCACACCGCTACCCTTGTCACCACACACATCACCACCACCTTCCTTATCTTTAAGGGTAACCTACCCCACCATCACCTCTTACCACCATTCTCCACCACAACCAACTCTATGACCAACGATTTTCACTCGGCCGCCACCGTCGACCTCACCTTCATCCATCACCACACACCACACCCCCACCCGTCACCGCACAATAACCACCACTGCACACCTCACACCATTGCCCCCATCTACCACCACACACCCCACTGGCCACCATCGCCACCACAACCTCCGCACACCCCACTTCCACCCGTCATACTATTCATCACGCACAACCATCACCCATCATGTCACTTGATACATCATATAGAATCTCATTCATTCCATTCCATCGCGTACTAAACGTGGGAATGAAATCACGTTAATTCTATTCTATTGCATTTCATTCAATTACGGCAATCCAAACACATTCCATTCCTATGTTTGGCATGGAATGAAACTGATGGAATGTAACGGAATGGATTGATGGAATGTAATGAAACTGATGGAATGGAATGCAATGGAATGGAATGAAACCGATTCCATTCCTATGTTTGGCATGCAATGGAATGAAATATGCAAGATTTTATTATATGTGACAAGTAATACGGTGGGTGATGAGCGTACATGATAACGAGTGTAGCAAGCAGTGGTGGGTGGCGGAGGATGATGTGAGGTGTGTGATAGTAGTGGTTGTGGTGGTGGTGATGGTGGTGGTTGTGGTGTGTGATAGTGGTGTTTGAGGTGGTGGTGATGGTGGTGGTTTTGGTGTGTGGTGGATGTGGTGGTGGTGATGGTGGT
Organism: Gentiana straminea; assembly: GCA_036785695.1. Lineage (NCBI taxonomy): Eukaryota > Viridiplantae > Streptophyta > Magnoliopsida > Gentianales > Gentianaceae > Gentiana > Gentiana straminea. Next base: position 1,499,258 of record JAVUPR010000450.1, read on the forward strand.
GGTTGTGGTGTGCGATACCATTGATTGTTATGACGGCGGCGGTGGTAGTGGTGGGTTGTGATGGTTGTGGGTTGGGTTATGATGGTGGATGGTGACGAGTTGTGATGAGGGTGGTGATAGGGTAGGCGGCGGTGGTGGAGGGTGGTGATGCGGTGAAGGGTGGTGTTGGTGGATTGCGGTGGGGTGGGCAGGTGCCACGGGATGTTGCGGGCGGGCGGGCGGTGGGCGGTGGTGGTTGATTTTTTAACACTATGTTATGTTTACATTTCATTCCATCCATTTTTTGATGGAATGAAAATGGTAAAAAAATCATTCTAATAGAATGAAAACCATTTCATTCTCTCGCAACCAAACACGCCAAAATGATGGAATGAAATGAAAAAGATATTTCATTCCATTCTATTCAAGCATCCAAACGTACCCTAAATATGAGCAAGATCCAAGAATTTTTCCTCAAAAAAAATTCCAAGAATTTAATTACCTCAGATATTATCTTGTAAAGGGTACTTCCGTCATTACTTGAAGTAGACATACAGCTAATCACATCAAGGTCTAGAATAAGCAACTTTTTGAGAATTCTCGAAATACGGAAAACTTCTTCCTTTGGAGTAAAATTACTGATCAAAATCTCCACCCCATTTTGGCAAAGATACGCCGTCACAGTCGAAGAACGACGCTGACGGCTCGAACAACTCTCGGCATTCGCGTTTCCCAAGACGCCAGCTCTGCCTTCGGTGCAAGAATATTTTGGGTTCTTAGTAAGCATTTCATTCTTTAAGCGCAATCGAATGATATTCTTCTGCATATTGTTTATGTAATTCACAGCCTCATGCATGTGATCAGATGTTGAACGCTTTCCCTAAAACATTTAAACTTTATTTTAAAACCAGAATGAAATTAATTCGTTAGGAAAAACACTATATATGTGTATATATCCGGGCAAAAGAAAACAGATCTCATGAGATATCTCACGTAACAATAGCCCAAACATTTGGTACCTAGGGAGGGTAATAGAGTTTATTTATATGATATGATACTATAGAAACAATTGTGAAAGAGAAAGTAAACAAGGGTGTTTCAGTCATTTTTTACCTTAATATACTCAAAAGGTAGAAGTTTTCTAAGAGAAGCATAAAGATTTGCCATTTCTTTCCTTCTTTGCCTCTCAATTTCACATAGACTTTTACTTTTCTTTTGTAGTTTGGTCTCATCATTCTTATTTTCTTGATTTTCCGATATTGGCCTCTTCCCCAATTTCTTTAAGCCTTCGCCGCCGCCGGCTCCGGCCACCACCGGAAAGATGTTGCTATTTTGTACAATCAGATTGTGATGAATATTATCTACTGGTGGCCATGGGCTCATAGTAAATGATATCTGATATTGATCTTCCACTTCATATTGTTCATGGCTTTGCAGGGAATGAAACATTTTGTCATAAGATGCTAAAGGCTCAATAAAGTAGTTAGACACAAGGGCCAATAGCAAGTTTTCTTTATATTAGGATTTTTTTTTATTTTATTTTATTTATGGTAATGCACTGTCATAACATTCAGACGTATCGAGTGAGACAACATGTTTTGATACCACTGATTATTATGTAAGAGTTGTTGATCAAGATGTAGATTTATCATAATCAATTGTGTTAAATCATGTTGTGTTTCAATGCTGTGATGGCAACATGATTCAAATTTTTTTTTATCCTTTATACCATGACTTGATGGATCATGGGTAAAAGGTGCTGATAATGGACTAAAGAGTGGGTAGGTGAAATGGTATGGCAAAAGAGGTAAAGAGGGTTAAATATGGGTGAGGGTATATATATATATATGGTTGAGTGGAGTAGAGAGTACGTCAAATAAGATAAAAGTATGTGGTAAAATAGAGTAGGATGGGCGACAAAGGAGTGGTGATGGTGTGAGAGTAGGTATAGGTATGGGTATGGGTAGAGTAGATGATAAAGGTGCAGGAGAATGGAGTGGTATGGGTATGGGTATGGGTATGGATAGGTGATAAAGGTGCAGGAGAAATGAGTGATAAAGTTAAGTGATTATAGGGTAAGGGTAGGATTGATCTGACCATGTACGCCTAGTAGTGGAGTTAATGGAGACCGAATCGCACCATGATTGATGCGGTATAAAATTATGGGCATGAGTAAAGGTGTGTGGGTGGGGTAGGGTGAGTTTGGGTAGGGTAGTGCGAAGGATGGGTGAATTAAAGTTGTGTGGGTAGAGTGGATTAAGGTAACTTGAGATCACCTGTCCAATTTAGGTGTCTAATTTCGGTGTCCAAGTAAAAACAGCGTAGTGTTCTGTGTATTTAATTTTTGGGAAAATATTTAAGAAAAACAAAAAAACAAAACCCAAAAATAAAAAACACAAGAAACTACGTAGTTTTTACTTGCACACCGAAATTAGACCTCTAAATTGGATAGGTGATCTCAACCGTTAAGGTGGGGTACAAATGTGTATGATAAAGGTGAGTAAGGATTGGTAGTTGTGCACGTGGTAAGTTGAGGTGAGTGACATAGGATGAGGGTGAGGTAATTAAGAGTAGTGTGAGCGTGGGTAGTTCTAGTACTTATAAGGTTGGGACAAGTATGAATGTGTGGATAGGAGGAGTAGATTAGAGTGAGGATGCATGGGTAAGGGTGAGTGGCGTGAAGGTGTGATATGAGCAGAGGCGCTGCAGGATTTTCGATGTGGTTGTCAGAAATTTGTAATTTTTTTGTTCGTATCACACATATATTTGTATATTCTATTCTATATATGTAACTAGTCATAAACCCGTGCATTGCCGGGGACGTATGCCAATGTGATTACCTTCAGATAAAGTCAAAAACAGACCACATAACATGTCCGAAAGTTATACTGATGCCAATAATTGTTGTTATATTATTGCTTTTAGCATTGCACGGGAGAACGTATATTTCAATAGTAGAATTTTTTGAAGGATGAAAAGAAGATTTTATTGGCATATTTGTTACACAGGAATTGAATTGAATAGAATATGCAAGATTGGAATTAAATAAATTATATAAAAGATGACACATTGAGTGATTGATAGAGCAATATAATGAATTAAGGTTGGCTTGAGTGGTGTATGATATGGTTCATAAGGTATGATATAGGCGAACGGGTGGGTAGTCATACCTCATTGCACCCTACCTCTCTTCCCACCCTGCCCTACCCACCGCTATCATACCGTACCCACCACCTTATCCTACCCTATCCGATATCACCATATCTTACCCTCGACATCCTACCTACCTTACCTATTACCTACTCTACTCCACTTTCATCCACCCCAACCCTACCATACCCTACCTTACTCATCATACCACCATACCTTCCCACCACCCCATCATTCTCTATCATACCCAACCCACCACCCCACCGTACCTACCACCACCCAACCCTACCCTATCCACCATTCCATTTTACCCTATCTTACCCACCACACCACCATACCTTACCTTACCCACTACCCCAACCTATCCTACCTTACTTAAACCTCTCCAGCCCTACCTTACCCACAACTTCACCCTACCCTACCCATCATACTACCTTGCCCTACCCACCGCTATCATACCCTACCACCACCCTATCCTAACCTACCTGATATCACCATATCTTACCCTCGACATCCTACCTACCTTACCCATTACCTACTCTACTCCACTTTCATCCACCCAACCCTACCCTACCTACATTACTCATCATACCACCATACCTTCCCACCACCCCATCATTCTCTATCATACCCAACCCACCACCCCACCGTACCCTACCCACCACCCAACCCCACCCTATCCACCATTCCACTCTACCCTATCTTATCCACCACACCACCATACCTTACCTTACCTACTACCCCAACCTATCCTACCCTACTCAACCCTCCCCAACCCTACCTTACCTACCACTTCACCATACCCTACCCTACCGTACCCACCACCCAACCATACCCTATCCACCATTCCACTATACCCTATCTTACCCATCACACCACCATATCTTACCTTACCCACTACCCCAACCTATCCTATCTTACTCAACCCTCCCCAACCCTACCTTACCCACCACTACACCCAACCCTACCCACCACCCAACCTCCACCATCACAACACCATACATTACCTTACCCACTATCCCAACTTATCCTACCCTACTCAACCCTCACTAACCCTACCTTACCCACCACTGCACCCTACCCTACCAACCATCCTACCCTACCACCCTACCTTACCTTACCCACTACCCCAACCTACCTTACCCGACTACCCTACTGTACCCTACCTACCCTACCTTACCCACCACTTCACCCTACCATACCTTACCCACCACCCCTTACCCTACCCTACCCAACACCACCACCCCTACCTACCCTACCCACCATCCTACCCTACCCTTACCTTACCTATTTTTTTTAATTTGCTGGCAGATTTTATTACGTGTGGGGTGAATTTTTTTATTTAAATTGGTGAGAGATTTTCGATTTTGCAATAAATTCATTGATTTTGTATTTTTTTTTCCCGGGTTTTTTTTTAATTTGCTGGCAGATTTTCCAGATTTAATGTTTGGGACCGGGAGAGATTTTCGATTTTGCAATAAATATACTGATTTTGTATTTTTTGTTAAAAAAAAATATCCGGATTTATTTGCCAAATTTATTTAACAGTCGGTTTTTATTTTTTCTAATACTCTGAATTCCATTTTTGGTTCACTATTAAATTAATTTCTGTATAAACGCAATTAATATGCTATTATTGCGAAATCACACGCTATTAATGTGCTATCATTGTGTAAATATTTTAGAGAATTGCACATAAATTCTATTAATGTGAAATCTTTAACCATATTTTTTAATTTGCATTTTACTATTTTCCTAAAGAGACGGTTTTTTAAAGTTACGTTTGACGTTTTCTTAAAGAGGCAATTTTAAATTGATTTGACTATAAACGTTATTAATGCCTGGTTTTTTTAATTTGCTGGCAGATTTTATTACCTTTGGGGCAAATTTTTTTATTTAAATTGGTGTGAGATTTTCAATTTTGCAATAAATTCATTGATTTGTATTTTTTTTCCGGGTTTTTTTTAATTTTCTGGTAGATTTTTCGGATTTAATGCTTGAACCGGGAGAGATTTTCGATTTTGAATTATTTTTTGTTTTTTTTTTTTAATATCTTTTTTTTTCCGGATTTATTTGCCGGTTTTATTTAAGAGTCGGTTTTTATTTTTTCTAATACGCTGACTTCCATTTTTGGTTCACTATTAAATTGATTTTAGTATAAACGCTATTAATATGCTATTATTGTGAAATCACACGCTATTAATGTGCTATGATTGTGTAAATATTTTAGAGGATTGCACGTAAATTCTATTAATTCCGTTTTTTTATTTAATTAAATCAAGGGGATTTGTTTTAAATATTTCATTTTTAGAAGATCTTTTTTTGATTTTGTTTATAAATTTGTTTAATTTCGTATTTTTTTATAATTTAATTAAATCATGGATTTTTTTTTAAAAATCTCTAGGACTTTTTAAGATTTCATTTTTTAGATTTTAATTAACTTCGTTTTACATTTACCTCGTATTTTTAATTAAGTAATTTTTTAATTATTTTATGGTTATATTTTTTGTATTTAATTAAATCAAGGGTTTTTTTTTTAGATTTTGTTTTTTAGGAAGGGGTTTTTTTTTTAAGATTTCGTTTTTTTTAGGAGATCTTGTTTGATTTTGTTTATAAATTTTTTAAATTTTGTTTTTTATATTATAATTAAATCAAGGAAATATTCTTTTTGAAAAGATCAAGGATTTTTTTGAAATCTTGTTTTTAGGATTTAATTTATTTCTTATTTCTATTTAAGAAATTTGTTAAATATTTTATGGCTATATTTTAATTATTCTAAAATATTGAATGTGAAAAAAATGAAAAAGGAGGAGAAGCAAAAACATTCTTTAAACATTAGACCATGAAATTGAAGTGCTATTTAAAAATAAATATAATAAAGTAACTTGTATTGATATAAGATATCAATGAAAAATTCTATGACCGAAAAAACATGAAAAAAAACCCAACCTTTTCATGTTATGGTTTAGCAAAATGGATTGTTTCGATTCAGTCGGAAAATGCCCTTCAAGATGTTGAACAATCTAAAGAAACATATTCATCAGGAAAAAATGATTGAATAAGAAGAAAAGTAGTGATGAACCATCGAGTCTTTTTAATCCCGTATTTTAGAGACAAGGGGTGGCTATCACATAGAGATGTGAATTGTCAAGGATCCTTGTGGTGAGCGGAGCGATGAGCGGAGATGTGGTGATGATCAGCGAGCGGAGATGATCAGCTAGCAGCAATGATCGGAGAGCGCGGTGGCTATGATCGGAGAGCGATGAGGATCGGAGATAGGTGTTCATCTATTTTGAGAGAACGATTAGGGCATCCGATTACTTTCGAAGTCTGAGCGAGATATGAAAGTATATAGTACTACTACTTGTTTCCCTTAAAAAACAACTACTCGTGCTAAAAAACTTATTTTTGACAAAATATGTTTGTCACATAAACAATTTAAGATTTAATGATTAAAAATGTTATCACAAAAGGGCTGTATGTGGAATATGTGATTACAAATTTTACACTGATAGTTAGTTAATTTATCATCAAAAAGTGTTTTACATACATAATAAATTATTAGGCGAGTCGAGCTTTTTATATGTTATAAGTATTATATTACTATACAAAAATAATCAAGCATACGAATCGAGTTGAATTCGATAATGCTTTTTATGGCTCGAGCCAATTTTTGAGCCTGAACTTTTTTTAGTCTAATCGACTTTGAGCCCTATAGATTATCGACTCGGCTCGATTACACTCATCGCCACCAAAGTCTTGCATCAAAGTTTAGTCAAATAATATACCAGTAAAACACAATTTATGACAATCCATTACACAATAGTTTTTTTAATGGTGTATGTATTTTGTGGTGACAAAATATTTTTGTCACATAAATTGTTAAGAATTTGGTCATAGAGACGGTTTGTCACTAAAGCCTCGTCCAAAATTTTATCTCCCAGTGTGCAATTGAAATCATACGTTTTTTGTGACAAAGCATCACATCTCTTGTGATAATATCATCTTTTGTCATTGATGAATTCATTTTGTGTGACAAACGAAGGTGTTGTCACAAGAAGTTACCCACTTGAAACAAATCTACAATTTGTCACTTGCATTTTGTCACAAAAAAATCTTTTTTTTTTGTAGTGGGAGTTGACTAGTCAACCAATGGAAATCGAATAAGATTCGATCGGTAATTAGTACCTACCTTCGAAATTGGCCCGGTCGATCGGCCCACGTCAGGGATTGAGCCAACTAGATAGGATTCCATCCACTAAAGAATTGCTTAAATTTTTGAAAGCCAATTGGGAATAGTTGGCTGGTAGGAGTAAAACCTTATAAAATTTTAAGTGCAAATTTAGGGTTTTTATACATGAGCTTTTACTTATTCTATCTTTATTTATTGTTGTAGAAAATGTCAAACAAATTGAACCTTCGTTTTATCATCGAAAACAAGCTTGACGAAACTAATTTTCTCGATTGGGAAAGGAACCTCAAAATCGTTTTGAGGCACGAGAAGATTGGCTATATCTTGGATGAGGCCCTACTGGAAAAGCCCGCTGAGGGTTCGGCTGCAGATGCTGTCGAGAAGTACAACAAGCATTGTTCTGACAGTACTGATGCTACATGTATCATGCTTGCTTCTAAGACACCTGAACTGCAGAAACAGCATGAGTCTATGGACGCCTACTCTATCATGGTCCGCCTGAAGGAACTTTATGCTTCTCAGTCTCGCACTGAGAGGTATGAGGTCTCGAAGGCCCTGTTTAGTTGTAAGATGGCATCTGGGACTGCTGTGGGGTCACACGTGCTTAAGATGATCGGGTATATAGAGAGGCTTGGGAAGCTGGGCCACAAATTGGAGCGAGAGTTGAGTATTGACTTGATTCTACAATCTCTACCTGATTCATTCTCGCAGTTCACATGAACAAGATAGATTGCTCCCTAGCGGAGTTATTGAACATGTTGAAAACTGCTGAGGGCACTGTGGGGAAGGGAAAGCAAGTGTTGCTTTGGTCACTTCAAGTAAAGGCAAGGCAAAAGCCCAGAAAAAGTCCAAGAAGGCGAAGGCTGCACCTAAGCCAACGCCTAAGATAGCAAAAGACAAATCCAAGGATGCTTGCTTCCATTGCGATAAGACCGGACATTGGAGGAGAAACTGCAAAGGCTTCTTGAGTACCAAGAAGAAGCATTCTGATGCTTCGACTTCAAGTATATTTATGATTGAGATCAACATTACTTCTTCTAAGTCTAACCACTGGGTATTAGATATCGGTTGTGGTTCTCATATTTGTACGAATATGCAGGCACTAAGAAGAGCTAGAGATCTGAAGAAAGGAGAGGTGGACCTACGCGTTGGTAATGGAGCAAGTGTTGCTGCACTAGCCGTAGGAGTTTATTTTCTTTCATTGCCCAGTGGGCTAGTACTTGAACTTAGTAACTGTTATTTTGTTCCTACTCTTACGAAGAGTATTATTTCCATTTCCGCATTAGATGTTGATGGTTTTTCATTTACGTTTGAGAATAAATGTTGTTCTTTTTCACGTGATGGAATCTTTTATGGTACTGACATACTTAGCAATGGTCTCTACATATTAGATATGAATGTTGACGTACTTAATATAAATAACAAGAAAGCCAAAACAAATGACTTGAATGAATCCTACTTATGGCATTGTAGACTTGGCCATATAAATAAGAATCGCATTGCCAAACTCCATAAAGATGGAATGTTGGATCAATTCGATTATGAATCGTTTGATACATGCGAAGCTTGTTTACTTGGCAAGATGACAAAGTCACCATTTAGTGGCAAAGGGATAAGATCCAATGAATTGCTTGAGCTCATACATACTGATGTATGTGGCCCAATGTCAATTCAAGCCAAAGGAGGATACTCTTATTTTATCACTTTCACTGATGACCATTCTCGCTATGGTTATATATACTTAATGAAGTATAAGTCTGAAGTCTTCGAAAAGTTCAAGGAATTCAGAAGTGAAGTAGAGAAACAACTAGGTAAAGAAATCAAAACACTACGATCCGATCGAGGTGGAGAATACCTGGATGGAGAGTTTCAAGACTATCTGAAGGAGAATGGGATTCTACCTGTATGGACCCCTCCCGGGACGCCACAAATGAATGGCGTGTCTGAGAGAAGGAACCGCACCTTGTTAGACATGGTACGATCCATGATGAGCTATGCAGTTCTTCCAAAATCATTTTGGGGGTATGCTCTAGAAACCGCATCCTATACACTAAACCGAGTTCCATCAAAGACGGTTGATTCTACACCATATGAGGTGTGGGCCAAGAAGAAACCAAATCTAGCATATCTTAAACCTTGGGGTTGTCCAACTTATGTGAAGCGGATGATGCCTGACAAATTAGAGGCCAGATCCGACAAATGTCTGTTTGTGGGATATCCTAAAGAAACTAGAGGATGCCAATTTTACCATCCTGAGGAACAAAAGGTGTTTGTTGCCAGGACTGGCCACTTTCTAGAGAAAGAGTTTATTCTGGATAGGGTCAGTGGGAGTAAAATTGATCTTGAAGAAATTCGAGAACCACTTACGGATAACAGTCCGTTGATGGAAGTAGAGGAGACACCACGTACAGATGTGGGGCCACCCTCTACCGTGGACACACTAGCACCTCGAAGATCCACCAGGGAACGCCGTGAACCGAAAGGTACACTGGCGTGTATCTCATGGAAGATGAGGACCCTAGAACTTATGAGGAAGTGCTATTAAGGCATGACAAAGAGAAATGGCTAGAAGCCATGAATTCTGAAATGGAATCCATGAAAGACAACCAAGTTTGGAACTTGGTTGATCCACCTGAGGGAATAGTTCCTATAGGGTGTAAATGGGTCTTTAAGAGAAAGACCGACATGGACGGTAACGTGACTACCTACAAGGCTAGGTTAGTGGCAAAAGGATATAAGCAAAGACAAGGAGTTGACTATGATGAAACCTTTTCGCCTGTTGCCATGTTAAAATCCATTAGAATTTTGCTCGCTATTGCAGCATACCATGATTACGAAATCTGGCAGATGGATGTGAAAACAGCTTTCCTTAACGGGAACCTGTCTGAGGAAGTGTATATGACACAACCTGAGGGTTTCACAACCAATGACGCCGGGATGGTGTAAAGCGCAAAGATCCATTTACGGATTAAAGCAAGCTTCTCGGAGTTGGAATCTTCGCTTTGATGAGATAATCAAACAGTTTGATTTCGTAAAAAATGAAGATGAGCCCTGTGTTTACAAGAAGGTTAGTGGGAGTTCCATTGTATTCTTAGTGCTTTATGTAGATGACATATTGCTCATAGGGAATGATGTGCCTATGTTACAATCGGTCAAAGCTTGGTTATCCAAGAACTTCTCAATGAAGGACTTGGGTGAGGCAGCCTATATTCTAGGAATAAAGATCTATAGAGATATATCTAAAAGGTTGCTTGGTCTATCGCAATCCACCTATATAGACAAGATGCTGAAGAGATTCAGCATGGAGCAGTCCAAGAAATGATTGATGCCCATGTCACATGGGGTCTACCTGTCGAATGGAATGAGTCCTAAGACAGAGGAGGAAAGGGCACAAATGAGTAAAGTCCCTTATGCTTCGGCAATTGAGTCTATCATGTATGCCATGTTGTGCACAAGACCAGATGTCTCGTACCCTCTTAGTATGACTAGTAGGTACCGGTCAATCCAGGTGATGGTCACCGGATTCTTTGTCAAGAATATCCCGAAGTACTTGAGACGTACTAGGGACATGTTCCTGGTTTTCGGGAACGATGATTTAGTGTTACGAGGTTATACGGATGCCGGTTCCAACCGACAAGGATGACTTTAAGTCACAATCTGGATTTGTTTTCACGCTTAACGGCGGAGCGGTGGTGGAAGAGTTCCAAGCGAGGAGACTACTACGGACTCTACAACGGAAGCCGAATACATAGCAGCCTCGGAGGCGGCAAATGAAGCAGTTTGGATGAAGAAGTTCATTACTGAACTTGGTGTGGTTCCCTCCATTGAAGGTCGAGTGCCTTTGTACTATGATAATAATGGAGCGATATCTCAGTCGAAGGAACCAAGGTCTCATCAGAAGTCCAAACATATGCTACGGCGCTATCACTTGATTAGAGAGATAGTAGATAGAGGAGATGTAAAGATATAGAAAGTCCACACGGATGATAACATAGCTGATCCGTTAACCAAGGAATTGTCTCAAGCTAAGCATGAGAAACATGTTCACTTGCACGGGCTTAGACATATGGGTGATTGGCTTTAGGCCAAGTGGGAGATTGTTGGAAAGGTGTCCTAAACCCAATCGGGTTGGACCGGATCCGACCGGGTCGGGTCATTTACAGTCTATTTAGTTCATGTAATAACTTTATTATGATCAATAAAAGCACTTATGTTATTATATATTGTTTATCTTCATATTATTTGTTGTATATATATAGTAACGTCCCTAGTATCAAGCTGTGATAGAGAAACCATGATAGTGATTATGGTTGATGAGATCTCTAATCATTATAACAAGATTGGTACTTAAATGTCTCTAGTCTTACATATTATCAAAAGGGACATTGATAGTATAACCAGACTAGCACGTATTGGAAGTCTTCTATCTTTTAGAAGATAGGGATAGATCTCGTCTATCGAAGTGTAGGGACACTTGGACTGTACGTGGATGTGTATTATAGAATGCGTACATTAGACTGACCCACTTACATTAAGTGTCACACTATGTGGCGGTTGTGTAATTATCCTTTTGACCGGAGTCTTCATGGCATCACGGTGTGAATTGTCATGCTTTGACACTATTGAGATTTCTCCTAACCACGGGGCGATCATGCGGTAGTGAGTGGGCATGATATTGAAGCATGCGGAGTATACATGATTGGTCATCCGGGAATCGCGTATCCTATGATTGGGATCGAATATCCGAAATGGCCTTCTTATAAGGAATGTCTAGCTCTCGAGAATCTTTGCAAAGTGGGAGTAAATGTGTTATCCCGAGAGAGCGTGATATCCAGATTATAAGATACGATCGTAAATGTATTGACACTCGAGATACGATCGTATGGATATTGTTACAGCGATAGGATTGTAAGTTACACGGTAACTGCTTCACATGAAAGGTAGTAGTCATTGCTTTTGACTCTTCCAATGATTGGGGGTCACGGTGTGTTGCTAGACGCTATCCCGTGATCGTTAGGCATGAAGGGCATTTTAGTAAATTGCACTTTGTGTCTACGGCCAACATATTCGGAAGCCTATTGGGCCAATCACATATGAACATCGAGTCGGATTAAAATGCGGTTATGGTTGATAACCAAATAAGGAAAGTTTATCTCTAGACTATAAAGGTTATAGTGGTAAATTAATATGGTGGTATCTATTTATTATGAATAAATAAAATACAAGATATTAATTATATATAAATTATATTAATTAAAGAATATTCCAGAAGTCAATTAATTGACTAATGGGGCGCCATCTTTGAGTGTATAAGATACACTTGTATTGTGCACTTTAATTAATAATATTACCATAATATTAATATAAGATATTAATTGATTTTGGAAAAATAGATTTATGGTAATAAGATAATTATATTCAATATAAGATATTGGCAAAATAAATTATAATTAAAGAGATAAATCAATCTAGGAGATTTTCTTTATTTTATTGGAAAAATGTTTTCTTCTCCTTCACACTAATTGGGGCGCCACCTCTAGCTATAAATAAGAGGTGGGTGTCAAGCTCATTTGTACATCACAATTGCAAGAGCTCATAGTTCTTGTGTAAAATATAGAGCAATCCATAGTGAGTTTGTGAGGGAGGAAAAAGGCCGGTCTAGCAACCGGAGTTTTCCAGTAGCAATCCAAGGAGGATTCCGGCAAGGGGTTCGTATGGATTAGCGATAGAGGCCGGACGTGTGGACGGCTTGCGCACTGAACTACTCTCCGTTGACGGTCAAAGCGACGATCTTATAGATCATCTGAGGTATAACCGTCGAACTACTTAACGTGTTTATTGCATTAAATGAAGAACGATCTAGAAAAAGGAAATCAAATTTTAAATTCCGCTGCGTTAAACTAGTGATTTCCTAACATAGGGCTGGTGAGGATGGAACTACTCCCCACCTCTCCCCCTGTTTTATGCTTATTTCTGACATAACATATTCACTTCCTAGTGTTGTGGTGGCGTTATTGTAGGATTTTGCGGATATCTTTCCCGAGGAGGAGCCAAGCGGATTGCCGCCGTTGAGAGGCGTGGAGCACCAAATTGATTTCATCCAGGGTTCTACACTACCCAACCGACCAACCTATCGGGCAAACCCGGATAAGACCAAGGAGATACAACGGCAAGTGACGGAGCTGTTGGAAAAGGGCAAAATACAAGAGTCCATGAGTCCATGCGCGGTACCGGTGATTGTGGTGCCTAAGAAAGACGGGACTTGGCGCATATGCGTGGATTGTCGTGCTATAAACCAAATTACAATCAGGTATCATCATCTTATTCCCCGTTTAGATGATATGCTAGATGAGCTATGTGGTGCGCAAATATTTTCTAAAATTGATTTAAAAAGTGGCTATCATCAAGTGCGTATACGTGAGGGTGATGAGTGGAAAACAGCGTTTAAAACTAAATTTGGTTTATATGAGTGGTTGGTCATGCCTTTTGGATTGACTAATGCACCTAGCACATTTATGAGATTAATGAATGAAGTAATTAAGGACTTTATTGGTAAGTTTGTGGTTGTCTATTTCGATGATATCTTGATTTATAGCCATAACTTAGAAGAACATGTTAGTCACCTAAGGGCTGTTTTAGAAACACTTCGTGATGCTCAATTGTATGCTAACCTTAAAAAGTGTACTTTTTGCATGGATAGAGTCGTGTTTCTTGGGTTTGTTGTGAGTGCACAGGGTGTTGAAGTTGATCAAGAGAAGATCAAGGCGGTCAAAGAATGGCCTGAACCACAAACAGCCGCGGAAGTTCGTAGTTTCCATGGCTTGGCAAGCTTCTATAGGCGCTTTGTGCGGGATTTTAGTAGCATTGCAGCCCCACTTAACGAGTTAGTCAAGAAGAACGTCCCATTTCATTGGGGACCAAAGCAAAGGGAGTCTTTCGAAACTCTTAAAACTCGTTTAATTTCAGCCCCCATACTTGCCTTGCCTGATTTTAATAAGGCCTTTGAGATTGAATGTGATGCTTCGGGTGTGGGTGTTGGTGGTGTGCTGATTCAAGAGGGACGGCCTATTGCATATTATAGTGAGAAATTGAAAGGCCCTCAATTAAATTATGCGACTTATGATAAGGAGTTATATGCATTAGTTCGGTGTCTTCACACATGGCAGCACTATTTGCGGCCTAGGGAATTTATTATCCACACTGATCACGAGTCACTTAAATACCTTAAGGGCCAAGGTAAATTGAGTAAAAGGCATGTTCGTTGGATGGAGTTTATAGAGTCTTTTCCTTATGTGATTAAGTATAAAAAAAGGCCAAGATAACGTGGTGGCTGATGCATTGTCTCGTAGATACACTTTAATCACTATGATGCAAACTAAATTTCTCGGCTTTGAATTTATTAAGGAATTGTAAGTCTTAGATCCTGATTTTTCTAAACCATTTGCTGCAACTTGTGAGTCGGCCCATGAGAAGTTTTATAGGAGTGATGGGTTTTTATACCGTGAGCATGCTTTGTGTATTCCCCAATGTTCCATACGTGAATTACTTGTTCGTGAGGCACATGGTGGTGGTCTTATGGGTCATTTTGGTGTCACTAAAACGCTGGATGTGCTTAAGTCTCATTTCTATTGGCCTAATATGCGCCGTGAAGTGATTCGCTTTTGTGCCGCTTGTATTGTGTGCAAATATGCTAAGTCAAAGTCAGCACCTCATGGTTTGTACATGCCACTACCTATTCCCACGTCCCCTTGGACTGATTTATCTATGGATTTTGTAATGGGGTTACCTTGTTCTAAAAGTGGAAAGGATTCTATTTTTGTGGTTGTGGATAGATTTTCTAAGATGGCGCATTTCGTTGCTTGTTCTAACACGAATGATGCATCTCATATAGCCGACTTATTCTTTCGAGAAAATTTTCGTTTACATGGTGTGCCTCGTACTATAGTGAGTGATCGTGATGTGAAGTTTATCAGTCATTTCTGGAGAGTTTTATGGCGGCGTTTGGGGTACTAAATTGTTATATTCTTCTGCATATCACCCCCAAATGGATGGTCAAACTGAGGTTGTTAATCGTGTTTTGGTTCAGTTGCTTCGTACCGTAGTTCAAAATAATTTGTGGAATTGGGAAAATTGCTTGCCGTTTGTGGAATTTGCTTATAATCGTTGTAAACATTCTGCTACTCGTTTTACCCATTTTGAGGTTGTATATGGGTTCAACCCCGATACGCCTTTTTCTTTGGCTCCATTGCCCGCAGGTATGCGGGTTAGCTTGGATGGTGATGCAAAGGCTGATTTGGTGAAAGAGTTGCATGCGCAGGCTCGGAAGAATGTGGAAAATGCAACGGCTCGGTACATGAAGCACGTGAATAAGGGCCGCAAGGAAGTTATCTTTGAACCCGGCGATTCGGTTTGGCTGCATTATCGCAAAGACCGCTTTCCCAAACAGCGGAAAACCAAGTTACATCCTCGTGGTGACGGACCTTTTGAAGTGCTGGAGCGGATCAACAACAACGTCTACAAGATTTTCATTCCCGAAGATTGGGGCGTCTCAAATTCGATTAATGTGGCTGATTTGATGCCCTTTGACAATCTTTACGATCTGAGGACAGATCCTTCGCAACCGGGAGGGAATGATACGTCCCCGAATGAGGTTCCCAACCCTTTGGCCCCGATTCAGCCGATAGATCATCTTGTGATTCGAGATGGGCCTATGACAAGGCTCCAAAAGAAGAGGATGTGTGAGTCTTTGAATAATCTGATCATAGATATTCATTTGGAGCAAGAGCAACACAAGTCGGAAGAAGAACATCACATAAAATGCACCATTTATGTAATTGGGCTTGAAGACAACAATGATGGGCTTGGTTAAAATTGCAAGAATGTCTTTTAGTTATTTGTTTTATCAATAAGGTTGTCCATTATGTTGGCGCCATTTAGTAGGATCTTTGGGCTTGTTTTATTATTTTGGTTTTGGATTTTATTTAATAATTACCTTGTGGGCCTAGATGACACAAGAGAGACTAGAAAAGCCCATGGATGGGGTGCCTATTCTAAGTCCTAGTTTACTTAGGTTTTATTTTACTAGTTTTCTTCTCCCACATTGCTAAGGAGGATAACTAGACTTTTATTTGTAGCTTATATATAGGCAAGCAACTATCATAATAAACTACAACATTATTATTGAAATTCAGTTAAACTTTTGCTTAAGTCGAGTCGACTTAGTTATTCACTTGCGACTGAGTTTTCTCTTTGTCGTAGAGAAGACAC
Source organism: Gentiana straminea (assembly GCA_036785695.1). Taxonomy (NCBI): domain Eukaryota; kingdom Viridiplantae; phylum Streptophyta; class Magnoliopsida; order Gentianales; family Gentianaceae; genus Gentiana; species Gentiana straminea. Next base: position 1,515,846 of record JAVUPR010000450.1, read on the forward strand.
CCATTCAAGAACGAATCAGCGTCGCGAGCGAGACGTTGTTTATTCTTGGCCTCAATCCTAGGTCGGAGACGCTAGGTCTAGGTTTCCTTAGCTCGTCATTGATCCTTTAGTCAATTCCTGGGATCGTATCGCGTCATTACCGTAGTGATTTTTTATGATCAAATCGTCATCTGATCTGATGTTGTATATGCACCGAAATGTCACTGTAAGCGACGTTTAAAACACCCGGTCGTCTTCCCCATTCATCCGATCGGGAAACGGCCGGTTCATCAAAAAAATATCAAAAAAACCTCCGATTTCAACCCTATCCTTCCGATTTCAACCAAAACGAAACATATTACAATGAAATAAATCGAAATGCAAATCTTTGTTGTTACTCCATATAAATCGAAATATATTACACACACCATTAAAACCTTTGATTTCTACCAAATTGCAACCGGAATACAAACAAAACAAGTAATGAAGAAGGGTTGTAGAAGAAAGGGGTAGAAGTTAAAAGTGATGTTGTTTTTGGCGAATTTCCGGCGAAAATTCCGGCCACAAATCTAGCGATATTGTTAGGGGTAGAAGAAGTAATGAAGAAGGGTTGTAGAAGAAGGGGTAGAAGTTAAAAGGTGAGGGACTAAAGTGTTTATTTTTTAAAATATGAGGGATTAAAGTGTATAGTTTTTAAAAGTTATTAAATGAATTATTTTTAGGTGGTGCATTGAGTGATTATGTGGTGTAGAAAAGTAAATGAAAAATAATAAATTAAACGGTGCCGATAGTATTTTCGTGGTGCCGATAGAAGCCGACTAAAACATACATGCCTTTTTAAGAAGTGATGGGTATAAATAATTCCACCACCTCAACAGTAGGAATCAGCCCACTGTGGCCACCCTCCGGGATGACAAGAGAGATCGATAGCAAAAGGGGCGGCCACTGTGTTTCACCTCGCCGCGACCACAACACTTGCGGTCCCAGGCAAGTAGCAGATCCTGTGAATCTCCTTCAGGCAGGTCAAGAGGGGTCGCCAGAGAGGGCTTGCTCCTTGCGACCTCAGAGAGATGGCCGCCGATTGATCCAGATCTTTTCCCCACTTGTAACTTAGATATTTCGTCTTGCTTAGTATCTAAGTAAAACCTAGCTATTAGTAGAATATCTAAGAGGTTGCTTATTCCCTAAGTTATCCACCTCTATAAAAGGGGTGGTCATTGTAAACAAAAGGGAGGATAAAAAACACACTACATTTGCAAGCAAAAGCTCTCTCCATTTTAGTTCTCTCCACACCACCACCCACCGGAGCAACACTACACCTTAAATACAGCCAGATATCCACCCCCCAAACACCGCAAGGACACCCGTGAGGATTTAGACATCTTCAGTTGGCTCCGTTACCGGGAACTCGCTCAAACTGCCTTTATTTCCTCCCTTTACCAAAGAAATCGCTCAAAAAGCCACCACGCAGAGATGGCTGGAAGTAAAGGGCATCTAACACCCCAAACCCCTGCAAAAGGTATTATGCTACATCAAGCTCGTGGGGAAGGCGCAGGAGAAACGCTAGACAATCTCCCTGCAGAAGGAGAAGGATCCCGAGAGGGGGTCTTAGCACCTAGCGATGCTCGAAATGTCATTAATCAAAAAACCAAGTCGAAAGAGGCTATTGTTGCCTTGGATGGAACTCGCAGAGAGAAGTCACAGCAAAGCCAAAGATCGATCCCAGAAATACAACCGGGCTTTCAGGAGGACCCAGAGGTCGCCGAAATGAGGGAATACGCCAGGTACGCTGAAACTATGTATCTCACCAATTCCCGCCTGGTGGCTAAGGGCCAGGCCCCTATGACGATTCGACCCCAGAATCCTCCCAGAAACGAAATCCCTCTTGCGGTCGCAGACCAAGGCCGCCAGAGCCAAATTCAGCAAATCGGCGTAGAGGAGAGCGTGCACTCTTCAGGTCGCTATAGACCGAGGAAAGATATTCCACGAACCTCGGCCCCCCAAGATCGCGACCATCAAAAAGGAAAGAGGATCGACAAAGGGTCAGCGTTTAATAGGTTGGGTGAGAAGGACAAGGCTTTAGCCCCAAGTCGTCTCAGCCTTCCTAGAGAAGAGATGCCCATCCAGCAGGATAGACACGCACAAGATGCCCGCACAATTATCAGGGAAAAAAGGGCCCGCCAAGAGGGATCACAAAATCACCAAAACTCAGAGCGTAGAACGGAGCGAGCTGATACGCAAGCACAGTCACGACCCAGAATCGACCCTATTTTGGCAGAACAGATGGAGGTAATGAGAAAAGAGCTTGCTGAATTAAAAAAGTCGAGGCCCGTCGAGAAAGTCGCTCCGATTTCAGGGATCGACGTGCTCGCTAAAGGGATTACCGAAACATTGCCTCCCAGCAGAGAAAAGGTTAGTTATCCCAGTTACAACTATTACAATGGAAATTCATGCCCAAACGACTGGCTCACCGCGTTCCAAGGTCGCATCACCCTTGCTACACAAAATAAATCCGCCTGGTGCATCGCGTTAGTTGGCAGCATGCAGGATAGGGCTGCGTCCTGGATACGCGGACTTCCTCGCGGCTCAGTTGAAAGTTGGGAGGATTTGTCGGAAAAGTTTGTCAAAGAGTTTGAATCGGCAAGCAGGCCGAAGAAAACCATTGAGGACCTATATGAGGTTCGTATGGGAGGACATGAATCTGGAAAAGAATATTACGAACGGTTCGTCAGAATATATGATCAAACAAGGAACATTCCAGACGATGCGGTCATAACATGTTTCCTCACCGGAATCGCCAAAGGCCCGATGAAAACTGAATTCAATCTGCGGCCCCCCAAAGCGGGTCTCAGGGAGATGTTAGAAAGGGCCAGAATGATGGGGGTCAGCGAGGCGCCATCTGCCGGGAAAGCAAAGCCTAAGACAGAGCCACGTTCGCCGAAGGAGGATCGCGTGGATGACCGTAAAAAAGAAAGGGGACGAGATACTAATCGCGATCGTGAGGTAAAGAAGCCGTACAAATTTAGCGAGGATAATTTTACCCCGCTCAACACCAAAGCATCCCAAATACTGTTTGAAATTCGTGAACATTTCGACAAACCAAAGCCTATGAGGGGCGATCCTGATAGCCGCGATAAATCCAAATACTGCGACTACCACAAGGACCATGGCCACATCACCGATGAATGCTTCACCCTGAGGCGCGAGATAGAAAGGCTGATCCGTGAGGGACCAGCCAATAAATATAAGCGCGAGGGGAACAACACTCCCAGTCAAGGACGCCAACCTCGCGTCTATCAGAGAGAGGTTCAGGTCATCCACGGGAATATTCCCAGCAACCATCAACTGAAATCTCAGATAAATCAAATCAATACCCGCGGCTTCGAAAAGCAGATCGCGTTGGGAGAGAATGAGAAGGGAATCATATTCACAAAAAGCGAGCTAACAACAGTCAGTGGCCCTATGGAGATACCCCTCATTCTAAAGGTGGGGGTGAACGACAAACACGGCGTCAACCGAGTAATGGTCGATACAGGGGCCGGCCGCGACGTCATCTATTTCGACTGTTTAAAACAGATCGGATTCGGGGAGGCCAAGTTAAAACCCTACATTGGGGTCCTCGAAGGTTTTACCAACGACACAGTACGGGTCAAAGGCACGATCGACCTCAATATCATTTTGGGCGACTATGAGCCCTGTAGAACGGAGATAATAACTTTCTTGGTGATCGACCTGCCCTCTTACTACAACATGATTTTGGGAATCCCAGCTATGAAGAAGTTCCAAATGGTGGCGTCCGTTCCCCACCAACGGGTCAAATTTCACGTAGGGGAAGAAGTTGGGGTCGCCATCGCGGACACGGAGCTTTCCTCGACTATATGACCAAAAACAGGTCGACTCTAAGCGACCACGACCGGATGGTCTTAACACAACTACGGATCGATTGCTATGATGAAAGAAATCTCGGAGAAGGCCGTAGAGGTAGAAACATTGCAAGTTCGGGACGAGCCTGACTTCACTGCCGAAGACGAGTTGATCGAAGTTATAATAAACGTCAAATATCCCGATCAAAAGATAAAAATAGGATCGAGGACAACCGAGGAAGAAAGGGAAGAGCGATCGAGCTTCGAAAGCAAACTTAGACGCATTCGCACGGGAGTAAGCGATATGAGAGGTGTGGAATCGGAGGTCGCCTTGCATAACTTGAGTGTCGATCCCAACTTCAGGCCAATACAACAAAGGGCGCGTCAATTCTCTACAGAAAAAGAGATCGCGATAAAAATTGAGGTCGAGAAACTTTTAGCAGCAGGCATAATCAGAGAACTTCAATATCCCACCTGGCTGGCAAATGTAGTAATGGTGAAAAAACACAACGGCAAGTGGCGGATGTGTGTCGACTTCACCGATCTAAACAAAGCTTGCCCAAAGGACCCCTATGCGCTCCCACGAATCGATAAAATGGTGGATGGGATCGCGGGTTTTGAAACCTTAAGCTTTCTGGACGCCTACTCCGGCTACCACCAGGTCAAAATGGCCGACGAAGATAAGGAGCTGACGGCCTTCAGGGCCGCCGGCGGGCTATATTACTATGAGATGATGCCGTTTGGCCTAAAGAACGCAGGCTCAACCTATCAGAGAATGGTAAACAGAGTTTTCAGCACGCAGATAGGCAAGAACATGGAGGCCTACATTGATGACATGGTCGTGAAATCAAGTCACCAAGATCACTTGGAGGACCTTCGCGAAACCTTTGCAAATGTGAAGAATCACTCGATGAAACTAAACCCTACGAAATGCACTTTTGGGGTCCAGGCAGGGAAATTTCTGGGCTTTATGGTAAGTCAAAGGGGGATCGAGGCAAATCCCGAAAAAATCGAGGCCCTGGTCAACATGAGCGAGCCTACCAGTATTAAAGAAGTACAGCGGCTCAATGGCAGGATCACAGCTTTGGGTAGGTTTGTCTCGAAATCTGCAGAAAGAAGTCTGCCTTTCTTCAAAATTCTGAAAGGGGCTGGTACCTTCTCTTGGACAGCGGAATGCTCCCAGGCATTTAAAGACCTCAAAGAATACTTGTCAAGACCGCCGTCGCTAACCGGCCCGAGGCTCGGGGACACTCGTTTTTATATTTGGCGGCCTCGATAGGGCCGTAGCCGCAAAGCACTTGTAAAAGAGGAGGAAGGCTCGCGAAGCCGTTTTTTATGTTTCCAAAGCTCTAAGCCCCGTTGAAAGTCGTTATTTTAATATAGAAAAGTTGGCTTATTGTGTTGTTATAGCGCCCGCAAATTAAGGGCTTACTTTTCATCACACACCATCGTAGTATTATCAAATGCATCGCTAAGACAGTTCTTCACAAGCCGGACTCCGTCCGGTCGATTGCTCCGGTGGGCCATCGAGCTTACTGAGTTCGATATCCGGTATGAGCCCCGGAAGGCTGTAAAGGCCCAAGCACTCCCAGATTTCATAGCAGAAACAAGCTTCAACGAAGAGGTGAAAGAGCAGGCTCCGCTCCGAACGCGACCAAGATAGGGTCACCGCGAGAGGACGAGCCTATCGGGCCAAGTCACTGTTGGCAGCTCTACGTTGATGGCTCCGCTAATCACAAAGGGTGCGGCGCAGGAATAATCCTGTTAGAGCCGGGATCATCAGAAGAAATTGAGCAGGCTCTGAGATTTGATTTCACCGCCTCTAACAACCAGGCAGAATACGAGGCCGTTATTGCTGGGTTGAAACTCGCCAAAGCCATGAAAGTCGAAAATATACAAGTATTTTGCGACTCACAGTTGGTGGTAAATCAAATCAATGGGTCATATGGCATTCATTGCGAAATTTTACAAAGGTATATTAACCTCGTCAAAAGACTCGAAGGCAGCTTCACATATTGTCAATTCAGAAACATCCCTCGAGAGGACAATCATAGGGCAGACTACTTGTCCAAATTAACCAGCGAAGACGCGTCGTGCGATCCCAGCATCATGGTCGAACACCTATCGGAGCCCGCCGTCTCCCAGGGCGAGATCATGGATTTCCAACCCAGTAACACTTGTTGGATCGACATCATGAAGTCTTATATTGAGTTAGGAGAGCTTCCGAGCGACCCTTGCGAAGCTAGGGCCTTAGTAAGAAGGGCCGCCAGATATACAATTATGGACGACGAGCTTTACCGTCATTCATTCTCGAAACCTCTTCTGCGATGCGTACGACCTGAGGAGGTAACGGGAATCCTAACAGAGCTACATGAAGGAATGTGCGGCGGCCATTTCTCCAATCGAACACTAGCGCAGAAGGTACTTCTAGCCGGATATTATTGGCCAAAATTAGATGAAGACGCGAAAGCTCATACCCGCGCATGTGATACTTGCCGAGAGGTTCGCAAATATCTCCGGGCTACCCTCGTCGAACAAAGCATAGTGGTAGCTGCCTGGCCTTTCGACATGTGGGCAATCGACCTCATCGGACCCTTGAAGAAGGGTCGCTCGGGTTGCGAGTACGTTGTCGTCGCGGTGGATTATTTTACTAAATGGGTCGAGGCTAAGGCCTTGGTAAAAACCAATACCGGGGACATAACATACTTTTTGCTCGATCAAATATGGACAAGATTTGGTGTTCCAAGAGTGATGGTTTCCGATCACGGACCTCAATTCAGAGACGAATTCGACAGATTCTGTGAAGAGAACAATGTTAAACATTGGCAATCATCCGTGTGCTACCCGCAAGGAAATGGGCAAGCCGAAAATGCCAACAAACAGGTCCTAAGTGTGTTAAAGAAGAGCCTGGGTGAGAAGGCAGGCCACTGGCCGGATCACCTTCCAGCGGCTCTATGGGCACTCAGGACGTCGCGAAAAATCACAATGAGGGAAACTCCTTTCGCTTTAACATATGGGTCTGAGGCTATGGCACCCGTGGAAATGGCCTTACCAAGTCCCAGGGTCGTTTTTTACAGCGAGGTCAATAACAAAGCGGCGCGTAAACTCGAGCTCGATCTAATAGAGGAGCGGCGCATCCAGGCATACAGTCGTCTGGTCAACTATAAACAGGCGGCAAAGCGCCATCACGACAAACGTATTCGCAATCATCACTTCGCCGTCGGGGATTACGTTCTACAAAAAAGACAAGCCACGGGCCACGAAGCGAAAAAAGGAAAGCTATCGGAAAACTGGGAGGGCCCCCTACGGATTTCGCGAGTTATCAAAAAGGGGACGTACATGCTAAGTGACAAGGAGGGCCGCGAGTATAATAGGCCATGGCATGCAGACAATCTGAAAAAATACTATATGTAACGAGCCAATTCAAATAAAGCTGTTCTTCCAAATTGTATTTACATTCTTGTCTTTTTCGTCGTCATTGCAAAAAAAAAAAAAATGACGATGAGAAGTTTTTTCAAACATATCGATCAAGCCTGGACAAACTTCCATCAACTGCAGGATGGTTATCTTCCTCCGATCACATGTGTGGAGGTCCAAAAACGGCATCATGCCTGCAAAGGGCTCCACCGAATAAGTTTTTTCAAACATATCGGTCGAGTGTATGGAAGGGGACCCCTGGCGCCACTGCATAATTTGGATATCGGCGATGCGAAAGGCATGCGGCGACCAGTACCACGGCGACCTTGAACCGCCGAGCACGCATATCTTAGTGCCTCGCGATGGATCAACACTCCCCAGTCTATATCCACTCGATGGTCGCGAATGGCATGCAAAAGGAGCGCTTCGCTCTCACTAACAACATCAGCATCGGCAGTGATAAGAGCGCGGGAATTTATAAACTTCTTCCACTCACGGTCGTCGCGAGAGAGGTCGGACGCGATCACTCCCAAAGACCAAACCCGCCGATTCTCGGGGAACAGCTCGCACATTGCAATGCCCGGACGAACCGCCTATTTTCCTCATCCGCAAGGTCCCGAGACGATCTCATAATGGGAGGAGGGATTTATGGCGGGTATGTTAAAAACTTGGTTAATTCTCTCCGGAGTAAAGATAACGGGAACACCCCGGAGAGAAATGCGCTCACCGCCCGCCGGAGGCTACATCGGACAACACGGAGTAAAATTCCCGTATCATGGTAACATTAACCGCTCCCGAGAGGCTCGGCAATAAATTCCCACCCGGCCCCGAAAGCCGAACGCGCAAAGCATGGAGCCGTCTTCTATTCGTTGTTCATGTAAGCCCCTCTCCCTCATAATATCACGCCACTCAAAAAAATCCCAGAAATAATCCTTGGCTACGGGGGAAGCAGTGGTGAAAAAAGGGGAAACATCCCGGATGGGACGAGCTTTGAATATCCGAACCTGGCTGCTTTCCCCTGGATGAGACATAGAGTTTGGAGGATACACAGTGAAGAGGATAATGAACGATTGAGGGAAGAAAGCAAAATTCAGTATGAGGCAAGAGGTAAAGTGAGTTCCAGAATAACCCCCTTTTTATACTAGAGAAGGGGTATGATCAACGGTTGGGATTAACTGGATCCTAGGGCCAGATATGCAAACTGACCCGAAGACCAAGGCAACAGGAGCGCCAGACCATAAAGAGACCGAAATTTATGGCTACAGTTACAACTGACACCTAGTCATTAGGGGTCATAACTCTGCGTTAATGACACGGTCAAAGGCTGCTTTAACAGGCTCTATCTTCTGACAAAAGCACTGCTCTCAATGAGGCCGCTGAAACTTTGGAAAATTAGCGTCGCGTAGCGACTATGGTTAGAACAAGACGACGACGTTTCAGGACAGATCGACGTCGCCAAATTATTAAGCGACTTCGCACGAATCAAGAGGACAGCACAGAGAACAAAATAACCTGTCAACAGCCTCGCGTAAGGCCGCCAAATCGAATCAGCGACAAGAAAAGCCAAGTTGTATAAATTGGAAAAATGCAGAAAATAAATTGTCAAGCTATTACAAATCAAGATTCAGTCAAATCACAAAGTAAATAGTCAAAGTTACAAATCAAATTTTCAAAGAGCTCGCAGAAAAGTCCAAGAAATCTAGAGAGCATGCGGAGTAGGCGGGGTGCTGATAAACTCGTCGCCTTGCTCAGAGGGCGGCGGCTTCTTCAACGTCTCAAAATTCACGGGATTGACGGGAGCGGGATCCCAAACAGGCTCGCCACGTTTAAGGCTGTTCGGTCGAATCGAGGTAATGAGCTCGCTTGCATAGGGGATTTCCGGGTGAAAGGCCACTAAATTGGGATGACCTTGATGCGTGTTCACCCACCGCACCATATCCTCCAGAGTGATGTGCCCCCTGCCTCGATCAGCCCAGATACAGCGAGCTAGGTGACTAACGCCCTGGTCAAAGCTATTCTCCATCAGGTCGAAGAAGTCATCCGAATTCTTATAGGCAGCGACGGCCCCAGACTTGGCCTCCTCAACAGCCTCAGCCGTTTTCTTCGCAGCTTCCTCCATGGCTTTCTCAGCAGTCTCTTTGGCAGCCGTCTCCGCCTCAGCAAGCTTAACCCTCAACGCGGCGATCTCCTCCTGCGCCCCCGCATAATCCTTTGTCAGAGATGCAACTTTCTCATTGACCTCAGCATCCAATCTAGAGTGCTCCTCCATGATTGCCTTCATCTTCTCCATCTCGCCGACCGCATGTTTAGCTTTCTTTTCGGCGGTAACCCTCGCCTTATCAGTTGCTCCCAGCTGCGTCGTCACTTTCCTCACCTCTGCATCGCGCCTCTCGGCGGCCTCAAGTACCCCGTTTAAACGAGCACCGAGCGTGGAAAACGAGGGGATGATTAAAAAAAAAAAAAAAAAAAAAAAAAAAAAAAAAAAAAAATTCTTACCAGAGAAGCCGCAATCCCAAGCGGCCGCTCAAATCTCTCGATTTCAAAGCAATCTCATCTTGAGGCGGAGAGTCGTCTTGAGCCGCAAAGCGGGCTAATATGCCCCGGCCAATCTCCACTTGAACATGATCAGGATAACCGAGAGGGATCGGCCCAAGAGGAATCACGTCAGCAATTGCTTCACCAACCCGGCGAGCTTTGGATAGGTCAAGATCCTGGGTAAAGCTCGGATCCAACCACAGGGCCTCTTTCCCAGAGTAACCTCGGGGCAAAGTCCTTTGCGGCGGCGTCTCAGCAGGTGCGCTCTTCTCCACGGGAGTTTCAAACTCTTCAAGATGCGCCGGGCTGGGAGCGGACCGTTTGGGTGGGCGATCATCCTTCGCCTTCTCTGTTTGAGGTCGCTTCAGGCCATGCGACTCTTTAGTAGGGGGATGAGTCTTTTTTGAGGCACCAGCCTGGCCTGGGCCCGCAACAACGGCAGAGGAAGTCGCAACAAGGGCAGAGGAGGTCGCAGCTTCCGGGATATGTGTCTCTTCGACAATCGAGGCGTCTACAGTTCGGGGCACCATCCCCAGAGCTTTCTTCAAAGCCTCCTGTCGAGCACTGGCCGCCTTATCTGCCTCCGCATTAAGCTTGTTTCGGTGAGCCCTGCGAGCATTTGGATCCATGCCTACAAAAAGAGAGCGGCTTAGAACCCAGGAAAACAAAATGAGCATTTACAAATAAATACAAGTGGACAAAGAAAGTTACAAAGCGGCCTAAGTATAGGATCGCCCCCACATTCCGGACACTCAGAAGGGAAACATTTGTTGATATGACAACCCCCAATCCAGTCCGGATCACAGCTCTCTGGACCCATTTGTACCATGGGCACGGCATTCCCTCTGCCCACCAGGCCCGCCATGCACACAAAGGGCTCGGCTAGATCAAGAAGATCAACCCAGGCAACGTTTCTCCGAGATGGCGCCGCCCCGTCCGACTGAATCAACGTCATCAGCCCCTTTACGTAGCGCCGCTCACTCACAGGGGGGTCAAAGAGTACAAGCGTGGATTTGACTCCACGAACTCCTGCCCTAGGAAAAGGCCAGCCTACCTTCGACTCAACTTTCAGCACCCGCTGCCCCCATTTGTGAAACTTATTGGGAAGCGAGAATAGTAGGCGAGGAGTCTGCGACCTCAGAGAAATTTGTCCGGGAATAGACGTCCCACAGAAGGAATAAAATTGCCCCAATAAGGTCAACGTCGGCTCGATCTTCGGGATCCGACACATAACGATGAAGGCCATCAAGCGTATGATAGCCCCGACGGCAAAATCGGAGGGAAGCGCCTCCATCTCCTTGCAGATCTTCACAAAGAAAGGATCGAAAGGAGGCCTCAGACCCGCACACAAATGATGGAAATGGAGGATAAGGGTGTCCTCGGATCGACGCGCGCATACATAATCCTTATGGTCCCCAGGTTTAAATTTATCGGACTCCTTCCCATAATCGAAGAAAGAAAACCGATACACGCTGGTGTCGATTCCGAATATGCGATTAATTGTCCCATTGAGATCGCTGCTCTTGCACAGTCGGGACCATTTCTTGTCCACATCCTTCTCAAACGCCGCCACGATCGCAAACTCTCGCATAGCTTCGGGATTATTAGGACGAGAACTCTTCGGCTGGGAATCGGCCGCGGCGGCCTCACCAACTGTCATGGTTTGACTCGCAGTTTTCTTTTTCTTCTGCTTTTTCGCAGGCATCCAGATATCTTTCCGGGGCAACTCCGCATTTTCGTCCTCACTGGACCCCATTAACTCATGAACCGCGGCGTCCTGAACATAAGCCTCGTCATGGTCAGGAGCGCCGCTAGTGCTCGGGACCGCAGTTTGTCCTTCATTCGGGAAAACGATTTCTTCGGCCCCACGAGCTGTTGGAGACTTTTGAGCCCGCGCCTTCTCCTTAAGGCTCACTCGGCGCGGCGGATCTCGGGCAGAGATGAAGGCCTCCAACTCAAAAGGGTCGACGTCCATATGAGCGACCTCATCAGCGGTAATTTCGCCAATATCTGCGCGACTACTTTCCACCTCAACCTCGTCCAACAGATCGCCAACTGAGGCAGCGGATAGTACGGGGTCATCCTCAGCATAATCGTAAATCTCCCTTTCCGTAGAGTCGTCGCCAGAATAGTCATTCCCCGACATCCTGCAAAAACAAGGGAGGAAAAAGGTGGAGCTTTCAGACCTGGTATAATAATAAATTAACCCGGGGAAGGTGATCGCACCCACTTCAATACCGCCTCCTCCGTTTTTACAAGAGATCGCAAATAAAACCACAGAGGATGGCAGGGGAGCGGGTGAAACCCCAACTTTCCCAGGAAAGCTATAATCTCTCCCCAGGAAAAATCCCCGTTTTTAATCAAAAACAAGGCAATGTTGCATTTCCGTTGCAAAAAGAATGACAAAATTGATGTGTATGGAAAAACAAGGCAGGGATGGATGAATAAACAAGTTAACAAGAAGGATTTCTTACCTGATTTGCTGAGAAAGATTGGAAAACCGCTCGAAAACTGGGAAATACTCAAAGAGGTGGCCGGAATCTTCAAAAGAACCGCCGTGAAATCCTAGAACCACCGCAGGAACGCCGCTGAACCTTCAAAGCTCTGCCAAAAACTTGAGAATTCTAAGAACAACAAACAACGGAGAAAATAAGAAACACTAAAAGTGTGAAGGGTGAGAAGCGAAAGCTTTATATAGGCAAGGGGGCCACGATCGAACGGTTGGGAACGCTTCATCCAACGGTTCAGATTAGGGCGGCAGTTGTCAGTTTGGAAATACGAAAAGGCGTCCCATCAATACCCACGTACAACTACCCAGGCAGTTGCTGAAACGGCCGCATCACTCCGCAGAAAAAGACCTGGAGGGCTGACGTCAGCCGCGATTGATGGCCTCGCCTCGCAAAAACAGACCCAGAGTTGCTTTGAGGTCGCTTGCTTTGAAAGCACGACCCTTAGAGAACAAGTCGCATCAGACGACAAGGTCGCAAAAACAGACCCAGAGTTGCTTTGAGGTCGCTTGCTTTGAAAGCACGGCCCTTAGAGAACAAGTCGCATCGACGACAAGGTCGCAAAAACAGACCCAGAGTTGCTTTGAGGTCGCTTGCTTTGAAAGCACGGCCCTTAGAGAACAAGTCGCATCAGACGACAAGGTCGCAAAAACAGACCCAGAGTTGCTTTGAGGTCGCTTGCTTTGAAAGCACGGCCCTTAGAGAACAAGTCGCATCGGACGACAAGGTCGCAAAACAGACCCGAGTTGCTTTGAGGTCGCTTGCTTTGAAAGCACGGCCCTTAGAGAACAAGTCGCATCGGACGACAAGGTCGCAAAAACGGACCCGAGTTGCTTTGAGGTCGCTTGCTTTGAAAGCACGGCCCTTAGAGAACAAGTCGCATCGACGACAAGGTCGCAAAAACGGACCCGAGTTGCTTTGAGGTCGCTTGCTTTGAAAGCACGGCCCTTAGAGAACAAGTCGCATCGACGACAAGGTCGCAAAAACGGACCCGAGTTGCTTTGAGGTCGCTTGCTTTGAAAGCACGGCCCTTAGAGAACAAGTCGCATCAGACGACAAGGTCGCAAAAACAGACCCAGAGTTGCTTTGAGGTCGCTTGCTTTGAAAGCACGACCCTTAGAGAACAAGTCGCATCAGACGACAAGGTCGCAAAAACAGACCCAGAGTTGCTTTGAGGTCGCTTGCTTTGAAAGCACGACCCTTAGAGAACAAGTCGCATCAGACGACAAGGTCGCAAAAACAGACCCAGAGTTGCTTTGAGGTCGCTTGCTTTGAAAGCACGGCCCTGATAATTACTCCATCCTTCATATCCCCAGGGAATGTCATTAAAGCACGGAGTAGGGGGCCATTGATGGGTATAAATAATTCCACCACCTCAACAGTAGGAATCAGCCCACTGTGGCCACCCTCCGGGATGACAAGAGAGATCGTGATAGCAAAAGGGGCGGCCACTGTGTTTCACCTCGCCGCGACTACAACACTTGCGGTCCCAGACAAGTAGCAGATCCTGTGAATCTCCTTCAGGCAGGTCGTCAAGAGGGGTCGCCAGAGAGGGCTTGCTCCTTGCGACCTCAGAGAGATGGCCGCCGATTGATCCAGATCTTTTCCCCACTTGTAACTTAGATATTTCGTCTTGCTTAGTATCTAAGTAAGACCTAGCTATTAGTAGAATATCTAAGAGGTTGCTTATTCCCTAAGTTATCCACCTCTATAAAAGGGGTGGTCATTGTAAACAAAAGGAATATATGAAACACACTACATTTGCAAGCAAAAGCTCTCTCCATTTTAGTTCTCTCCACACCACCACCCACCGGAGCAACACTACACCTTAAATACAGCCAGATATCCACCCCCCAAACACCGCAAGGACACCCGTGAGGATTTAGACATCTTCAAGAACCTATCTCTATAAAGGATATTTCTCATATTTTATAATCCTTATTGCTGGATTTTAGCGTGTCTGATGGAGAATGCAAAAAAAATTTAATAGAGACACCGAAACAAATTCAAAGATCGAAAGAAAGCAATAGTAATATTTTTTTACATTTTTTATCAATAAAACTATATCCTTTTTTTTATCACAATAGATAGGCTGCCCCCATTGATTAGGGAAACTTGAAAAAATATTCTTAAAAAGTTAATTATTTGTGTGATATGCCTCAAAATAATAACATTTAAAAAATATGCCTGAAAAGCATTTCGTTGCGTATTCGCTACCGATTTGCTGCGTAATAACTACGTAATCGCTACGAATTGCTTTACAGACATATTTTTCAAATTTTATCTTTTGAGGCATACCAAATAAATAAAAATCTTTTTAAACATATTTTATCAAGTTTCCCACCGATTAATACTTGGGTCCGCCGTACATCTCATTAGTTGTAATTTGTGCATTATTGAGGCTAAGTAGCTAGGACATTGACCCTAGCTTCTATTATTGTTGTTATAATTACTAAATAAACATATAAAAGTTTGCTATTATTAAACATATAGTACGGTTGCCCATAAGCTATTGACTCAGCAGTAAGTCTTGTGTACCTTAACTCGGAGATTACAGATTCGAGTAAGTGATGTGTTTCTTAGAGCAGCCCTAGTGAAGGAGGTTTGGAGAAGTTCTTTCTTCTATCTGTCAGTCTAGATATGTTTTCTCCAATAAAGGTGAAATAATGGAAGGAATGTAAACAGTTTTTTTTTTCAAGATTATCTGTGTTCTTCTCTATTTTGAGAGAACCATGGAGATAATACTCTATCCCCAAAAAGGGTCAGTTTTAATTATTAAGTAAATTGTGTGTTTTTTTTTTTGCGTGAAACAAGAAAAGTTAGTTAAAACTAGGATTAAAAAAATCCGCCATTAATATTTAATAATATTTTAATCAATAGAGTCAAAATATTTATCACCATTACAACATCTAATCACACACAATTAATTATCTACAATCATTCTATATTATCACCATCAACATCACATCACACACAAATTATCCTTACAACTCTTCTATATTTATCTTCCAATCATCTTTCTCCATATCATCCAAACATCACCTATCAATAGCCTTATCTCCCGATCACCATTACTCTTGCTCTTAATCCGGAGGTTTAAATTCGAGTCCCAGTAAAAACAAAAAATGTATGTATGTATCTTTCGTATATGTTAAACAATACCTTTAACATATATATATAGGAGTAATGACTAAAGAGAAGTAAAAAATTTATAGGAGTACGGACAAGAGTTTTTTTTTAGGGGCCAGAGGCCAGAAGGACAAAAAACGATACAAAATGGGAAAAAAGGACAAGAAAAAAAAATAATGATTGAGAAGGACAAAAACGCGCCTATTACTACATGTGTTACTACATTTGGTTGTAGCAACATGTAGTAACACATGTAGTAACATGTGCGTTTTTGTCCTTCTCGACCACTATCTTTTTTTCTTGTCATTTTTCCTCATTTTAGATCAAAAACAGTCCTTTACAACCTTTAACCTTTTTTTTTAAAGAAAGTACGGACAAGAGTTGAACATATGTAACATGTATTATATTCATTAATTATGATTATATAAATATAAATATAAGGTTTTCATTATGGTCAATAATTAAATAATAATCATTTTTTTCTGTACAGATTAAAATGTGCTGCAAACAATATACCTATGCTATGCTGACACTTGGGATAAAAAGGATTCTTTGTCATAACGTAGCTAGGTAGTATAAATTTTGTGTTAATAAAAGAGTTATTATAAAAATACTACATATGTCAAAATATAATTCATTCTAATTTTTCTATTTGGTCTCATAATATATATCATTTACAATGCTAATTGTTTATTTAATAATATTTTTCTTTATATTACTTTAATTTATATTCATCCTACCATTTTTACTTGCTTTACAGTTATATTTATAATAATCAAATGATGTATTAGGTATTTTAGCAATACAATAATAATATTTAATTATTTTCTTAAATTATATATATGAAAACTAAAGAATGATTTATATTTATTTTAAGACGTGTGAAAGCACCATGAAAAAAGAAGTCTAACAAATGGGTAAAGCCACCGGAAGGGGTAGTTAAGGGTAATGTGGATGCGTCGATTTCAGATGTGGGGGCAGGTATTGGCATCATTTTCCGGGACTCTCTGGGGGCAGTCCTGTATTTCTTTGCGTACCACTTCGACCCATGGGACCCGATAGAATTCTTGGAGCTAAAGGCCATTTCCTTGGCCCTAGAAGAGGCGAGGCAATTGGGGTTCCAGCGACTAGTTGTAGAGAGTGATTGTTTAGCTTGGTGGCGCGTCTTCGAACCCCCGTGGAGGATCTCACGGCACATGGGTGCCTAATTCGAACTGTTTGGCTCTTTTATCTAGTTTCATAAATTTTTTTTTCGCTTTTTGTTCGGCGTGCAGGGAATGTCCCCGCACCGCATTCGTTAGCTCGACATGCTTTGTCAATTTCTACTCGGACTTCTTGGGGTAGCTCACCCCCGATGACGTTTTGACCGCTTGTTTGGCGGATGTTATTTATTAAAAAAAAAATTTCCTCAAAAAAAAATTACAAAGGTTGGTGGGTAGTCGATATGTTCAGAAATATTTAAACTTAAAGGACATATTTGTCACATTTTATCCCTTGTGTTGGATTTTAGCCTGATTAGATACTTACTCCCCATTTGTTGGATTATACTTTCTTTTAAAAACACACTCAACAATGATAGAGAAGTAACATTATATCAAAAAATAGTTTTATTATATTTAATAACAACTGTTGAAAAAAATCAATACTCCGAATGAAAACTGACACACACACACACACAAAAAAAAAAAAAAAAAAAAAAAAAACACTTCAAGACACGTAAATGCGTTATCTATAAAGAGACATTTTGTTTCTTACGATAGTCATTTAGGGAACTAACGAAAATCCCTCTCAAGATACAATGGAGGATATTGATTCAAACATTGACTTGTTTGAATCAAACCAGAAGACACTTAGAAAATTCTAATGATGCTTTCAAACTTGACACTAATTTCGTTTGCATGTTGGTGCCTTTTATAGGCCAAATATACATCATACACGAAGTGAGGTACACCTACGCAAATGGGTAAAGGTCATCTCCTCTCACAGGTGCATGCATTCACTTGTAGACGTACTTCACTTCACAGATGCAAGCATTTGAATTGCATAGATGCACCAGTTCGACTTTTACAGATGCATATGTTCAGATGGAGACATTTAGCCTTCGGGGGTGTTGCCCCTAAGCTCCAACGAGTTGGCACTGACCCCTCGAACCGTGGAGGGACGTTGCCCCCTCGACATTTCGCGACCTAACCGGGCAATTCGAACCCCGTTTCGTCACGACAATCCGAATCAAAACAATAACAAATTAAATATGTAATTTATGAAAAAATATCTAACAACATAATATAGTAACATAATATAGTCACCATATAAAAATTACCTATTAAATTTGTGAGTTATTTAGGTCACATAGGACATTGAAAACATTGACTACCGCAGGTATATAATCATCCAAAATCTAACAAACTATTTTAAATATTGAACGAATCTACAAAATTGGTCCACATTCCTTATCATGGTGATAAAATATAAAACTATTGCGTGGAAATATAATTATAAAGATTAAACAAATAAATTAACACACAAAAATATTAATGATTAAAGAATAAAGATCGTTTTCAAAATAAATTTATTAAGTACTATTATTTTGAAAACGACCTCGATATAAATTAATGATAAATAGGATGTCAAAGCTATCAAATTAAACAGCTTTTAAAAAAATAAAAAATTAGAGGCATTATATCTTTAGGATATTTTTACGGTATATCCTATAGATGTTATAGTCTTCTTGTGATGTGTTTGCAGGCGGATAAATGCTATAAAATTTCCCATTTTACATTCAAAAGAATTCTTTAGGAACCTTTTACGGAAGATGAGATTCTTCGTGCGCTTAAGCGACTCCCTTGTCGGAAGGCTCCAGTTCCAGACGGCATGCATGTGAATTTTCTTCAGAAATACCGACATATGATTGGTTCTGAGATTTTGCAGGTGATACTGGCTATCCTAAATGAGGGCATGAACTTGGGATTGTTGTGTGAGACTTACATTGCCTTAGTGCCTAAGGTGGCATCCCCCACCCGGCCGGTAGCGGAGTTGTGCCCTATTGCACTCTACAACTCGACGTACAAGCTGCTCTCTCGTGTTATAGTAAATAGGCTCAAGCTGGAGATCAACGATGTTATTTCCGGCAACCAGAGTGCCTTCGTGTCCGGTATATTGATAACATACAATGCCATAATTGCTCTCGAGGCATTTCACTCTATGAAAGTGGGAGCACATGGATGTCATAACCATGCGGCTATCAAGCTTGATATGGCCAAGGCATTTGATCGGGTGGAATGGAGCTATCTCTGGGGTGTTGTGCATCAAATGCGCTTTCCTGGAGCTTTTGTTGACATATTGCGCCGGTGTATCTCGTCTGTCACTTACCGGGCTCTTGCTAAAGGCAGGCCTGGACCCCGGATTGTGCCAACTTAGGCAATCAGATAGGGAGATCCTCTCTCCCCGTTCCTTTTTATTATATGTGCAGAGGGGCTGACAGCCCTACTAGATCGGGTTACGTGCGGTGGATTGTTTCGAGGTATTTCATTTGGCGGTCAAGCACAGGTCCAGGTTTCACACTTCTGTTTGCTGATGACGTTATGTTATTTTTTGAGTATTTGGATAGGATGCTAGAGACACTGATGGATTTTTTTAATCACTACGGGATGCTTTCTGGCCAAGCTATTAATTTTCACAAGCCTAGTTTGTACTTTAGTAGGGCTATTCGGCAGGATGACAGGGAGCACATATCAGATTTTCTTTAGATCCCCGTTGGGAATGGTACGGGTAAGTACCTAGGCATGCCCTTTTGTCACAGGGCGGAATAAGCGGCGCGTTTTCGATTTTCTCCGTGAGAAGGTGTGGATGAAACCGTCAGGATGGAAGGATAAATTTCTCTCTCGGACCGGTAAAGAGGTCATGATCAAATCAAGCCAGCAAGCTATTCCCCCATTCATCATGTAGTGTTTCAAAGTCCCTGTCATGCTAGTTCAGAAGATTGAGCGTTATATTCAGGGCTTCTACTGGGGGGACACTGAGTCTAAACAGAAGGTGCATTGGAGGAATTGTGATACTTGTTGCTTGCCCAAGAATCTGGGCGGCTTGGGATTTCGCAATTTAGAATGTTTTAATTTAGCCTTGCTGGCTAAGTAATCGTTGAGATTCTCTCACTGTCCAACAGCTCTTGCAAGCTGCGTTCTAAATGCGAAGTAACCCAGGTATGACTATTATCGCAGCGGGGTTGGGGATCAAGACATCTTTCTTGTGGAGGAGTTTGCTGAAGGGCAGAGAGATGTTAATACAGGAGCTGCGACGGCGGATAGAGGATGGGAGTTCAATTTACGTTTTCACGATGCTTGGATCTCTAGGCTGTCTTCCTTTCGTATAGGACATTCGTCCCAATCTTTGCCAACGGATAGTAAGGTGCATGACTTGTTTTTTCCGGCAACAAGCAGTGGAATCTGCCTCTCCTCATGCAGGAATTATTGTTTATCTCTCTTGGACTATTTCGAATGTTCTTATTGAAGTACGACAATTCTGAAAGCCCGAAAAGTTCAAGCTAGTAAGAATATGAGATAAATGAAACTTAGGAATTAATCTTCAATTGGATTGAAGCAATTAATAACTGGAGAGTGTTTCAGAAGTTGTCAGAAAAGGAATAAGATTCCCCCTTTAAGGATACCATTCTTGGATATGCACTTAGATTGTGTCTCTAAAATGGAAACAACACTTTATACGATAAAGGTGTGACGTAAGTCATGCAAAGTATCTCTTACCCGTTTCGGGATACTGCCCTTATACATACACTTAACCGAGTTCCAAAGAATAAAGGTTGAATAAATTCCATATTAGATATGGAAGGGGATAATATCGAATCTATCTTAACGATGATTTGAAGTTGTCATAGGAAAAGTCAGAAAGGCTTGGAGCCTAGTATGACATATGCGACTTTCTAGAATATCTTAGCAAGTACGCTATATATCATTTACATGCCCATGGAACAAAAGGTGTTTGTCTCCAAATATGCTGTCTTCTAGAGGAGGTGTTTCTTCCAAAAGAAACAGTGGGAGTGAAATGAGATCTCTAAAGAGTTTGAGAACCACAAGGAGAGATTCAACCATAAGAACATGAGCAGACGCCACATAGTATTCAGGTGTAGAATACTGCTCAGTGCACACAAAAGTTCTATAAGTCTGTGGCCTGAAAAGGCTGTTGATGTGTTCATCTTGAAGAATGAATATCTCACGACTTATGAAGGAATGTTTGAGAGGCAAGATTGAGAGATATGGCCAGGAGCCATAATATCTGAATTAGATCCCATCGATGACGACCAGGTTGTGGACCTAGTTTGTCTTACCTAAAGGGAATGTCCCTGAAAGGCTAACATGGATGGTAATACGATTGCCATAAGGCCAAAGTGACACATGAAGGGTACGAGGTGTAAACCTTGTAATTATCCTTATGCTGCCAGCTGAGCCCGGTTCTATTCAGAAAATGCTTGTTATAATTTCATATCATGGCTATATGATAGTGTTGATGACGTTGGGCAAACAGCTCGGTGTGCATGGACGATAACATGATATGTGAGCCCACAAGATCCATTTATGGACTCAAACAAGTTTCTCTAGACGATTTCTTTGTTTGATAATCAAAGGAGTTTGATTTAGTCAAAAGAAGGGATATGCCTAATGAAGTGGGAGTGTGTTACGATTTTTGAGTAAGGTATTGGATATCTCTCGAGAATTATCATCCCATGTCACAATCAATTAATGTTTGGTAGTTCAAGGTCTTTACGAAAGCACTTGGATTAGCAGTTCTTATTTTTGGAATTAGGAATCTATAGGGATAGATATAACTGCTGTTAATTTATAGTTTACCTATATAGATGTGATGCTAAAAGAGTTTAGCATAGATCATGATAGGAGATACTGCTAGCTGGTGTTCTCAAGATCTATCTATGTTAGGACGTTAGTCCTAAAGATATGGTGAAAGATGATGCGTATGGAAGGTTTCCTTTGCTACTGCGATAGGAACCATCATAAATGTAATGCCAGATGTTCATATTCCATGAAGAGTCATGAGAAAGTATGAAAGTAAATCTGATGAATGTCGAGAATATCCCTAAACAAGTTAAGGATGGTTTCCTAGTTTATCAAAACTTAGAATCGGATAAATATAAATATACAGATGTGTATCCTGAGTCTTATGAACGCAAGTGGGAACTGCAATATGGGTTTGCAATCACTTTGATCAAGTGAAGAAATGTGCTGGAAATGTTCTCAGCAAGTGATCACTGTATATTCTACAACTAAGCCAAAACACAGTATACGCTTTGAAGGCGCAGCGGAAGCAGTACATGGATCTAGAAGGTTCATTCTTGAACCTTGTGTGGTTCTTCCACCTTTACTATATAGCTGATATAGGGGTGGATTCATTGCTTGAAGCAAGGACCAGGGTCTCATCAGAGATTCATGTGTGTTAAGACGGTTCCTTTTGACTTTGTCATTTGGAGCATGATATGAAGATAGTCTGAGTCCCCACAGAGAGTGATCCGTTCAAGGCTAGGGCTAGTTGCAACTGTTGTATGAGATTCTTGTGTTTCAACTTGGTCTTGTGTGTACGAGTGATTGGTTTTAAGCCAAGTGGGAAATTGTTGAAATAGTGTCCTAAACCCAATCGGGTTGGACCGGATCCGACCGGGTCGGATCATTTATACTATTTCTTTATGATTATACATATATAATAAATGGCTTTTCTGTTGTCATATATTTGTTCTTTTAAATAACCAATTATGAATTGTTATATGATAACGTCCTTAATATTAAACTGTGATAGAGAAACCATGATAGGCGATTATGGTTGATGAGATCTCTAATCACTTAAACAAGTTTGATACTTAAATGTCTCTAGGTTGATGTACTATTAAACTGGGCATTGATAGTATGTACAGACTAGCACGTATTAGATGTCTTATGTCGTTAAGGGCAGGGATAGATCTCGTCTATCAAAGTGTAGAGTCACTTGGACTGTACGTGGACGTGTATTAGAGAATGTGTACGTTAGACTGACCCACTTACACTGTTAAGTGTCACACTATGTGACGGTTGTGTAATTATCCTTAGGACCAGAGTCTACATGGCATCACGTTGTGGATTGTCACACTTTGACACTATTGAGGTTTCCTCTAACCATGGGACGATTGATCGAACTTTTCTAAATGTCCAATCTAACCGGCAGTGTACCGGGTCAATTGTAGTCTAGTAAGTGGTCAAGGTCGTATCCACGAGGATTGTGAGGTTGAACACCGAAAAGCTATCATTATCTTGATCTAAGTCGCAATAATACAAGAAAGTAAATGTATCTAAAAGTGTACTACTACAAAGGGTGATAAATGATAAAAGACCTAGCCAAGACAATATGTAGACTAGCAACCTTTAATAGTGTCATGAGAATGATTTCCTTCCAACCTACCAATGGTGTTCAAAAGTGTGAAACGGTGCATTCCTAAGCAAGTAATTCCCCTCATACGAGTGTATGGAATTACTCTCTACCTCCTCCTTGGTCTAGGCGTCCTAAACCTAATGAATCGGTATGCTACGCACGTGAATGCAATGACAATGCCACTATCCCCGGATAAGAAATCGAATGCCTCGAAAGGTCGATTTTACCTTCCGGTTCCCCTACCATCTTCCCACACTTAACATCTCCTTTCGGTCTCCGTTAAATGTGTAAATGGAAGCATTAGTTAATTACTCCAATACAAGAAAACCATACAATGCAAGTAGGAAAAGATTCATCACAATTGAAACTAACAACATAAACAATCATTCCCAATCAACATAAGAGATTAAACTAATTCTACAACATCATCTTGCCTAGTTTAACCTAGCCACTCATAACTACAAACATTAACATAACAAGGCTAACATTCATAATCATAAGAACACTTGAATCAAAATAAAGATTAAGGATTACCAATCACAAGTAAAGAGCTCGAAAATGGTGTTCTTCATTCAAGCTTTCAAAACCTTCAATGGAATCAACACTAGTGTAGTTTAACTCCAATCAAGTAGTAGAAGCTAGACTAAGAATCCTTAATATTACAATCAAAATCGAGAGTTAATTTCTACATGAAATTCGGCTAGGAGAGCCCTTAGGGCTGGTTTGGTGCCACCAAGAGAGGAATAGAGTGGAGAAGATGAAGTTGGGGTTGAATAAAATGATAAATTCGATCCAAAATTAGGTTTTAAAGGCTGAAAACTGCTCCTGTGACGTTTTGGCGCGCGTCACAAAAGGTTTGGCGTGCGTCACGAAAATGGCTGAAACTCTCCGAATAGCTACAGTGACGTTTGGCGCGCGCCACAATAAGTTGGCGTGCGCCAATTTCACAGTTGCTCACCAAAATCGCCATAACTTGAGTTGTAGAGCTCCGATTGATGTGATTCAAATTGCGTTGGAAATCTAATTTCTCCATATACAACTCTCATTCATAAGTCTTCTCCAGAAAATGCCTCTAAGCTGGGTCAAATGTCCGTTGAATGTATGCTATGGTAGAAACGCAAAAGACAAATGATCCGTTTGAACTCGATAGCTCCCGGCATAATCTTCTAGCCATCAAAAGACGTGTTTATGGTAAACACGTGGTGTCACTCGGGGTCTTGGTCAACCTATAATCCTGCAATACAACACAAAAATAACAAGCGTAAACCCGACACGACGCTCCGGTTACTATAACCGGTACAAAACTATCAAAATATGATATTTTGTATAATAATTACTATCTACACATTTGGGTGAAACTAAGAAACTAATGATTCAAATTGATACGAGAACATCAATAAATGCATGAGAAATGAGGATAAAACATCGTGAAATGCATCAACTAGTTGACTCACATCAACGATCATGCGGTAGTGATCGGGTGTGATACTGAAGCATGCGGAGTATACATGTTTGGTCGTCTGTGAATCGCGTACCCTATGAATAGGGGTGAATATCCGAAAGGGCCTTCTTATAAGGAATGTCTTACTCTCATGAATCTTTGCAAAGTGGAAGTAAATGAGTTACTTCGAGAGAGCATGATATCCAGATTATATGATACGATCGTCAATGCTTGACACTCGACGTACGACCGTATTGATATTATTACAGAGATATGATTCTATTTACACGCTAACCGAGCACATGAAAGGTAGTAGTCATTGCGTATTGACTCTTCCGATGATTGGGAGTCACGGACGTGTTGCAGACGCTATCCGTGATCGTTAGATGTGAAGGGCATTTTCATAATTGCGCCTTATGTCTACGGCCAACATATTCGGAAGCCTATCGGGTAACACACATATGAACATCGGTTATAGTTGATAACCAAATAAGGAAAGTTTATCTCATACTATAAAGGTTATAGTGATAAATTAATATGGTGGAATTTATTTATTATGAATAAATATAATACATGATTTTAATTATGTTGATTAATTAAATATATATATTATATATATGTGGCCACATGAATTTGGCTAGTAATGGGGCGCAAGTTGTAAAGTGTATAGGATACATTTGAATTATGTAATTTAATTAATAAGATTACTATAATATTAATATTTGATATTAATTGATTTTGGAAAAATATATTTATGGTAATAAGATAAAGATAGTCAATATTAGATATTAACAATATCTTGGAAATATTTAATATAAGATATTAAATTAAATGAGATAAATCAGTTAAAGGGATTTTCCTTATCTTATTAGGAAAAATGTTTTCTCTCTCATCAATCTACTAGAAGCTAATCACAATCAGTTTGGGAATAAGATGGGGCGCCCCAATGCTCTATATATTGGAGGCTTGGCTAGCTCTATTGTACACCATAATTCCAAGAGCTCATTGTTCTTGTAAAAGATAAGAGAGCTTCTTAGAGAGAGAAAAGGTTGACCTAGAAGTCGAGTTTTTCTAGTAGCAATCCTTGGCGGGATTCCGGTGAGGTGCTCGTGTGGATTACAGGCAGAGGCCGGACGCTTGGACGGCTCGCGCACATCTACTCCTACGGGACGGTCAAAGCGTCGATCTTTTAGATCAAACGAGGTAATTTTGCCGTCCCCTCTCTTGTATGTTTATTGTTTAAACGGAGACGATCCTGGATCGGGAAATCAATTTTTAAATTCCGCTGCACTACTCGATTGATTTCCTAACAGTGGTATCAGAGCGGTTTTCGAGCTTAAGCAATAAGCATCTTTTATTCGCGTAGTAAATTAGATACAATAGTTTGACCATTGGAAATCAAATAGTATGGATTAGATAGTAGATATAAGCAAATAGTTTGACCATTGGAAATAGTTTGACCATTGGAAAGCCATGTGGCATCACCCAAATTGTTGGGAAGAAATATGATTTGGTTATGAACCAAATCTAGGCTATTCCAACGTTTTGGAATAGGTCTAGGCCTATTCTAAAATATTTGATTTTGGAAAAGGCCTAAGGGCCTAGACCTTTTCCAAAAATATTTGATTTTTGAAAAGGGCCAGGATGCCTTTAATTTGGTTTGGACCAAACCAAATGTATCTTTTTGATTAATAATCAAAAGGAAATAAACAAAATAGACCCACTTGATTTTAATTTTATTTAAAATTGTTTAAACTAGAAAATTAAAATTAAAATCGATTTATTTTTAATGGTTAATATTATTTCAATTAAAGCTATTAATTAATTAAACGTTAATTAATTAACTGATTGGATGCTATAAGACGCAAGTAGTTAAAATTGAAATTTTATCTTTTTCATAAGATATTGATTGTATGGATTAGATAGTAGATATAATATGATTATATGAATCCCGATTGATTATGGACTCGACCAATAGGATAGAAGTGAATGCTTTATTTTCTGTTGGTTTTTTATTATTGTCCTAGGCCGTTATGAAGAACGTGACCTAGTTTTGTTTCTGCATTATCCCACTCCCGTTAGCTTCCCCCCGTGTGCGGCGGGTGTAAAATTCATTAAATAGATTTTTATGTAAAATAAATTGAAGACAAGGATGAAGACCAAAAGAAAGGCGATAAAGATCAATGGAGATGGTGCATGTCAAAGATCCATTGGTGGTTGCGGCTACCCTTAGATGTGGCACGCGGTTTCGTCAGTTTGTATTCGAAACCGCACCTAGGAAAAGTCAATGATCATACCGGTTATTTTGTGCGCGGAATGTTGCGTATGTTTTACTTATATGATATTGTAGTAATATGCACGTAATAGATGAGACCGTAATTAAATAAAATTAATTAAGTGAATTAATTTAAAATTACTCCCACAACAAAAATCGAGTTATATTTGTCTCCCAATATTATAATGACGGTTAAGAGCCCTTGTTCGGATCAAACCGATCGGCCATCGTCGGGAGTTGACCTACCTCGGGTATATCGTCGTTATCTAGATATGATCGTTATGAGATCTCATGAATATTTGGGTTATGACTCGACTTAGAATCTTGCGGTGATTGGCCCTCGTCAGGACCATCTGATTTTAGAGACAAGGGGTTGACTATCATATAAGATGTGAATTGTCAAAGAGTTGACTAGTCAACCACCAAGAGTCACATAGAGATGTGATTGGTAAAGTGTTACATACCTTTCGCATTATTCCGGTTGATCGGCCCTTGTCGGGAATCGGGGTAACTAGATAGGATCTTGGCCACTAAAGAATTTTTGAAAGATTCTTGAAAGTCAATTGGGAGTAGTTGACTAGTGGGAGCAAAATCATAATCCCAAAGACCATCTTTGATATTGCATGTATAATAACCAACAGTCTTTTATCTTTATTTTATGTTGTAGTTATAGCAAATTTTATTTATGTTTTATTCTCGATTAGTAAAAACCAAATAATGATTGTTACCTTTTGAGAAACGTTCTCAAGTAAGTTTAAGTAATTTTAATCCTTTTAAAATAAGCAATGATACGAGCAATTGCGTTTTCGTAGTTGAAGACAAGGAGACTACATATTTGATGGAGTGCTCTAAGACTTTAATTATTAACGGAAGTTCACATATTGGACATAACGATATCCAATGGGTCACTCCATCGTACGATGATGATTATTCAAACATTAGATGGATTGGATAAGGATGACCACGTCGAGTTTTGGAAAGGTCGTTTTTGAAATTGTAAGATTTAAGTATCAACTTAATTCTTTAATCATTGCTTGAAAGTAAATTAAATAGTTCATGTTTTGAATATGATTCAAAAGGTTGAATAGGCTATTTAACAAACGTTGGATTTTCTTTATGAAAGAAAATTGAAGACACAATTCTTGTGATTTTTCTTAAGTCTTATGAAGACTAAATTAGGAAATATTTACAAAAGCTTGAAGGATTAAAATGGAAAGTTAGGCAAGTGATTGAGTAAGAGAGCTTATCGAAGTCTCTACCCTAAGCAAGTAAGTTGAGATAAATCCATCTAAACTCAAGTCAATTCTCGGATATATGATATCCTACGAGTGTGATTAAATTAGAAAGATTAAATACAGATTTGGAAGGTGAAGTAAACGTTGTAACACTTACCATATTCTGGATCTAGTAAACTAATAAGGAAACTAAATAAATGTTATTACGTTCTGGTTCTTATGAAGAACACGACTTTCAGTTACTTGTTAGGATTTAGTAGACATATTCAATTGTAATGAATAAATGTTGTTCCGATAAAGTTGAACGGTCACTGAATCTAACATACTAGATTATTGTCACTATATAGTCGATATAGGTGATGAGATCTCAACAAAGTTTCTGTATGGCTGTTATCCTTAATGTTTGTGGTTGTTCTAGCCATAGTCTCTATGGAGGAGAGTCGTGTGATCAGATGTCATTCTGATGACGTCTGAGCCATATGATTAGGAATCATGTGGGTTATACGTATCTCATCCAAAGGTGACTAATATACCCTTTTATGAAAATGGTTATAAAATCTAGAAAATTGACTAAAGCCTAAACATATTGATGGCTGTTGGCTTATGACAATTTATACCACAAATTATTGTTTCTCTCTTGGACTATTTTTGAATGTACTTATTGAAGTATGAAAATTCTGAAAGCCCGAAAAGTCCGAGCTAGTACGAATATGAGATAAATGAAACTTAGGAATTAATCTTCAATTACGTTAAAGCAATTAATAACTGGAGGGCGTTTCAGAAGTTGTCTGAAAATGAATAAGATTCCATTTTTAAGGATACCATTCTTGGATACGCACTTAGATTGTGTCTCTAAAATGGAAACAACACTTTATACGATAAAGGTGTGACGTAAGTCATGCAAAGTATCCCTTACCCGTTTCGGGATAGTGCCCTTATACATACACTTAACCGAGTTCCAAAGAATAAAGGTTGAATAAATTCCATATTAGATATGGAAGGAGATAATGTCAAATCTATCTTAACGGATGATTTGAAGTTGTCATAGGCAAAGTCAGAAAAGCTTGGAGCCTAGTATGACATATGCGACTTTCTAGAATAACTTAGCAAGTACGCTAGATATCATTTACTTGCCCGCGGAGCAAAAGGTGTTTGTCTCCAAATATGCTGTCTTCTAGAGGAAGTGTTTCTTCCAAAAGAAACAGTGGGAGTGAAATGAGATCTCAAAAGAGTTTGAGAACCACAAGGAGAGATTCAACCATAGGAACGTGAGGAGACGCCACATAGTGTTGAGGTGTAGAACACTGCTCAGTGCACACAAAAGTTTTATAAGTCTTTGGCCTGAAAAGGCTGCTGATGTGTTCATCTTGAAGAATGAATATCTCATGACTTATGAAGGAATGTTTGAGAGGCAAGATTGAGAGATATGGCCAGGAGCCATAATATTTGAGTTAGATCCCATCTATGACGACCAGGTTGTGAACCTAGTTTGTCTTTCCTAAAGGGAATGTCCCTGAAAGGCTAACATGGATGGTAATACGATTTCCATAAGGCCAAAGTGACAGCTGAAAGGTACGAGGTGTAAACCTTGTAATTATCCATATGCTGCCAGCTGAGCCAGTTCTATTCAGACTATGCTTGTTATAATTTCGTATCATAGCTATATGATAGTGTTGATGAGGTTGGGCAAATAGCTCGGCGTGTATGGACGATAACATGATATGTGAGCCCACAAGATCAATTTATGGACTCAAACAAGTTTCTCTAGACGATTTCTTTGTTTGATAATCAAAGGAGTTTGATTAAGTCAAAAAAAGGGATATGCCTAATGAAGTGGGAGTGTGTTACGATTTTTGAGTAAGGTATTGGATATCTCTCTCGAGAATTATCATCACATGTCACAGTCAATTAATGTTTTGTAGTTCAAGGTCTTTACGAAAGCACTTGGACTATCGGTTCTTATTTTTGGAAATAGGAATCTATAGAGATAGATTTAATTGTTGTTAGTTTATAGTTTACCTATATAGATATGATGCTAAAAGAGTTTAGCATAGATCGCGACAGGAGATACTGCTAGCCGGTGTTCTCAAGATCTATCTATGTTAGGACGTTAGTCCTAAAGATAAGGTGAAAGATGATGCTTATGGAAGGTTTCCTTTGCTATTGCGATAAGAACCATCATAAAAGTAATGGCAGATGTTCATAGTCCATTAAGAGTCATGAGAAAGTATGAAAGTAAATGTGGTGAATGTCGAGAATATCCTTAAACAAGTTAAGGATGGTTTCCTAGTTTATCAAAACTTAGAATCGGATAAATATAAATATACAAACGTGTATCCTGAGTTTTATGAACGCAAGTGGGAACTGTAATCTGGGTTTGCAATCACATTGATTAAGTGAAGCAGTGAGCTGGAAATGTTCTCAGCAAGTGATCACTGTAAATTCAACAACTAACCCGAACAGAGTATGCGCCTTGGAGGCGCAGCGGAAGCAGTACATGGATCTAAAAGGTTCCTTCCTGAACCTTGTGTGGTTCTTCCACCTTCACTATATAGCTGATATAGTGGTGGATTCATTGCTTGAAGCAAGGACCAGAGTCTCATCAGAGATTCATGTGTGTTAAGGTGGTTCCTTTTGACTTGGTCATTTGGAGCATGATATGAAGATAGTCTGAGTCCCTACGGATAATGATCCGTTCAAGGCTATGGGTAGATGCAACTATTGCATGATATTCTTGTGTTTCAACTTGGTCTTGTGTGTTTGAGTGATTGGTTTTAGGCCAAGTGGGAGATTTTTGAAATAGTGTCCTAAACCCAATCGGGTTGGACCGGATTCGACCAGGTCGGATCATTTATACTATTTCTTTATGATTATACATATATAATAAATGGCTTTTCTGTTGGCTTATATTTGTTCTTTTAAAGAACCAATTATGAATTGTTATATGACAATGTCCTTAGTATTAAACTATGATAGAGAAACCATGATAGGCGATTATGGTTGATGAGATCTCTAATCACTTAAACAAGTTTGATACTTAAATGTCTCTAGGCTAATGTACTATTAAACATGGCATTGATAACAGACTAGCACGTATTAGATGTCTTCTGTCTTTAAGGGCAGGGATAGATCTCGTTTATCGAAGTGTGGAGACACTTGGACTGTACGTGGACGTGTATTAGAGAATACGTACGTTAGACTTACCCACTTACACTGTTAAGTGTCACACTATGTGACGGTTGTGTAATTATCCTTAGGACCGGAGTCTACATGGCATCACGTATGGATTGTCATGCTTTGACACTATTGAGGTTTCCCCTAACCATGGGGCAAACATGCGGTAGTGATCGGGTGTGATACTGAAGAATGCGGAGTATACATGTTAGGTCGTCTGGGAATCGCGTACCCTATGAATAGGGGTGAATATCTCAAAAGGCCTTCTTATAAGGAATATCTTACTCTCATGAATCTTGGAAAAGTGGAAGTAAATGAGTTACTTCGAGATAGCATGATATCCAGATTATAAGATATGGTCGTCAATGCTTGACACTCGACGTACGACCGTATGGATATTATTACAGCGATATGATTCTATTTACACGCTAACCGAGCACATGAAATGTAGTAGTCATTGCATATTGACTCTTCCGATGATTGGGGGTCACGGACGTGGTCTATCCGTGATCGTTAGATATGAAGGGCATTTTTGTAATTGCATCTTATGTCTACGGCCAACATATTCGGAACGGTATATGAACATCGAGTCGGATTAAAATGTGGTTATAGTTGATAACCAAATAAGGAAAATTTATCTCATACTATAAAGGTTATAGTGGTAAATTAGTATTGTGGTATTTATTTATTATGAATAATTATAATACAAGATATTAATTATGTTGATTAATTAATTTTATCAACATTGAGACTCAAATTCAAACCTCTAAGGGAACCCTTAGCTGAAGCTCTTCTCTCCACGCTTGGAGATTCTGCCGCCCCTCAATGGCCGCCGTTGAGAGGGATGATAATGATATTTCCGGCATGGTGCAATCCTTGGACCTTACTGAGGAGGAATCGGTGATATGTGATTTACCACAACAATCTTTTATGCCGTCACGGGATCTGTGTAATCGGAGCTTGCTCTGTAAGCTCCTCACGCCGCGAACTATAGTGATTTCTGGGCTCAAGACCGCCCTTGCCAAGTCTTGGAGATCGGCGGCTTTTACGGTGGCTTGTGTCGATAAGTCGATTGTCCAATGTGTTTTCGACAGAGAAGAAGATCGGGCTTATGCTCTTACCATGGGGCCATTGTGTTTCG
This sequence comes from Gentiana straminea, assembly GCA_036785695.1. NCBI lineage: Eukaryota > Viridiplantae > Streptophyta > Magnoliopsida > Gentianales > Gentianaceae > Gentiana > Gentiana straminea. The sequence continues at coordinate 1,547,964 of JAVUPR010000450.1, forward strand.
ATAATTATCTGGTGATTACGAAATGGTGGGAAGAAAATTGGCGAGACAACTTGCAGTTCTTTTCTAGAGGCATTTTGGGTGCAACTCCATAATCTCCCATTGCAACTTTGCACCCAAGAGATCGGCCGGCAATTACTCCAGAATTTTGATTTAGAAGCAGGTGGTTCCGGTCAAATTCGTGAAGATATTCGTTCTGGGGAGCGCTCCTTTCGGTTTCGCGTGGTGGTTCCCGTTGTCCAGGCTCTCCGGCGATGTATTTGTATGCGTGATGAACGGGGTCGGGTGATTCGGGTCTCGATTCTATACGAGCGGCTGCCATACCTCTGTTTTAATTGTGGCCATCTTGACCACACCGTCCGTTATTGTACAAAATTTAGGAGAGAAACCACGGTTGAGCAGCAAAACCGCATGCCCTATGGAACTTGGCTCAACGCCATGGCAGGGACTCGTCTGGTAGAACACGTCCGGTTAGAAGAGGAGCAAGCCGGCCTGCAACTTGTGCTCTTAGACCAGATGGAGCCACCGGAACGGGCTGTTGAAAAGGGAGATGGAGGTGGTACTCGGTCCGGTCATATTGTTGCTCCACCTTTACAGCAGCCGGACCCGTTGATGACGATGGCAAAGCAGCGAACTGGGACAGATTTGTCAATTGAGCCGATGAGGGACATTCAAGAAGTTCCGGCGCCGGTGGGTTTGGCTTCTATGGATATTACGCAGGTTCAAAGTGGGGAAGTAGGTGTACCGGCTGGGGATTTCAATATGGCCCCCACTTTTGTACTTTCTCCAGGAATGGATATACCCATTTTAATTGGGGACCACAGATCTCATTGGCGGGTCTCTACTTATAAACGGATGGCACGTGCCAGGGGTAGAGCTGCTGCCACGGGGAGTGTCCTCCCGATGGAAAAGAAACGAAAAGCGCAAGCTAGTGTGGATGGGGAGATCGAAACTAAGAAGAACTGTACTTTGCTATCTTTGCCATTGGTGGAGTCTGCCGAGGAGCAGGCCCACCCGGCGCCATGAATATCTTATGTTGGAACTGCCGGGGCTTGGGCCAACCCCGTGCAGTGAAAGCTCTTAAGGCTCTTGTACTTTCTTTTTCGCCATCTTTAGTTTTTTTGTCTGAAACCAAACTCTTTAGAAATAGATTTGAAATTGTCCGTTGTACTTTGGGTTTCCCTAATGCTCTTGTAGTTGGTAGTTTGGGGGTAGTGGGGGTCGGCTTTGCTTTGGCAGTCAAATATTAACCTTACGATTTCTACTTATGGTCATGGGCACATTGATGCCCTTGTGACAAATGCGGATGGTAGGGTGTGGAGGTTTACGGGTTTTTATGGCAATCCTGTGGTTGAGGAACGAATTCACTCTTGGGTGTTGCTTCGTTGGTTGCATGATTCTCATCGGTTGCTTTGGATAGTGGCGGGTGATTTCAATGAGATCTCCGGAAGTCCGAACAGGAAGGGCCGCGTCTCCGGCCCATTTCTCAGATGGTTTGCCTTTCCGGGTGGCCTTGACGGATTGTGGCTTATCTGACCTTGGTTATTTTGGAGCTCCTTTCACTTGGTGTAATAGGCGAGAGACACGACCAACTTGGGTTCGTCTGGACAGGGGTGTGAGCAACATTGGGTGGCAGACCCTATATCCGAACCATCGCGTGTACCACTTGTCTTGTTCACGTTCAGATCACGCGCCGATCTTGCTCTTTGAGATTAATCCTTTTTGTCGGGGCAAAGTCAAGTTGTATTCTGTCCCTCGCTATGACCCCTTCTAGATTAGGGATGATGAGTTCAAGGAAAAAATGCATGGGGGGGGGTGGCAGGCTTCTGTGGCTGTGGATCCTGATTCTTTATCTCGGCGTATTTTGGACTTGGGACGAGACCTTAAGAGTTGGAGTCTCCAGAAGCATGGTAATATTTCTAAGAGTATTGTGGCTAAAGAGGAAGAGCTTCGTTTGTTTTGTGAGGCACCGGACTACACTATAGAGGCTGAGAGAGACCGCTTAAGGAGTTGGACCACCTATATACGTTGGATGAAGACTATTGGAGACATCGAGGGCGCAGTGACTGGCTGACGGGTATGGACAGAAACAATAGTTACTTTCATCATAAAGCGACCAGCCGTAGAGCCAGAAACACTATTGATCTTCTATTTGATGAGGAAGGGGTGGCGTTGACTGAGCAGCAAGACCTTGAAGGGGTAGTTTTTCGATATTTCATGGATATTTTTTCCTGTCGCAGCCGCCAATGCAGGACTTCACGGGACTGGAATTTTCCACCTTGGCGGATATTCAGATTCATCGTCTCAATGAACCATTTACGGAGGCGGAGGTTCTTCGTGCACTTAAGCAGCTCCCTGGCAGAAAGGCTCCTGGCCCAGATGTTATGCATGTATTTTTCTCCAAAAATATTGGCATGTGATTGGTTCTGAGATATTGCAGGTGATTTTAGCTATCCTCAACGAGGGCAAGAATCCAGGCTCGCTGTGTGAGACTTACATTGCATTGGTACCTAAGGTGGCATCTCCCACACGGGTAGCTGAGTTGAGGCCTATTGCACTATGTAATTCGACGTATAAATTGCCAACAGGCTTAAGCAGGTTATTAATAATGTTATCTTGGGTAACCAGAGTGCTTTTATTTCAGGCTGATTGATCACAGATAATACCATCGTTGCTTTTGAGGCATTTCATTCCATGAAGGTGGGGGCACCTGGTTGTCATAATCATGCAGCTATCAAACTTGACATGGCCAAAGCTTTCGACCGGGTTGAATGGAATTATCTCTGGGAAGTTATGCACCAGATGCGTTTCCCAGGGGATTTTGTTGATTTGCTGTGAAGGTGTGTTTTTTCTGTTACTTACCGGGCTCTTGTTAATGGGAGACCCGGCCCTCGGATTGTCCCAACTCGGGGGATTCGGCAGGGAGATCCTCTCTCCCTGTTCCTTTTTATCATATGTGTTGAGGGGTTGACAGCTTTATTGGATCGGGCGGTGCGAGGTGGGTTGCTTCGGGGTATCTCGTTTGGTAGGCAGACACAAGTTCAGGTTTCACACTTGCTTTTTGCCGATGACAGCATGCTATTTTTTGATGGAGCATTGGAGACTTTGATGGGCCTTTTTAATCAGTATGGGTTGCTCTCCGGTCAAGCCATAAATTTTCACAAGTCCAGTTTATACTTCAGCAGGGCAATTCGGCAGGAGGACAAGGAGTATATATCGGACTTTCTTCAGATTCCGATAGGGACGGGTACGGGTAAATACTTGAGTATGCCATTTGTCATTGGAAGGAATAAACGGTAGGTTTTTGATTTTCTCCGAGAGAAAGTGTGGAAAAAATTGTCAGGATGGAAGGATAAGCTCCTCTCCCCCGCTGGGAAAGAGGTTCTGATTAAATCCAGCCTATGAGCTATACCTACGTTCATTATGCAGTGTTTCAAGATCCCTACCACACTAGTCCAACAGATTGAGAAATGCATTCTTGGCTTCTTCTGGGGGGGACACAGAGGCCAAACGGAAGGTGCACTGGAGAAACTGGGACACTTGCTGCCTGCCCAAAAATCTTGGGGGCCTAGGATTCTGTAACCTGGAGTGTTTTAATTTAGCCTTATTGGCTAAGCATTCATGGCGATTTCTCACTTGTCCCATCGCCCTTGCGAGTCGAGTACTGAATGCGAAGTACCACCCGGGTACTACGATTATGGCAGCAGGGTTGGGGAGCAGACCATCTTTTCTGTGGAGGAGCTTGCTGGAAGGTAGAGATATGTTAATGCAGGGGCTCCGGTGGTGAATCGGAGATGGGAATTCGGTCTATGTCTTTCATGATGCTTGGGTCTCTAAGCCACCATCCTTTCGGTTAGCTCATTCATCACATTCATTGCCCACAGATAGTAAGGTTCAGGACTTGCTTTTGCCAGGTACTAGGCAGTGGAACTTGCCTCTCCTCAGGCAGGAGTTCCAAACTTAGGAGGTGGAAACCATCATTCAGACTCCAATTGCAGGTGGCTCGCATCCGGATAAGCTGTTTTGGCATTATGATCGATGGGGCAGATATACTGTGAAGTCAGGCTATTTTTTGGCATTGAGCTTGTATGGTGGATTGCCTGATTCGGCACGGGCATCATCGTCTTCATGGCCGGACAGAGTATGGCGGGATATTTGGAAACTCAGTGTGCCACCGCGTGTTCATCATTTCTTATGGCGATGCCTACAAAACTGTTTGCCGATTGGAGAGCAACTTGTCAAGCGCAATATGGGCTCGGGAATTTGTTTGGCATGTGGCAGAGAGATGGAGTCCTTACGCCATGTCCTTTTCGATTGTGATTATGCTAGGGTGATTTGGGAAGCTTCGTCTTTTGGTAGTCAGCGGATTCAGCATGGATCGAGTTTTAAGGAATTTTTTGGTGCACTGGAAGCGCGTTACACTCCGGATGAGGTTTCCTCCTTTTGTCTGCTTCTCTGGAACCTCTGGAAAGCCCGATGTAGCGCGGTTTTTGATGATGAGCCTATTTATGTATCCCATGTGGTCTCTGCATCCTTAGCAGGGGCAATGGAGTATCGTACGTCCATGTGCGCTTCAAGCACGGTATCCGAGGGGTTTTGCCACCCGGTCATATGGAGTGTACCTCCTGTAGGTAGTTGGAAATGTAATTCAGATGCTTCTATCACTAATTCAAGTTCTGGTGTAGGGATGATTTTCAGAGACACACTCGGCTCGATTATAGCTACCTTTTCGTTTCATCTCGACCCTGGTATAAGCCCTGAGACTCTGGAGATGCAGGCGATCCTATTGGCAATGGAGGAGGCTATTCGTTTGGGACTTTCTGCCGTTATCTTTGAGACTAATGTTTGCCATGTGTTCAAGCCTTACTACGACCGTCGGATGATTTGTCTGTCTTCAGCTGTTTAGCGCAAGACTGTCTTGCACTTTTGTCGTCCTTTGTTTCCTCTTCTTTTACTTTTGTCAAGCGCACGGGCAATTTTCCGGCGCATTTATTGGCTAGGCATGGGTTGAGTCATGTTGGTCGTGTTGTTTGGGGAGCTTCTCCCCCGCATGATGTAATTTCGCTGCTATTGCGGATTTGACATAATAAAAAGACTGTTTTCTTCAACAAAAAAAATTATGTTGATTAATTAAATATATATATATTATATATTTGTGGCCACGTGAATTTGGCTAATAATGGGGCACAAGTTGTAAAGTGTATAGGATACATTTGAATTGTGCAATTTAATTAATAAGATTACCATAATATTAATATTGGATATTAATTGATTTTGGAAAAATAGATTTATGGTAATAAGATAAAGATAGTCAATATTAGACATTGACAATATCTTAGAAATATTTAATATAAGATATTAAATTAAATGAGATAAATCAGTCAAATGGATTTTCCTTATCTTATTAGGAAAAAGTTTTATCTCTCATAAATCTTCTAGAAGTTAATCACAATCAATTTGGGAATAAGATGGGGTGCCCCAATGCTCTATATATTTGAGGCATGGCTAGCTCTATTGTACACCATAATTCCAAGAGCTAATTGTTCTTGTGAAAGATAAGAGAGCTTCTTAGAGAGAGATTGTAAGGAGAGAAAAGGTCGAACTAGCAGTCGAGTTTTTCTAGTAGCAATCCTGGCGGGATTCCGGCGAGGTGCTCGTGTGGACTACTGGTAGAGGCCGGTCACTTGGACGGCTCGCGAACATCTACTCCTATCGGACGGTCAAAGCGTCGATCTTTTAGATCATGCGAGGTAATTTTACCGTCCCCTCTCTTGTATGTTTATTGTTTAAACGGAGACGATCCTGGATCGGGAAATCAATTTTTAAATTCCGCTGCGTTACTCGATTGATTTCCTAACTATTCGCACCCTGACAAAATGATTTGGCATTACGATCGCAGAGGTAGGTATATAGTGAAGTCAGATCATTTCCTCGCATTGAACTTGCACGGAGGATTGCCTCATTATGTGCATTTGTCATCGTCTTCGAGCCCGGATAGAGTGTGGTGGGATGTTTGGAAAATTAGTGTGTCGCCGCGAGTTCATCACTTCTTATGGCGGTGTTTGTAGGATTGTTTGCCGATTGGGGAGGAGCTTGCTAAGCGCAACAAGGGTTCGGATCATTGCTTGGTATGTAGCAGGGAGATGGAGTCCTTACGGTATGTATTTTTTGAATGTGATTATGCTAAAGAGATCTGGACAGCCTCGCCTTTTGGTAGTCAGTGGTTGCAGCATGGGTGATGTAAGTCAACCGAATGATGCATTTTTATCCCAATTCTTAAGCTTTTAGTGGCACTTTTATATCAAATTCTTGCAATTATGTGACGAAATAGATAAAAAGTTGTATAAGTTTTGAGTATCCAATCCCATATTTTTAGGCTTTTATGCCACTTTTTGTTATCGGAATTATGCGGGGCATCGTTTTTTGGTTTTGTTTTGCAGATACCCAAGTTAGATGCGAGTTTTGGAAGATCTTGGAACAACCCATCGAGCTTTAGAGAGGTTTTTGTGTTGCAGAAGTTAGAGAATCAATCTAAGAGTAGAATATCGGCGTACGCCGAGTGCACAGTCGGTGGACGCCGGATTTTGACAGTTGAGAATCCGAGCAGCAGTTAATGAGTCTGACACATCCAACTACCAGTCAGAAGTTGGCGCATGCCGAGTGCATAGTCGGCGGATGCCGAAAGATCCGGATTTCAAGTTTTTAAGCTTATTTTCGACTTCATTTGAAAGGGGGCTGAAAAAAACACACTTTTCTCCATCTTGAAGGCACTTCCACTTTCAAGGCTCATCTAGCCAAAATCACCATAAATTTAGCTCTTAAATTGCAAGTGTAAACATTAAGAATTCTTGTTTGATGTCTTGAATACATTCCATTTGAAGAAGTTGTTTCTTTTGGGATACACTCTCTCCATTGGAGATTTTGAAGATTGAATGCAAGTTTTCCTTTTTCAAGTTGATAGCTTGTGATTGGTATAATTCTTAGCCTTTAATTTGATTTAATTGTTATTATGGTTATGAACTCTAACCTTGACATGGTTGAGCTCATAACTATGAGTGGCTAGTTTCACACTAGCCAAGATAATGTGAAGTGAAGGTGGATTCTTTTGATTGTGAATGAGTTGGTAGAATTGCATATGAGTTTCTTGTAATGTTGAACCTTCTTTTACTTGATATTGTTGTTAGCAATCTAGGAAGTAATTAACCCTAGCTTGCACACACACACACTTGATGGAGACCGAAATGGTATAATGAGTGTGGGATAAGAGTAGAAGAATCGGAAGGTAAAACCGACCTTAAGTGGAATTCGGTTTCTTATCCGAGGGTAGCTTCGGTTTGTGTTCAAGTGCATATCATGTTGAATCATCAGATTTAGGATACCTAAGTCAAGGAGGAGGCATAGAGTGATCTCATGCATTCAAAAGAAGGGGGATTGCTAGGTTAGGAACACACCGGTCTACACTCTTGAACATCTTAGGAAGGAAGGTAGGTAACCAACTCTATCATAATCACTTAAGAGTCCATCGGATCAATGCATTGTCTTGGTTAGTCCCATTTCCAGTTGAGTTTAGTTATATTAAGTATCACTTATTTCATGCACAAATTGCGACTTGGATCAAAAGTATGAATCTAATCGGTGGTTAACCAACACACTCCTTGTGGGATACGACCTTGACTCACCAGCTAGGCTACAGTTGACCCGGTACACTGCCGGTTAGACTGAACACCCAGTATTTTGACGTCAAGGGTCGAACTTCGAGGAGTTTTTTGAAATGGTGATAGCGCGTTACACTTCGGACGAGGTTTCTACCTTTTGTCTGCTATCCGGAACCTCTGGAAGGCCCGATGCAGTGCAGCTTTTTATGATGTTTTTATTTATGTATCACGTGTGGTTTCCACCTCCTTAACTGTGCAGTGGAGTTTCGACATGCCATGGGCTCTTCTCATATCGGGTCTGAGGGCCTCGCTCATCCGGTCATATGGAGTGCACCTCATGTGGGTCGTTGGAAATGTAATTCTGACGCCTCGTTCACGGACTCAGGTTCCAGAGTTGGTCTGATCTTCAAGGATGCGCTCGGCTCGATTATAGCTTCTTTTTAATTTCACTTTGACCTTGGCATAAGTCCTGAGACTCTGGAGATGCAGGAAATTCGGTTGGCGATGGAATAGGCTATTCGTTTGGGTCTTTCTGTGGCCACCTTTGATACTGATTGTTTGCCACGTGTTCAAGCACTCCCGTAGCGGTCGGATGATTTATCTGTCTCAGTTGCTTAGAGCGAGATTGTCTTGCGCTTTTGCCATCTTTTGTTTCTACCTCCTTTTCCTTTGTCAAGCGGACGGGTAATTTCCCGGCGCACTTATTGGCTAGGCAAGTACTAGGTCATATTGGTCGTGTTGTTTGGGGTATAGCCCCTCCTCATGATGTAATATCTGCCCGGTGGCCTAAGATATGTGGAAGAGAGTGCTTCTGTGGTGGAACTTGCCAGGCTCTCTGCCTCTTAACAAGGAATCATTTTGTGATTTTGTGCCTTCGTCAATGAAAATTTGTAAAAAAACTTGGATTTGGGATGCCGTAAAACGCTCAACCCTGTGGTGCTTATGGTTGCAACGGAATGCGATTATTTTTCGAGAAAAAGAAACTAACGTGGTTGCTCTTGTTCAAGAAACGCAGCCCCCGTACCTTTGAATGGATTGAAGGTAGATGCAAGAATTGGCACGGGGAATGGCATGCTTGGCTGGAAGACCCGTGCAATACTTTTGCGCAAAGTGTGGTGCCTACAAGTTAATTTGCTGCGGTTTTTTCAGTCTACTTGGTCTACGTGGTGATGTTCTGATGTGCCTGATGCTTTTGTACTTGTCTCCTTTGTCTTTGTTTTTACTTTTTACTATGTGTCTTCAGCTGGGTCTTGGATGAACTTTGTAACTTTTACTCTAAATCCTCTTCTCTTTTTATCTTCAGCTTCTTGCTGGAGTTTTAATAATATTATGCTTGCTGTTCAAAAAAAAAAAAAAAAAACGATGTAATTTTTGTCGTTATTACGGATTTGGCTTAATAAAATTCCTTTTTTCTTAATTAAAAAAAAATTTAGGCGATTTTAATAAAATTCATTTTTTCTTCAAAATAAAAAATAAAAAATTTAGAATTCATAACAGTATATAAATTCTATATAATTACGATTTAAAATAATATAATATATCATGATTTGAATAATTAGTTGTGCCTAATCTTTTCTTCCAAAATAGTTCAAACATCCTTTTCTCAATACCAGCTAGTACATGTGCTGCCAATTTCGACCATTATTCATGATATGGTGACACTTGTAATCAACAGACTATACTACATTTTTTTTAACGGCCAAGAATTTTTCATAGATCACTAAGATGCTAAAAAGTGTTTAAAAAAAAAAGGTCCAGAAGACCAAGGAAAAAGCCAAGCTAGACTATCCAACCATTACAAACAGAGATTTCCAAAATAGAACAAAATAATAACAAATCAAATTAAGAGAAGATGCCCAAGCTGTTTTACCTTCAATTCACACCCTTATTTCAGACATTCTTAAAATTATTGTTGGCACTATCATAATATTTTTATTATTTTTATGCAACACAACGTATGTGACACTGACGTTTTTTGATTCGGACGTCACTGACACTGACGTTGGTTTTCAATACCAATATCAGTGACACTAATATTATAGTTATAAATGTATCATGGGTGAAAAACGTCAGACTCATTGACGTCGTTAGCGGAAAAAAAGTCAGCGAATCGGACGCGCGTACCGTGGTGCCAAAAAGCAATTTGAGGTGATGGTGAAGTAAGATGAAAAATAATAAATTAAAAGGTGCCAATAGAAAATCTGTGTGTAGCCGATAAAAACCGTGTATAAATGAATAATAATATAATGTTTTGTTACAATGTATTAATTATTTGGTTAGTATGCGTAGACATGGGTATTTATGCAATATAATTAGAAAAAGGGGCAGCAATATTTCTTGGTGACTAGAGCTGTTAACGAGCCGAGCCGAGCCGAGTATTGGCTGTTCGAACTCGAGCTCGTTAAGTTCATGAGCTCGTTCGAGCTCGTTCGTTTGTTAAACGAACAAAAAATTCTGTTTGAGCTCGGCTCGTTTAAAACATGAACTGTTCGAGCTCGTTCGAGCTCGGCTCGTTAGACATATTTTTTGTCTTTTGACTCGACTTTGGCTCGAATTCGGCTCGAGTTCGGTTCGTTAGACATATATTATAAGCATGTTCGCGAACATAATAAGCATGTTCGCGAACATAATCGAACGTTCGCGAACCAAGCTCGAGCTCGGCTCGTTAAGCAAACGAGCCTACAATCATGTTCGACCTCGGCTCGTTAAGCTAAACGAACAAACGATCACGAACACTAACGAGCCGAACACGAGCTTGTTCACGAGCGGCTCTGTTCGTTTAACAGCTCTATTGGTGACATAGAAACAGCCTCCTCGACACAAACTCCTAGTGCTTGAATCGAGAATGAGGAATCATGGCTGAGATTCCACACCATTAAATCGCGACGATCGAGAGAAAAAATCACACCTGAAAGAATCAAAGATAGAAGATGAAATTCTCCGCAATCCCTCCCCCTCAACTCTCTTCTCCAAGACAGATTCCACCTCCCAAACTTGCCCAATTCATCCAAGCCTCCCCGGTGTGGCTGTAGCACACTTGATAAGGTAGTCCGTGGCCCACCGGATAGCAGCCCTCGTGTTTTGCAATTCAGGACCCATTTTTCCGCCATATTCTAATACACCCCATGATAGCATTGTGGTCGAAAATGCCATAGGGAAATTGAACTTAACATTGTCTCCAACATCATAATAACCTCCGGTTAAGTCAACCGAAAACAACAAATCATATACAAGTTAAACCTCGATAAATGAATAATCTCACCAAATGAATAATTTTCTTCGATCCCGGCTTGGCAAAATGGTTTAAAATAATATTCGATAAATGAATAACTTTGTCCCGGATTTTATCAATATCAAAAGACAACAACAAGTAATAAACCGGTTAACCTCACCCCTTTATATAATGGGGGTTGTGCTAAAGGATCGTAGTAAAACAACAAGTAATAAAGAGGCTATGCCGGGTCGATCTTACGGGGAACTAGACGAATGTGAACCCTAGCTTTTGTTTTCAACTAAACTATTGTCATGAAACTAACCTAAACGAAGAACTAACCTAAACAAATATGCTGAAAATAACTAGACAGAGGATGAAATCCAAAGCTAGGAAAGATTGAAAGCGATAAACTAAACTAAACTAAAGTTAAAATGTAAACTAATCTAACAATTCAAGTTCAAAGGATTAAAAATCAAATTATAACGAACGAACAAGCAATTGATCCACCTATCCTATCAACATTCAATTCTAATTCGGATTAATTCGTGATCTCCACTCAAGTCGTGATTCACCTAATCGAAGGCATAAACTCCTACTCTCGTAGACAAGTTCGTTTCCTAATCTTTTATCTTTCGATGTTAAAGATTACGTCTTTCTAACCTAGGCGTGAAATCTTTCAATTTCTAATCTAGACAATCAATCTAATAACTCTCGTTTTAATTAGATCAAATATCTATTCTTTTATCACGGTGATCTAATGTTTATATGATTTTCATCAAATAAAACAATCATAAAGCAAACATCTTTCGATTAAACATGCAATAAAACATACAAAACATGATAAAAGAAACAAACTTGAAATAGAAACTCACAAATCAATCACGAATCAAACCGAATTGTTGATGGACGGCTTCACAACGCTTGTTCAAGAGGGTTTAGCCTCTTAACATCCTTGTTGCAACTCGAATTGATGAAATAAACGACATGAATCTATCTAATCTAATCTAGGAATTAAATTGCATAAAAGTAGATAAAAAATCGTAGAAAAACGCAGCCAAGCTGCCCCTAGGTTTTTAGGGTTCGAATTGTGTGTATAGGGTTTGAGAAATCGCGCCTATTTATAGATTTTTAGGTCGGTTTAGGCTAAGGCGGTGCTTGGACGCCCGTCCACTATCTTGGACGCTCGTCCGGCCAGCCTTACGGACGGAGGTGAACGCCGTCCGCTCGGCGTCCAAACTCTCTCGTATTAAATTTTCCTTCCGGACGCCCGTTTAAGGTCTTCAAACGCCCGTCCGGGGTTGCCGCAAGGTGGACGCTCGTTCGCCCGATCCGGACGCCGATCCATCTTCGATCAAAAACGGATTTCTTCAACTCTATCTATTTTCCTTCTCAATCCAACTCACCATTATCTCCTTTATCTTGATTTAGCTCAAGTTTTATCAATATTTGATCATCAATTTAGCCTCAAACAAGTACCTACATGACATCAAAAACACCGCAAAGCGTAACATAATTCCAATAAACATAAAATCATAATTAAAACATATAAATTCACCAACTTTGCGATTAACTCATTAAAAATATTATTTGCTTAATAATTCATTTAAACACTTAATTCCCATGCAATTAATACGAATATGGGGAAAACATTATAAAATATAACGTTATAAATCATATAATTTCACCCTTAACAACTCCCCCACACTTAAACTTTGCTCGTCCCGAGCAAAACAAAACAAGATAAAGGCTCGGAAAGAATATAGACATCTCAACACATATACCATATAGTCAATAAATTAGAAGTTCACCCGTGTGTGTGTGCATAACCATAGCAAATTTCCACTAAATCCAAACTTGAATATCTCAAAGCAAAACTAGCTAATACCCCCTTCAAACTAGTAATAAAAGATACTTATAAGATGCACCCTACAAACGGAACATATCCCGGAAAAGATGATAGAACACATTTAAGACCTTTCCGACATACTTAGAGGATAATCCCCTACAAGATATCCATCGGTTTATGCGGGGATAAGATTAACGATAACTAAGTCTCATTTCATTCTTTTCATACCAATTCTTAAGTTGATTCAATTGATTCACTTTAAACACACATTAGAAGAAGCTATTGCCCTCATAGCGAGAATAGGACATTTCGAGATAATCCCCTACCTTACTCAAATCATAAAGCAGACTTTTCTTCTAATCGTCGTGAGCTTTTGGTCATCATAGTGGAATAAAACATTTCGAGATAATGCCTTACCGCACTCAAATCATCGACCGACTTCCGACACACACTATTGATTTCATTATTAACTCAACTTTTTCAAATGACATTAGTTACGTATTACTTATCACATTCAAACTTCTAGATATTCACAGTACATCGTACTTGGAACTAAATACAAACTATCATAAGTCTCACGATATGAACATTAGCACTAAGCACATGACTTATAAGGAATCAAACATCACTAATCAAAAGGGGTATAACTTTATAATATAGCTCATCATTCACTATGGCTCGTGGAAAATAATATCGGGTGAAACAACTAACTTACGGAACATACGGCATACAGCATCAATGAATATAACAAACCGAACAAAAACATGCATTGCTCACTCGGGACAAAACAAAAATTTTTAAAATTTGACTCATTTAGCTTAGCATAGAAATAATATCATGTAAGCAAATGTGTAGATACATATAGCTTATTCCCCTCCCCCACACTTAAATGACAACATGTCCTCATGTTGTGCAAAAATAAAAAGAAACATAAAACTTAGCTGATTCGTTGTTCGAAAGGGAGCTATTCTGGAAGTGGGTCGACCTCACCCAGAAATGCTCAACGAATCCAGTAGACTGTGGACCATCCACCGGAAAACTGAAATCGTCTAAAGCTATCAATCGCTATCGAAAATATCCTGCACACTTGAAAAACAAAGAAATACCTCGGGGGATACAAGGGATTAAACCATATCGCGCAAAAGTGATAGAGATAAAGATAAGAGGAAATCGTAAGCAAAACAACACTTCGACCCCGTATAAGATTAGGACGGCCGATGACAAAAACAACACAATCCTAATAAGATTAAAACAACTAGAACAAGGAAAAATAACTAAAGAAAGAAACTAATATAATAAGGGATATCTAGGATGCCTCCTAGTAGCGCTAATGGTTATTGTCGTTAGCTCGACACATTTGAAGCTCACTGGATCGGGCCATTTAACCTTTCGCCGCCCACTACCTCGTTTAAGCTCCGGTCCGTAGTGTGGGCGCGAAACAACATCTAACACATGGGGTAAAATCTTTTATAGCCTTCCAAACTCGTTTAATCTTCCCCATGGCTGATTTCTTTCTTCTCTCGATTCCTCGATGACGTTTAAGCTTTTGCTCTTTTTCATACTCCTCCATATCCCAACTACCCGCTAGAACTTCGCCGATGAACCAATACCATCATTCTCGGAGAATAAATCGGATGAAAACTCGTCAAATTCATTGACCTCTCGTAACACCACATCCGAGAATATCGAGAAATTTAACAATCAAAGGTTTTTCTTTAGGTTCACCAATGTAGTGCTTGCACCTTTGACCATTAACTCGAAACGGTTGATCCGGATAACCGCGTAGTTCTAGAACACCTCCGGGAATGATTTGGAGAATCTCAAAAGACCGGACCAACGTGTTCTCAACTTCCCGGGAAACAAATGTAACCTAGAATTGTATAAGAGAACTTGCTCGCCGACCGGAATTCTCTCTTCTTTATCTTGGCGTCATGGAGTAGTTTCATCTTCTCTTTACTAATCCTGGTGCTTTCATAAGCCGGAGTCTAAATTCATCCGGCTCATGCAACCGCCGCAATCGATGTTTCCCACGGGATTGGGAATCGAAGTTCAAAAACTTCGTAGCCCAATACGCCCCGTGCTCTAACTCGACCGGCGATGGCATGGCTTACCGTAAACCATTTGATATGGCGATGTACCCATAGGGGTCTTATAGGCGAGTCCTATATGCCCAAAGTACATCGTCCAACTTCAGACTCCAGTCTTTTCTATGACTATTCACCGTTTTCTCCAGGATTTTCTTCAGACTCTGGTTGCTTCGCTCAACCTGACCACTAGTCATCGGATGATATGGTGTGCCAATTTTATGGCGAACGCCATACTTCTCGAGGACTTTTTCCAATGGTCGGTTGCAAAAGTGTGTCCCTTCATCACTGATCAAGGCACGTGGACATCCAAACCTCACAAAGATGTTCTTCTTCAGAAATTTCATGACCGTTTTATGATCATTGTGAGGAGTGGCAATTGCCTCCACCCATTTCGAAACATAGTCAACGCAGACTAAGATGTATTTGTTGCCACAAGATGATGGGAATGGTCCCATAAAATCGATGCCCCAAACATCAAAGACTTCGCATTCAAGGATGGGTTTCAACGGCATGTCAAACCGCCTTGTCAAAGCTCCGGTTCTTTGACAACGATCACAAGCTTTACAGAAAGCTTCCGTGTCCTTGAAGATTGTGGGCCAATAGAAACCGGATTGGAAGATTTTGGCAACGGTTTTCCACGGACCAAAGTGACCACCTGTGGGTCCACTATGGCATTGCTCGATTATATCGCGTTGCTCAGATTCAGGAACACACCTCCTCAGCAAACCATCTTTGCAGATCTTGAAGAGGTAAGGCTCATCCCAAACGAAAGACTTCATATCAGAGAAGAACTTCTTCTTCTCTTGATAAGACATTTCAGGATCGAGATAACGGGCATGAAGGTAGTTTACAATGGAGGAATACCATGGAACATCGGGAGGACAACCGTCTATCAACATAATTTTTCTAGAGGAAAGTAAAGATCTATATCATCGGTTCATCCTTTTCCTCATTTAACATTCTAGAAACGTGATCCGCCACTACATTTTCACTGCCCTTTTTATCTTTAATTTGAACGTCAAACTCTTGGAGGGTCGGTATCCAACGCAGTAAGCGCGGTTTAGCATCCTTTTTAGTCATCGAGATAACGCAAAGCGGCGTGATCGGTCCACACGATCACTTGAGCACCCAACAAGTAACTACGAAACTTATCCATAGCAAAGACTACGGCTAATAATTCCTTTTCGGTTGTCATGTAGTTAACTTGAGAAGGATTCGGTGTGTGACCGGCATAATAGATAGGTGGAACTTTCCATTAAGCTTTTGTCCTAAAACCGCACCAACGCATAGTTGGATGCATCGCACATAAGCTCAAAGGGTAAGTTCCGGTCGGGTGAAATAAGAATTGGAGCGGATATTAACCGATTCTTGAGCTCCTCAAACGCTTGCTTGCGCAACTTTCATCGAAATTGAACTCAACGTCTTCTTTAAGTAGAGTAGATAGGGGCTTGGCTACTTTGGAAAAATCTTGGATGAATCTCCTATAGAAACCGACATGTCCGAGGAAACCTCTCGACTTCACGTACATTCTTAGGATAACTCATCTTCTCAATGGCTTCTACCTTGGCCCTATATACTTCTATACCGTTGGCGGACACTTTGTGGCCAAGAACTATCCCTTCATCGACCATAAAATGACACTTTTCCCAATTGAGTACTAAGTCCTTTTCCACACATCTAGACAACACCTGATCAAGATTATCGAGGCAATCATCGAAGGATTGACCAAAGACCGAGAAATCATCCATAAAAATCTCCATGCACTTTTCAACTAGCCCGTCAAAGATTGCCATCATACACCTTTGAAAGGTGGCCGGGGCATTACGGAGACCAAATGGCATCCGCCTGTAGGCGAATGTCCCATAGGGGCAAGTGAAAGTGGTCTTCTCTTGGTCAACAGGATCGATGGGTATCCGAAAATATCCCGAATAACCATCCAGAGAAACGTAGAATGCGTGCCCCGCCGTACGCTCAAGCATCCGGTCAATGAATGGAAGGGGAAATGATCTTTCGGTGTGACCTCATTGAGCTTTCGATAATCGATACATACTCGTATCCAAGTAACGAGCCTCAATGCTATCTCTTCTCCCTTCTCATTTTTCTCAATCGTAATTCCACCTTTTTGGGAACTACTTGAGTCGGGAAACCCATTCGCGTCGCAATGGCGTAAATGATACCCATATCTAGAAGCTTTATAATTTCCTTCTTGACTACCTCTTGCATGTGAGGGTTGAGCCTTCTCTGAGGCTGTCCAACTCGTTTTGCACCCTCCTCAGTCTTGATCTTGTGCATACAGATGTCGGGAGATATCCCTCGGATATCTCCCACCGCCATCCAAAGGCTTTCTCATTTTTGCGCAAGACGTTTAACGGTTTAAGCTCTTTTATTCGAGATAGCTTGGCGAGAGATGATCAAAGGAAGCTTGTCACCTTCTCTCGAAATACATACTTAAGATGTTTAGGCAACGGCTTCAGAACCAAGTCTACAGGGGGTTCCTCTAGACTTGATTTAAGATCTCCACTCCTCAACTCAACATCGTTGAGTTTACTTAGTGGCCCTACTGCCAAAGCTTCTTCTCTTAGCCCATCCTCAAAATCAGCTGCTAA
Source organism: Gentiana straminea (assembly GCA_036785695.1). Lineage (NCBI taxonomy): Eukaryota > Viridiplantae > Streptophyta > Magnoliopsida > Gentianales > Gentianaceae > Gentiana > Gentiana straminea. The sequence goes on from JAVUPR010000450.1 coordinate 1,565,369, forward strand.
TTGATCTAGATTGACCACACCATGATTCTTCCGGTTTTCGATCAATCGCTCATATTCTGCTTCTACAGCCAAGACTTGCTTATCCATGAAGTCATAGAAGTCATCAGACGTCTCCTCAATGGAACAGCCGGTTGGAGAACCTGAGGGTACTTGAATAGATTTAGAAACACTATAGCTCACCTCTTGGTCACCAACTCGGATAGTTACTTTCCCACCATCACAATCGATGAGGGCTCTAGCCGTAGATAGGAAAGGTCTTCCAAGAATCGAGGGACATTTTCATTTTTCTCCATATCTAAGACATACCGGTCAACGGGAAAGGTAAACCTACCAACTTGAACCAATACGTCCTTTAGATCCCCGAGGCTTTCTTTGAAGATCTATCGAACCGCAAGTTCATGGTAGTGGGTTCTAGAAGACTTTGTAAACCCACCGCTTGAAAATAGATAATGGCATCAAGCTTATGGATGCACCCGAGTCACATAAAGAATTTGGAAAGACTAGGCCTCCCATCGCAATGTGAGCATGAATTTTCCGGGGTCACCTCTTTTGATTGGTAAGTCCGGATAATTGATCATTGAACAATCCTCACCAATTGCACGATCCATTTTCGCTAACTTCTTCTTCGAAGAAACAACATCCTTTATGAATTTGGTGTACTTAGGCATCTCTACCAAGACATCCGACAATGGAAGATTAACCCGAGTATTTTTCAACAAATTAAGCACCTTTTCGTACTTCTTATCTTTGCTCAATGGGATGTTGCTCTTTCGGGTGGAAAGGGAAGCTTTTTCAAATCATCCTCGGAAAATACTTTCTTTGAGGAAGCACCGATGCCTTTGTCTTCCATGTCTTTCCATCGAACCGTCTTTCCATCCTTTTTGTTAGTCAGGGGATCAGCCACCTGACTATCATTTAACTCATCAGTCCTCAGGGGATCAGCCACCTGAGGATCCTCAATTATTTCACTTCTCAGGGGAACAGCCACCTGAGGACATCCGATCGATTCTTTATTCCTCAAGGGATCAGCCACTTGAGGAATCTCAACTCTTTCTTCTATCAGGGGATCAGCCACCTGATTTGCCTTCTTGCAGCCAAGGGGATGATGGGTGCTCAACTTCCCCCTCCGCCTTATCGGTGGCGGGGAGGGGCTAGTGGTTTCCCCGGAAGCCGGGGGACCACTCACCGAGTGCCACTTCTTAAATTCATCGCACCGGCCTCCTCTTTACCGTATTGCATTGTTGGCACGAGGTCGGTGCATTGGTCGTTGCTTATATCGTCCCGAGCGACTTGACCGCCTCTTGGGTTTTCTCGGTAAAGCGGCGATGCCCCGGGGGTCTTGACGCTAGCCGCTCGACCAATTGCCCTATTTGTCTCTCAAGACTTTTTATTGTCCTACTTTGCTCCTCCAACTTGGTTTCGAAATTGTTGGATTGGGAGGGGCCTTGAGAGTTCTGATGATTTTGAGGGAGAGGCTGATTGGACTGATTTGGAAATGTAGAATTAGAATTGGCGGGCCAATTCTGATTGAACCTCGGGTTGGAAAAATTTGAGCTTTGGTTCTGAACATAACCAGGATTTCTATTGAAATTTGAATTCGGATTAAATCCTGCAGATTGATTAAACCCTTGGTTTTGGAAATTGTTCTGGCCATAAAATTGGTTGTTGAATCTCTGATTTGTCTGGCCAGAGAAAGCATTGACTTCCGCATTCTGCCCAATCATGGGACAGAAGCGAGCAGTGTGCCCCATGCTATCACATACTTGGCATGTGATTGGATTATGCTGTCCATAGTCATGAACAACATTGACTTGCTGAGCAGAGGGGGAAGAAAATTGACATTGGCCAGTCATATGGCCAGTCTGACAGCAAGCTTCACAGTACATAACTTGAGAGTTCTGTGAAGGTGAAGGAGCCTGATAACTCGGATTTGGAAAATTTTGAGAAGCTGTCATTTGAGAGGTTGCCATTTGCTTCTGCAACATGGCAACGAGATTTTGCATCGTCACCTCTTCGACCTTGGGAGGCGGAGGAGGTGCTTGAATGGCTTGATAAGAGGGGGCGTAGTTATATTTGGCAATGTCCTCGAACAACGCCCACCCCTCATCAGGTGTTTTCTTGAGAAATGCCCCACCAGAGGAACTATTGACCATGCCCTTAGTGAGCTCGGTCAATCCACTGAAGAAAGTATGGACTTGCCTTTGCTTTGGCAAGCCATGATGGGGACACTTGCCCAGGAGAGACTTAAACCTTTTCCGCATCAAAGAATGACTCATTTTCCAGCTGACGGAATGTGAAGATTTCGTTTAGACAATGGGCTGTTTTTGAAGGAGGAAAGTATTGACTTAGAAATTCCTTCTCGAGCTCAGCCCACGTAGTGATGGATTCAGAGGGGAGAGAGTGATACCACTCGAGTGCCTCCCCCGTAAGGAAAATGGAAATAGTTTAAGCTTGATGGCATCCTCACTTACACCTTGGATACGGGTAGTACCGCATATTTGCAAGAATGTGTGTAAGTGAGTGTGGGGGTTTTCGATTGGAAACCATGGAAAATTGATGCATGCCGCATCATCCGAATAAGTCCGGGTTTAAGCTCGAAGTTTGGAGCAGTAATGGTAGGCATGACGATAGCCGGGTTGATGGTGACTGTACCGGGCATGGCATAGTCGGCCAACGTCCGTCTATCTTCCGCGCCATTATTACTATTCTTTCGATTTCTCCCGAAAGATATTGCTCAAATTCTTGATCTAGAGCGTTTCCTTCGTCGAAACGAAGTCTCCGCCTATTGGGTCGGACTATGGTCCGCTCGGGGTCAGGGGAATAGATTAGTGGTCCCTTATGACTACGAGTTTGCATAAACCGAACACCAACTCAAGGTGTTGAGCAAGAAAGGATAGAATGTGATGAATGGGCGATCGGACGAGCGTCCAGATTCTCGGACGGGCGTCCGTCCGGATTTTGAACCGAACGGGCGTACGTAAAACCGGACGTTCGTCCAACCGACAAAAACACGAACGAAGAGACGGATAAAACGTTTGAAAGAATAAAAACAAGAACGGGGGAAAAAAACGAGAAAAACGGGGGAAAAAGAGAGAGGGAAAGGATAACTAAACCTAGAGGAATCAAAAACTACGAAACTTAACTACGAAAAACCCTAATAACCAAAACTATAAACTACCTAAGAAAATTTAAAACGAGAAAAACAGAAAACACTAAAAAGGGAAGAAAAAAACGTGTTGAAATCTTCTGAGCCCAAAATGGAAGGGAAAACAGTGGATTTTGACCTCGAAAATGGTGTCGGACGGCCTCCGGCGGTCTGCCACGTCGTCGGCGTCGGAACGAGCTTTCCGAATTGGGGTCCTGCGCGCCAAACGGACACTCGAGCCGAAAGTTATGGCCAAAATACTATCAAGTGCTAAAACGGACCCTTTTATCCTAAAATTTGATCGTGAAAGGTGTGGAGTCAGATGATTCAACCTAAGAAACCTACCTACGACACTTACCTACGAAAAAAACGAGAAAACCTAATTGAAATAAAAATAAAAACTAATGGCGACGGGACGGACGGGCACCCAATTAATCGGACGGGCGTCCTCCCTGGAGGAAGAACTGGACGGGCGTCTGTATGACCAGACGCTCGTCCAACTGGAACAGATTCGAACAGAGAGCAGAAAAAGAAACGATAACAGAAAACATAGACTAAAACTCAAAAACAAAAGTCTATACTACAACTAACAAGAACAAATATTAATTAACAGAAAAAAAAAAAAAAGTAAAAACAACTAAATCACCAACGAAAAACAGAAATAAAAACAAAAACCTAACCTAAATTACTAAAAACAAAAACTAGACAACCGTCCGGTTCCCCGGCAACGGCGCCAAAAACTTGTCCCGGATTTTATCAATATAAAACAACAAGTAATAAACCGGTTAACCTCAAGTGCAAGGATCGTAGTATGGAGGCTAATGCCGGGTCGATCTTACGGGGAACTAGACGAATGTGAATCCTAGCTTTTGTTTTCAACTAAACTATTGTCACGAAACTAACCTAAACGAAGAACTAACCTAAACAAATATGCATAAAAGTAACTAGGCAGAGGAAATTAATCCAATGCTAGGAAAGATTGAAAGCGATAAACTAAACTAAACTAAAGTGCAGAATAAAAGTAAACTAATCTAACAATTCAAGTTCAAAGGATTAAAAATCAAATTATAACGAACGAACAAGCAATTGATCCACCTATCCTATCAACATTCAATTCTAATTCGGATTAATTCGTGATCTCCACTCAAGTCGTGATTCACCTAATCGAAGGCATAAACTCCTACTCTCGTAGACAAGTTCGTTTCCTAATCTTTTATCTTTCGATGTTAAAGATTACGTCTTTCTAACCTAGGCGTGAAATCTTTCAATTTCTAATCTAGAAATCAATCTAATAACTCTCGTTTTAATTAGATCAAATATCTATTCTTTTATCACGGTGATCTAATGTTTATATGATTTTCATCAATAAACAATCATAAAGCAAACATCTTTCGATACGACTTGCAATAAAACAATGTAAAGCATGATAAAAGAAACAAACTTGAGATAGAAACTCACAAATCAATCACGAATCAAACCGAATTGTTGATGGACGGCTTCACAACGCTTGTTCAAGAGGGTTTAGCCTCTTAACATCCTTGTTGCAACTCGAATTGATGAAATAAAAGACATGAATCTATCTAATCTAATCTAGGAATTAAATTGCATAAAAGTAGATAAAAACTGTAGAAAAAACGCAGCCAAGCTGCCCCTAGGTTTTTAGGGTTTGAATTGTGTGTATAGGGTTTGAGAAATCGCGCCTATTTATAGATTTTTAGGTCGGTTTAGGCTAAGGCGGTGCTTGGACGCCCGTCCACTATCTTGGACGCTCGTCCAGCAGCTTCGGACGGAGGTGAACGCCCGTCCGCTCCAGCGTCCAAACTCTCTGTATTAAATTTTCCTTCTGGACGCCCGTTTAAGGTCTTCAAACGCCCGTCCAGGGTTGCTGCAAGGTGGACGCTCGTTCGCCCGATCCGGACGCCGATCCATCTTCGATCAAAAACGGATTTCTTCAACTCTATCTCTTTTCCTTCTCAATCCAACTCACCATTATCTCCTCTATCTTGATTTAGCTCGAGTTTTATCAACATTTGATCATCAATTTATCCTCAAACAAGTACCTACATGACATCAAAAACACCGCAAAGCGTAACATAATTCCAATAAACATAAAATCATAATTAAAACATATAAATTCACCAACTTTGCGATTAACTCATTAAAAATATTATTTGCTTAATAATTCATTTAAACACTTAATTCCCATGCAATTAATACGAATATGGGGGAAAACATTATAAAATATAACGTTATAAATCATATAATTTCACCCTTAACAGTATAGAGGTTGGGGTAAGGGCGGAAATGTCTGAGGGTAGCGGAGTAGAGACCGAATTGGCCTTGTCCATGCGTGTCTTTGCCAGAATCTCGAGTATGTACTTTCGTTGAGATAACAGAAGGCCATCGGATATGGGAAGAACCTCAATACCAGGGAAATATGTTAGCTGGTCGAGATCATTGATAGAAAACCGAGTGCCAAGTTTGTCAATAAATGATTGAACCACGTCCGGCTTAGAGCCAGTAACAATAATATCATCCACGAAGACGAGGGCATAGAGAGAAGAGGGACCATCTTGAAATATAAAAAAAGAGAGGCATCGACGTGAGTATTCCTGAAACCCGCGTAAAAATAAGATACGAGCGAAGCTCAGAATACCGGGCATGAGGGGCCTGCTTGAGGCCATACAACTCCTTGTTGAGGCGGAAAACTTAATCCGGATGCGTGGCATCAGAGAAGCCAAGTGGCTGCTGCATATAAATTGTCTCAGATAGAGAACCCTGCAAAAAGGCATTATTAATATCGAGCTGGTGAAGAGGCCATCCATGGCAAGTGGCAAGCGTAAGGAGAACCCGAATAGTGGTGGGTTTGACCACCGGGCTGGAAGTCTCAAAGTAGTCAACACCCGGTCGTTGGTGAAACACTTTAGCAACGAGTCGAGTTTTGTAGCGATATAAAGAACCATCTACAAGATATTTAGTGCGGTAAACCCATCGACAGCCCACAATATTGAAAGAGGGATCGGGAAGACAAGGTCCCACGTGTTATTCTTGACAAGGGCATCGTACTTGAGTTTCATGGCTGATTTCCAAGATGGAGAGGCAAGGTCTTGGGAGAGAGAGGTGGGTTCAGGTTCAGTGGGGGAGAGGGTGCTGAGGAGGGGGAGTTTTTGAATGGGTTTGGAGATATTATTTTTAGCCCGAGTAGTCATAGGATGGGAGTTGGGTACGGATGGGGGGGGGGGGATCTATGGAGGGAGAGGGGAGAGGGAACATGAGGTGGGTCGGGGATCCAATCATGGAGGGGAGGGTACGGTTCGGGTGGGGAGGTAGTGGTGGATCGAAGAGGGAAAACATTTTCCACAAATTTTACATGGCGGGGGTGAAAATGCGATGAGTTGCGAGTGACCAAATATCTTGGTAAATGGAGAGGTCATTTGGAGAGTGGGAGTGGGGAGTCGATTAATGAGATACACGGCGGTGGCAAAGGCATAGGGCCAGTATGAGGTGGGCATAGACGCGTGCGTTAAGAGGGCTAAGCATGTTTCGACGATGTGTAGATGACGGCGTTCTGAATAACCGTTATGTTCGAGTGTGTGAGGTGGTGATGTGAAGTGGGAAATCCCATGTGACGCGAGGAAAGGACGGAGACCAATAAATTCAGTGCTATTTTCCGAGTAAAGGACTTTTATAGTAGTGTCAAAATATTTTTCAACAAGGTTTTTAAAGTGTGGAAAAATTGTTGCGATATCATTTTTACGTGTGAGCGGGTAAAACCATATATACTTAGTGAAATGGTCAACGAAAATCACATAATATTTAGAGCCAACAATGCCATAAATGGGGGAGGTCCAAACATCAGAAAGCAAAATTTCAAGTGGACGTACGGAACGTAAAGTGGATAAACCAAACGGAAGCTTATGACTTTTATTCGAAAAACAAGCATCACAGTGTTCAGAAAGCACATTATTTGAAAAAGTAAATCTGCAATGTTACTAATAGAATGAAAAATAGGGGGCATGGTGCCCAAGGCGGGAGTGCCAAGTATCCCGAGAGGCGGTGGAGGCAGCAAAGGCGAGAAGAGGTGTTGTAGGCTAGGTGTAGAGTCCATCCTTAGCGGGTCCCGTCTGAAGGCACGTACCCATGGGAATCTCCTTAACATGAAAAAAAGTCCAAAAAAAATTCAATAGAGACGTGATTAGTTTGACAAAACTTAGAAATCGATAGTAAATTACGAGATATATTCGGCACATATAAAACATCACGAAGTGTAAAACTAATTTAAATTCAAGGGAGGGAGTTTGGATGAGCCAGTATGAGTAAAGGAAAGAGAAGTACCATCGCCAATCATAAGGTCGTCGGAGCCGGAGTAGGGCGAGTGAAGGAAATGTTTTGGAGATCATTGGTAACATGGTGCGATGCACCACTGTCAAAGAGCCATGGGGAGGGGTGTACCTGCTCAGAGCTTGCGGAAAGGTGGGCTTGTGGGCCGGTGGGACGCCATGGCTGTGGTGGGCGGGGAGTGGGAGATCCAGTAACCGGAGTGAATTGAAAATTCGGACAAAAAGAGCACTATGTCCCGGCACACGACACATTTGGCATTTACCTTGATATGGCTTGGCTGGAGGGCGGGCGGCATTGCCCGAATTACCTGTGTAACCTGCGTTGCGGGGAGGTCGTGCCGGAGATGGGGGTCGGAAAGCAGCATGGGCAACAACAGATGGAATAGGAGTGGCAGCATGATGACGAGAAGCATCAAAATTCAACAATTTTTCGTGGAGCTCTTCAATGGTGATGAAGGAGTCACGAGCTTGAACGGCATGAACTAGGTCGGCGTATTCATCGCCCAGATTATCCAGAATAACGTCGATGAGGTCCTCGGGGTCCATTGGTTTGCTGAGGAGGGCGAGCTCATTAGATTTGTTGCGCATAACCTGTAAATAATCAGTGATAGACATTGTACCTTTCAGAGTTCGTTTAAGGGTGTCTTTGATTTTCTTGACGCATCCCCGAGATGGTGTAGCGTAGATCTGCTTCAACGTATTCCATACATCCTGAGAGCTTTTCGGAGCATGAATCGAGCTGAGAACAAGAGTGGACAGGGAGCCGATCAGGGCATTGAGTATCAGTTGGTCTTGGCGGTACCAATGGTTGTGTGCTGGATTGGGCGTGGTGGAGCCATTAACGGTGATGGTGGCTAGTGGTTATGGTTTAGAGCCGTCAACGTAACCAAAAAGATCATAACCGACAAGCAGGGATCGGAATTGGATTTCCCAGATCGTATAATTTTCTCCAGTGAGCTTGATGGGAGCTTGAACTCCCGAATTGAGTGGTACAAGGGCGGGGAGAGTGGAGCCAGTGGTGCATGTAGCGGGGGAGATGATCTCAGACGTGGAAGACATAGTGGAGGGAAGGGTGAGGCCGAGAGAAAAGAGAGGAAAATAAAATAAAATTATGTTGGCTCTGCTACCATGAAAGAGTTTGGAGAATGACAGTGTTGTATTACTGTACATGTAAGTATTTATACAATGAGAGAGTATCTCTAGACTATCAAGTACAATAACTATCATATCAATCACAATAATTACAAGGTGTGAATGAATCAAATAAAATCGTGTAATAGTATCTACAATATCTTTAATAATATACCCATATATATCTTTCCAAAAACAAATACGTTTTAGATAAATGAGTCATTAGTATTGTTACGACACACCTTGGGATCACATCTCTGAGCTCGTCAATCTGAAAATTGGGAACGAAGAAAGTAAAAATCGTTGAACAGACACATATAACTCCTTTTTCGAAAATCTAGAATGATTCCTTTGATAATCTAGTATTTTTTGACGAAGAAAAAAAAAACCCTCTATATAGAAACGAGATCTTGATAGAAAAATTTTAGAATACAATCGTTAAATGAATGTTATAATAAGTGACATAAATCTTCTTTTTTTTTTTTTTTTTTTTTTTTTTTTCATTTTTAATCCTTTTCACATAGCAAGTGTGTACATGATGAAAATTAAAGAATGAAAATAAATATGTATCATACATGTAACAATCTTACAATGAATCTTACAACGGTTTTATTATAAAATTTGTTTGCACTTATATGACTAGATGGTGAGTAGTGATCTCTAAATCTCATTGCAACATACCATTTCCATGCATAAAAAGAAAATTGGGATTTTGGGGGGGGGGAGGGGAGGGGAGGGGGAGAGTGTGTTGTGTGGAGGGGGGAGGGGGAGGGAAGACATATATATATATATAAATTCTTCTCAAAGTTGAAATGTTAACCTTGACTTATAAGCCTCTGCTGTCTGTGGAGTTTTATGAAAGCCTCAGTTTTTGGGGAAGTGATTGTTGTAGGAGACCACATAGGTTGATACTAGTCATATGAGTTGCCTCCTATGAAAAAATGAAGGAACAACTAGTAAAGTTTGAGATCGATACATATAGATTAGTTTCAAGTGTGAAGATCTACACAAAAACTTGCGAAGAATCCGTGTTCTATGATCAAAACAAAAATATAGACACAATGTTCATTTCATTATTAAAAAAAAAACATTGCTAATAAGGATGTGGAACTCAAGTAGATAAAGATTAATGATCAAGTTGCATGTATTATTATGAAGCTATCGAAGTCCAAAGATCCCGTGTTCCATGATAGAAATAAGCATATATATAGACACAATATCGTTCATTTCACTAGAGAACACATTACTAACAAGGACGTGGAACCGAAGTATGTAATACTCGTGATCAAAAGTTGCATGTAATTTTGTGAATTCACCGAAGTTCCAAGATTTTTGAAGATTGTGAGCAAGACGTGGAGTACACAAAGACGGGAAATATTGTTGGAGAAAATGAGGAATTGAATTAAAAGTGAATTAAAAATGATTTTATAATCATTTTATTCAGTGACTTTGTAAGCGTAATTCGGATATATTCTTGTATAGAATATATATAATGTTTTGTTAATTCTGAAAACTACGTGAGTCGTAGATGAATTCAGGATTTGGAATCATTCAATTCGGATAACGAGTGAATGAGAAATTAACGCTTAAAGTCGGGTGGTTGAAAGAACTAATGTTTGAAGTGGAAGTTGGAAAGTTTCAACTTGTAAACCACATTGGGAGTTGAGAGAAACAGTTCCTAATATTTATGTGGGAAGGATGTTGTATGTGGTATAAGCTCCTAGAAGAATGAGAGATATCGGGTTGGTTTTAGCGGTCAGACGTTCTGCTAAAATGGCCAAACGCGCGCGTGCCGCCGCCGCCCGCCCGTGCCCGAGACCGTTGACCGTTGGCTTTGGGCCTGGGGGCCCTAGGCCCAGGACAATATTAAATTTTTATACGAAGTTTAATTGGCCCCCAATACACATCCTGATGGGCTATGATCTAAGTTCAAGTTCGAAGCTCAGCTCAGCTCACAGCTCAGATCGTCTTCACTTAATTCAGAATTCTAGAAGGCTGAATTCAATAGAGTGAAGATGAAACAACTTATACTGAATATCAAAAGGCTTCAGATCAGCCATGTCTTCTACTATATAAACGAGCTACATGAATGGGAAGAAGACACTGAATTACAACACCAACAAATAGCATACATATCACTCTTCTGCATAAGTCTGTTCTTGCATCAAGTGAAGAGAAATCTCTGAAGCACTGTTCGAGTTCGCCAGTGTTCAGAATCTGTAGTACCACTATTCTGAAAGGTAATCTGAGAATTCATGGGAGACAATTGCTGCAAACCGGGGTACATACCGGAGCAAATTTGTCATAAGGAAAGAGTTCGTCTCGGCTCAGATCGTAGCATATCCTTTTATCTTTTCAATTTTATTATCTTTCTCTGTTCTTGTTGTATCTTGTTGTATCTGCTTCATCAACATTAATAAAATTGTTGGTGTAATTTGGTTTGATTATTTTAATTATACACGGGGTTTAACAAATATTTGTATGAAAAGTGTATTTTGTGGATGTTGTGGTTTATATTTGGTAATTACTAAGAAATGTAACTTTGACTATATACATATGTATTATGTACTAGTAGTATTATGCTTGATTTTTCTCTTGCATATTGTTCATGAGTATACTAGACTTTTGGGTAACCGCAATGTTAATACCTTTAAAATACCTTAGGGTTTTTACATGTATTTTCTGAAATACACATAAAAAAGCTTAAGGCTTTAAGTTAAGTGTTCGTGTATATATATATATATATCCTGATCGGTGCACATCAAAATTTTCTGAATTTTTTTAGATAATGCAAATTAAGGTTTACCTCAGTGAGGAGAGTGTAGTAAATCTTCCCATTTACTTTGCTGGAGACACAACTATCTACACTAACCCCTTCTTCAATAAGCACTTGTAGAACCCTAGACAGCGGAATCTGGTCATCTTCTGCCGTACTGCCACCGCCTAGTATAATCTCAACGCCGCCATACGAGCACGGCGTGACGGTGATCTTCGGTGGGGTAACATCTAATTTGGTGTTTTTTTCAAGAATGCGCAAATGATCATTTGCATTAGATGAAATCGTGAGTTTATCTTTCTTCATTTTCAATTGCTTGATATTGTTCTCCATATTCTTTATATGGTTCACTGCTCCATCAACATGTTCCCATATGGATCTTTTTCCCTATATAGAAATTAGAATTATATCATAAAACTTCTACAACAAAGTTAATTTGGTACATTTTTATCAACTTTAATCTTACGGTCGATGCCAAGGGAGGCTGACGTGGCAAAATATTTGTCGGATTTCGCTCACATGTTTTTGAATTTAGGCGAAAATTCAATTTTGACTCACAATGCAATATTCGTCCTTAATTAAAGTAGAAAAAAAAAAAATGATGGAATCATTTACCTGTTACAAGTTAAAAGACAAATTATGCAGTTTTGCTTCTATTTTTGGCAATATTGTCAAAGGACGCGTGAAGGCAATTTCCTGGAAAATTTGAATGTTCCTTAAAATTATCCTCCTAGGGCCTTAGAAGACTAATATTGAAAGAAATTTATAAGTTGAAGGACGAAAATTGGCGACGGAGTAAAAATAGAACTACATTAAAGAAAACTAGGAAAACGGTTACTCTAGTACCGCAGAAAGTACCTCGGTTCCATAGAAATATTTCTACGGTTCCCGTGAAAAATCACTCACCGTAGGAATCATTGGAAGGTGATCACTACAGGGATCCGGACTCCACAACAATTTTATCATAACTAATGATAGAACACATTTGACATAAAACTATATAATTGGTATGATTCAGGTCGATCTAGCATAATCAAATGTTTAAATTAAAATTGTTTTTTGTCATTTTTCCGTAAAACCCAATTCATTTACCTATGATTCTTGTTGACAAAAACCTAATATTCTCTAGGTATAGGAAGTGAAACTATATATATATATATATATATATATATATATATATATATATATATATATATATATGATGAACCAATTACTTATATGTACCTTGATATACTCCTTTGGTAATATGGTTCTTAAAGAAGTATAAAGACTAGCCATTTCTTGCCTCCTTTGTCGCTCAACATCGCGGTGCACAATCTTCTTGATCTTCTTCATCTTGCTCTTGTTATGATCATCATCATGTGGGCTTTTGCAGCCATTGTTTTCATCTCCGGCAGCTGTGCTACCACCGGCATCACTAGCCGGAGCTGGAGCCGGAACTGGAGGAAGTTTAGGGTTTGGAATATTGACAAGATCTTGAAGGGTTATAGCTTCTTGTGGGATAGTGTATTGAAAAAGAAGGGCATCAAGATTTTCTAAAGGTGTTAAAGAATTGAAACATGATCATCCAGATATATTTCAGATATGTTGAATGATTGATTTTTTATTTTGTTGTTTAGTTTAATGATGCAGGTTTGATGGTGTATCCAAAAAGTAGATAGAAAATATCAGATCTGCCAGATTTAGGGTAAGAGATCATTAGCATGTTTAGGGTAATATAATTCTAAATCATAAGCTGACTTCATGAATGACCACTACACCAAAAAAGGCCTTTAAGGGCGTTTCAAAACGCCCTATATATGAGTCTATCGGGGCGTTTTTAATATAGGGGCGTTTCCAAGAACGCCCTTTCTGTCGACGTTGTAATAGGCAAAAACGTCCTAACACAACCTTGATGAGGCGTTAGAAACGCCCTAACACAACTCGGATGAGGCGTTTGAAACGTCCTAACAACTCAGATGGGGCGTTTGAAAACGCCCTCAATAGGAGGTATTGATGCAGGTTCAAACGCCCTTATCGAGTCCGAATGGGGCGGTTTAAAATGTCATAACATGTGCAAAATGTAACGGTCAACAGGACCCTATCAGGGCGTTTCAAAACGCCTCATCAGGAATTTTGAATAAAAAAAAATTAATGCCTCTGTATCTATAATAGCACAATATCAGCTTTCTATACATCATTAAACACATTTTAGACTACAATAACCACACCTTAAAATGTTCAATTAAACAAAACAATAAATAACACACTAGAATACCAAGTAAATTTGAACGTTACTTAGAAAAATCACATATAAAGAACAAATGAAAGATTTAATACAATTTGATGTAACAAAGATTCATCATTAATAGCCGAAGTCACCTCGCTTATGAAATAGTTGCGAATTCCGATGGAGTTGGTTTACTAGCACTTGCTCCGTCATCAGTACCTGGAATAGGGAGAGAAGGGTTTTGATAAAAAGTATTTAACAATGAGACTTATGTTACACAATTAAACTACTTCATTCTTCTTTAAAGTTGGTGGGTTATGGTGGAAATGAAATGATCATATCAGGATGTAAACTAAAGTCAAAACTCCAACAGATAGGATGCAGAGCATTTAGCAAGCTGATGACCAAATAGGACTCAAGACTTTTACATAGCAAACAAAGTGCAGGCAGACTTTAATTAAGTACATTTGACAAGCAGGTTGTGCACAATTTATCAAGCAGTGGGATATTATGGACCTGATCTACTAAGGCAGACCAAAACGGAGCATAAAAAAGATTCAATCAAAGCATACGAGGGCTCACATTCAAGTCTACACTGACATACACAGTCTAATACAACATGACAGACCAACAGAGTCTAAAACATGTTGCAAAACACAACTTAAACCAACTAAACAGACTGCATATAAACAGGACATTACGAAACATGAAGGGCTCATGTTAAGGCTCATTTAAGCCTCCAAAAAAGCACACTAAGGCAAGTTCTCTTAAGAACATTATCAAGGTTCTCATGGCAAGAGTATAAGCACACTTTAACATGAAACGCGTGACTTTAAAGAAGAATGAAGACGCATAACTATATTTACAATGTCCAAATGGATAGCTACTATTTGTCCTACTTCATAGGTTATGTAGAGTGACACAAAAAGGTTTCACACATTCACACCTATTTTGTGGAGGGGGAAGGGAATGGTGTGGAACAAGTTGGTGGAGGTTAGGTTGATTGAAAGTTTATGCTCATATAACTCCCATAAGTCAAGTGCTTCTTCATTGTGTGGTTAGCAAAAAGAAACAAAAACAGTCTTTTAAAACCAGTCATTTATTAATCTATCGCTTTTGTTTCTCAATTGCTTCTTCTATGGCTGCTGAATTTATCTCCGATGCTGACCTTGTTCCAATTGCCTGCAATTTTTCGTTATTTTTTAGTTTGTCATTATAATCATTTTGATGATTCAGAAGATGAAGAAAAGCTTCCCATATTCTGTTGACTAGACCAACCTTCTTACTTTTGTTTCCATCAATTTACATTTTTCATCTCGGATAAACATGGGGCACAAGTGTCCAAGAAATTCAACCACCATCTGAAATGAAAAGAATTAAATCAACCACCGTTTGAAGCACATATGGACCACCATTTGATATACCACAATCTGGACCGCAAAATGAAAAGAATTAAATCAACCACCATTTGAAGCATTCTACATATGTCATGCAAATCATAAGACTATCCACAAATATAAACTTTGAGAGTAATGTATGGAATCTGAATAACATTAAGAATCACATAATTTAATAAGGAGTGCCTAAATTGCACATAATGATGTAAACCAATTTAAAGAAAACCTATTCCAGAAACATAGAATTTCAAGCAATTTTGTCCTCTAACTTGGCCTATTTTGGATTTTAGTCTGTTGTGAGGAAAAACCATTTTTTTTAAAGAAAACTTTTAAAAACTATTCCAGGACTATTTTTAAAAACCTATTTCCGAAGGATATGACTAAAATTTAAAGGACCATTTTCCTCACCGGAGCATTTTAGAAAGACTAAAAAATTTTAGAAAGAAATAACAGTCATACTTCAGAAACATTACACGACGAACAAGTTTCAAATTAGATACAATTCTTACCCAATATCGTATTAAGCAAGAGTTTCTTGATAGGTCCTGCTTTAATCTGAATCACTGTTATGCAGCACCACTTACCTGCATTATCAAGATAGAGCTAAGGAAACAATTAATAAAGTATATAAAAAAAGAGTACAATAAAATACATTCACTTGTTATTAAAATCACTTCTATTTTGAACAGATTATCCAACTGAACTCAGGTATTTTTGTAGTTAATGCAACTAGCATTACATTCATTTTTGCAGTAGTTAGTCTTCAGAAGGAGAAGATACTGTCAGATAGCCAAACCAAAATTTACATTCGTTGAACACATCGACCAAGTATTCCATAATTAAGTGAAAAAGTTAAAATTTAAACACCACAAGACTCGGTTTCTAGCCACTATATGCATTCCCTAAGAAGACCTCAACATCCCAGCTAGTTAACGCTGAAATATAAGCCATAATCAGTATATGTCACCAAGCGTCCAGTCCTGGTTTTATTCAACCACTGAAGAAATCACTCAGCCACCTCTGCTGCAACTTTAGGCCCGTGGAGAGAAAGTGGCCGATGATCTTTGCCCTACCCGACGCCCTGTTCTGCAAATGATTCACACCTTCCACTCGATAAGCAAAATCTGACTCTTTCAAGAAGGATTTTGGCTTTCTCGATGTCGATCCATTTCTCTCTGACCAAATGCTTCTCATTTCAAGTCTAAAAGTTTAAGAACAACAGAATACTTCACTTGCTAAACAAAAAAATAATAACCTGAAACAAGTTCTGATAGACCAAATATTCTTTCATATATGTGCACCAATCTTCATGGTTATGTTCCAATCAAAGTATTTACTATAGTTAAATGAGACAAATAGATTATACTTCTTTCGTTTAATAAGCCAACATTCAGAAAGAAGAAAGAGAAATAAATAACTGATCTAGCACTTGCATCATATCACCGGTCTAGCACTTGCATCATACAGTTTCATTCTTGCAACATCACTTTATCCAAGTTTCAACTTTCATCCGAGCACTATCATTTCTATAAGAACGAAAAACCCGCTCTAATTTAAGTAACAAACAACAATACTCCAAGGTAATGTCCAATCAGTATTCCCTAAAGAGATTGGTGTGAGATCTTAGAGACATAATTAATAAGGTCTTAAATATCATACAAAACATAGGCATCACATGTAACTACGACACAACAATTCTCATGGAAAGAAGAACATTTAGACCAAGATTCATCACTCAAGAAAGAGAGTTCAAGGCAAAGGTAATACATTTTATTCCTTATGTTGGATGATTCAAGGCCCATGCCTGCTTGAGTCTGTCACTGCTCAACCAAATCGAACTATTTTTCTCTGCCAACAAAGGAAAGTATATGTCAAACTAGCCTTTGCACCCAGCCTATATAAGATTTGCTGGCACAAATCAATTGCTTCAACACACACACACACACACAAAAAAAAAACAAAAACAGAAAACAAAAAACAAAAAACAAAAAACAAAAAAATTATGCACATTGACATGTACTCCAATCTTCAATCTTGACTACACCGCTACTCCCCCATATTAGCTCACCTACTCAAACTTTTTAGCATCAGCAGAAAAAATTGAGCACAAATGATCAAGGATTTTGTCTTCAAACCAAATAAAATCAAGATTTTTTGAATTTAGAATAAATAAAAGAAATCATAAAAAATACGAACAAATAAAAGCACAATTTTAGAAATTTAGAAGAAAAAAAGGGGATTAGGGGATTAGCTTTGCTTAGATATGGGTTATAAGAATTAAACCACAGAGGAGCAATGAAAAAGAGTAAAGGTTTCAAAGAGCATACCTCCATGATTGTTGATTATTCTCCCCAATTGTACAGAGGCAGGAAAAAATGAGGAAAAGTGGACAATGCATAAATCAAAATCAAATTTTATCCCACCTTATAAATCAGAAGAAAACATGGAAATCTTCACCTAAACCTGCAAAAAAAAATGAAGAATTACATGGAAAAAAATCATAGTGAAAAATAAACCAAAGATCCAATTTTGAAATCTTACACTTGATATCTAAATGATGTCGAGAATGTTACTAAGGAAAACAGTGTAGATATGATTAAAAAAGGAAATCGATCAAGAGCGCACTTCCATTTACGGTGTGCCAGCAGATCTTGATTTGGTAAAGTCCAAGAACATAAACAGAGCAGTTTATAAACGGAGGAGACAAATTAGACATGGAAATCGATCCAGATGACAAACTTAGGAGGAAAGAAGTGTTACCGGAAAGCAGATGAAGAACGGCGGAAACGGATGAAGAATGGCGGAGGATGGAACAGATATACCCTACTGATTCTCTTGACCGATAAAAGGATTGGGGAAAAATAACGCGGGATATTGTCCCGCTTTTCTTTTGTAAGCGAAAAAAAATTGGAAAACAAAAAAATAAAGGCTATATGGCGCTTCTGAACGCCTTTACAGCTATAAGGAATTTAAAAAAATAAAAAAAATAAAAATATATTTACTGTAGCAAAGTGTACTAATCGAGTGAACGCCCCATTAAAGGCCTGAAAGGGCGTTTGGGACAAAATGTCCTAAATATAGTGTCTTAATATCCATATTTTGTAGTAGTGACCTCACCAAACTTTTGTATAATATATTAACAAATGTTGTTTTTGGATAATAATGCATATAGAGTACAACGATAAATTGTTACAATAAAGTGGCATAACATAAATTTACGATATATGTCATGTTACAATAAAATAGATACAACAAAATGAACATAAGACATCTTCCACCCAAAGACGTAGAGCACACCCAGTTGTTATTTTTTGTAGACCAAAAAACCAATATACTCTAGTCAAGACAGTAAGTTATCTTAATACAGCTCACACGATCATATATAGATCCTTTCAAATTGTGTTTTCTTGGTGGCTTCCTTGCCAAAAAACCTTGAGATGGAATTTTTCAAAAATAAATTTCGGCTAATGAACTGATTTACAGGTAGAACAAACGGTTGCCCTCGAAGGTAAATATTTTCATGTGGAAAACAAATGTCAAAAGGATCTCTACAAAACCGAACCTTATCAGTCGCGGTATTGCAATTCAGGATTCCTTTTGTCCGTTATGCTACAAGTTTGAGGAAACTGTCAATCATCTTTTATTTGCATGTGATGTGGCGTTACTGATTTGGTCTCATAACCTTTTGTCCGTTATGCTACAAGTTTGAAGAAATTGTCAACCATATTTTATTTGCAAGTGATGTGGCGTTACTGATTTGGTCTCATATTCAGAGTTGGTGCAAGATTGTTGGACTAAATGTCTTTTCATTTAGTGATATTTGTTTTTAAATGTTGGAAATGCGTCGTCGAATGCGGCTTCATGCTTATGGTCAGCTTTAGTTGGTATTACATCTTGTATTAAGATGAAGCGCTTACCATTCTACTGAAACCAATAGGTGTTAATAAACGCGCTACTATATTTCTTATCATTTATCTTATCATTTAAGAGTCATTTTTTAATTTATTATTTATTATTTCCACACTTTGATCTCGTGGGGGGCTCCGATACCATGTTAGGATCAAGCGCTTACCATTCTACTAAAACCAATTGGTGTTAATGAAGGTACTACTATATGTCTTATCATTTATCTTATCATTTAAGAGTGTGACAATCTGTCCCAACAGCTTGGGTGATTTGGTTACATAGAAATAAAGTCATTTTTCAATCACACGTTCTAGACTTACAGTTGATTTTCAGAGATATACAGAGATTATCTTTCTCTTGGTTATCAAATTATAAACTTATAAGAAAGCTGGAGTCGGATGAATGGAAGGCAAATCCGACGACTGCAGCAACTTAATTTTTGGAAGATTGATGATGGATCACTTTTTGTTTGGAGAAGAAATATAGTCGGCTTTGAACTTGTTTTCTTGCGGATGGTTCTCTTTTTACTTAGCATGGTTCTCTATTTGATATGATGTTTTGGACAATTTTTGTAATCTTTTAGCATCTTGCTGATATATGATAATTTTATTTTGTTAAAAAAAAATAGTCCTCTAAGCCAGCCAAAGATAAATTAATATCTGGCTCCGTTATTGCGTACACCATTGATTATGATGGGACCATCGTCTATCAATGAGTTTCACACCATAATCGATTGTGAAAGATGTGTTGCGTATTTTTGTATGTATCTATTGAGTTTGTGGAAATAACATTACTTACTTTTACATCATTGTTTTCTCAACAGAAAAAATACTTTTACATCATTGATCTTGATATACGTATGATACATATTGATTAATACGAGCATGATCAATAGTGTAATAGGTAAATGTTATTTCTACAACAAAATAGTTATATTCCATCCGTTCCATTTTTTTTTTTTTTTTTGAACAACCAAAATGATAATTTATCAGCAAGATGCTAAAAAAAATTTACAAGATGTTCGAGGAATTCAATAATAACCGAAATACAACAGCTTTAACCAAAATATTACAACGCAGATCATGCATCCAAGAGAGCCCATGAGATTTTATAAAATCAACCATTCCGAAGCAGCTACCAAAACCGACGATAAACAAGGAGAAGATGAACCTGCAGACCTACTTCATATTCTAACAAATTTTGCAGCCACAACAACATCATTGACCCAAAACAAAAGCCAAAATCTCACACTTGTCCCATTTGTTCTGAAGTAATTGTTCACCCATAAAAGAATCACCTTGATTGACTTTTAATGAATTTGTATCCAAATAAGAGGAAATTGTAGTAGCCAAAGTGCAAAGCTAGCAAGATCTAATTCTGGAGGCTTTGAAACCTCCACATTTCCAGCTGCTATTACCCCTATTAGTGGTTGACCCGGCGTCCCCGCCAGACGGCCAAGACTATTCCCGGATCGTCCCTACCAGAGGTAACTAGAGGCCATCCTTACACCGTCTTCTTGTACGGTGCAGCGCATAGTTCCGTCTGATAGTCGGCTCTGATACCATTCTGTAACGCCCCCGGACCCCGGGCCTAGTAGCGCTAAATGAGTCATAAATGTCCGGTCAACTGCTTAGACCGCCGTCCTCGGTCCCAATGACAACCTACTTCACTTATATTGATCTTATTTTTCCTATGTGGGACATTACACAATGACAACCTACTTCAATATTGATCAAGAAGTCGCATTCATCGGATTCTTCCATTCTTCCCAATCGAGTTTTTGAGACATTTAGCATTTGAAAGCCAAGTAAAAGAAAGTCTCTGCACATCTCTAAACATACTCTCCGGGTTTATAACTAGAGAGTTAAACACAATTTTGTTTCTTGTATTCCATCTGTTTCAAATTATCCGAGGCAGTCGCCAAAATCACGCATATTAAGAAAATGAGTTAATGCATTGATTTTAAAATGAAATTACTAAAAAGTTCTTGTATATATTTAATGTGTTATTATTTTTTATCTATCATATTGCAATAAATAAGGGTAAAGAAAGGAAAAGTATCATAAATGTTGCATTGAAAATATAACTGCCTCAAATAAAATGGAACAAATGATTTTAGCAATTGCCTTAGATAAATTAGAACGGTGGGAGTACAACATATTTTTTCATTATTGATCATGATAAGATACCCATCGATCAATGGGTCTCACACTATTATCAATGTTATAACAAAAAGTCTTGTGTAACTTTGTCATGGAACTATCATTACTCTAATGTAAAAGTGCGTTGTGTCACTTTGATGTGGCAATTTTGTTTGGAAACTAGAATTTCTATATTAGAAACGTTAGTTCCAAGACATAATTGTCGTAATAATTTTATATTAATAATCATGATAGACTCACATATCATGCAATCGATGAATCTTACGCCGTAATCAATAATGTAAAATGTTTTGAAAACATATGTTGTGATAGTTTATTGTAGAATCGAAATTGCTTGTTCCACTATAAAATTGTACAGTATCATAATATGATCAATGATATAAAAATTTATTATGCAATCAATTGGAGTTGTTGTGGAATGCATACACATGTGACCATCTTTTCACCTGACATAAATATTTTTTTGGAGATTATAGATTTATAATATATCATGATATAAAGTATATTATGCAATCAAATTCCATTGCTGTTGATTGCATACACATGCATGTGACCATCCTTCCACCTGACATAGATATTTTATTGGAGATTATAAATGTATAATATAATTGAAATGACATCCTTTTAAGGGGATATATATCTGCTTATTTTAATCAAGTTTTAGCTGGTAAAAAATTGACCATGTGATCGGGGATTCGATAGCTGGAGATATGTACCACTTCTGTCCTTAAATGATAATTATTTCAACTAACTAAAATACTTTGTCACCTATCATTTCCCACTCCTCCCCCTCTCAAACTATGTGCACTAGACATAACATTTAGTTTGCTTCTGAACATGCTGAACTGATTAGCTGGTAAGGTCTTGATGAAGACATCTGCAACCTGCACTTCAGAGGGAATATAACTAACAGATAACTCCTTGTTGAGTATTCTATCTCTAACAAAATGGACATCAACCTCTATATGTTTTGTCCTAGCATGATACACCGGATTTTGAGCCAATGAAGCAGCTCCCAAACTATCACACCAAGCTGTGGGAGTTTTGGACATTTTGATCTTTATTTCTTGCTACAATTGTCCAATCCAAGCCAATTCAGCAGCCAAGTTTGATAAAGATATGCACTATGATTCAGTACTAGATCTAGACACCACAGTTTGCTTCTTAGAGTACCAGGAAACTAGTGATGAACCCAAAAAAACACAATACCCTGTTACAGATTTTCTATCTGAAGGAAAACATGTCCAATCAGCATCAGAGAAACCCTGCATGTGCATTTATCCACCAGCTAGAATGAACAAACAATAATGTAAAGTCCCCTTAACATATCTCATCACATTTTTCAGTGTAATCCAGTGCTCCACTGTGGTGCCTGCATGAACTGACTCAGGGAATTCACAACATAGGTTAGATCAGGTCTGGTAGACGTAAGGAACTGTAGTCCCCCAATGGCACTTCTATATAGTGGTGGATTCTGCATAGATTCTCCTTGCTTGGGGCTCGGGTGAATACCAACAGACATAGGTATATTACAAGGGTTTATATTCTCCATGTTTAGTCTTTTCAACAACTGACG
The DNA here is from genome assembly GCA_036785695.1 of Gentiana straminea. Classification (NCBI taxonomy): domain Eukaryota; kingdom Viridiplantae; phylum Streptophyta; class Magnoliopsida; order Gentianales; family Gentianaceae; genus Gentiana; species Gentiana straminea. Next base: position 1,588,011 of record JAVUPR010000450.1, read on the forward strand.
TGCATAGTGCTTTTATGAAAGGGTCTAACCATTTTCATCTCTATATGCTTGCATTCCCAGGAAATGTGCTATATGACCCAAGTATTTTTAGAGCAAATCTTGAGTTCAGCATTTGGATAAACTTCTGAATCAAATTATTTGAACTCCATGTCACTAGGACATCTTCTACATATATGAGAACATACATCATATCTTTGTCAGTCTGCAAAATAAATAGGGAAGTATCTGCTCTGGATTGGATAAATCCCCAGGCTACATTTGTGATATAAGAGCACTAAACCAGGCTCTAGGAGCATGTTTAATGCCATATAAAGCTTTATTAACCTTGCACACATAATGAGGTTTGGTAGAATCTACAAAACCTTCAGGCTGTGGGGCATGAAGATGGCTTCATCAATTGGTCCATTTAGAAAGGCATTGTTAATGTCCACTTGCCTTATGGACCACTTGAACATGACAGAAACAGAGAGCACAATTATGTTAGTTGATGCCTTGGCTACTGGAGTATCAATAAAGTCTACACCATATTTCTGTAAGTACCCTTTAGCCACCAATATGGCTTTGTGTTTTAAAATGCTTCCATATAGCTTCAATTTTAACTTAAAGACCCATCTATTTCCCATAAGATTCTGTCATGAGGCTGCTGGCACCAAATCCCAAGTATGATTCTGTTGCAGGGCTTTGAACTCTTCCATCATAGCCTGTTTCCACTGAGGACTATTCAATGCATCAGATACTCTCACATGTTCATAAAGATGAGCAGGAGTATTGGACTGTGTGATAGATGAAGGGTAAGCTTTAGGCTTAAAGATTCCACTTTTGGACCTTGTTTGCATAGGGTGGCTAGCAGGTTTTGGTAATGGGATTTCTTGTACAGGACTTTTAGAAGGTGAATGATCAGATAAGTTTTCAGTTTCATGATCTGGATGATCAGATGGATAAGCAAATTTGGTTGATGAGGGGTCTAAGGAATAACTGGATGGTGTGGCTAAACTGGGTCTGAGAGTTTCTAGAATGGATATCAGAAGTAGGACTAGCTTCAAGATCATTATGATTATGATTGCTCGCAATAGGACTAGATACTATAGTTTTTTAAGAGAACTATTTGGGCTTAAACCAGTGGGGTTTTGAATCACATCATTAGACTGAGGGGTCTCAAAAGGCAAGTGAAAAGTGTTGACCAGATTAGGATTAACCAGAACAGCTCTATTGGGACCTTGGTTAAAACCACTCTTGAAGGGGAACTCAAACTCATTAAAAACCACATCCCTGCTAAAATATATCTTTCAGATTGACCAAGACACATATATCCTCTATGTTGTGGACTCAACCCTAGGTTCACACACTTCACAGAGTGAAAACTGAACGTATGAGTGTTGTAAGGTCTAAGATTACGGTAACGGGCACATCCAAAGACTTTGTATTTGGTGTACTCAGGTTTTGTCTTAAACAGGACTACAGATGGTGACTGATTGGTTAACACAGGGGTAGGAAGGTCATTTATGATCTGGACTACTTGTTCAAAAATATTCCACCAGAATTTTAGAGGCATTGAGGACTGAGCAAGAAGGGTCAACCCCATTTCTACAATGTGTCTGTGTTTTCTCTCAGCTTTACCATGTTGACCATGTGCATGAGGGCAAGGATATCTAAAGGAAATTCCACTCTCTCTACAATAGGATTCAAAGACTCTATACTCTCCCTCCCAGTATGATTGAAGACACTTAATGGTGGACTGGAATTGATTCTCAACAAGTTTCTTGAAGGAAATAAAGGCAGAAAGAGCATCAGACTTATATTTCAAGAGATAAATCCAAGTACACCTGGAATGGTCATCTATAAAGTGGATATAATATTGGTAACCTAAATTGGAGGTGACAGGTGCAGGACCCCACAGATCAGTATAAATCATATCTAAAACAAACTTAGCATGAAAAACAAACTTATTATAAGGTAAACCATGCATTTTTCCAAGTTGACATACTTCACAAAAGGAAAGATCATCAAAAGCAGCAACATTACAAAGATTCCAAACACTCTTTAGCACAAATTTGGAGGAATGACCAAGTCTTTTGTGCCAAACATCAAGACTCTTATCTAGAACTGTGGAACAAACAAAAGCATTACAAGGATTATTCTTGAGCTGGGACAGACTCTTGGATTGAAGGGAGATCTGACAGGAATCTGGACTTTGACTCTTGGAACTTTGACCAACAGGAATCCGATAGAGGCCATGCCTAAAAGCTCCTATTTGAAGCAGGGTCCTTGTTTCCTTGTCCTTAATATAACAACACCGATTGTCAAATTCAATAATCACAGGGTAGTCATTAGTTAATTGAGAGTCACTAATTATATTTTTTTTCATAGTGAGGACATGTAAGGAATTCTTAAGATGCAGTGGTGTGTTGGTTTGTGTAGGAATAGTGCAAGAACCAATGTGTTTGATAGGAAGCTGCTCACCATTTCCAATAGTAAGATTATCTAATCTTGAATAGTCTCCAGTGATATACAGGTTGTTGATGTCTGTTATGATGTGATTAGTTGCTCCACTATCCATGTACCAAGCTGAATCCACGGGGCTTTGAGGAGTAGCCACTAATGCTTGTTTTGAAGAGCTGTTATTGGAGCTATGAGGCACAAAATCCTCTTCAAATCTATGCCAACAGGCAGTCACAATGTGACCATTTTTACAACACAACTGGCATACATGTCTGTTTGATGAATTTGCACTTGTATTTCTTCCACCCCCTCTGCCTCTATTGCCTCTACCACCTCTTCCCATGCTGTTAGAGTTTGAGGGGTTTACAGGCCTAGGATTGAAGTTATTCCTTGAGTTCCACGAGTATTAAACCTGACTAGCAACCTTTCATGAGTGAGCAATTGAGGTGGACTTCCAGTCAGTTCATGGAACCAACTCTGGTAGTTAGATTGACTATGGCTAATTCATACTCCTTATCCAAACCACCTAGGGTATCCAGAATAAGTTCTGATTTGGACACCGGGTACCCTGCAGCAACCAAATTATCAGCATAGGACTTCATTTGTGCCAGATAATCAGCCATGGATTTTGACCCTTTTGTGGCCCTGGTCATAGCACTCTTGTATTCCAACATTATGGACTCAGCTTGACTATTGAAAAGAGTCTCCAAAGTCACCCATATTTCTCTAGCAGAATTATATCTTACCACTTCTTGAAGAGCTTGCTCTGTCATAGAGCTCATTAGCCAACCAATCAAAAGTTGATTTGTTATGTTCCATTCTTCTGCAGTCCGAGGTCTTTGAAAGGGTGATGGTGACACTGAAAGAGAATGTGACCCAAATCTATTTTATAAATCGTCACCCAAAACATGAGTCTATGCCCTCTAATTATGGGTAGAACAGTCAATTTTCAAAGAAAATAATTATATCTATCCAACTTCACATTACATGTCTGATGGTTTCCAGTAAAGGCAGATTCATACCGGATTCATCCCTAGAGTACCAAGACTTGGAGCTGGAGGTACATACGGATAGCTAAAAGTAAACATACCTGTTGAAGGACTGATGTGACCAAAACTCAATCCAGACAGTAGGAGTAAGTTGATATTGGAAGAAAACATTCCTGACTGCATGTAGCTCGGGGAAGAAAACGATGTTGCTCTTAGCATTGAGGTAAACTGAGTTCCGGCTGGTAGAGCTCCAGTTTGAGTTGCAGAAACACCAGTGGAAAGAACATTCTGAGTTCCGATCGTAGATCCAGCAAGAGTCTGTGTGTTTGTTGGTGTGAGAGATACTCCCACCGTAGTAGCTGCGGATACTCCGGCCATAGCAGCTGCGGCGGAGGACGAGGTGGATGCGGTGGTGCTCATCGGTGAGGTTGTTACTCCGACATTTCTGGTTCCAATACCAAGATAACAAACATGGAGCAAGATTCTTTTTTGTTAGATATATATTTATAGATATGCTTGCAGTACATATTTATATATGGGATGCCACACCACACATATAGGTGGCACTACAAGACAATACCGAGAATACACTTACATACTCTATTTATTAACTGGTAGCAAGTAAAACATTTATTACTTTATCTCACAATAAAACAATTTTTTTTTTTTTTTTGAAAACATTTTGAACTTTATGATTTGAATTTTTTTTTGTTTTTGAAAACATGATCTAAAATTTATGATCGTTTATATTACTCAATAAGTTTTTTGAATTATATGTTTTGAAATTGGATGGAGTATTTATCGACTTATTTTAATCAACATAAACATGTCATCTATGACATTTTCCTAGATTTACTTAAACGACTTGTCTTACAAAGTTAAATCTTACAATATGCTAAAAAAACAACAACATTGAAAACACTAAGCCCTCGTTTGTTTTGCCTTGTAGTTTTTTTTGGAGTTTTTTTAACATAACATCAACAATCATTTTTTACAATTCTTCCACAAATCAAATCTTTAACTACAAATAAAAAAATATTAAATCATCTCTCATCATTTCACTTTATCAACTTTATAACCTTTTTTACAATTATTTTATTATTATTCTACTTTATTTCACCAATCATTTCATAATCTACACCAATCATTATTCTACTTTATTTTACCCCATCAACTTTCTAATCATTATTTCAATCACTTTATCTAAAAAAAACTTCAAAAAAAAAAAACTTCAATCCAAAACAAACTAAAAAGTGGGGAAATACTCTAAAAAAACTTCAATCCGAGAAAAACGTGTGAAGTGTGTCACGGCGTGTATCCGCACGTAGGTACACACTACATAAAAACTTCCCTCTAAAGTGGACCCTTCATGCCTTAACATCATGTTTACAGCACATAAAAGATATGAATAAATTATGGTTAATGGTTAAATATTAATTTCATTAAAACAATGAATTCCTGAAGTTTCCTCGTTACATCAACTCATGGTCGAGAGTAATTATGAGTACAGACCGGGCCAGTAAGTCTTTGTCCACATGCTAGAATAAAGATCTCGAACAGTTTACATTGGGTTGTATTATTAAGGAAAATGATATATGTATTATACATTTGTATAAATGTATAAATAACTATTTATTGTGATGATCCCAATAAAATATATGATATTGATTGTATTTGATAAGATATTATGATAGAAAAAATAATTGATGATATATCTGGTTTGTCTTTAATTATGAATATTAAAGACAGACGATATGACAAGTTCAGTAAGTAAATGTGTAAATGTTATTTTAAATTGTTTTTTGAATCTCATGTGCATTATATATATTTTTTGAAAAATCGTTTATACTCCCGTCTTTTATTAATATGCATTTCATGTTTGTGAAATAGAAGCTTAACTTTGTCATATTTTCCTGTAATATGCCTACTAATACGAGAACTCATCTATAAACTCCCGACCAACATGTATATCATGAAGAATAATAATAATAATTATAATAATAATAATGGTGAGAAACAAGCCAAATCAACAAGGGAATCTTATAGCATTTCTTCTAAGCCAGAACCAACCTTTAAGCAAAAACCAATCTTATAGCATTTCTTCTAAGCCATAAGGTCCAAGAAAATGTTTTGATCGAAGCATCCCAAAGCCGGAACCTCTCTTTATTATTGACATGAGTTGGAGACAAACAAGTCGAATCAACAAGGAAAGAAACATACATAAAATGCAGATCGCACCAAGAAGAAAAGAGCATCCACACATGATGAGAAAAAGAGCAATGCAATAAAAGATGGATTAAATCATCATCAATTAAGTGACAAAAAGGTCAAAGCAAGTTTAAATTTCCAACTCCATGCCAAGCCAAATTTAACTTTGTAGGCAACCGATCCATTAAGCATTTCAGAAGAAATTATGTACTTTTTTAGGTACCAAATTGTTCCATATGAAGTGCCACGAAGAAAATATATGTGTGTTTATACAAAGTTTTCTCCCATGTTTATACATACTATTTTTTTTTATAATTAGGGGGTCGGCCGCCCTACCCCTCACGAGGGTAGCGCCGCCCCTTGGCATACCATACTCAGTGGCGGAGTTACATACAACCAATAGGGAGGGCAACTGCCCCCCTTGATCCGAAAAAATTACATTAATATATGTACAAAGCATATCGTTTGCCCCCCCCCCCCCCCCCCCCCCCCTCCCCATAAATTTTTTTATTTGCCTTTAAGAACTTTGCTGGCCCCCCTTACACGAGATCCTGCGTCCGCCCCTGACCATACTACATACATGAAGTCCGAACATCCAGTCATGTGCCATCTAAGCGCATGACTATTCTATCATACATGTCTATCATAATTGCATCACATGACATAGATTAATGATGTGCCTAAATAGGCCGCCACCTAGGTGTTGACGGAAACCGCCCATCTAGTCACCTTGATGGAGTCGATCAGCGGCCATAGCTTCAGAAGCAACAATCGGGTTAGGGTCGCGGGGCCGAAACCCCACGATGAGCTTGCGAGCCTATAAGGTCTTAATCGCTCGGGGGGCCGCCCAGCATCCTAAATTAGAGATCAGCAAGATATGGCACGAGTCCGGGAAAGGAGCGACCAAGGGGAAGTTGAGGTAGAGCGAGGAAGCGAGCTCGCAGATCGCGACCTGAGCGACCTCGTAGTGACGCCGCAAGTCGTATTTTCTCGCTTAGCGCCGTTGTGTATTGTGTTTACCTACCCCTACCCCGTATCCCTAGCTCTTGCCCTTGCCTATAAAAGGAGGGCTTGTGTAATTTCAGAAGACGGATGCAAAAAGATAGACAAAGAGGACAAAACTCTTGTCAAGTTATTTCTCCCTAGTGTTCATTCGCTCCACCACATCACCGCCGTGCTATCACCAGCCATCACGACTGTAAAATCATCCAAAACTGCCAGAAGTGATAATATTGTGCATTATCAATTAACATTTATTCAAGGGTATGCTCCATGAAGGTAGGGCCCATAACATATGTCTCGTGAAGGTAGAGCATCGTATCATACATAACATCCAACTAAATGCAACCTACTATGACACCGCACGTTGGTAAAAACACTTCTGATCGGCCCTACTTGTTACTTCAATAGGCCCATGTTAAGAAATCTACGCGAGAACGCAGTGGAATTCAAAATTTATTCATTTTAGCCCAAGATCGACTTCGTTTAAGCAACATAAGCATAAAAGAAGTAGAAAAGAGAATACCTTGGTTGATCCAATTGGATCGACACTTTGTCTACGGTTGTAGTTTCTGCACGAAGCCGCCCAAGTATTCGGCCTCTACCGGTGATCCACACGAATAGCCCGCCGGAGGAATCCCATCATGGAATATTGCTACCAGAAAAACTCGGTTATTAGACCGACATTTTCTCTCTCTCTCAAAATCTCTCTCTAGGTTGCTCTTAATTATTCTAGTAAATTAGAACTCTTCTAATTGTGATTACCAAAAGAGCTAGCCAACCCCTTTCTTATATAGGGTGTTGGGGCACCACTTTGTATTCCCAATCTGATTGAGATAGATTGGGAATAAATAAAACATTTTTCTAATAAAATATGAAAAGCATCTTTGATTGAATTATCTCATTTAATTTAATATCTCATATTAAATATTTCCAATATATTGTCAATATCAAATATTGACTATCTTTATTTTATTATCATAAATCTATTTTTCTAAAAATCAATTAATATCCAATATTAATATATGATAATATTATTAATTAAATTAAACAATCCAAGTGTATCTTATACACAAATACATATGCCCTAAATAGCCATATTTTGGCATCCGGAATATTCTTAATTAATATAATGCTATGATTAATTAATTTTCAAAACACATGTATATCACACACACACACACACACACACACACACACACATATATATATATATATATATATATATATATATATATATATATATATATATATATATATATATATATATATTTCTACACATACATATATAATACGTATATTTAATTAATCAACGTAATTAATATCTTATATTATATTTATTCATAATAAATAAATACCACCATATTAATTTATCACTATAACACTTTATAGTCGAGATAAACTTTCCTTATTTGGATATCACTATAACCGAATTTTAATCCGGCTAGATGTTCTTATGTGTGTGACCCGATAGGCTTCCGAATATGTTGGCCGTAGGCACAAAGTGCAATTACGAAAATGCTTCATACCTAACAATCATGGATAGCGTCTAGCAACACGTCCACGACCCCCAATCATCGGAAGAGTCAAATGCAATGACTACTAAAAATGGTTATACCCTAACCATGAGGGCCCCCCACCCCCGATCCCACAGGAATGCGGGGAGAGGTTAATCAGGTAACCTAGAGCTTAAGTCGTCGGGCTTGCTGGTTCCCCATCACTGAAGGGTGTTATCAATCGGAAATCAACCTCTTTTTACGGGAATCGAACCGCTGACCTCCAGCTTAGGGTCCGGCTATCATTATAACACCCCAGCTCCTGACCACTAGGCCATATCCAGGGGATATGCAATGACTACTACCTTTCATGTAAAACGGTTACTTGTGTAAATAGAATCCTATCGCTGTAATAATATCCATACGGTCATATATCGAGTGTCAATACTTTAACGACCGTATCTTATAATCTGGATAACCTACTCTCTCGAAGTAACTCAATTACTTCCACTTTGCAAAGATTAACGAGAGTAAGACATTCCCTATAAGAAGACCATTTCAGATATTCACTTTTAATCATAGGATACGCGATTTCCGGACGAGCAACATGAATCCTACGCATGTTTCAGTATCACACCCAATCACTACCTCATGATCGCCCAATGGCTAAGGGGAAACCTCAATAGTGTCAAATTATGAAAATCCACACCGTGATGCCATGAAGACTCCGGTCTCAGGATAATTACACAACCGCCATATAGTGCGACACTTAATAAAGTAAGTGGGTCAGTCTAACATACGCATTCTTTAATACACGCCCACGTACAGTCCAAGTGTCTCTACACTTTGATAGACGAGATCTATCCCTATCTTCAATAAAATAGAAGACATGTAATACGTGCTAGTCTAATCGTATTATCAGTGTCCCGTTTGATAGTACATACGACTAGACATTTAAGTATCAAACCTTTTAAAGTGAGTCGAGATCTTATCAACCATAATCACTATCATGGTTTCTCTCTCACAGTTTGACACTAAGGACGTTATCAATTATACAATATCGTAATTCGTCCGTTAAATGAACAAATATATAACAACAGAAAAACCATTTAATTAATCATATGAATAAACATAAAGAAATAGTAGAAATGATCCGACCCGGTCGGATCCGGTCCAACCCGATTGGGTTTAGGACACTATTTCAACAGCCCACTGGCGGGAACACTATGCTCTGGGTACCAGTGATTCTCTGAACTCGATCATAACATCGAAACCTAATCCAAATCCTAACCAAGATCCGATTCATGGAATGCAAGCAATCATACATGCATGAAGTCTACTCTATCGTATCATGATTTATAAATTGCCTACTATCATGGGCGTCCTCGGGCACAAGCTCATAATCCCACGGTTTAAGGCCCCTTCAAAATCCATATTTTTTTAGGGCCATGTCTTCGTATCTTCCTACTGGATTTTAGGTCAATTTTTATGTTTTACGTAAGCTGAAAAATTAGTAAGACTCAAATCAATACATGTATTCAATCAAAAAAATTCTAACCAACTTATATATGATTTTTTTACATATCTTCGCATTGTATACCCTAAAAATAATTGTTATATCGTAGTCTTTACATAGTTAATGATTATAAAACAAAATTTCTTAGGCCTTCGATTACACATGGACGTCCTTGCCTACGAACATATATGCTCAAAATAAAAATTGTAACGTGAAAATAATGCATACGTATGATTATACATACTTTCTTGACTAATAAATGTAGGTCGAAATTTACCTTTGTCTACATGCCAAAACAAAAAACAAAAATGAACAAAACAAAAATAAACTAATAATTAAAACGGTACAGAATCACAAAAGTTGTATCAGTACATATCATTTTTAAAACTACATGTTGAGATCTTTAAACATTACAAAGAAGCAACAAGGAAATGCCTTACTGATTAATATTTTAGTACAAATTGAGTGATCAAATACATAAAGTGTTATAAATTAAAATAAATTACTAACATGAAGTACACGAATATGCATTATTTTGTTGCTAATTATTACAAACAGATAGGATTAAGAGAACACATCAACAACTTCGAATCGTGTCCTGATTTTCTGGTGAATTTATTATGCTCCTTCCATTTTAGATTCTTTATTTGATATTTATAATATAGAAGTTCCAAATTATTGTACTACAACTTGGATTGAGATTTTAATCGGAAAAAAAAAAAAAAAAAAAAAAAAACTTGGATTGAGATAATAAGAAGCCTATTTTTTATTATAAACTTTATGATAATGGACAAAAGATTAAATAGCTTTCTAATAGTTGGTATTATTAGAGGACAAGAGATAACAATGGCATTCAAAGAAGATATGGCTGATATATTGTTAAGATAAAAGTTGAAATAAAACATTTCAAAGTGCTATATTGTTCCATGGTTTTTGAGTAATCGGGATCCCAAAAGTAATTAATGTATGTTTGGTTCACTAATATAATTCTCCTTTCTGAAAAAAAGACTAATATAATTCAAATATAGGGTTTTGATGCCTCTCAAAGAATTGAATAACCAAAATAGGAATTGTACCATTAATTCATTTAGAATTAGGAATAAAAAGTGAAATGAATGAATCCGATTTATTTGAAGATCATGGGAGCAAAATTTGATTATACTTTGTTTAATCTTATTTGAATTTGATTAAAAACAAAGTCTTGTTCATTTTCATGTTTTCTTTTTAGAGCATTCTGTTGTTTGCTTTTGACGATCCAAAAATCGTCAGAGTAATCTTTCGGGCTCCTTTCCTTGATGATAACCTAAGGACGCTCCAGAAACACAGAAAAACAGTAAAGAGGGATGCTTTGGGGGGTGGTTTAGACTGCACTTGAGATGTTGTTTCTCAAGCTGCCTACGTATCCAATGCGGAGATTGGAATCAAGTCTTCGTAGTTCCCTAGAGATCGTTTATATAGATGGGCTTGTGCCCTAGAGTTAGCGTGTGGCGTGTCTGTGATGGACACTGATTAACGTGTTCCTTAAGGAAAATGATTATGATTAGTTAATCTCCTTATTTCCAGGAGATAATTATGATATTCGAATATTTGTATTAAATGACCAAGATTGGAGCCTTTATGGCTCGAGATTCATTCCATATTTATCTGTCTATTAAACACGTGGGAAATATGATAAGAGATTTACTCTGACCAACCTGGACGACTCGGGATAGACAGGTCGAACCCCTCTATGCCTGGACCGTTCCGAGGACAAGGAGCCGAACTAGAAACAGCTCGGTTAGGTGTAAGTAGAATGGTGGATCGGAGAGGGAGCGAACCAACCTCGAGGATCAAATACGGGTTGAGCAGAGCACAAGGGTTGGCCGACCTGAAGGGGAATAGGACGAGAAATGGATTCGGGCTGACGACACAGTCCAAACTGACTAAAGCTGCTCGGCCGACCTATGGAGGTCGGGGAGCATAGCCGGACTAACACCGACAAACTGGTTTATGGATATGACGACCTACACCATGCACCGAGGTAGATCGCGGAAAGACTAGAGTACTTGTACCAGCGGAACTGGGTGCAAAATGTACTCGTAAGCACCAGAAGTCATGCCTAAGCACTGACCGACCTGGGAGGAAAGGGACAAGCGGACGAGCTATACTAGTGAGGTTTTTAGAACTGTTCTCTCCATATTTATTGTCGAGCCACTGAGGAGGTGCCACGTTGATAGGTACAATTCTTGGCATCGTCATAAGCCCCCTAGATCCAGCCGACGTTTGGTTGGTCGGCTCGGATCTATCAAGGTGGTGGCTCAACACGGAAGTTGAACTTGTGGTCTTTGAAATTGAAATGGAGTTGCCAGGTGGCAAGGTAGATGTAACGTCATCCTAGCTAACCCAGGAAATGAGGCGTCGCTGTCCACTAACTTAATAGAGGACGTTTTTCGAGGCAAGTGAGGGGGTTATAACCCCGTCAGATCAATCGATTCATAACTACTCTTGGTATTAAAACAGAAGACCTGCTGCCGGTTGCCATTCTTCATTTCTTCCTCAATTTGCAAGTAAGTGTCTCATTTTCTGCGTTTTCGCTTTGTGTCTTAATTATTCTCAGTATAAACCTTATCTCGCCGGAGCCCTATACCCGATTTCTATGAGATGGCTATTGCGGATAGTAGGGACGTTAGGTCAATTTTGAAACAAGTGGACGTAGATGATATCTATGAATTGTATGGGATGGATAAAGAGAGATTTGTTCCGATGTTGCCTTCGGAAATGAAGTTGTTTGCTCCGGACCCACCGGAGGGTTTTTGTACTGTCCACCGGGAGTATTTTGAGGTAGGTCTAAGACTACCTTTCTGCTCGGCGCTCTTGGCCGTACTCAGGCATTACGGGCTTGGGATTTCACAGATAGCCCCCAATGGAATTAGGGCTGTCATTGGGTTTTCTATCTGGTGCAGGTTGCTGAATGTTAGGTTTAGTGGGATGAAGTTCAGATTTTTCTACCATCGAGTAGGGGTGAAGGACCACCTCTACCGGTACTACTTTTCCAGGCGGCAAGGCAAAGGCTCCGATATCCCTATCCTGGTTCCTGGAAGGGATTCTTTCAAACGGTGGAAGGAAAGATTCTTCTACGTTCGTCATGAGGGTCATCCCGAACTGAGCGTATGGAACTCGGCCGACCTAGATAAAGATGAGCGCCCGGAACTGTCGGATTCGTGGGTGAAGAAAGTCAGGAAGTCTGGGTATTCGATCGAGTGGCAGGATTTATATGACGATCTGATTACAGCTGCTCGTCTGGAGGATGCGGGGCCTGAACCCTACATTGAGTTTATAGAGGACGAGAGGGAGTCCTGTAGGGTCTCTTTGTCTTATTATCTTAACTTTGCTGTTGTATTTTTGCTTGTGTTCGACTAACGCCTTGTTTGTATCTACAGTGGCTGATTTTGCTGAGCTACTGGCCGGGGCGGAGAAAGAAGTGGCGGTCCGTCAGCCAGTGCCGACTCCAGCTGTTCGTGCCCTACCTCTGGAGGATCCTGTCATAGATGTGGCGGGTGCTTCTTCATCGGTCCCGACCCAGGAGCAAGTCGACTTAGAGGCTATCGTGGAAATAGTTGAGAGGGAGTTAGTCTCCAGAAAAGTGATCCGACCGAGGCCGACCTCTCATGACGGGCGTTCCTCAAAAAAGAGCAAGTCTAAATCTCCCGAGAGGGTTCAGGACGAGGCTGCATTCGAACAGAAGCGGGTTGCCAGCATGTCCGACGAAGAGTTGGCGATCCATGGCTGCAAGACTGTGGAGCTGGTAAGCGTCCTGTCCTGACTCTATTTTTGTTTAAGAAACTTGACTATTATAATTCAAATATATATATTCTTTATGTTTGTTCAGGGTGGCACGATCGGCCAGGAAGTTTTCAGGAGGTTGGGCAAGGCTTCTACAGACCTAGCTGCCCACAAGAATAAGGCTGCCGAGCTAAGGCAAGCAAGAGAAGAGCTTAAGGCGGCTGCTCGCCTTAAGGATACAAAGATGAAGGCCCAGCAAGCCCAGCTGCTTGCTCAGGAGAAGGAGCTGAAGTCCTTGGCGGATGAACTTGCCGAGGAGAAGAAAATGAAGGAGAATGAGGTCGGTGACCTTTTAGCAAAGGTGTCCGAACTAGAAGCTACAACCTCGGCTCGGGATGCCGAGGTCATCCGGGAATACAAAGCTTCGGCTGAGTTCGCCGAGGCTTTGAAAGTGCTGCTAATCCCTATTCTCTACCATGGGTATACCCAAGGGGTGGATGAGGCAATGATGCAAAATCCTTCCCTTGTGCTGGACGACCTTCCTAAGAGGGCCTTTTACCCGCAAGGGATGGGCGCGGCTTAATACCGAGCGTGTGCAGGACTTTAATGCCGGGGTGGACATTGTGTCAAAGTATAATGTCCAGCCGACAAGCGCGTCCGGCCACCTCCGTCCGAGCCTCAAAAGAGTCCTGCCCCTGACTCTTAAAGTTTGTAGGGATTTCGTTTCTTGTTTTGATTTAGAAGATAATTCTTGTAATCTGACTTCAGTTTATTTAGTAAAGAGATTGTTTTCGTTTTTGAATTGTGCATTTGTTCTTTGTTATTTTGTTGTTTTGTTATGTTATTCGGGTAGACGCCCCCAGTAGGCCATGCATTGGTTTTCAACTTTGGATGGCATACTTTACTTGTAATGCTGCCGAACCTAATGCTCGGATTATCAGTCTTAGTGTAAAATTTGTTAGGGGGTGTTTTGCTCGGTATGCAGTTCTGATATTAAGATTGCATGCTTATTCGAGACCGAGCTCTACACGCAAACTCGCCTAGTTTTGTAAAGTTAGATGCTCTTGTTCATGAGCTATGATGAGTTTGGTTTTGTCTGGTTGTACTGTTTATGCTATTGGAGGGGTAAGCCCTCCAGTATTTCCTTTACCTTTTATATTTGGCTTGAATAAACATGGGGGTTCAAGTTACTTACTGGCACCAAGCATACCATAACAAATTTCACAAATCATACAAGGCATAGCTCTGAGTCGATCAGGACTGAATCTGATCGCATTTAGCGTAAACTAACCTAGACGAATAACATCAGGTTGCGATTCCACCCAAGGAATTTTTTGTTTGTTACTGATATACCCGGATTGGAATGGGGCCCTGTTCAACCATATGGGGCCTACAATCTTGGCCCATCAACACAGATAATGGGCTTCTACCTCCGCTGGCCGCTGCCCCCAAGCTTCTTCTAGCCGCTGACACCAAGCTTCTTCTAGCCGCTAGCTACAAACCGGGGCCTATCCGCCAACAGTAAGCCGGACCCATTCTCTCCATGTGATTCCTACCTATATACTTAAGGCACAGACGAATCCGCTGCTCGACCATACTTCTCCGCTGCTCGACCATACTTCTCCGCTGCTCGCTGCTCGTCAAGCTTATCCAGCTGGCCAATCCAGCTGGCAACGCTTTACAGCTGGCTAGGACACTTGTATTGCATGCATGCTTAACTTAGCTATATACTCTCAGTTGTCTTGTCGATAAACAGTAAACCGACTTACTTTTTAGCCTATATATATATGGGATCACATTGTAATAAAGGGGGATTCTCTCTAAAAAACTTTAACTATAAATCTAATACAAGCAGAAACTCTGCTAACTTGTCGACTGATAAACTTGTTCATCTTACAAACTGATCCGGCAGCCTTGTTCTTACTCGCCACCCTAACCACACCGGAGAAATCATTCATATCAGCCTTATACCCTCAAGATAAACACTGTTACCGCAAATCTGGTGTTCCACGCAACATCAGTTGGCTCCGTTACCGGGAAAATCACTATCATTCAGCATTCAAGGGCTACTTACTCCACCACAAAGACGATTTCACGGTGTCTCAGGCGAAGTCATCATCATCTACGACTGTCGATCAACTTGCACGAGAGGAGATCATCAACTTCATTGCAAACTCACATTTGAGTCCATCTAAAATACCCGGGTTGGTTTACGCATCTTTTCGCCGGTTTCGGATCTTCGAGTAAGGAAAGATCGGTCATCTTTTAGTTGTAAATAGCACGGGAGATACAAACAGTTGTTACCTTATATTCCTGAGTCAGAAAAATACCCGCCCAAAAATCATAAGTCATGGCTGGCGGGAAAAACATGAACCCTGCAACACCGGCTAAGGCAGCCCATCAGGGACTGCCACGTGGAGCGAGCACGCCCCGTGGAGAGGCTAGCCGAAGGGTTATGTCAGATGGGGCAGATGTCAACCCTGCCCTCACAACCGACATGCGAGCATACATACGGGAAAGGACTAAAGCCCGTGAAATACACGAGGAAGCGGTTAGGAAAAGCAAGGGAAAAGGAATCGCGGGGACATCCAACCCAGCTAACGAACAAGAAGCTATTTTAGCCGGGGGAGCTCCCCCACAACAAGATACATATAAAATAGCTTTGCAAGCGCACATGGAATATGTTGAAGAAATGCGGGAGGGAAATGCACTACTCATTGCAGAAGGATTACCTCCTCGGTCAATCCGTAAATTCAACCCTCCTCAACCCGCACAAACCGAGATCCAGCCCACATTCATTCCTTCAAAAACGGTTCGACCACAGCGATCAGAAATAGAGGAGAGTAGTCATGCAACCTCACATCCTAGAGAGGGGGGAAATCCGCACTTGGTAGGCGGGGCCCGCGATCGACGATCGCGGTGCGGCCCCGTACGACCAAGGAACACTCGGCGAGTTCGCACCCGCTTGGAAGGACGGGGGGACTCGGAAATTGAAGAAAGTTATGTTGCGCTCCCACCTCAACCCCCAAATCGGGAAGAGATAGGCATCATGAAAAAAAACAGATAGAGGAATTACGAGAAAGGAACAAAGGATGTTAAAACGGTTCCGACATGGGGAACAAGTGTGCTTCATCCCAAAGCATGCGAAAGCGGCTCCAAGGGGAGGAACTCACTATCCCAATTTCATAAACTACCATGGAGCAACGGATCCTGCGGATTGGCTATCCGCTTTTCAAAGCGAGAATCGGTTGTGTACCTCTAGCGATGATGCTTGGTGTATAGCATTTGTGGGATCAATGCAAGATCGGGCAAGCATCATGGATCCGCGGTCTTCCTCCCGGATCGATTTTATCATGGGATGACCGATCAACAAGTTTATAGCGAGAATTCAAGTCGGTAGGAGGACCTAAAAAGACGCATATCGACCTACGACGAGGTCCGACAAGGCGACGGTGAGGGTACTCGCGGTTATTATGAGCGGTTTTACAAAGTGTATGAGCTAACCGGGGGTATAGCAGATAACGTTGTCATGAGTAGTTTTGAAACGGGGTTGAAGCCGGGATACTTGAAGTCTTATTTCGCTTTGTCACCACCGGCGAACCTACAAGAGATGTTGAGTTCGACTAGGAAGTACATTGCAAGCGCGGGAAACGAAGGAGTGTCTTCGTCCAACAAAGGCAAACGAGAGGGCTGAGCGTAGCCCGCCAAGAGACACCCGCGAGAGGGCGGATAGGGAAATCAAGAAACCGAAAGATTTAAGGAAGAGCATTTCACGCCGCTCGAATTTCCTATTCCCAAGTGTTAAATGAAATCGAGACGAAATACCGAGCCATACCCAATGGTTCCGACACGCGCCGCGATGCATCCAAATTTTGTGGCTATCACGGGGATAAGGGTCACACTACCGATGAATGTATCCAATTCAAACAGCAATAGAGAAGTTGCTCGCTCGCGGACACCATGATCACCTCAAACTTGATACCGGTGGTCCGGATAGGAGGAATCAGCAAGCTCGTCATTTCGATAGGAACATTAGAATGATAACCGAGCCTCCCCCCACTAACAATCAAATTAAGAATCGCATCGGCTCCATCAACAAACATGTGGAGAAGCCTGTAGTTTTGCGGGGGAGTGAACAGCCCCTCGCCTTTACTCGAAGTGAGTTAGTGACTTCAACCAATGCAGAGGATATGTGCCTTTGCATCTCAGTGGTCGTCAATCGGGCCTGTGTCAATAGAGCAATGGTTGATACAGGAGCTTGCCGCGATATCCTATATTACAACTGCTTCAAAGAGTTGGGTTTCAGCGACTCTAATTTGAGACCGCATAATGGCACCCTTGAGGGTTTCACCAATCATAAGATACAAGTCAAGGGGGCCATCGACCTCGATGTACAGATGGGAGATTATGCACCCTTTCGCACGGAAAAGGTGATGTTTTTAGTTGTCGATCTTCAGTCCAATTATAACATGATAATTGGAACACCCGCTTTAAAGCGAGTTTCGGATGGTAGCTTCCATTCCGCATCGGCGGGCAAAGTTTTATGTTGGGGACGGGATCGGAACGTCGATCGCGAACCCGCCGCCGTCCCGACATACATACATGAGATGAGAACGGGGAATAAGAGGATTCGAATCGAACGTACCATATAGCATGGACATGATCAGGGTCGTTGTTGATCCTGAACCAGTCAAAGTAGAGTGTGAAACATTGCAAGTCAGAGATGAGCCAGATTTTACGGCAGAAGATGAGTTGATCGAGGTGGTCATCAATGAGGAATATCCCGAGCAAAAGATAAAGATAGGGGCTCGCCGAGTCCTATTGAAAGGGAAAAATTGATACAATTACTCAAAGAGAATTTGAGTGCCTTTGCTTGGGTGGTTACCGACATGCGAGGAGTCGAACCAGACGTCGCCCTACACCATCTTAACATCGACCCTACTTTCAAGCCGATACAACAGCGAGCGCGTCAGTTCTCAACAGAAAAGGAGGCGGCGGTGAAAGTAGAGGTCGGAAAGCTTCTACAAGCGGGAATCATAAAAGAGCTTGCCTACCCTACTTGGTTGGCAAATGTGGTTATGGTAAAGAAGCACAACGGCAAGTGGAGAATGTGCGTCAACTTCACGGACATCAACAAAGCATGTCCGAAGGATCCTTATCAGCTGCCACGAATTGACCGGTTAGTTGACTCTATTTCTGGCTTTGAGGTTTTAAGTTTCTTAGACGCATATTCTAGGTATCATCAAGTACGGATGGATGAGTCCGACAAAGAAAAAACGGCTTTCAGAGCCGCTGGAGGATCGTATTATTATGAAATGATGCCGTTTGGGCTGAAGAATGCGGGTTCGACCTATCAGCGAATGGTCAACAGGGTCTTCAGTTCGCAGATAGGCAGAAATATGGAGGCTTACATAGATGACATGGTTGTTAAGTCCGGCGGGGACGGTCACGCGTCGACCTTCAAGAAACTTTCAATAATGTCCGAAAACACTCGATGAAGCCGAATCCGGCCAAGTGTACTTTTGGCGTCCAGCAGGGGCAAATTTCGGGGTTTATGGTTAGTCGTCGTGGCATCGAGGCTAATCCAGAAAAAATTCAAGCTTTGATTGACATGAGAGAGCCTACTACCATCAAAGAGGTACAGAGGCTCAATGGCCGCATCATTGCGCTAGGTCGCTTCATATCGAAATCAGCGGAAAGGTGTCTCCCCTTCTTCAAAATTCTCAGAGGCGACAAAACTTTTTCATGGAACGAAGAGTGTTCACAGGCATTTCAAACTTTAAAAGAATATCTAGGGAAACCACCCCTTTTGGTTAGCCCTATAGAGGGAGATGTGTTGTTTTTGTATTTAGCGGCTTCAGACCGGGCTGTTGCCGCCGTTCTTGTCAAAGAGGCCGGAACCCTCCAAAATCCCGTTTATTATGTAAGCAAGGCTCTCAGTCCGGTGGAGAGCCGCTATTTTAATATTGAAAAATTAGCCTACTCACTTGTTATTGCTGCCCGCAAACTCAGGGCTTACTTTACCTCACACACGATAGTTGTCTTAACGGATAGTCCATTGCGTCAAATATTGCATAAACCAGACCTTTCTGGTCGACTTCTCAGATGGGCGATCGAGATCACTGAGTTCGACATACAATATCAACCCAGAAAAGCTATCAAGGGTCAAGCGCTGCCAGATTTTATTGTAGAGACAAGCTTTAGCTCGCCACAACCCGGTTTTTGTTAGCCCATGAGCCTGCAGCGGCCAAGAATAAACCAGATCAATGTTGGCATTTATTTGTGGATGGGGCATCTAACCGAAATGGTTGTGGGGCCGGAGTAATTTTAATGGAGCCCGGATCGACAGAGGAAATCGAAAAAGCTTTAAGGTTCGAATTCCCGGCCACGAATAATCAAGTCGAGTACGAAGCGTTATAGGCCGGGCTCAAAGGCGGCCAAGGAGTTAAATGTGGAAAATGTTGAAGTCTATTGCGATTCCCAACTCATCGTCAACCAAATCTCGGGGGACTATGACACACACTGTGGTATTCTCGAGAAATATGGTGAGATTGTTCGACGATTCAAAAACGGCTTCAAGTATTGCGAATTCATCAGAATCCGGAGAGAGGACAACGAGCGAGCAGACTATCTCTCAAAATTATCACTCAAAGAAGAAATTGCAGACCCTTCAATTATGATAGAGTATCTAGCTATACCCGCCATTGAGGAAACACAAGTCATGGAAATCGATACACCAGCGCCGACTATATGTTGGATCGATGAGATTCGAGCTTATATAGAAACGGGCACCTTGCACGATGGAGCGGATAAAATGCGCGCACTTAAGAAAAGAGCGGCCGGGTATATCTTAAACAATGGAATACTCTACGAAGGTCCGCAACAAGGCCTTTATTACGATGTGTTCGAGAGGAAGAAAGCAAGACAATCCTTATCGAACTTCACCAAGGAGTGTGTGGAGGTCACCCCGCTAGTCGCTCTTTGGCACGAAGGTCATAACCGCGGGGTATTATTGGCCAACAATTCTTAAAGACTCAGAAAAATTGGTTCGAGAATGTCCAGAGTGTCAGAAGCATGCGGACATCCCACGAATACCATCTATTGAACAGAGCATCGTGACCGCACCTTGGCCTTTCGACATGTGGGGGCTCGATCTCATCGGACCATTTCCACCAGGAAGAGGCGGATGTAAAGTTATCATAGTAGCTGTGGATTATTTCACAAAGTGGATCGAAGCAAAACCTATGGTTAAGATAACCGCAAAAGCCGCAGGTTATTTTTTACACGATCAAATTTTTTCACGTTTTGGCATTCCACGGGCAGTAGTATCAGATCACGGCCCACAATTTAGGAAAGACTTTTCAGACCTTTGTGAGGAATTCAAAGTTAAACACTGGCAGTCGTCCGTGGCTTATCCTCAAGGCAACGGCCAGGCTGAGGCCGGCAATAAACAAATAATCAAAATGCTTAAGAAAAGCGTAGATGACAAGGTAAAAGCGGGAGGATGGGTCGACGAGCTACCCGCCATACTCTGGTCACTTCGCACCACGATCAAAACACCCACAGGAGAAACACCTTTTGCCCTTACCTATGGATCAGAGGCTATGATTCCAGTCGAAATGGCACTACCCAGCATCAGGGTCGCATTATACGAATCAGCGAATAATCTTCTAAACAGGCAGATCGACTTGGATCTGGTGGAGGAAAAAAGAATAGCGACTTATCATCGATTAGCGAACTACAAGCAAATCGCTAAACAACAACACGACAAGCGAATCCGCGGCCACTCATTTAAAGTCGGGGATTTCGTTCTTCGGAACGAAAGGCCACGGGTATGGAGTCGATAAAGGAAGCTAACAAAGCAAATTGGGAAGGCCCTTATCAAGTCGCAAGAGAGATCAAGAAAGGGACTTATGTCCTCGAAATCATCAAGGCTACGAGCTCAATAGACCTTGGCATGCGGACAACCTCAAAAGGTACTACATGTAATAAATCGGCTAGGGGTATAACTATCCTCACGTTTTACGGCGTGAGTGGTTAGGCTTTCTTGTTTTGCTTGTAATCTTTACTCATCTAGCGGGATGAGTCGAAATTAATAAAGCCCGATTTTACATTCTCTTTTTTATATGCAAATTATTAAAAGTATGCATGGACAAGAAAGAATTGTGCTCGAAGCATTTTCAACAAAACTTCGGCTGAAAAACTTAACGCGGGCACAACTTCCTAGCAAACAAGTTATTTCAGATAAGATTCAAGAGGGGCATATCTCATACAGGAGTCCGCACAAGATCGACCTAGAATCTTATCTAAAACAAGGGGGACGGATGTTGTTATCATCGGACTCAATTTAGACAATAAATTCGAGCAAAAAGCAAGCATACATAAAAAACGGGCAGGAAACAAACTATAAGCTGGACATTACAGAGACAAATGTGCGGACAAAAGTGCAGAAAAGGAAAAGAGTTATACATATACGAACACAGAATAATGTTTTACAAAACAGAGCCAGAAATCTAAGAACCCTCGGGCCGCATCTCTTCATTATGGACATTCTCTTCACGGAGAGAATGGTGCAGATTCGATCGCATTGGTCTCCGACTCGGTAAGCTCGTCGACTTTTCACCAGGCTGCTCGATCTCGCCTTCTTCGGCGGCTCTCTCTCGCTTCGTGGCCAAGCGAACACGCTCCCTTAGATTTGTCTCTATCACAGCAGGAGCCACCCAGTCAGGATCACACTCTGGGACATAGCGCTGAAGCTCAACATCAGAGAAGGGTATGCGGTCATGAAATTCTCTTAGATAATCAGAGAAGGGATGGGTGAGAATCCATTCCTCTAAGACATCAAGGTCAGGGGTACCATCTTCATGAGCCAGGACGCACCTCGCGATGTGATAAAACCCTTGGTCATATCCCATCATAAAGCCGTCATCAGCGGCGGTCTTGAGCTGGCCTTCAACACTTCGAGCCTAGATCCTTCGGTTGTTTACGCAGATCCGCACACGCTTTTTGCTCGGCCTCCCGATGAGCTTGAGCCTCGGTTACTTTCGGCTTCATCTCTTCCATAGTGCGACCAACGGATTTACTCGCTCCACGAGGTCGAGTTAACCTTATTTGCCTCGGCAAGGCTGTGCTCTCGGTTTCTCGTTCTCGGCCTCGGCCCGCACTTAACCGCCCACGAAGACCACCGGACACTGCATTTGCGGCACCAAGAGCTTTCTGGGTTTCGGCTAGCTCTTTTCTGGCATCGGCGCTCTCGGCTATGGTATTTCTATAATCATTGACAAACTGCGCCAAGCCAGTACCAACCTAATGGAGGAAAATTAAAACAGCGGAATCAATATTGACTTGGGCAAAAATAACAGCAAAAAGAATAAAAACAAAAGTAAGAAGAAGGTTTACCATGCTCACCGTGGCGCCATATAAGCCCCACAAATCATCAATACTCCCGAGAAAGGCACGGCGGGGATCAGTCTGATCCGCCATAACAACCCTATCCGCTATACCGCGGCCTATCTCCAGCTGGATGTCGCTAGGGATACCCCATCTAAAATGCCTCAATGGGGGCACATCAGCGATACCCCTTGCGATTGTGCGTGCCTTGGGCAGGTCGAGAGGTTGTTGCCGCATAAACTCTTTGTCCAACCAGGCGGCGGGACAACCTCTAGGCCCAACGGGAACTCCAAAGACAAAGGGCACCATTGTCTTCGTGGCCATAGACACAACCTCATCGGCCACGGGTTTGCCTTGATCTACGATTTTTCCTTACCCTTATCGCCCTGGATTTTTTAAGGGGAGGGACCTCCCGCAAGCCACTTTCATCTCCCGCGGGCTCAAGCTCTTCAACGGCAGCCCCCTCTTCTTCTTATCGCCGGCGGGCGGCTTTGTAAGAGTGGTCCGCTTCATAGTCTTGCCCACCACGGTTTTCTCGTTGGCGGCGGCCGGGATGATTTTGCGACCTTAGCTCCGCAGGCTCCGGCCGCCGACGTACGCAAATCGACCATGGGAAGGGCTGTCTTAATCCCTTTTAGTTCAGCGGCCCTTTTCACCTCACCGACGGTTTTTTGCTTGGACAATTGGCTGCGACGAACTAATCTATCCATGGTACTCGCGGGGAACAAATATATATTAGCGACCGAACATATGAAAAGAAACATATTATGAAAAGAAGCAAGAAGAATGCAAGTAAAAATCCTACTCGGTGCTCGCATATTAGGATAACCGCCGCGAGATTTCACACCGAGAAGGCATGAACCTCCCATGGTGGCACTCGCCGTACCAATCGGGATGGGTCGGCAACAAGTCGATTACAACTAAAGGTTCGCCGACACCGGCTCCCGGAAGTCCGGCTTGTATAAGATAGGGCGAGCGACGTCAAGCAACAACCTCCGAGTTAAATGCCCTAGCCTCGAGGTTCATTTTTACGGGTATAGCCCGGATCGTCTTTCGGCTCGGAGATAAACTCATCATCGTCAAATTGGGTTTTTATCTTATTCAAGTGATCGGTCTTGACCGAATTCTCCGCTAGCTTCTCAAACGGCCAGCCTACCCGGGACTCCACCTTCATACATCTTTTGTCCCAATCCGCCACCTTGTCGGGAAGATCAAATAACAAGCGGGGTCTACCATGACTCGATCGACTACGCGGTTGGATTTGGCCGGCGCCGCCCTTCCGGGAGAAACTATAAAAATATAAGAGCACCGGCATCGAAGGTTCGCGCCCGCTCAACCTGCGATTATGATAAAGGACATGACCACGCGAACAACTCCCAAACTCGGGTCGCAAGGCATCACCTTCACTCTTCCATAAAAGTAACAAAGAATGGGTCAAAAGGAGGTCTGAGTCCGGCTGCCAGATGATCATAATGCAGCCACAGATAGTCTTGCTGGTCTCGGCCACAGGTCCATGGCATGTTAGTCGCGCCCATACTAACAAAACGATAGTCCGCCGAGATATCGTACGCTGCTAACGCCGAAGTATAATCTTCTCGATCCTTAAACTCCCTCCATCGGGCTACAAGTTCACTATCCGCCCGTTTTTGCTCGCGAGCTCATTTTCGACCGCGGCGGACCTTCTTTTGGGCGCCCTCTTCTTTTTTGCGGGCTCCTCAGCGGCGGTTTTCTTCCGTACAACAATCTTTGGAGACTTTTTGGGCTTCTCCGATACCACAACGGTTTCCACGGCTTCCTTGATCTTGCCGCTACTTTTGGCGGCTCCAGGTTTTAAAACTCTCTCCATCCTGGTGAGGAGATTGCTTAGTACCGTTTGGTCGTCATCTTCGACCTCGCCCTCCGCGGCCGCCTTCACCAATAACCGCGACCTGCGGGTCGATTCTATGTTAATGGATCCAGGGTTTGGATTTTCTTCCATCTCCTCCTCGTCACCGCTAGAGCTAGCTTCCTCCATGCTCACCTCCTCTGACCCATAACCCGCTGCGGCCCTAGCCTCTTCGTCTGATTGTGTATGCTCTGATGACATTCTGGAAAAGAAAAAGGGCAAGGTGGATCAGTTTATCACCCAGACATGGAAATCGGGTCGAGGTGAGAGCGATCACACCCCGACACCTCGCCCTTCCATCTTCCTTAAACAGATGCAAAATTCCCAAAAAACCCCAAAACATCTGCCCAGAAAACCCCCAAGTTCTCAAAAATACCCTAAATTCAAAACCAGATAAATCCTAAAATGCATATTCAGAAGCATAGACACAAATACTTGAACAAATGACAAGAAACCATAATCAAAGCATGCACATACGATGGTTCTTCTGAGAGAAAGAGCCATAAATTGCAGAAAAACATAAACGGTTTGGGCTCATGGCATTCATCAGAAAGAGGTAAAATTGCAGAGGCAAGAATCACGGCATTCATGAATTTTGTAAGAAGAATGGGAGAAATAAAAAGCACAATCGAATCGACAAACAATAAAAGAGTGAAATTTCGCACCTGATTGATAATGAAGGTGATAAAGTGTTGAGCTTTGACTGAAAAGAGCACTCGTCGGAATCTGCTTGCAATCGCCGGAATTTCCTTGCTTTATCGCCGGAGGGATTTATCGAAGTGAAAGAGGAGAAAAGCGTAAGTGTTGAGGGGAACTCCTCTATTTATAGGAGGAAAAGAGAGGGAAACGACGTTTGGAATTTTCAAAATTCAAACGTAATGATGGCAGAACGGTTACCGATTTCTCTCCACCAATCGAGCAAGGGACGGTTCGGCTCCAACCGCCGTGTCGAGCACGTGGCTGACGTGACGTTTCGTGTACCGATACATCCGTTTACATTTTCTAACCGTTCAAATTTCTTCTGACGAGCATCACATCACGCGGTATAAGCGACTTCAGCGTATTACTATCTCCCAACATTATTTCAAACAACGAAGCATCGCCCATGCCCACTTTGGCTTACACAACAAAACACCTTTTACAGAGCATTATCATTTAAACAAGCCCGACAGAGCGTTGTCGACGATCAATCGGTAATTGCTACGCGATATTAACACTGGTTCAAGCCCGATAAAACATTATCGGCGATCAAGCCTGTTCGCTACAAATGTACAGCATATAACTAGTGGTTTTCACCAACACTGGTTCAAGCCCGATAGAACATTATCGGCGATCAAGCCTGTTCGCTACAAATGCACAGCATATCACTAGCGGCTTTCACCAACACCGGTTCAAGCTCGATAAAACAGTGTCAAAAGCCTCTATCACAAGCGACTACGAAGGAGCTCCACCAAAGGTTCTTCAAATTCTACTCTCCGCCTTGGCGGACACGCCAGGCACAGAGTAGGGGGCCATTGATATACCCGGATTGGAATGGGGCCCTGTTCAACCATATGGGGCCTACAATCTTGGCCCATCAACACAGATAATGGGCTTCTACCTCCGCTGGCCGCTGCCCCCAAGCTTCTTCTAGCCGCTGACACCAAGCTTCTTCTAGCCGCTAGCTACAAACCGGGGCCTATCCGCCAACAGTAAGCCGGACCCATTCTCTCCATGTGATTCCTACCTATATACTTAAGGCACAGACGAATCCGCTGCTCGACCATACTTCTCCGCTGCTCGACCATACTTCTCCGCTGCTCGACCATACTTCTCCGTCGCTCGCTTGCTCGTCAAGCTTATCCGGTGGCCAATCCGGTGGCAACGCTTACTGGTGGCTAGGACACTTGTATTGCATGCATGCTTAACTTAGCTATATACTCTCGGTTGTCTTGTCGATAAACAAGTAAACCGACTTACTTTTTAGCCTATATATATATGGGATCACATTGTAATAAGGGGGATTCTCTCTAAAAAACTTTAACTATAAATCTAATACAAGCAGAAACTCTGCTAACTTGTCGACTGATAAACTTGTTCATCTTACAAACTGATCCGGCAGCCTTGTTCTTACTCGCCACCCTAACCACACCGGAGAAATCATTCATATCAGCCTTATACCCTCAAGATAAACACTGTTACCGCAAATCCGGTGTTCCACGCAACATCAGTTACTCTGATAAGTTTTGTTTAGGCTTCCATTAGTGAGCCTGGCGCGTGCGTTCGCCTCGCGCAGACTTAAGTTTTTATTCACACTCAATATGTCATTCTGAAGTTTCCAGAATGCACTAATTTTTGTACGCAGGGTCGAGCTCTTTGTGGGCTCGGGAATCTTTTTCTATATTAGTTTTATATTATGACGAGCAGAACAAAGTCTGGTCATTTTTAATACAAAGCTTAGACGGATACCACTATATTGATCAGGGCAGGATTGCCTTAACTAATTAGTTTTTTAAATGCGAAGAAAATTGCCCTAATTTTTCTAAGTTATTACTACCGACATGCTTGTTTTTGTTGCTTGTTCTTGTTAGTCATTGTTGGAGAGGTAGGCCCCCTGTATGCCATGCGCCGGCTCAGACTGGTGGACGGCATACATGTATGAATTATGTACTACGCCGAGTTCAATGCTCAGGTTTTTATTGTATCAAACCCTATGAGTTTATTTAAGGGGCTTGCTGCCCTGTGTGCAATTCTGAAGGTTTAGATTGCATAATTTCTAGTATATAAGGCCGAGTTGTATTCATGAGCTCGGATGATAATAAACTAAGTACTTTACCTGTGCTGGCCAGCGTAACCTTAATCCTATCTCAACTTATAGTAAACAGGGCTAAGAGAAATTGATCTTAAGACTAATCGAGCAAGGTTGGGTGAACTTGACACAGAAAAAAGACTTCATACGTGAAGCATTAAGGACGAGCAGGGCCAGACTAGTGCTGACTTCTCGTTTTAAAGTGTGGCGATTAGGGCCAGGTCGGACTGACGTCGAGTGGAATTTTAAGGACGAGCAAGGCCAGGCTAGCACTGACTTCTCATTTACACACGTGGAGATTAGGGTCAGGTCGGACTGACATCGCGTGGAATTTGAAAAACAATGTGCACCGGTCGTACAAAACAAGTGGATTGACGCAAAGAAATCATTTATTCAAAGAAAATGAGGATATTCAGAACGGACATCAAAAGGAGTAAAAACATAGTGCGGAAATAAACCAAAAATATCCAAGGCAAATAGTAAAAACAGACGGACAGAATGAAGGTGTGCAGAAAACAGAAAGTGCTAAATAATAAACTGGCCGAACCGATCAACCCAAGATGATTCCTTTGTCCTTGATGATGGCCGCATAGAAACTTCGAGCGACCTCCAGGTCTCCTTTGATTTCCACTGGACCGCGGTCGGTCGGGAACTTCAGACTGATGTGAGTTGGGGAGATTACAGACCGTAGATCTATTAGAGCAGGCCTTCCCAAAATTATGTTGTATGCTGACGATGATTTGACCACCACATAATTGACCATGAGTGTCCTTCCCGCTGATTCCTTTCCAAGCGTCGTCGCGAGCCGAACCATCCCTAGAGGATGTATAGGAGGACCTGCGAATCCAAACAAGGGTGCTAAAACAGGGATTAGTTCGGACTCTTTAAGATTCATAGCCTGAAAAGCTGCCAAGGACAGAACGTTGACGGCGCTGCCAGTGTCGACACAGACTTGTTTCACCAGGTTTTTGTTTACCACGGCTTTGATCTTAAAGAAACTTGATCGACCTCATTAGGTTTCCACTCTAACCGGCAGAGTACCGGGTCGACTATAGTCTAGATCGGTAAGCAAGGTCGTATCCACAGGGAGAAATCTAGTTGAATACCAAAGCGGCCCAAACAATTAGTCTAGGTGTATCCATTAATCAAGAAGAAAGTGTGAACCAACTACGAAACAACTAATGAAAGGCGAACTAAAAGTGCGATAAACTAAAACTACAATGACTCGAACGTAGGGGAAATGATATGAAATGAGGTGGCTCGGGTGATGTTCCAATGAACTAGATATGAACTCTCGTAACTACTCGGAATCAAGCTTCACTAACGAATTCTCAACACATTCAAGGTGTAATTCGCAATAATAACGTCAATCGATCTCTCGCATCAACGAACTATAACCAAACACCAGACCTATCGGCTAGGACTAGATTAGGATGAATGGCTATGCATTAAAGGACTATGAATTTCCCAATTCAAGATTAGGCAACACACACACTAGAAATCAATTCTATCTCTAGATGATTTTACTATGTGTTCATGGTGACTAGTTCCATGTCAATTCTTACGATTAGGCCTCGAATTAACACTTAGATTATGCAATTAGTGATGAATTAATCACACCCATAAAGATCAATCACCATAACTTGAACCAATTAAGAACATACAAGACAACCCAACTTGAATCCAAGCAATTACAAGATTTCTAGCTCATTTTCTCATCACCCAAGCCACAAGGAACTTAGCTACTCTTGATTTCAACAAAAACACAAAGAAAAGATGAGATTAAACTAAAGCAAGCCATGAAATAGAAAATTAAAAGTAAATTCGAAATTATACCTCAATCAAGTAAGAACTATGAACTTAGCTCAAATCCCATGGAGATTCACCAAGGGAATGATGAATTCACCATTTTAGAAGAAAGCCCAAGCTTAATTACACACTAATTTGGAGTTTAAAGACCTAAGATACTACTTTTTAAGCTAAGGAATGAAGAAAAGTGAAGAGAAGAGTTTTTAGGGTTTTTTCTAATCTAATTCTAATCTAGAAAGTATGGTGTGTGTCTCTCTCTCTTGGCTGAAAGTTCGATTTTATAGTGCAGAATTTCGGGTGCATAAGAGTGCGCTTCTCTGAGGCAAGCGTGCACCTGCATATTAGGTAACATTCTGTTGGATTTACTGGGAGCTCAAGTGTGCGCTTGACTGAGGCAAGCATGCTCTAGGTCGGAATAGTGGAAATCTCAAATGCACCTCAGGAGTGCGCTTTTCATGAGCAAGCATGCTCTTGTCCAGAACAGAGAGTTGGATTATTTGACTGGGGCCTCAAGCGTGCGCTTGACTGAGGCAAGCGTGGGCTTGTGCTGACTGCTCCATTTTTCTTCCCAAATGATGACTCAGGCGTGCTCTTGGTCGAGGCAAGCATGCTCTTGTCCCGATTTTCTTCAAAAATCACATCTAGCTCCATTTCTCTCAATCCATTCATCACCAAACCGAGACTCTTAGTCAGTCTACATCTTCTTTATCATCTAAGACCTGGAAAGGCTCAACCCCAAATACAACCATAATTCCCATAGGGTACCGCATACCCCGTGTGTGCTATAAAAATGTCCACATTTTGCGATAAAAATGAGATTTTGTAATATGTGCGATGTGGAACCGTGAGTGATGAAAATAGCATGAAATAACATCTAAGTGATAGAAATGCAGCTCGGGACCAAGGGGAGTGAGTCCTTTGGTCCATAACCTACTTCCTGAGAAGGGATTAGACATCCCCTGCCAGCCTGCGTGCCTCCTGATTGGGTATTTGGATTGACGACTTCGAATGCATTACCAGGGCCCCCTACAATGGTGTTGATGGTGTTGATTGGGCGATTGTCCCTTTGTTGACCTTTCTCCGGAGATTGATCTCGTCTTCGCTGGGGATCTACTGGTCGATCGATCTTGATTAAAATTCTTCTGTAGGAATTCTCGTCGTCCTCAACGCTCACCGTACCGAGGTCGCTCTACCACCTTATCCAGCTTTCCTTCCGTAATTGCGGCCTCCACGTCGTGCTGGAAATCTCTGCAATTGTCCAGCTCATGCCCAGTGTCTTGATGATAGCTGCAGAACTTGTTTTGATCCCTTCTTTCCAAGGGAGTTCGCAGCAGCGCGAGGGTTCTCGCCAAACCCTTTCTTTCCATGATTGCCAATACTTGCTCCCGATGCCTGTTTAACACCGAGAATTCCCGCGGCTGCAAGGTGCTTCTTTTCTCGGGTCGGCCCGTGGCTGATCCGCTCGCACGGTCCCCTAACGGCTTCCTCTTCTTGTCAGATGTATCCTCGGTCTTGTCTTTCTTAGATTCAGACTTGTCTACTTCTCGTTTTACCCGATTGGCTTCTTCTCCTTGGCAGTGCTTGAATGCTACTTCCAAGCACTCTTCTATAGATGTGGGGAGTTTGCTGCTCAGCTTGGCATATAGCCTCCCTTCGCGTAGTCCTGCCACAAAAGATGCGATCAGAACCTGATCGTCGGCGTCTCATACTTGCAAAGACTCTTCACTGAACCTTTTGAGGTATTGGAGAGCAGTCTCATATTTCTTCTGTTTGATGGAGAACAGGTGAGTGGCATTCTTCTGGAACGGCTTTTCCGTGATAAACGCATTGAGGAACATCTTTCCTAGAGTGTCGAAACTGTAGATGGTCCGGGGCGGTATTTTCATGAACCATTCCTGAGCTCGACCTGTGAGCAGCGCGGGAAACGCTTTACACTTCATCTCCTCTGGGGCACAGTCGAGATTCATGTGCATGAGATACTGGAACAAGTGATCCTAGGGGTCTTTGGTTCCGTCGTAGGGCTCCAACTTTAGGATCTTGAACCTTGCGGGTAGGGGATAGTTGTCGATTTGCTCAGAGAAAGGAGATTCGAGGGCTAGGAGTGTTGATTTCCTTCCTGCTATGGCTTCCAGTTTGGCGCGAGCTGCCTCCATCGCCTGGGATACAATCATCCTTTCGGTTGCCTTTTCGCATTGGGGGAGAAGGTGTTTGTTTCCATGATCTAATACTGGGGTCATCTTCTTCTTCTGGATCCTGATCCTGGGACTTTTTTCCAGACGATCCTCCGCTCGGTTGGTGCAGATCCTGGGAATTCTCATCCAGGGTTCTTCTTCTAGACCTTCCCAGTCTTCGTCCTCTTCTGCCAAGACGGCATTGAGAACGGCTTCTTTTGCTGCATCATCGAGAGTCGTGAGCTGATCCAACAATTCCTGGTGGGTTGTGTCAAGAGAGATGTCTTCCGGCTGCTGGTTCTAGTGGTTGTTGGTGTCTGAGTCAGTAGCATTGTTGGCGTTACTTCTGTTGGCGGCTTGTTGTCGTGTGGTCACCATGATGATTCTGAAGTCTATTCCAGAGATTATCAAGCAAAGGGCCCTCCTTCTAGCGCCAATTGACGATCCAAAAATCGTCAGGGTAATCTTTCGGGCTCCTTTCCTTGGTGATAACCTTAGGACGCTCCAGAAACACAGAAAAACAGTAAAGAGGGATGCTTTGGGGGGTGGTTTAGACTGCACTTGAGATGTTGTTTCTCAAGCTGCCTACGTATCCAATGCGGGGATTGGAATCAAGTCTTCGTAGTTCCCTAGGGATCGTTTATATAGAGGGGCTTGTGCCCTAGAGTTAGCGTGTGGCGTGTCTGTGACGGACACTGATTAACGTGTTCCCTAAGAAAAAGGATTATGATTAGTTAATCTCCTTATTTCCAGGAGATAATTATGATATTCGAATATTTGTATTAAATGACAAAGATTGGAGCCTTTATGGCTCGGGATTCTTTCCATATTTATCTGTCTATTAAACACGTGGGAAATATGATAAGAGATTTACTCTGACCAAACAGGACGACTCGGGCTAGACAGGTCGAACCCCTCTATGCCTGGACCGTTCCGAGGACATGGAGCCGAACTAGAAACAGCTCGGTTAGGTGTAAGTAGAATGGTGGATCGGAGAGGGACCGAACCGACCTCGAGGATCGGATACGGGTTGAGCAGAGCACAAGGGTTGGCTAACCTGAATTGGAATAGGACGAGAAATGGATTCGGGCTGACGACACAGTCCAAACTGACTAAAGCTGCTCGGCCGACCTATGGAGGTCGGGGAGCATAGCCGTATGACGACCTACACCGGGCACCGAGGCAGATCGCGGACAGACTAGAGTACTTGTACCAGCGGAACTGGGTGCAAGATGTACTCGTAAGCACCAGAAGTCATGCATGGGCACTGACCGACCTGGGAGGAAAGGGACAAGCGGACGAGTTATACTAGTGAGGTTCTTAGCACTGTCCTCTCCATATTTATTGTCGAGCCACTGAGGAGGTGCTACGTTGGTAGGTACAATTCTTGGCATTGTCAGCTTTGTTAGTTAAGACTTAATCTTTTCAATATTTTGGTCAAAGACCGCAACTTTAATTAGTTTTTTTTTTTTAGAAAAATTAGTTTAACCTAAAAATTTGTGGTTGGTCTATATGGGTTCGGTTTTAACTCATTTTGAGCTATACAACATTTAACCTGAACTTTAACCTAAAAAATTGTTGTTGGTTTATGTGGGTTTTGTCTTGACTCGTTTTGAGCTTACTATGTTTGACCTTGTCCGCTTGATAGTAATAGTGATTTATGTGTGTTTGATGTTGATTTCACCAATACAAACATGTGATTGAAGTTCACTTAAGTCTTATGCGGTGATTAAAGTGATTAGACATAATCCAACATCATTTTGAAGTCCATTAATGTCAATCACGGTGTTTGATGATGATTTCACTTAATTAAACACATGATTAATGTTTATTTAAACCGACTGCAATGATTGGACCGGGTGGTGGATTAGATTTAATCGAACAACAATTTGAATTTCGGTTTAGTCAATCACCGTGTTTAATGATGATTATTTTACTTAATCAAATGTGTTATGATTCAGATAAGCTTGATTCAATACATGTGATTGAAAGTTTTTTTTTATTTTTTATTTTAGGATAAGGGTCCTAAAGGAGACAATATGAAAGATGTCAGGCAAAAAAGACTATAATAAAAGATTTTTGTTAAAAATGACATTTCACCAGTGAAAGTGAAAATGAATTTGAAAGTGAATTACGTTCATTTTCAGCACAAACCAAACGTAATTCACTTTCAAATTCACTTTCACTCACTCTCACGGATGAAATGTTCTTTTTGACAAAAAAACTTTTTTTATAGTTCTAAATTTCTGACACCTTTCTAAATGTGTCTTAATTGACAATTAACTATTTTTTTGTCATGGTTTATCAAATTAATTAGAAGTCTAAAGATTTGTTGTTCATGTAAATTTAATGGCGTTATTATACTTAATTTTTCTTAGAAGATGATTAAATATGATAGCACTTGCTCAATGCACATTAAAATTAAAAAAACAAAAACAAAAACAAAAACAAAAACAAAAACAAAAACAAAAAAAAAAAAAACCCTAAGCTATGAAACATATACTTCGTGCTTATCATTGACATCTCAATAAATTATAAATATGTACAAGCATTTTGAACTATATAGCTCCGTTACAATAAAAATAAAAATAAAAATAAAAATAAAAATAAAAAAAGAGGGACAAATCAAGAACATACTAAAATTTAAAAATAAATTGTCACACAAAGCCTTTCAACAAGTAGTGCCTATCAAACGAGAGCGGATTCGAGATTACTGGTTAAACTTGAAGCTATTGAGAAATCGGATCCTGTATAATCATATCCGTCAATGTTTTCTGCAACCCGATAATGTCGATGCATGATGGATCATCGACCTTCAAGAAGATATTCAACAACAAAAAAAGATACAAGTATATTTAGTAAAAAAATGCAAAGAGACAAAAACGTTTTAAAGTTTAGGTTTACCCCCTATCTATCTTAAAGTTAGACTATCTGCCTCACATCGAAAATTTGATATTGTTTCACCAACCATATTAATTGATGAACTTCTCTGACACCATTTCGTTTATGTTTTGAGGTTGAAGGACACCCCTTCCCCCTCTTTATATGTTGTTGGACCTATGTTTATCATGATATCAAAACTATGTCCATGCTATACCAATATTCATTCAGGCCAAAGTGAGGAGGTTTGTTACGGTTATTATGGATCCCGTCTTTGGAGGTTTGTTACGGTTATTATGGATCCCACATTATAGACTTGCTATTATTTTACCAACTATAGTAAGATATAGTCTAGGTTTCGATATATGTTGTTAGGAGGTATAGGTAATTTACATAGACTCCCCTTGTTTAATAGCCTAGGTTTTGATACATGGTGTTGTCAAGCAAGTAATTTACATATTTCCCTCCTTTTAGCACAACAATTCAAGAGAATGCGAGAAAACAATGATTTAACCCTATTAGTGTTTGAGTGATCAACATCTGAACACAATGTTTAGAAAACAAAAGAATGAGTGGATTTAGGCCCTATTATTGCTAAAGAAAATGCTACTACCACGACGAGTGACAAAACATACTTTTATATCATTGATAATGATGTACGCCGGTCATCAAAATCAGGGTGTAGAAGTGTTTTGTGACTCCTGATAAGTACAACAGTTGTGGTAGTAGCATCACCCTGTTATAATGTTAAATCGAAATGAAACCCTAAATGTTCATGCTATATATAAACATCAAAGAATTTTTATTTTTACCTCAGATAGAATCTTGTAAAGGGTACTTCCATCATCGATATCACTTCCACTAGACAAATAGCTAATCACATTAAAACCTTGAACAACCAACTTGTTGAGCACTTTAGACATAGGGAAAACTTCATCCAGTGGACTAAAACTAATCAAAATCTCCACCCCATTCCGGCATAGGTTCACTTTTACGGTTGATCTCCGGTGGCCTGAACAGCTCTCACCACTAGATTTTCCTGAGCTACCGGTGCTCGAATTTGGGTTCTTAGTAAACATTTCTTTCTTCAAGCGCAATTCAGAGATATTCTTCTGCAGATGGTTTATGTAATTCACGGCCTCGTGCATGTGATCGGAAGTTGAACGTTTTCCCTAAAACAAGTGAAATCGTTAAAATCCCAGAATGCAATTCATAATATTAATGTAATTGTCACAACCACAAAAAAATGACATAACTTGATGTGTCGGTTGATGCACTCTAAAGTGGCGGTGTGAACCCTCGATCTTTAAATTGTTGTCGCGTAATTAGAGGTCCCAATTTCTCGTTACGTCGTGGCATTTATTGTGTCAGCAAAATCAATCCAAGATAGACATACCTTAGAGTTCAAAATGGCTTCTATGAAAACTAGCTAAATACTTAAGATTAATGTCAAGTCTGAGTCCTATGAAATGATTTGTTTTTATTTTGTATCTACAGTTATGTGCAAGAAATCCATCAGAAAATAGGAAATTCAACTCATTGACTCCTTTTATATATATATATATATATATGTATATATATATATATATTGCATCTGATTAGAATTTTCACATCAAGAAGCTAGCTGCATGAATCAGTCACGAAAATGTTATTATCACAACGGTTATGCCACGACAACTGACACAACACATTGTTTTATCACGATACATATATCATAATCTAGGACTAATTGATCATATATAATGTCAACCGGCCTATAATAATCAGGTACAAAAGTGTGTTATAGTGACAATATATAAAATCAACGAACATCGAAAGAACCAGGTTACTGCGAAAACGAAATTTCACAACTATTGACATAAGAATAAGAAGCATAGTAAAGTGTTGCGAGAGTGTCACACAAATTAAGCAGAGTAAAACACCATCAAAGCCTTAGTAAAACATAGCTAATTAAGGATACATGTATGCTTTGAGATGAATAAAAGTAACATTATTTATATAGAAACTGTATATATTGTGAAAGGGAAAGTAAAAAAAAAAAAAAAAAAAAAAAATATAACAAGGGTTTTGTTTTCTTCACCTTAATATACTCAAGAGGTAGAAGATTTCTAAGGGAAGCATAAAGATGTGCCATTTCTTGCCTTCTTTGCCTTTCAATTTCACAATGATTACCTTTTTTCTTTATGTTCTTCTCATTATTTTTACCACCTTTTTCAGTACTTTCTTGATTTTCCGATGGCTTCTTCTGCTTTTTCTTGCCACCGCCGGCCGCCGGAAATAAGTTGCTTTCCGGTGAAAACAGTTTTTGATGAAGAACATTATCCACTTGTGGGCTCATAAAAAAGGGTATTTGTTGATCTCCCAGGTCATAGCTTTGCTGGAAATTAAACATATCTTGATATGTATGATCCGATCATAAACAAAAAGGGAAAATATCTCCTATAATATGGCAAATAATTGAGAGTATTTTAAAGAAAAAGATTTGTTTGTTAGGTTTGATGAGAAGGGAAATCTTTTAAGTTGACCAAGATGCCATGTCTCTCTGTAATATCGCTTCTTAAATAGCAAGAAGGTATAGTTTATATTTTTTTTTTTTTTTAAACAGCCAAGAAATTAATATATATCAATGCTAAAGAAAATTACAAAATTTATCCAAAAGCATCAAAACACAACACAACCGAGCTTCAATAAAAAATAAACACAAACCACCGCAAGAAAATAGCTGGCTTCCATTCTTCTCAAAACAAAAAGTGATCCACCAACAATCTTCCAAAAATTAATATGGGTTATTATTTGCATCACACAATCTACTCTTACACCACTTTGTCTGTGGACCACAGCAGAACCGACTTTCACGAAATCGGTTCTAGAACCTAGATCCGACTTTTCGTAGGTGCATTGATAAAGTCGGTATAGTTTATATATATATATATATATATGGGTTATTATTTGCATCACACACAATCTACTCTTGCACCACCCTGTCCGTGGACCACAGTAGAACCGACTTCGCGAAAGATCGGTTCTAGAACCTAGATCCGACTTTTCGTAGTACATTGATAAAGTCGGTTCTTGTTTCATAACCTACGAAAAGTTGTTCTAGACTCCAAAACCGAATTTTATAAAGTCGGTTTTTGTTATGGTGCACAGAGATAGTGGTGCACGAGTGGATTGTGCGTTGTGCAAATAAAAATCGAGATGGATCGAGTCAGAACTGGTTTAAATCAGCTCAAACTCAAAATGACTCGACTTGAACATTAAACGAACGATACATGAACAATGTAATTCTTGACTCGACTACTCGTAAACATGCAAAATCAAATGCATATGTTATATAATAAAAAGCATACATATATTTTTATACACGTATACATACATACATATATATATATATATATATATATATATATATATATATATATATATATATATATATATATTGATAGTCAATGTAATTATTATATCAAATGTTAAGTTTTTATTGTTTATATCATTTTTTTGTCGTTTATCAAATACTTTACATTAAAAATATTATTTGATACGCCATGCCAAACTCGAGCTCAGGTCAAAATTTGAAAACTACCTTTTATCTCACCTGGAGCTTGAGTTCAAAATACTCGTACTCGAACTCAAACTCAAACTCGAGAATATCTCAAATTGCTGCCTCGTTTTGAACATTAATAGGTTTAACTCGGCTAATTTAAACTCCCATTCAGAAATCAAAGTGGCCATTAGAATTTTAGAAGTTATGAATTATGCATCTTCTGTTTCTTTTTTTCTTTTTCTTTTTTTTTATAGATACGAAATATACTCTTTTTCCATTTACGCTATTTATAGTAAATGAGTTCTTTTTAAAATTTCAATGTAAAAAATTGTATTATTTTAAATAACAATAATCTTGTTTAATTAAAAAGTGAAAATAATAGATTAATTCAATAAATTTATGTATTAATTTTCGGACACCACATAAAAATTAAAAAGACTTATATTGCGGGACGGAGGGAGTAGATACGAAAGACATATATAATAAAGGAATGTAGAACCTCTGTTCAGATACGAAAGACAGCTGACCAATTGGCAAGTCTTGTTGGCTATATCTTTTATTTCTTACAAAAAAAATAAAATAAACCACGCATCATTTATAAGACATTGATTACACCTTGGACGATCTAACGGTCCAACCACTAAACCAACAACCCGGCCATAGAACTGGACCAGTCCAAGCATTAACTTGTATAAGGAGACTAAAGGAGTCGCATCATTTCAATCCGGTAATCCTAACAGTTTGATTAATAACCCGGTGATCTTACCGATTTTGGTTGAACCGTTGAATCAAGTAAGTGTATGGAACTCCATTAAATGTGAACGTAACAATATGCATGTATGGAACCCCATTAATGTCAAAAAAAAAAATATGTTGGCTTTCAATGCTATTTTTCAACACATTTGATATGTACATTTTATTTATGAAAGATCTAAACCAAGATTTATTTTCCATTTTAACATCTAATACATTTTACCCCCCCCTCAAAAAGAAAAAAAAATCTAATACATTTTTTTTAAGGGAGCATCTAATACATTGATTCAAAGCAACATTTTACTTAAACTTTTAATGAGTAATTTAGGACTTATATGATAATTGCAATATCCAACATTAAAAAGATAAGAGAAATTATCATGATATAACTTTAAGAGATAATATGCCTAATAAGTTACTGCAACTTTTATGACTCAAATAACACCGATAGATTGAAGTTATAAGATGCTAAAATAATTTCTCATCCTAAAGCAAACAAACTATATATAAATATATACACACACTTACTGTTGAGAAAATATAATTTCACGTCAATTTAACACCTTTTATTTCATTTTAGGTCGTGTTAGAGCTGACATTTTTTTTAAGCCCTCGTGCAATTGTGTAGAAAGAGCCCGTGCAAATTTACACGGGCCCGGTGAAAAATTCCACGTGCCCGTGGAATCTCTATCCCCTAATATATATATATTTTACTTTGCTTCAACAACATCACATGCACCGTGGAAATTTTTGCCGGACCCGTACAAATTTGCACGGGTTCTTTTTACACAATTGTACGGGAGACTTAAAAAAAATTGTCAGGTCTGACACGACTTAAAATAAAATAAGAGATGTTACATTGACCTGAAATTATATTTAAGGGTAAACCCTACCCCCGAGGGTCCCCACTCTCCCTGTCCCACGGGATGAGTGGAGATGTAAATCAAGATCCCGCCCCTTGTGGGGATCGAATCGCTAACCTCCCGCTGGGCTGCAATTACGCATCCACGCCCCTTGCCAACTGGGTTATGTCCCTGGGGACACCTGAAATTATATTTTCTCCTTACTGTTAGGGGGTTAGGTTTCAGCATTATTATATAGCTACTGTACATTTTGTACAAGAATGGTGTCCCACTGATATGTTCCCACGTGGTAAAAAGAACAATCATTGGAGCCATTTTCATGATTTCTTGGAGAAATAAACAATTTTTCACTTTAATACCGTCAATGTCATAATTAGAATACAAGCAGGCAGTTTAGAGGGCTGATATAAGAAGTTTCTATTACATTCGACTATCAGATTTATACCACGTGGATAAGAAAATAAAACAGTTTTGTTTTTATATACACACGACGCATATCAAACGGTCGAGTCTAATAAAGACTTCCTAGCTAAGAATTTTTCCAATTTAGGTTTCTTGAAATTATATTATTATTCAAGAATTATTCGAATTTCTTTTTAAACATTAGAAAAAGATGTTTTCAAATGTGTTCTTATTATATGTATTCTTTGCAAATAAAACTAACTTAAATTTGTTATATACTTGTTTATAAAAACTCCTATGTCAAATTTCAGTCAATATATTTCGTACCTCTCAACCAATCATAGAGTACAATATTTATAGCCACATTCAAGACTTCTACATCTATAAAAAATACCCATACTAATTTAATACGCTAGTATAAATATTTTCTATAAATTAGTGTTCTCCATAATAGTTTCCATAACTTGTAATATAGTTTCCATAACTCGTAATACCCCCCCCCCCCCCCCCTCAAATGGGAGTGTGAAGATCTTGAACCCTCAACTTACGCAACAAAAACTCGAACTGTTGCCGACCTAGTGCCTTCGTAAAGCTATCTGCCAACTGATGTTTCGTAGGAACGTATGAAGGAAGAATCAATCCATCCGTGATAGCATCACGCACAAAGTGACAGTCCGCCTCGATATGCTTCGTGCGTTCGTGAAAGACCGGATTCTGCGGGATATAAAGTGCCGATTGGCTGTCACAAAAGAGACGTATCCTAGGGGGTGCCGAACCCCGAGCTCAGCTAGTAACTGTTTCAACCACTTTAATTCACACGTAATTGACGCCATAGATTTTTATTCCGCTTCGGCCGCGAAACTGTGGTTTGATTCTTGGATTTCCAGGATATAGGCGAAAGACCAAGGAAACAAACCAACCACTCAACGAATGTCGGGTAAGAGGCAACTCGCCCAATCAGAATCGCACCAACCCTCCAGAGTAAGAGAACTGTCAGACCGGAGCAAGATACCTTGTCCGGGATGTTTCTTCAAATAGCGAACAAAGCTCAAGGCTTTCTCCCAATGATCAACCCGAGGTGCCTGCATAAATTGAGACAACACGTGAAGAGAATATGCCAAATCGGGTCGGGTCACCCCAAGATAGATAAGCCGGCCAATCAGTCGTCGGTACGGCCCAGGATCAGTCAACAAGGCACCAGTAGCTAGTGCCTTGTGATTCTGTTCCAATCACCAGTAGCTTGTGATTCTATTCGATTGGGAAATCCACAGGCTTGCTCCCAAGTAAGCCCGCCTCATGTATAATGTCGATGGCATATTTCCGCTGATTCAAGAAAATCCCGTATTTGTTTCTCGTGACTTTGATGCGACGGAAATACTTCAGAGCCCTAAGGTCCTTCATTTTAAAACACTGACCCAAATATTGTTTGAAGATCGTCATTAAAACTTTGTCATTTTCCGCAATTATCATATCATCAACGTATACGAGCACAACGAGTTGTATCGCATCACGAGGCAAAGTAAATAAGGAGTAATCCGAATAAGACTGGTGAAAACCATATTCTCGCAAAGCCGATGCAAGCTTTGCAAACCAACATCTGGGTGCATGTTTCAACCCGTATACCGATTTGCGCGTCTTGCAAACCAAATTCGATCCCCACTGCTCAAACCCGGGAGGAATTATCATATAGATTTCTTCCTCCAAATCCCCATGCAAGAACGCATTATGAACGTCCATCTGGTGAATGTCTCATTTTTTGACCGCCGCAACACTGAGAAAAGTCCGAACCGTAACCATTTTCGCCACCATGGCGAACGTCTCTGTGTAATCAATACCTTTTCTTGATATGCCCAAATGCCACTAAACGAGCTTTCAACCGTTGCAGGACCCCATGCTCATCATATTTCTCGGTATACACCCACTTACTTCCGAATACCTTTTTCCCGGGAGGAAGAGGTTGCAAAACCCAAGTACCCTGATCTTCAAGAGCCTTAATTTCCTCTGCCATGGCCTTACACCACCCCTCATGTTTGATAGCCTCCTTAAAATATTTAGGAGGATTACCCACTATAATGGCTGCAAGGTACTTACGATGTATATTAGAAAACATATCATAATTAATATAATGCATAAGAGGATACAGAGTACCTGAGAAACTGACGGAGAGGAAGAGCATGAAGGAGGACTTTTCTGATCAATCAATGTATAG
This sequence comes from Gentiana straminea, assembly GCA_036785695.1. Taxonomy (NCBI): domain Eukaryota; kingdom Viridiplantae; phylum Streptophyta; class Magnoliopsida; order Gentianales; family Gentianaceae; genus Gentiana; species Gentiana straminea. The sequence goes on from JAVUPR010000450.1 coordinate 1,630,114, forward strand.
GTGACAAAATATTTAAAGCGCGAATTCGGAATCTTCTGTCGCCTACCCCTACCTAACTCTTCGGTTCCTCCACCTGGATGTCGAGGTTGTGGTGAAGGTACTGTATATTCCCCAGTATCACCTGTTTCAACTGTCACGTTCCCCCCCCCCCCCCCTCAACCGGAGGATCTGGAAAGGGTGATCCCCGGTAGAAGATGGATCGAAGCCTTGATCAACTATGCCAACATCGTCAAACAAAGGGTAAAGGACTGCAGAGTATTCACTATCGGTCGGTTGGGAAAACGGGAACACATGTTCGAAAAATTTAACATCCCTAGAAACAAAAATCTCCTCGTATATAGGTCGTACAAAGTCCACCCCTTCTTCACGAAAGGGTAACCAAGGAAAACGCACTTACGACTCCGCTAGGAAATTTATGTGTGTGGCGGTGGTCATGGGCATAACATAAACATCCTAATATTCGAAGCATCGAGAGGGGTTCTTTGCCAAAAAGAGACTCATAAGGAGTTTTATAATTCAAAACACTAGATGGTGTTCGGTTAATGATATAAGCAGCACCCATAACACACTCCCCCCAGAACTTAAGTCCCAAATGTCCATCAAAACGTAGTGCACGTGCAACATTAAGTATGTGTTGATGTTTCCATTCTACCCTGCCGTTCTGTTTAGAAGTACTAACAAAAGAAGTTTCAAAGATGATACCTTTTTTACGAAAATAATGAAGTAAAGGTCTAAATTATGTCCCATTGTCACTACGAACCCGTTTAATTGTAACCTCGAACTGACGAGAAATTAATGCAACAAAATCCATGAAAGCATATCTGACCTCCAAACCGAACGGGAATAGTCATCAACAATAGTCAAAAAATACGAAGCACCACACATCGAGGGTACACTATAAGGACCCCATAATTCACAATGTATTAATTCAAAAATACGGCTTGCTTTATTCTCACTAAGGGGAAAAGGTTCGTGAGGCTGTTTTGCCCGGAAGCAAATATCACATCCATCTTTATTCAAAGGTTTGGAAATAGAGATATTAGGCACCTGCTGAAGTACCTTTTCCGATGGGTGTTGCCACAAATCCCGGTCTCTGTCCACCATCGATTGCTAGAACCCGAACCTCTGGAACTCCCAAAAACAGAAAAAGTCCATCCACACGCTCACCTAGTCCAATCAGTGTCCTCGTCACTCGGTACTGCATAATATATAAGCGAAGCACAGTGATCTGCATAACACAATGATGATCATCCAAGAATTGAGAGGCCGAGAGCAAATTACAATTTAAGTTCGGTACATATAAAACATTCATAAGCCGTAAATTTCCCGACAGGATAACCGTTCCCGTATGAGTTGCAAAAGACGAACTCCCATCCGGTAAGACAATCGAACAATGTTCAATAGGTCGTAAATCAACAAATACATTTTGGTCACCCGTCACGTGGTGGGTGGCCCCGGTATCAATAATCCACGAGTACTTACCAATCAATCGATCTCGCGGTTTAGAATTATTTAAAAAAATTACAATTCCTTGCCATTGGGCCTGTGTATGTTCGTGAGTCCACGTTCGTTTAAACTCTGATGAAAACCTGAACCCGCAGTGGGCCAAATCGAGTTGGATGCACCAGCTTGATTCACCTGCGGACTGGGAAGAATCTTGCTCCGGTGATTTCGGTTGCGGAGACAAATTCAGGCCACCTGCTGCCATGGTTGCTACACCAACTTTTTATTTTATTTTATGAACTTTGAACGCTGTAAAGTTTTACACCGCAAATCACCATTCACCAAATTCAACTCTAAGCTATGGTGAAGAACAGAAACCGCAAGAATAAACAAAGGTGATGTGATCCATGAAGGGCTTCAGAAGGAAGAAATCAGAAATTCATGGTGATGCAGAAGAGGCGCAATTATTTATGTTATTGGCCTGAATAAACTCTTAAGTATTTATTTGAGTCATTAGTATTTTATTATCCCACATTAGTTAGATAGTCTTTTATTTTTGCCATTATTTTTATTTATTGTTATTTGTCCCACATTGCTAAATTGGCAATTGGACTTGGAGTTTGTAGCCTATATAAGGCACATAGGTTGTTCTTTTACAAGACAGATATATTTTGAGTGAAAATTTGATGAAAGTCTTTGACTTTGTTTATCACTTGCAAGTGAGGATCTTTTCGTTGTAGAGTTCCACCCCTTAGAGAACTTATCAACGCCTTGAGCAAGAGTTGTGGCGTTCTTGCCAACGTTCTTAGGTTGGATTATCTAAGATCGTTGTTTTGAGCTCGTTATTGATTCCTTTAGAAGATCCTAGGGCAAAATCCTGTTCTTGAATCGTATCAAAAGGGGTTAATCCCCAATGGATATAATTCATGATCAGGAGGCCATGGATGTTCCTCAAGCTATGGATACTTCAGAATCAAAAGCTCCCAGACCAACCCTTGGCCCAGTTCACTATAAAAATTAAAGGGTACAAACGAAGAGATCAAAAAAAACATGCGGAAGAAGAAGGCAATTGAAAAGGCTATATCGAAAGCAACAAAATCAACAAAGAAGTCAGCTCGGCGACTGGTGGATGTTGTTTTTTTTTCTTTTTCAAGTGAACTGGCTCTGCTACCATGACAAATTTCGATCAATATATTTCGTATCTCTCAACCAATCATAGAGTATAATATTTATAGCCACATTCAGGGCTTCTACATCTATAAAAAAAAAAAAAAAACCCCATACTACGCTTACTAATTTATATACACTAGTATCAATATTTTCTATAACTTAGTTGTTCTCCATAATAGTTTCCATAACTCGTAATAACCTAAATTATAGTATGTGTTCTTTGCATCATAATTACTCACATTTTTTTATAGTCGACGAACTTAATGACCTAAAAGTAAAGCATAAGCTAGTTTCTCAAATCCTCAGCAAGAATAGCTACAATTTCCTCCTGGGTGAGGGGGGGGAGGGGGGATCCTCAACTCTAGCCACTTCATAATCCTAGCCATAACATCGGTAGCCCGGTTAGCCTCCACGGGTTTGTAATTAGAGGGGGGATTTCATCGATTTTCACATGATTTTGTTATAAACTATTTTAGCTACTCATTATAATAAAAGAAAGAAGAATCAAACATGAAATTAAAGTCATAAACTGAAAATAAGTTTGAATTAAGTACCAAAATGCAGAAAACTTGAAGTTGCATCAATCTTCATCCAAACCCATTGTCACTTGGGGAAGAAAGCTTCAATACACCAACAAGAAAGAGATGAATCTATGCTAAATTATGTTTAATCTAAGAGAAATAGTGAAAGATGAGCTAATCTAAGGTGGAAAAAAGATGAAAAACGACCTAAGAGTGTCTAAGTGAGTCTAGGTATGAGTGGATATGAAATGGGGGGTGCAAAATCTGTTTATAAGTGGCCAAAAAAGTGCAGAAATCAGCTGAATGTATGCGCATTCCCAATCAATGTGCACGCATTGCCCTGTGTTAGTATTCAGCATTGACAGGCCTTCAATAATTTGGTAATATCTTTGCATGTAGTGCACCGATTTGAGTGATTCAAGTTGCGTTGGAAAGCTCATTCAAATATCTACAATTGTCATGAAGACCACAAGTCCATAAAATGCAGATAAAGTGAATGTAAGGCAAAAACACCAACTATTTTTTTATCTGTTTCCATTCTCGGGCTTCGGTTATGCCTCTCTAAGCCTCATGCCTCCTAGTCCGGGTTTAAGAGTCACCTATTTCATGTATTTCACATGCCAAACAACATACCGAGCGTAATATTTCCGCAAGAAATATAGGCCTCGAAAAGGGTTAAAATACCATAAAATGATGAGGTTTTTCATCTATTTGACGGTTTACCTCAAAGTGAGTGCTCAATGTGATTTTGCCCTATAAATGGTCTAAAACTACTCGGAATGAGTCAAAAGTGCCGTAAATGGGGGTTAAAACATGCACCGGAGCATAGTAAAGTTGACTCTCATCGATTATACTGTAAAATATAGTTTTTTTCTACACTGTTTTTTTCCATCTTAAATCCAATTGTTGGAATTTAAAAAATACAGCATTCAAATCATTTGCATTTTTTTGCTGCAAGTGCTCTTAAAAGTAGGGGTGTAAACGATCCGAGCGGCTCGCGAGTCGCTTGACGCTCAGCTCGTTAAATGCTTGCTCGGTTTTAATCGAACTCGAGCAGCTCATCATAATTAACGAGCCAAACTCGAGCAATTTAATGCTTGACTCGACATGCTCGCAAGCCTTATCGAGCATTTTAATATTATTTTAAAATATATTATATTTCTTATTATTATGATGCAGGACTTATATTTCATGTGCATATTTTAGCATTTTTACCATTTTTTCGAGCTGCTCGAGCTCGAGTTTGAAAGTGCTCGAATTTTTTTCGAGCATAATCGAGCCGAAATCGAGCATGATTAATAAGTTATCGAACCGATCTCAAGCAATTTTTTTTCATGCTCGAGCGATCTCGAGTATCACTATTTTAAGGGGGAATTGCTCGACTCGATGTAAATATTTCAATCGGATCGGGTCGTTTACACCCCTACTTGAAAGCATATTATATAGATATATAGAATGTCTTTTAGAACCGTCCATGAAAATCACTTGGCGATATGCCTAGCAAACACTTAACCATACGTTAGAAGACACATGATCGATCTCATATCATTTTTCGGTAGCTAGTATATTTAGGTGGTTCGTAATATAAATTAGTGAGAAACCAAATAATCATGGCGAAAGTCAGACCGAGATTTTGAAACATTTTTTTTGTTTGATAGACATTATATAGATTTTGAGAGTGAACATATCATTTTCCTAATACATGTGAACTTTCAATCTATCCGAATGAAAGTGCCCTACAAACCACACTAACAATGCATATAAAACTTAGTTCTCCCTCTGTCCAAAAACATAAGCCCGTTTAGTCTTTTCACACGGTTTAAGAAAGTGGATGAGTGTGATAAATCTTAAAGTTAAAAGTCTATAATATCATTTGATTACCGTTAATATAATAGTTGTAAAGTTATTAAAAGTTGATGAATTCATAATAAAGTAAAATAAAGTAAAGAATAATGCAATAAATACACTATTGGTACACTCAAATTAACGGACTTATATTTTAGGACGGAGAGGGAGTATTTAATAAACTTTTAAGACGTTGCATGTATGTAAAACTGATGAAATCTTGATCATTCAAAATGAAGAACATGATGAATTAAGAAAACTGCAAATCAAACTATGAACACAAACCGGAAAACAGAAAGTGAGAATGGAAAATTCATTGATTGATTAATAATCGAATTGAGTTTACAGTTGATGTGTTAATCACTTATATACTAACTAGATACACTAAGAATCTGTTACGAGCAGTTGTAACTAACTAATTAACCGCAACTGACTTCCAACTGGTTTTGCTTCCAAGTGTTCGACCTATTGCTTCTGTGAAGTTTAGTTTGTTGGTTTCTGCTTTGAACTTCAACACCCCCTCTCAAACTGAACTCTTGGGTTGATAGATGTTGATGAGTGGATAAGAGCTGAGCAATGTCTGGAATCTAGTTTTGTCCAAGGGTTTGGAAAACAAATTTGCAAGCTATAGTTCAGTTGAGGTGGGTAGAGATTTTAGAAGACCTTGTTGATACCTATCCCTGATTACATGGCAATCTATTTCAATATGTTTGGTCCTCTCGTGAAATACTGGGTTCTCAACTATGTATAGGGCACTTTTGCTTTCACAAAACAAGGGAATACACTTGTTCTGTTTAATGTTGAATTCTGCCAGCAGATAGGTTAGCCATTGTAACTCACAAGATGCATGGACATAGCCCTATATTATGCCTCTGATGAGCTTCTGGATGTTGTAGTTTGCTTTTTTGACTTCGAACTTATGAGTGAGCTTCCAAAGAATACAGAGAAACCTGTTATAGATCTTCTTGTGTCATTGCATCTGGCCTAATCCAAGTCCACAAAGCACTTTAACTCCAAGTTGCTTTCTGACGGAAAAAAAAGATACCTTGTCCATGAGATCTCTTTAGGTATCTAAGGAGTTTTTGGGCTTGCTTGGAGCTGCAATTTTGTAGGTTTATCAAGAAATTGGCTGAGTTGTCTTGTAGCATATGTGATATCAGGTTTTGTTAGTCCTAGATATAGAAGCTTTCCAACTAAACTTCTGTAATAACTATTGGACTTTAGATAAATCTTTGCAAGCTGATTGAGGTGTCCATGGGAGTTTGACTATGTTTGCAATCAGTGTAGCCATATTCTTCTAGCAATTCCAGACAATACTTTCTTTGTGACAGTGCAATGCCCTTCTTTGATCTAGCCACTTCCAATCCTAAAAAGTATTGAGATCTCCAAGATCTTTTATGCCAAACTTGTCATTTAAAAACCTCTTTAATTGATTTATCTCTTCTATATCAGGGCTTGTGACTAATACATCATCAACATAGACCAGGACAGTCAGGGGCGGCTGCAGGATTTTTGGGATACGGGTCAAGGTTCGAGAATAACACATCCTATTACAAGTTTTTAATACATTAACTTTAAATTTCCAAGTGTAGATACGGGTCAAGAGTCAATATTTTAAAATTTTAGCGGGTTAGTTAATATTAGTGATAAAATTTTCAAAAGATGATAAAAAAATACAAAGAATATTTTTTTTTGGTTTGGGGGTCAGTTGACCCAACCCCCCATTGAGTGCCGCCGCCCCTAAGGACGGCCACAAATGAGTCTTCTGAACCTTTGACAAATAAACTATAATCTTGCTTTGATTGTCTAAACCCCCTCTCAAGCAGTGCTTGGGTTAATTTGATGTTCCACTGTCTACTTGCTTGTTTGAGACCATATATGGATTTGGTGAGCTTGCAAACATGTACATGTTATAATTTGAATCCGTGTGGTACTTGCATATACACTTCTTCTGCTAAGTCTCCATGCAAAAAGGCATTGTTGACATCTAGTTGATGAAGATTCCATCTTTTTGCTGCTGCAATAGCAAGAAGTGTTCTGACTGTAGTAAGTTTGGCCATAGGAGAGAAAGTGTTTAGGTAATCCAGACCTAATTGCTGTGTGTATCCCTTAGCCACCAGCCTTGCTTTGTATCTTTCTATAGATCCATCAGACTTTCTTTTGATACTATACATCCACTTACATCCTATTGGATGTTTCCCTAGTGGTAATGGTACAATCTCCCAGGTCTCTGTTTATTGTAGGGCTTTAATCTCATTGTCCATTGTCTCTCTCTATTCTGAATGCTTTACATCTTGATTGTAAGTGTTTGGTTCTTTTAGAGTCAGAGTACTAAGAACATAAGATTTATGAGTATCACATAAATAATCCAAGATGTCTATCTTTGCCAAAAGGTGTGGTGAGGTGTGAGTGACTGCATTATGACAGACATAGTCTTTAGGATAAGAGGGTTGTCATTTATTTCTTGAAGATTTTGTAGCATTAACATCTGCATTAGATGGAAATTCTTTCACATAATCAAGTATTTGGACATTGTCAATAGGCATATGGCATGATTTTGATGATCCAGTAAATCATGTTATGGTTGCTGGACAGCATCATGAACATGATCTTGTGGATGCACATCATCAATAGGATGATCTTGTAGAACAGATCCTTGTGCGGGTAAAGATAGACTAGAATCTAACGTATGAAATATGTCTTGATCAAAAGACACAGGCAAGGGCAAATTCTGGATATTACCTGATGCAGAGCCATCTTTATAAGGAAAAACAAATTCATGAAAATTACATCTCTGGCAACAAAGATCTGTCTAGTTTGAAGATTCAAAAGATAATAACCTTTGACAGTAGGTGCACCACCCAAGTAAACAGATCTAATACCTCTAGCTGCAGACTTATTGCTATCATAATGAAGGTTATAAGCAAAAGTTAAACAACGTAACACTTTAATATTGTCATAAGATGGCTTAACAGAATATAACATCTCATAAGGAGTCTTATTGTCCAATAAAGGAGAATGGGTAATATTAATAAGGTTAACAACATGAAGAACAAAATAAGACCAATAAATCAGGGGAAGATCATACTGATATCTCAGACTCCTAGCCACATTTAGGATGTGTTGATGTATTCTTTCAACCACTCCATTTTGTTGTTAAGTCTTGATCACAGAAGTCTGATGAATAATCCCTTTACTAGCATAAAAGTCAGACAAATCAAACTCCAAGCCATTGTCAGATCTCAAAATTCTTACATTTTTATTAAACTGAATGTAAACCAAAGTACAAAACTGTTGAACAAGGTTCCTGACTTCACCTTTTGCTTTTAACATATGAATCCAACAAAATCTACTATAGTCATCAACAATAGTAAGGAAATACCTATGTCCATGGATACCAACTACCCTATAAGGACCCCAAATGTCCATATGGACTAAATCAAAACAAGCTCTAGAAACAGAATGACTCAAAGGAAAATGTAGTCTGGTTTGCTTGGCCAATGGACAGATCTCACAGATGTGACATTCTGGAACTTGAATCTGAGCATGATCCTTCCTTAATAGCTTCGATCTTTGATCTGAAGCATGGCCAAGTCTATAGTGCCATAGTAAATCTAAATTGACTACAGCTTTGACATTATTCACAACAGGGAAAACATAATAAGAAGTGTCTGCTTTTAAAATGTATAGGCCTTTAATGAGTTCAGCTGAACCAATCCTCTTGAGACTTATCATATCCTGTATTACACAGGAATCAATAAATAACTTAACATTGTAAGCTCTAGATCTAATGAGTTTGCTAATGGACATTAAATTTCAATGAAAATCAGGTACACATAATACATTGTCCAGAATCAGATCAGGATTAACTTTTACTTGGTCAATGTGAGAAATACTAATGTCTTTACCATTTGGAAAACTTACAAACTTGTTAGTAACAAGTTTACATGAACTAAATAAACCCTTTTTAAACACAATATGGTTTGTGGAACCACTATCCACTATCCATTAAAAACATGTAAAAGATTTAGACAAACCTGAATCCATAGAGCCAAAGTTTGTAGAAAGGACAGCTGAATTCACAGAGTTGAAACCAGTATCAGACACAGACTGAGACAAAGAACCTGCCCTCAAAATGCTCAAGATTTGTTGGCACTGCTCCTGTGTAACAGGAGCTTTAAGATCAGCCACAGAATCTTGAGAAATCTGATTGCAACACCATCTGAAGAAACATTATTTGCTGTCTTCATCTGCCCCTACCCCTAAATTTGCAGGGTAGCCATGTTTCTTGTAACACCTATCCACGGTATGGCCTTGCATCCTACAAAAAGTACATTGAGGTTTTTTACTACCATTTTATAGTTCTTTCTGAAATTGGAACTTTGACTCTGGTTCTGAGCCATCAAGGTAGTCTTATCAAAAATTCCATTTCCCAAGAACTTGGGTAGAACTGACAGCATTACCAGAATTACCATAATGCTACAGCCTTTCTTGCTTTAATGCCATTGAAAACACATTTTTACCAGTAGGAAATGGAGAGATCAAAAGAACCTGAGACTTCATTGTATTAAATTTGTCATTAAGACCTTTGAGAAATCAGATTACATGATGTCTCTCATTGTGTTCTTGGTACCATTTTTGACCACAAGCACAAGTAGGAGATTGAGTCAAAGAAACTAACTGATCCCATAAGATTTTTAGCTTTGCAAAATATTCTGAAACAAAAAGATCTCCCTGCTTCATGCTTTGGATTTCATCCATCAAATCAGACAAACGATCAGTATCACCAACACCATACCTTTCTTCCAAATCATCCAGATTTCCTTTGTTGTTGGATAACTTATAACACTTTGAGCAATATTCTTAGAAACTGCATTCCCTAACCACGCCTTAATCGTGCTATTATTTTGTCTTCATAAAGAAAGATGCATGTCCCCAACCGGAGGCATATGGATCGAACCATCTATGAATCCAAGCTTATTCTTGGATGAAAGAGCATTAAGCATGGCTGTTCTCCAACTATGATAGTTGGTTTCATCAAGATCTGGTTGCGCCAAGACAAATGCAGGACTTTCACTAGGATGTAACAAAAGATCAGCAGGAACTTGTACAGGTTGAATCAGTTGATTTTGTATGGCAAAAACTCAAAAAAGAATATTCGGAAAGGAAAAGTCAAGCAGGAATTAGATCTTGAACACAAAAGATGCGGAAGAAGATATAAAACGAAGAGAAGATGATCAAGAATCCATTAATGCTCTGATACCATGATGAAATCTTGATCATTCAAGATGAAGAACATGATGAATTAAGAAAACTGCAAAATCAAACTATGAACACAAACCGGAAAACAGAAAGTGAGAATGGAAACTTCATTGATTGATTAATAATCGAATTGAGTTTACAGCTGATATGTTAATCACATATATACTAACTAGATACACTAGGAATCTGTTAGGAGCAGTTGTAACTAACTAATTAACCGCAACTGACTTCCAAGTGTTCGACCTATTGCTTCTGTGAAGTTTAGTTTGCTGGTTTGTTGCTTTGAACTTCAACAAAAATTGTCCACATTTTCTCCCAAGCTATTTTTCTATAAAACAAATGAAGATATGTATAGATTTCCGTGAGATTTCAAGAGCAAAAATCCGGGAAAGTCTTGCATACTCACTTCATTCTTTGCGGAATAGTTTTTTTCACCCGTAAAACACCTGCGTTTTTTTAGTGTAAATATTATTTACATTGAAAATAATTGCTCCGTACCGATTAAAAATAACACCCTAAAAACCCAGCACATTCTCCACACACACACAAAAAAAAACCAGCACATGTTTTTGAACTTTTTAATACTAGCATATTTTACTATCATAGAGTAATTAAACATTTAATTTACAAGCACCACTTATGCTACTAAATTTTACAAGGACCACTTACTATATCAATTTAAAAAAGTTGGTGACCGACAAATTTGTTATGAAATAAAGAAACATATCTCACATTTACCCTTGTGTTGGATATTAGCCTACCAGTTCTTAGTCTTACTACTATCTTTTTTTTCTTAATTTTAAGACAATTATTGGAAATAATTAATTAGTTCACCATTGTTATTGGATTACTAATTTTGGCATTGATAAAGACGTTAGCGGTTAGCCATAGCTTATACTACTCTTCTTGGTTATAATTTTCTTAAATATATTAAAAAAAATCGAGAATAATGTACGTCTATATAAAAGATATATAAAATAATCTGAACCATAAATAGAAAATTAAAAACCCAATAAATTATAGACACCCCGACGGGTCGATCATGAATTATGTATATTTTATGTAATCTAAATAGTGCAATTTTTTTTTTGAGGAACAAAGAATTTTATTTATTCAAGATCCACCACACAAGCGGCCAAAACGTCACCCAGGAGCGTGGAAGCCCAAAGTGTCCAAGCAGAAACAAATAAACTATGTCTAGCTAGAAGATGCGCTGGGACATTCTCATTCGCCTAATGAACGAAAAAGAAACAGAAGCAAAACTGGGCAGAAGAGCCAAGCAATCCTGGGCTAAACAACGTTGAGCTGTGAGATCTTCTCATTGACACTGAATGCGAAATGCACGTCAAACAGTTATTTTCCACTTCTAGCCTATGAATCCCCAAGTGCTCCGCCTCTTTCAAGGCCAAAGAAATTGTCTTACGCTCCATATATCCGACTGGGTCACCTGGATCAAAATGATACGCAAAGGAGTGAAGTACTAGTCCATGTGAGTCTTGAAAAATGACACAATACCCGCTCCGTCTCGTAATTGATGCATCCACATTACTCTTAACTACTTCGGGCGGAGGCTTCATCCATTTATCCGGTAAATGATGCACCGAAGCTTGGGTCCGGTAGCTTTCCATGGCCCTCACATACTCAGCTGAAGCTGACAAAGATTGTATATATATCGCAGTGACATAAACCGTCTGATTATCAAATACCGTAGAGCAACGTACTTTCCAGATAGTGTAAATTATATACCATTTTTTAAATAAATGTTTTTATTGAACAAATCTTGAGAATTGGTCCACATGCACTTATTGTGGGTACAAAATTACATCACTTAATACGTGGAAATATAATAATGAAGATTAAACAAATAGTTTACTACTCAAGTGTGTTAATGATTTATAGACAGCCCGTACCAAGTAATAATCGGGTTTACTTAATTTGAAAACGACCCAAAATGAAAAAGTAAATTATTGTACTATTTTTTGGTTTACTATTTTTCATGGGAAAATATTTGGACTTAAGACGTCCCAAAAACAATCATTCAAACGAGAAAAGTTTACTACATAATTAATTATGACTCATGAGCCATAAGACATGGGCCCAGTGATATGTGTTGTGGTTGTTATGCTGGAGGTTTCGTGTTCGAGTCCCGGTGGAGACAGTGTATATGCGTTAAAAAAAAATATGACTCATGATATTTATAATAATAGAGAAATATTTTTGTGGTTTATCCATGCATGGAAAGTATTAAAGTTTTATGGGTGTAAAATACTTTTACACTAAGAAGTCGTAGGATTTTCGGGTGATGTGTGTGTATGTGGATACACTAAAAAAATTATTATCATTACTAAGAAATTTTTTTTTCTTTTAGAAGGATAGAAATAGTTTTATTGGGCTATGTCGGCCAGAGCAGCAAAAGAAACAGAGACAAGAGGATTTGAACCCCAGAAGACATTACCAATTAACAAGCTTCAGCCCTTCCTTAGCTAGTAAGTGAGCGGGTATATTTCCCGTTCGCTTAACAAAAGAAAAATCATTATGAACAAAACATGCCAAAAGAGATATACAATCTTCGATGACAATCCCTATATGCGACAAGTCTTCTGTCCTCGATGTGAGTTTTTGAAATACCGTTAAGGAATCTCCTTCAAAAATAACTTTAAAATACCCCCAAGTGGTAGCAAGAAAAATGGCGTGGTATATGGCTAAGGCTTCTCCGATTTCTACTTCATAGTTGCCTTCTAGCTTCCTTGAAAAAGATGCCAAAAATTTTCCACTACTATCAAGGAGAATACCTCCCACAACCACTGTGTCGTTGAGAAAAGCAGCATCCACATTGAATTTGAGTAACTGGGTGTGGAGAACGAATGTGTCTGCAATGATACGGCCTTCATATATTCCTTAGCTTCAGTTTTGGCTTGAAATAAAATCGAGGAGACATACACATCTTTTTCATCAAAGACCCAAGCACATCGGGCTTTCCAAATTTTCCACAATAGGCAAATGATAAAAGCAACCCCATCTTCATCCTCTTTATTCATCAAAATATGAAAAAAAATTAGCAAAGGTGACTACTCGGATTTGCTGCCAAGAGTATCCCTTTGGGAATTTGTTCCAAATTGCTTTGGGGATATCACACTCAAATAAACAATGCCCAATAGTATCCGGTACTTTATTACAAATTTTGCATATTCCATCGCCAATTCCTCGAGATGCTAGACCTTTCGAAGTGAGCAAAACATTGTGAATAACTTTCCAACAAAAATGGATGATACGCGGCTTCACCTTAATTCTCCATAAACCAGGCCAAATATTTTTTGCAGATGATGACGATGGTAGAGCCCGTCTCTCTCCAAAAATTGAAAATATCGTGCCACATGATATCCAAAACGAACAGAGTAGACTCCATTGGAGTTAAAATGCCAAATAACTTTATCCTCTACGTTTCTCACTGATAAAGGAATTGACAAAATTTTATCCGCCTCAAAAGAATTGAAAGTCTTACGAATGAGGGCATTGTTTGAGTGACTGGGTTAATAAGAGAACTTACGAGCCTGACTGAAGAATCCGTAGAGGGAGATTGAATCCGGAGAAATGGGGGAGAGGGGATCCAAGGATCGCTGTAAATGTCAATTTTTTTCCCCTTTTCCAACATTCCAACGTAGTCCTTTTGATAGTAAGTCTTTACCATGAAGAATACTCCTCCAAATAGCCGAAGGTTTTGAGGAAATACTGCATTAATAAATGCCCTTCAGTAGAAATATTTGGCTTCAAGATTTGTGAGGCCAAAGCATTCGGGTTATTAAGGATCATCCAAGCTCGTTTAGCTATCATCACCTTATTAAAGCATTCTAAATTGCGGAAACCCATTCCTCATTCAGATTTTAATTTACAGCATTCCTTCCAAGCTTTCCAATGGATTTTCTTAGAGCCATCATTTCCACCCCAAAATAACCGACGGGTCATTGCCTCTAGTTCCCTAATAAGTTTCTTATGAAGTAAGAAGTATTGCATAACATACTGGGGTAAAGCCTGAATAACGACTTTTATAAGAATTTCCTTGGCTGCCGAAGAGAGGAATTTTCAGTTTCAACCATTGACTTTCTTTGACACCCGATCTTTAACATACGTAAAAATTTCATTTTTCGATCGTCCTACCACAAAGGGTAAGCCAAGATATTTTCCTCTTTCCATGCCTTGAGGTATATTAACTATTGAAGAGAGCTCACATTTTGTAACCTCATTGATAGCTTTGCTAAAAAAGATTGACAATTTTTGAAGATTCACCTTTTGACCAAAAATCCTCTCGTAAGTCGCAAGAAGATCAAGAATCGCATGACAAGATTCAGAGTTGGCTTCTGAAAATAACATGGAATCATCCGCAAAAAGTAAGTGGTTGAGCTCAAAAGTACCTCTTCCGAAGTACACTCCTTTAATGGTTTGATTTTGCTGAGCTTGTCGTATCTTGGTTGAAAAACCCTCTGTGCATATTAGAAATAAGAAAGGCGAAAGAGGTCGCCTTATCGTATCCCCCTAGATGGCGTGATGGTGGAAGATGGATGGCCATTAATTAAGACTTGATATGAAGCAGTAGAGATGCAAGATAACACAATTCTGATTATGGAATCTGGAAAATTCATAGCTCTCATTACTCTTTCAATGAAACCCCATTCAACTCGATCAAAAGCTTTCATCATGTCTAATTTTAATGCCATATGAGAGGAGCACCCAGGCAAGCCAAGCTTTCATGGAATGAAAGGTCTCGAATACGGCGATTATATTGTCAGTGATCAATCTCCCACTAATGAAGGCTGATTGGGAAAGAGAGATAATGGAGCTCATAACCTGTTTGAGGCGGTTAACAACAGTTCTCGATAAAAGCTTGTATATGGAATTACATAAGCTTATTGGTCTAAAATCCACCATACGCTTCGACTTCTTGATTTTTGAGGTCAAAACAATGTAAGTCTTGTTAAGATCATGCAAGTCAGAACCCTCATTAAGACATGATAGTAACTTTCAATGTTGCTCAAATAGTAACTTTATTATGGAATATCTGGAAAGCACGTTGTTCATATATTTTTAAGAGGAAATAGATTATATCCTCAATTCATGCTTAAATAAATCACAAGTGGAGGCATCTCTGATTATCTGCAAGCTGTTAGCCACCCATCAATGAACCCAAAAGCAACTAAATGGAGCTCGGTTTGGCAGCCTCTTACTTCACATTTATCTAAATTCAATATCAACGTGGCCTTTAACGAGACGAAGGCATCTGTTAGAGGATTAATTCGATACAACAATGGTAGCTAGAGTCCTTAAATCCTTCTAAAAAAATCTTGAATTGAAGGAGGGTTTGATGTGGAAGTTGGAAAAGTTTTAGCAATGTATCTTGCCATAGTATTTGCTCTAACATGGGCTTCACAGTAATCTTTGAAGGGGATTCCCTCTCTACTTATCAGCGTCTTCTCGCAAGTACTAAGGACTTTTCACGTGTGGGAATGATCATTGAAGGCTGCATCATAATGCTTAAGTGATTTTATTTCTATTTTCTTTTCTTTTAAAGAAATTGATGAATTAACAAGAAAGAATGAAATAAAACTAAGAGAAAATTGGAAAAATGAGGAACAATGTCAATGAATGAATATAGTGTCACTGTGTACATGAATTCGATTACAGCAGGATGCTTTGATGATTTTGCTAATTGATTCATGTTAGTTCCTAATGTTACACACCAGTAAAGTATATATAGGTGGTAAACCAGCTACTATAACTACTCTAACTACCATAAATCGCTCCAACAAACTGATTAACCGATTTTTTGGTGAAGTGTTTGATCAAATGCTCCAATGACACTTGAACTTGTATTTAACACATGAGATGCTATGTGTTAACTCCAATACCCCCCCTCCCCCTCAAGCTGAAACCATGTTGAAGCTTGCACTTGTACTTGTATTTAACACATGAGATGCTATGTGTTGACTAGTTTAAAAATGGAGAAGTTCCCAATTTTCTGCAACAGGTAGCTAAAAATTGGATGATCCAATGGCTTGGTTAGGATGTCTGCCAATTGCTCTGTGGTTCTAACTAGCATGAGTCTAAGAAAACCTGCCTGAACTTTAGCTCTAGTAACGTGACAATCAAAGTCTATATGCTTGGTCCTTTCATGAAAAATGGGATTTTTTGCAATATGGATTTTACTTGCATTGTCACAAAATAAGAGAATGGGTAGGGAAACAGGAATTTGTAGATCCTTCATGATGTAAACTAGCCATTGCAGCTAACAAGTGGCATTTGCCATGGCCCTATATTCTGCCTCAGATGAGCTTTTGGCAATAGTGCTTTGTTTCTTGGATTTCCAAGAAACTGGTGTTGTCCCAAGAAACATGATGTAGCCTAAAATGGACTTTCTTTACTCTTCACATCCTGCCCAATCAGAATCTGTATATCCTTTCAATGTGAGATCATTTTCTGTGTCAAAGAGAATACCTTCTCCAAGGTTTCCTTTTAGGTATCTTAAAACTCTATAAGCAGCCTGCATATGGTTAATTATGGGATTATACATGAATTGACTGAGCTACTGAACATTATATTCTATATCAGGTCTTGTGAATGAAAGACAGATGAGTTTCCAACTAATGTTCTATATCAGTCTGCAAGTAATTCTGAGTCTCCTGATGTCAGCTTTTGTTTAGAGTGCATTAGAGTGCCGACATGTTTTGCTTCTAGAAATACATAATCTTCTAGCAGATTGAAAGTGTATTTCCTTTGATTGATGTAGATCCCTCTGTCAGACTTAGCAACTTCAATCCCTAGAAAATATCTGAGATCTCCAATTTCCTTTATTTGAAACTTCTAATGCAGCACCTTTTTTACTTCATTAATTGGTTCCACAAAAGAACTTGTTGCTATTATGTCATCAACATAAACAAGGAGTGCTACAAAGTCCTTATCTGTACCTCTAGTAAATAAACTGTGGTCATGAGCAGACTGATGAAATCCTATTTCTACCAATGTAGATGTAAGTTTGGAATTCCACTGTCTGCTAAAATGTTTAAGGCCATACAAGGACTTAGTTAGTTTGCAAACCTGATTAGGTTTTTCAGTTTTGAACCCTAGGGGTAGATCCATATAAACCTCTTCATCCAATTCACCATGGAGAAATGCATTATTTACACCCATTTGATGTATATGCTGTTAGGTTTTATGTCCGAAAGACAATTTGTAATTGTTTTATTTAAATAAATGACAGAATTTATTTCATCTTATTTATTCGCATTTATTGCCAATATTAATACACTACAGAAAACCCTAAGTATATTGATTATGTAATCATATAACTCGGTGTATGGCTATACACACGAGGATTGAGTTTGTGAAATATACTTAAAATTAACTTAGTCCGTAGCGTTTATTAATCAGAGTACGGGTCTTTAGATTAATTTGCTAATAATGCGCCCAGAACACTTTAGGTGTGACGGTCTTATCCGGATTTGTCGGTAATAGGGTACCTAGTGGGGCATTTATATATGATGATAATCATATAGGGCTGGACCGATTTGATTTGAGTTCTCGATATAATTCCATAATTTACAAGTCTTATCGAATCACAAGATGATCATATATGGATTAATCTCAATCCTAAGGTGATCACAGACAACTGCTTAGACTAGGGTAGAGTTTGATGTGTTAGTAAGGATCATTTCGTAGTATGTGGTCCAACACTTCTCGTTGGCTCTATTCTAGAATGAGTGAGTAGTATGTGTTATCACAGATATGGAATCCATTCCTTCCATCGGGAAGTAGACAGAAAGTTCCCTTATTTGTTAACCCTAAAAACTGATCAATCGGCCGAGTTTATATAATATTGAATATGAACTAATCGACACTATGGGGTTAATGGTAAATAAGGATAATATGTTTCGAGAAGGGTTTACGAAAATATCCCGAATCGAAGTGAATAGTCTATGGAGGATTTATCCGTATGTAATGATTATATCAATGGACGCTTTCGACTCATAAATTGAGTGTAAGTTATCTATATTCGATAGAGTTCAGTTTCGGGTTTATGGTGGTGTAATCCCGGAATTAATAGGTTGGATATAATTATTCTGTCTGAGGAATAATTTTATCTAATTTATTGTAGCTACTAAATATGGGTCAATGGTCCCCGATGTGGCTCCCAAAATAGCATAATTAGTTTTCTCGTCGTTTCACCTCGATTATAATTAAATAGTGGATTGGGCTATTTAATTTGTTGTGTGGATTAATTGTTTAGTTGGACTAGATAATTAAATACATGGAAAAGAAATTTTTCTTGGACTCGGCCCAAGGTGTAGTAAAAATGCGTGTGAACCTTTTTTATTAATAAAAGGTGGCGCCATTTGTTGGTTATTTAATTATCAAAGAATTAGTTTTCTTGGATAATTATTTAACATGTGATTTATCTTTTATTTGTTAATTGATAATTCATGGAATATTAGATAATAATATGATTTATCCTATTTGTTTGGGATAATCATTTTATTTATCTTTTATTTTGGAATAAGGATTAATCTAATAATTATCTCTTAATTATTAAATCTTTGGAGGTTAAGTTTTACTCTCCTATATAAAGAGAGTTCTCCCAAGCCTTTTGACATACACTTAAACACACCATATTGGAAGAAAAATAGCTTGGAATTTTCGGCTATTTTTCTCGGGTTTCGAGTTGGAATAATCTTCGGGATTATTCCGGTAGCATATCAAGGAGGTCCGGCGGCGGGAAACACCATCCACCTGGTGTTGCTGGGAGACACACGTTGGAAGGCTGTGGCTGCTCAATACACGTGTTCTAAGAGACTTTTGATCTTGGAGTTAAGCACCATAAAAAGGTTGGCTCCTAAACCCCCTTGTAGGTTTAGATCTTTAATTTATGTTCTTTGTATCGTTTAGATCTAGATCCGATACTTCCGCTGCGTAATCGGGTCAATCTATGATTGATCCGAGGATATTACATGTAACATATGCCACTTCTTGAAAGCTGTAAGAGCTAAGACATTCGTGATTGTTGTGACCTTTTCCACAGGTGAAAACGTTTCTTGATAGTCTAGTCCATATGCATGTGTGTATCCATTAGCCACTAGCCTTTCCTTATATCTTTCTATTGAACCATCAGCATGATACTTGACTTTGTACACCTACTTACTGATGGCCAAAATAGTGACGGTCCAACTTTAACCGGTAGTGTACCGAATCGAATGCACTATATACCAAGCAAGGTCGATCCCACGAAAAATCAATCGAGTACCAAAGTCATTTTCATACTTAGTTTAGGTCAACCAAAAGAGTGGAACAAGTGATAATTAACACCAAGACGTAATATAAACTAGAGATAATAAGGAAGAAGGCATAGCCAAACAATGATCCAATTGATTAGTTTCACCCCTCTAATCGACTCATTGGGAATGAGTACAACCGACCTACCAACCAATCATACTCTTGATGTGTTTATGGGTGCAATCTCCAATAATGGTGTGTAGACGCCAATGCAACAACCTACTACCCTATGCCCGGTTCAACAGTCCGCCTTTAAGGATTTAACTGACCAAAGCATGATTAACGCTCTAGAGACGCCCAACTCACATTGAAAACCTCACTCAAGAAACCGAATCTAAACAACTCAGTCGATTTTACTTGGCGATTCCAAAACCCATTTTCCCACATCATCTCGCAAAATACATATATAAAGACAATGTGTGAAATCATGAATCAAGTGATCAAATCAATTCAAGCATTAAGCACAAGTTTTAGAACACAAACCCATCAAAAGATTCAACTTTAACAACTACTCATTCCCAATTTCATCAATTAGAGGAGGATTTCATCAATTTTCACATGATTTAGCTATGTAGATGTTTAGCTACTCATTATAATGAAAGAAACAAGAATTAAACATGAAATTAAAGCCATAAAACTGAAAAGGAGCTTGAATTAAGTACCAAAATGCAGGAAATCTGAAGTTGCATCAATCTTCATCAAAGCCATTGTCACTTGGGGAAGAAGACCTCAAAACACCAACAAGAAAGAGAGAATCTATGCTAAATTGTGTTTAATCTAAGAGAAATAGTGAAAGATGAGCTAATCTAAGGTGAAGGAATGGAGGAATGGTGACTCTAAGGGTTTTGGGGGAAGAGGACCTCAGAAATCTGCAGGAAATTCGCGTTCTTATGGTGAAAAACGCATAACGAGCCGAGCTGTACGAAGTTCGGTCCGACAGGTGGTTCGGTACTAGATCATTTTCAGTAAATTGACCATAACTTTGCGTGTAGACCTCCAATTTGAGTGATTCAAGATGCGTTGGAAAGCTTGTTCGAAGATATACAACTCTTGTGAAGAAGTATAAACCGAATTATGTCTCTAATATGGGTCAAATGTCACTTTAAGTCAGCTGTGAGTATAAATGCTCGAGACAATTGATCCGTAAGAACTCCGTGGCTTCAGGTACACGCTCTATAAGCCTCATACCTCATCTTCCGGGTTTACGAGTCACCTATTTCCTGCATTTCACATGCCAAACAACATACCGAGCGTAATTCCGCAAGAAAGATAGGCCTCGAAAAGGGTCAAAATACCGTAAAATGGTGAGGTTTTCCATTTATTTAACGGTTTACCTCAAAGTGAGTGCTCAATGTGTTTTTGCCCTATAAATGGTCTAAAACTACCCAGAATGAGCCAAAAGTGTCGTAAATAGGGGTTAAAACACGCACCGGAGCATAGTAAAGTTGACTCTCATCACTTACACCCTATGGTGGATTTGCCATGTGGTAAGGACACTATTTCCCATGTTTTAGTAGCCTATAGAGCATCTAATTCCTTTTGCATTGCTTCTTTCCAACAATCATACTTAATGGCCTGGTTGTATGTTTTAGGCTCTTGAATCTAGTCTACAAGATATACAAATTGTTTGTAGGTGTTGGTGACCGTGTCATAGCTGACCACATTATTGATGGAATGTGGTGATTGTCTTGTGAGAATAACATAATCTCTGAGATATGCTGGTGTAGTTCTTTGTCTATTAGACCTTCTTGTCTGTTGTGGTGCAAGATCTGCAGGAACATGTGTACCTTCTGGTTGTGGTATATCAGAGGCAAGGATTGTGGTGTGTTGTAAAGAGTCTTCCTCAGTAGTTGTATAAGGCACTAGTAGCGGCACACCTTCCTGGCATCTATCTATCTGTGGTATATGTAAGGGAAAAACCTTTTCATAAAAGTGTACATCCCTAAACACAAAAATGTCCCTAGTTTGTTGATCCAGTGGTATGCACCTATTGGTGAACTATGGAACACTTAGGTAAACACATTGTTTAGATCTGGGATCAAACTTGGACTTTTTGTGTGTAGGGGTACATGCAAAAACAAGAGAACCAAATACTTTCAGTTCATTGTAGTCAAAAGATTTATCATACAAAAAGCATAAGGAGTATTGTTTTTTATAACTGAAGAAGGATTAATGTTAATCAGATAGACAGCCTGCAAAACATAATATCCTCAATACTTAATAGGCAAATTAGACTGAAATTTTAGTGCCCTAGACACATTCGAGTATGTGCTGGTGTTTCCTCTCTACTATTCCATTTTGTTGAGGTGTGTGCACACAAGAAGTTTGATGCAAAATACCCCTCACTGAGTAATAAGTAGACATGTCAAACTCTGCACCATTATCAGTCTTGGTCACTTTAACATGTTTACCAAACTGAACAAAATCATATTGACTAAAAGATTGCATAATTTGTCTAACTTTAGATTTATGTTTCAACAAATAAAACCAAGTAAATCTAGAATAGTCATCAACAAAAGTAAGAAAATAAGAATGGCCATGTACAATTTCTTGTTTATAAGATCCCCATATATCAAAATGGACAAGATCAAAAATACTTTGAACACAAGTTTGACTTAAAGGAAAATGATTCTTTTTCTGTTTGGCTAATTGACAAATGTGACAAATTGAAACATCATGTAAAGAAGAACTAATACACTTCAGATCTAACAGTCTCTTATGTGACAGATGACCAAGCCTATAATGCCATAGTTGGTCATCTGTAACAATAGACTGATCATACACACTACTAAAGGCAATATATTGTGCTAAGGACTTCTGATTAGTTCTCAAAACATATCGTCATTTTTCTTTCTTAGCTAATCCAATCTGAATCCCAAATTTCTTGTCTGGCCAAATTAGGGTTAGCAGTTAATTTGGCCTGTGAGACAAGGTTAATATTGAAATCTGGAAGACATAAAACATCAGTAAGTAAGAGCTGATCTGTCAACCAAACAGTGCCTATATGTGTAACTTTGACAGTACTATCATTAGGCAAACCAACTAACATGTGGTGTACAGGTTTGGAAGAATATAGTTAATGATTGATGTTGACTATGTGGTCAGTAGCACCAGAATCTACAATCCATGTCAAAGAAGAACTAGGCTTAGACAAACCTGATACATCACTAGCAAGCACAAAGTTTGCAGAAAGAACGGTTGCCTGATTGGCCAATTGCTCACAAGAATCTGACTTCTGGACATCCAAAAGCCTGAGTAGCTACTGGTACTGAGACCTATTCAAAGTAAAATTCTCAGAATTTTGGTCATTGGAACCAGAAATGTATGTGCAAACCTATCTTTGATCTTCTGGGATTGCCTCTGCTATATAACTCTACTTCTTGGTTTCCAACCAGGTGGATAGCCATTCTTTTTGTAACATTTATCCACTGTATGTCCTGTGAACCCACAAAAGGTACATTGTACCTTTTTACCAGCCTATTGTCCCGTACTTTCTTTTTGAAGTTCCCAATATTATTAGTGGCATTTCTGTTAAAGTTTTGAGGATTTCCTGTAGTGGCAGACACAACACTTGATGGATTACTGTTAAAGGGCCTATTATATAAGGCTGTGGCATATGGAAACCTATGTTCAGATTCCCTTTGACCCTCTAACTTCAAAGCCATAGCAAAAACAGAATGCAGGTCTGGCATTGGCACCATCAAGTGTGCTTGTGTCAAGACTTGTGAAAACTCTGAATTCAGGACTCTTAAGAACTCTACCACTTTATCAGTTTCAGCATAACCAGTAAAAGTTCTAGTAACATCACAATGACATCTATGATTGCAAGAACACACAGGATCAGGTCTCATAACAGCTATTTCATCCCACAGTGTTTTCAGCTATGTAAAGTAAGTTGTAACATCCAAATCCCCTTGTTTAAGAACATGAAACTGTTCTTGCAAGTCTCCTAGATGGAAAACATCTAATCTATAAAATCATGAATGCAAATCTAACCTTACTTCTCTTGTTGTTTCTTTATAAATAACAGACCGTGCAATGTTGGGCATAACGGAATTGACAATCCAATATCACAAAAGTATTGCATTGAAGCCAAACATGATATTCTGGGAAGTTATAGGAGGCTTAGTGATAGAACCATCGATGAACCCTATCTTATTATTTGTGATTAAAGTCATCTTCATCGAATAGCTCAATGAATGGCAGTTCTTGTTGGTAAGCAACGGCTGAACTAATACCAACGTCGGATTTTTATTAGGATAAAGATAAAGTTGACTACCAGGTAGAATCCCTTGATTCTGGGAAGCAGCATCCATAATTGCAGAGAAAGCGAACTCAAAAGAAACCAGGAAATTGCAGGAACAAAGCAAAGAAGCAAAGAAGTTCCTTCAAGAATGTCAAGAACACCAGGAAACGGGTGTTTCTATGGAACAGAGTATTACGCAATGAAATGGAGCTTTTAAAGCACTGATACCATGAAGAAATTGATAAATTAACAAGAAAGAACGAAAGAAAACTTAGAGAAAACTGAAAAAATAAGGATTATGGTCAATGAATGAATACAATGTCACTGTGTACATGAATTCGAATACAACAGCATGTTTTGATGATTTTTCTAATTGATTCTTGTTAGTTCCTAATGTTACACACCAGTAATGTATATATAGGTGGTGAACCAGCTACTATAACTACTTTAACTACCATAAACCGCTCCAACAAACTGATTAAACGGTTTTGTGGTGAAGTGTTTGATCAAATGCTCCAAAGACACTTGAACTTGTATTTAACACATGAGATGCTATGTGTTAACTCCAATATCTTTCGTTAAGGGGAAATGTCTCGGCTCGTCTTCTAATTGGAGAATGTCAAAATCTTGTTGGAACTGTGAAATATGGAACCTACCCCATCCAAATATTTCCTTTGATGTTTCCAATGATTGTGAAGAATAAAAGTTTCCTTTTTCTTTCAAAGAAAAAAAAAACAAAACTTGAATATATAGAAAGAAGAATAGCATAAAATGAGGATAAAAAAAAAAAAAGATATGATGTTTAAATTTAAAAAATAAGTATTCTCTTGAAATTGTCTGAAGCAAATGTTCTTATTCCTCCATTAATTGTTTTCTTTATTTTTTTTAGCAAATTGTCCACCATTAATTATTGAATTACTAATTAATTTGGGCAATTATTGAGGACATATTATATTAGACTTAATTATGAAATATGGTAGCTCCTTCGAATCTCCTAAACCCACCGACTCTTTGATTTGGAAACATATATGCAATACTGCCCGTAGACTCATAAATGGGTTGGTATTATCGGCGGGGACATTATTTGGCAAGAAATGCTAAACACAAATGTACAGTTGCTGATGGCTATCACTACCTTCGGCCCACCTTCAACGGTCATCATGATCAAATCTGGTCATCAATTTGGAAGCTTCAAGGTCCTGCTCGTCTAAATTTCCTCCTTTGGCAGGCTAGCAGGGCGCCCGCGGGAGGGCCGAGCCCCCCCCCCCCCCCCCCCCCCCCCCCCCCCCCCGAAAAACTATGAATTTAAGGGCCCCGTAAAATTGTAACTCAAAAGTATAAAATATATATATATATATATATATATATATATATATATATATATATATATATATATATATATATATATATATATATATTGCATTTTTGAAAATAAATAAGGTATTGCTCTAATGGTAAGCAATCAATATAACTTGATAAGCAACCAATGTTCTATTCTTGCTAAAGGCGAAAACAATATATATTGTTTTTGTTAACCATTTTTTAGAAGGGCCTAAAATAATATTTAGCCCCGAGCCTATATTTAGACAGGGACGCCTCTGCAGGCTAGCCACGAAGCTATGCCGACTTTGGCCCTCTGGCACCACAGGCAAGTGAGTCGCTCCCCAACTTGCAATCTTTGTACGAACCATGATGAAACCACTCTTCATGCATTACGATATTGTAATGGATCCAAATACCTATGGATGACCCTGCTACCACCCTCCAAGTGGTCGGATTTTTTCAATATAAGCACAACTGCCGAATGGGTAAGCCGAAATATCCATAATCACTCATCTAGGAAGAATTGGCCTTCCTCTTGGGCGAGACGACATACATTCTTTGGCAGTGGCGGAGGCGGAGACCAAATTAAAAAAAAAAAAAAAATAGTGGAAAAAAGTTTCAATAGTGCGGTTTCGAAGACCTTAATAAATGACAAAGCTCATAATCAGTTGAACTAAGTGAATAATTATATTAAAAATTGTCTGAAATAATATACATACACAGTTTTAATATTATAAGAGTGATATATTAGTAAATTCATCCAAAAATTTAAGTGGGTCCATACACCCCAACTCTAAAGGGCTGGATCCGCCCGTGCTCTTTGGTATTGGCGAAATCAAGTCCACCGTGATCCGGACATACAACGTCCCAGTTAGATTCTAGAATAATTCTTTCTTATCATTAATTGCAAAAACATTACATTAACATATACTCAATCTAGGTTAAACCCTATCTTGCAGTACAAGACAGTTATGCCACCTCACACACATAAAGTAAATACAATAATACCATTATTGATCTTATCCTCTAACATCCCCTCTCAATCGAAAGGGGTGCTTAACCACTTGAAGATTGTCTATGAATTGGCTGAACTTGGTGATGGATAGTGGTTTAGTAAAATAGTCAGCAGTTTGCTCAGTGGATGGAATGTGTTTGATCTGCAGGTCCCCTTTCAATACTTTATCTCTGATGAAATGAATATCAATTTCCACATGCTTAGTGCGATTGTGGAAGACATGGTTGTAGGCGAGAGCTTGAGCACTAAGATTGTCACACCATAATGTAGCTGTTTTTGGAAGAGGAGTGGACAGCTCAGATAGCAGAGAGGTGAGCCACTGTATTTCAGCAGCAGTATTTGCCAAGGATCGATATTCAGACTCAGTGCTATACCGGGAGACAACTTCTTGCTTTTTAGAACTCCAGGAGACTAGGGAGCCACATAGATACACACAGTAGCCTGCAATTGATCTTCTGTCAGCTTTGTCACAGGCCCAATCAGCATCTGAATATCCAACAAGATGAATTCCCTGATTTGGAACAAAGTGTAGGGCATAGTCTATGATGCCCTGTACATATCTGAGAAGTCTCTTGAGCAACTGCCAGTGATATACTCTAGGTTGCTGCATATACTGACTCAAGGAATTTACAGGAAAGGCCAGGTCTGGTCTGGTGAAAGTCATGTACTGGAGAGCCCCAATAATGAAGGATGTAGGATCTTAGATCTAAACGAGTTAGATCTACGCGCAGCGGATGGATCACGATTTATACATCACAATACATAAATAAAGGATTTAACTACTACAATGGGGTTAAGATCATATTACCAATAGTGGGAAGAAAAGATTTAATCTTAGGATGAGATGCCTTGATCTTCCAATGTGTTCTCCAAACGGTGGTTGGTGGACACCGATTCTTGGAATTGGAACATCCTTGATATGCAACCGAGAAAAAAACCCTGAGTTTTTCTTCAACCGGGTGGAGCTAAGGATCGAACTCCTTAGCCTTTTTTTTCTATGAATTTCGTGGTCTTCTCCTCACCTAGGGCTCGGGGAGAACTCTCTTTTTATAGGCAAAATCCAAGAGAGAAAACCTATACCCAATCGGTTTAACAAAATAAAAGAGATAATTCTAATTATTATTATCCAATAAAAATAAGAGATAATTATAATATTATAATAAGAAAATATAATTATCCTTATAGTTAAGAGATAAATAATAAATAAATTATTTTCTTTTATTTATCCAATTAATTATTTAACAAATAAATAACTAATTACACAATATGTCATTATCCAAGAAAACTAATTTCTTGGAAAATCCAAGACATATTGGCGCCACACTAAGCCCACCAGGCCCATAGAAAATGTCTTTTCTGTATATTATATTATTTAGCCCAACTAAATAATATCCATGCATATCAATTAATTAGTCCAGCCAATTAATTATCACTGAGGCCCAAATAAACAAGAATATCAGCCCGAATTATAGAAGCCACAATGGGGACCATGGACCTATAACCAGTAATTAATTATTCATCGAACAGAATAAGTACATTAATTATTAATTCCGGGATTACGCCACCATAAACCCGAAACTGAACTCTACCGATTATAGATGTATATTTATACTCAACCCATAGAGTGAATATGCGTCCATTGATATAATCAATACATACGGATTAACCCTCCATAGACTGTCTATTCTGAGTGGGAAGTCTCCTTGAACCCGACTCAGAATATCTTATCTTTATTTACCATTGACCCCCTGATGATCAATTAGTTCACATATCTGACTAGTGATCAATTAGTCTAATATGAACTCGGCCGATCGATCACTTTCTTAGGGCGAACAAACAAGGGGACTGTCTCTCTACTTCCCGCAGGGAAGGAATGGATTCCATGTCCGTGAAAATCGAACTACTCACTCATCGGAGATAGTGCCAATGAGAAGTGGCTTGGAACACATATTTAAGTGAACCGTAACTAACACATCAAACACTACCCCGAGACAAGCAAGCGACACCGTGATCACCTCGGGATTAAGATTGATCCATATATGATCATCTAATGATTTAATAAGATTCCTCGATTACGGAATTATATCGAGAAATTCAGATTAAATCGGTCCAGTCCTATATGAATGCCATCATATTTAAATGCCCCACGTAGGTACCCTCTACCGATAGTCCGGATAAGACTATCACACCCTAAGGTGTTCTGGGTGCATTATTGGTGTTTTAATCAAGAGACCCTATACTCTGATTAAGTTCACCATGGACTAACAGTTTAAGCATATCTCCACTAACTCAATCCTCATGTGTATGCCATACACTGAGTTAAGCGGTTACATACTGATATACTTAGGGTTTGCAGCAGTGTATTACTTACAAGCACAAAGCAAGTAATAAGGTGAGATAAATTATGTCACCAAAAACAATTACACAAATTGTCTTTCGGGCACTACACCTAACAATCTCCCACTTGCACGAAATGACAAGTAATAATTGTTTTAGAGCACACCCATTCTCATCTTATTCACAACACTCTCCCACTTGCTCTAAAAGCAGATGAGATATATCCATCAATGCCGTACCCTCCAAGCACTCGACTTGGTACACTGATTAGTTTGGTTGTCGGCTCGAAACGATCTTTAGGATCGAAACGTCGCCGGTCCATCTAATCAGGCGGTACTTTCTCTCAATATGCTTTTGACCTCTAGTGACTGAGAAGATCCTTCTAAGCAATCTCTTCACTGTTTTCACAATGAAGTGATATCGGCTCACTAGACCTGGAATTACTCCCAGATCAGAAAGGAATTTCCTAAGCCATATCGCCACTCTAACTGCTCCGAAAGCTGCTACGTATCCGATTAACTAAAATCGAATTGGCGGTTCTGGATTTCTCCAGACTATAGATCTATCACAATGAGTAAACACTGAGCCCGAGATCATCCCAACGATCATCCTTAATCTGACTATAAGTCAGAATCGGTGTAGTCAACCATATTCAAGTTTGCACCCGAATATACAAGCACATTATTCCTCGTTCTTCAAAGATAATTGAGGACGTACTAAACCGCTATTCAAAACTCAAATATGAGATTCGACTACTATTGACTTGCCGTTATCCAAGAGGGACTCTATCCCATTTTCTCTTTATCCGAAGATTTAGAGAATCATTCCTGAGAGGTAGGGTAGGACTACTCTCGATGAATGTTGCATATGTATATGCATGATCATCTTATTCAATAAGATAGGTGGGATAGCCAATGACTCATTCTCGTGAATTTGATCGAATCGGATTCTTAGAATATAGTCCAATTCTCTCATCCAGAGAATCTTGACGTGTCAGTTTCCGACTTCAGATAGCACACACATGTTGTTTCCAACCGTTTCAGTGTTATCATTCATGAACACTAATACTACTACTTTACCAATATTGATATCCAGTCTACAAAAGACTTATCAATATTTTGGTCAAGTCCACATATTTTAAAACATGTGACTTTAAAAAATCGAGAGGTTCTCTTAATTCCACAAAATGATATAAGCCCCGGCAGTCATCCTGCCGTTTGTTCTAACCAAGACCCTTCTGTTCCGAATGAATCCAGACTCTGTTTTTCGGCAAGAAAGTCTCAGGGAATCACCCCTATTTTCTGCTTTCTAACGAAATCTAGCAAGACTGAGTGGTGAGAGAGTTCAAGATCGGGTTAACTCTTCACTTGTCAGGGAATCACCCCTTCACTCAGCTTTGCGCTGAAAGTTTAAACTTTCCTATTCATTCGACTCTTTTTTGTGTAGATCCAATTGCTCCCACTGGGCCTGAGACACTCAGGTGGTTCTACAGGAGGCTGAACAGAACTGGAGTACCAATACTCCATTCACAGGGTTAATGTTTTCAAACCAACCTCTATGATCAGAATCCTATACAGCCCACTAAGAACCATAGGTTATCAATCACCCCAGGAGACTATAAAGTCCACAAAACCACAATGGGTCAACGGTTAAACCATACTCCCACTGTGTTTTGGGTGGATTGGCATTCTGATCTAGTAGTATTTATCAGTGTAACCACCAACAACCGATGTTGGACATGGTCTGATTAAATCAGATAGTAACTACCTTTGGGTAACCATACTCCAAGGTTTAAGGCTGTTACTTATAGATTCTATCAGAAGCCTTGTGACAGTTCAACTGTCACTTTCTGATCTCAAGAATCTTATAACCAACCTTCACTCGTCTCATTAAGGCATTTCACGAACAGTCAAAGTCTGAACGTATGCGCAAAATCTTCAGTCCTACCTTCAAGCATTAAATGCTAAATGCCTACATTTACGGAAATGGTGTGAACCGAATTCACTCCTTATCCATAAATTCACTGGCATCTTCTAGGTAGACTTCTCGGTTTACATAATAATGTTAACCGTTATTTTGTAACGAATTATCTTAATCGAGTTTAGCAGTGTATTGTAGCACATCAATAACTATATAGGGCAAGTCTATGGTTTCTTCCTCAGTGAGAAACATTCCACTAGGAGGCAGGCCGATCATCAGTCCAAAGACTATGCGATAGCCTATTTCTGAGCATGGAATACTCTATTCTCTACTAAAATCAGAGACTCATCCTCGTATTCTTTCGATAAACTAAATCGTGTTTCGAGTAGTTATCAGACAAAATGTCACCACTCAAAAGCTCCCATTAGCTTGTATCTTTCACTAGACCCCGAAGGTCATTGTGAACAAGCTACGTTACTTCTTCAGATCTATTACCCTTTTCTAATAAAAAGGAAGCTTAGTCATTGTTCCTTTGAGACAGTGTTCCGAGACTGGGAGATAGGAATTGTTAAGGCCATATTTATATGATTATTAAGGGTGTATTTCATTATTATTTTCCCCACATTTGCGTAATTTACATGAGAATTAAGGGTTTAAGTGTAATTATTTAATAAAGATGATTTTAAGAGGGTTGTATGCAAAATTGATGATTTTAAGTGTTGATTTAATGGAATTATTATTATTTGGATTTTATTACATTTTTGCATTGTTTATTTATCATGTAGGTGTTGATTTTCGAATGCTATAAGTGGATAAATAAAGCTCAAGTCGAATTATTCAAGATAGAGTTGGAATTGGCTCAAAGAAATTGGATAAAGATGAAGAAATCCGACCTTCAGCACCTTGGACGAGCGTCCGAATCC
Source organism: Gentiana straminea (assembly GCA_036785695.1). Taxonomy (NCBI): domain Eukaryota; kingdom Viridiplantae; phylum Streptophyta; class Magnoliopsida; order Gentianales; family Gentianaceae; genus Gentiana; species Gentiana straminea. Next base: position 1,661,434 of record JAVUPR010000450.1, read on the forward strand.
CGTCCATTCTAGACGGGCGTTTGATAAAGTGAACGAGCGTCCAGCATCGTATTTTACATTCAGAGAGTTTGGACGCGGCATGGACGGACGTCTAGAGCAAAGTCAAGATCCACTGGACGGGCGTCCACGAGACCAGACGAGCGTCCATAGCCGACTTACTTCCAGCCGACTTAAAACTCTATAAAAGCACCGCATTATGAAGCCCTAGAACCCTAATCTTTTACACACTATTTACTCATATACACATAGTTGCGCCTAGAACCCTAAGGAGCCGTTTTTACACGAGAGATGCAAATCTCCCCTTCAACAATCGTGTTCATCATGATTGTTGGCTAAACATCTGCAGTGAGTCGACAGAGGAAGCCTATCAACAACACAAACCAACTAGAGAGTTCGATGCTTATGTTTAGTGAGTTTATTTCATAGTTTTTCATTACTTTGGATCTGTTTTGTATTGCTTAAGTTTTATTGAATTAAGATTTGATGAAACGATTTATGTTTAATTTATGCTTGAATAAATTTATGAAAGTATGTTTATTTAAGTTCTCGTTTATTCAAAGTAATGCATCTAATTGTGTTTTAAGAGATTATGCATGATTAGTTGAGTAAGAGTTTGGAAACAATCTCGTGATTTCGTGTTGATTGCATGTTTAGTTTGTTTGAAAAGATAACCGAAACCCTAGAATTTGGTTGAAGATATTTAATTGAATTCGTGAAATAAATCACTACTAAAAACTATGTCTTTTTAATCACCATCTAGTTGGGATTGTTGGTTGATAGGTGGAATCTAGTCGCCTTGCTGTGTTTTCCCTCAACTGTTTGAATTAAATCGTTTAGATTAAGTTTAGTTAAGTTCTAGTTTGATAAACCCTGGTTTTCTGCAAGTTTTCTGCACGTTTCTGTTTCAGTTCGTAGTTGGACGCTCGTCCGCAATAGCAGACGCCCGTCCGTTAGATTCCGTTTTCAGACGCTCGTTCACCAAAGTGAACGCTCGTCTGGCTTTCTGTTTTCTTATTTTGTGTTTGTTTTTATTCTTGTTTTAGTGTTAATTCTTAGGTTTAGGTTTTAGTTAGTTTCAGCCTTAGCTTTAGTTTAGTTTATAATTGTGACATAATCGATAGAATAATTGTTCTTTGAATCCGATAAACATTCCACTCCCTTAGGACGACCCGATAACATCCTTTACTACGATCCTTATACTTGGGGTGTTTCGGTTTATAAATTATAAAACTAGTTTTTACCGAACAAGTTTTTGGCGCCGTTGCCGGGGAGTCGGTAACGGTTGTCGGATTCTATTTAGGACAATTTTCTGAGTCAAAAGGGATCGTTTTTAGCACGCAGCAGTATTTTGGCCGTAACTTTTGGCTCGAGTGTCCGTTTGGAACGCAGGACCCCAATTCGGAAAGCTCGTTCCGACGCCGACGACGTGGTGAACGGCCATAGGCCGTTCAGTGCGTTTTCGAGGTCAAAATCCACTGTTTTCCCCTCCATTTTGGCCCTAGAAGATTTCAACACGTTTTTTTCCGTCTTAGTGTTTTTTTTTTTTTTTTTTAACCTTTTCGTAGGTAGGTTCCTTTTCCAGTTTCTTGTTTTTCTTGTTTTTAAACTTACTGTTTTATTTTATTTGATTTTCTTTCAATTATTTTCCTTACTTTTTTTTTATATAGCTTAGATCTGTTTCCGTAATTATAGATTTGTTTGATTTTATTTCCATAAGTCTTTTCTGCTTTTATTTTTTATCTCGTTTTCAATTTCTGGTAACCTTAGTTTTTAGGTTTTCGTTTCTGAACGAGCGTTCAACAACTTGAACGCCCGTCCACCTCAATTCTGTCCTCTGAACGAACGTTCATTCAACTGAACGAGCGTTCAGTTCGGAACGAACGTCCACTAACACTGGACGCCAGTTCAGTCTCTCAAATCATCACTTCTTTTCTTTCTTCTCTTTTCTTCTCTTTTCTCCCTCTAAACCATCTAATCGTTTCTAAACCTGTTCTAATCAACCCCAAAGGGTTGATTTCTTCCTTTTCCTTTCTTCTGGTTTATGCAAACGAGAAGTAAGAAGGGACTTCTGATCTTTGATCCTGAGCCTGAACGATCTATCCTTAGAAGAAGGCTTCTCCCACGATTTGGACAAAATGGCGGATCAAGATCCACCAATTCCAAATCCCGACCCCCAAGCTCGTTAAATTTACTCCTTCAACGGATGCAAGCTGCAGCAACAACGAGAATCGGCAAGCGGCATAAATCAACAACTTCAACAATTCCGCCAAAACCGGCTTAATCGGTTGAACCGGGACCCTACACTCCATATCTTAATCAAGATTTTCTCGAGGGACATAGACCTATTCGTCCACCCGATATGGGGGAGTAAATTTCGACCTTAAAAATGGAGTAGTTGCACTAGTCCAAAATAGCTCCTTCCATGGCACCGCGCTCGGGGAAGATCCACACGACTTCTTGTCCACATTCGTACAAATCGCGTGAAGCGAGGCCATTATCCTGGTGTTGATTACGAGATCGTAAAGTTGAAGCTATTTCCTTTTGCTTTAAAAGGTGAAGCAAGCGAGATGGTTTAAGTCGTTAGCACATCATTCCCTCCATACATGGAATGATGTCAAAAGAGCCTTCGCTCTCAAGTGGGTTTCACCAGGCAAGATTATGGAGATGAAACGGGAAATAGCTACGTTTGAGCGGTTGGAGGATGAGGCTGTTGGCAAAGCTTGGGAGAGATTGAATCTCTTGATGAGGAAATGCCCCAATCACGGATATGACGGACATGAGTTCGGAACTCTGTTTCTACAGAGGAGTCTCTCAACCTAATAGAGACTATCTTGACTCCACACTCATGGATCCTTCTTAGGGGAGGTGATGAGATCGCCTACGAGTGGCTGAGACCATCGCCAAGAACAATATGTGGTCGACTCCTAAGAAGACCAATATTGTTAAGAAAGAAGGTACTGCAAGCAATCCTGATACAAAGCTGTTGGTTGCTCAGATGGAATTGATAAGCAAGCAGCTGGCCAATCTTCAGACGCAACCTTCTGATCTGGGAGTGCAGGTAGGAACGGAGATGACGGAAGAAGTAAACTTAATGGATAATCAAAACCAACCCTTCCGAAACTTCAATCAAAGCCAGAACTATTCAGGATTTCAAAGACAAAACTTCAATCAAGCCAAGTTACCACCTGGCCCTTCAAATTCGAATTCTTTCAACTCGAACTATCAAAGGCCAGTTCAGAACTCCCAAAGGCCTCAAGGTGGCTGGAATCAAACTCAGAACAACAATCATACCACCTCATGTGTCCCTCAACACAAATTCGATGAGTGGTGGACATGGTGAAGACTCGTCTACTAGTGTTAAAGCAATTGAGAGACAAGTTGGTCAAATGGCGGACCGGCAAGCAAGCGAGACCTCACGGTAAACTTCCGAGTTATACCGAGAGAAATCCGAAAGCGATGTGAATGTTTGCACCGCCATTACACCTCGGTGGGAGTATGGGCAAGAAGAGGAGTTGAATGAAGTAACGTTGAGAAGTGGTAAGAAGGCCGGACCCGGCAAGGTGTCGGGAAACGAGTAGCCCCTCCCCGACGCCATGAGTTCGGGGAGGGAAATCGAAACCACATGCCGAAGAAAGCAACGATGAGGAGCTTAGTGACAATTCTTCGGAGGACGAAAATAATTCTGATGATGAGGAAATAAAGGAAAGTCAGGGGGCGGTACCCCTGACTAAGAAAAAGGAAGAAAAGTTTGTGAGATGGAAGGATAAGGAAGATGAGACGATAAAGAATCAAGCTACAAGGGATGATAAAGCCCTTCCTTATCCACCGAAGAGCAAGGAGAGAGCCCTCGCCAAAGACAAGCAGTATGATGGGGTGAGGAGGATACTTAGGGACACTAAAGTGAGTATGCCCTTAGCTGAGGTATTGTCTGAAATGCCTAAATGTACTAAGTATCTTAAAGAATTCTGTGGGAGCAAGAGAAAGCTTCGGGGATGGTGAAGAAGTGTTTCGAGAAGATTGCGCGATGGTTTCACGAAGAAAATTCTTTGTTAAGCGAGGTGACCCCCGGCGACCTTCAATCTCCTGTGAGATCGAAGGCCATTTATTCGAAAATGTCTTATGCGACTCAGGGGCCTCCATCAATGTGATGCCATTAAATGTATGCAAGAAGCTCGGTTTAGATAAAAGGATGCGGGAACGCCCCATTTCTCTTCAGATGGTAGACAAATCTAGTCGTACTGCAGCCGGTTGTGTAGCTAATGTTCTCCTTCAAATTGAACATTTAGTCTTCCCTACCGACTGGGTTATTCTAGACTATCCACCTGATAAGGAGATGCCTCTAATTCTAGGCCGAACCTTTTTAGACACTTCTAACGCTCTCATCGACTCTCGCAAAGGACATGATTACTCTTAGAGTCGGTGACACATCCGTCACCTTCACACGAGGGACACATCCCGAAAGAGCCGTAATTGATGAAATATCGTTTGTCGAAGCCATATATGAGGACGGAGGAGATGCCTATTATGAAGATGCAATGGAGCTTACGAGAGATAGGTGTTTTTGAAGTCATGGACATTGAGGATCCGTCGATCGCGGACCATCTTCTAATTCATTTCCAGCCGTAGGCATTGACGAGTCATCTTCACTCGCTCATACCGAGCTGTTATTGAGTTAGAAGCATGGAGATGCCAAGCAACAAACGATGATTTCAAAGAAGCGAGTCGGGAAGACTTCATCCCGGTGAAGAAGAAGCTCTGATGGGTAGTTGGGATGAGGTAGAGTTTTGGAGAGAAGCTACTCATTGGGAAGTAGATGATTGGGAAGAGCTGGCAGAAGAGCTTAAAGATGAAGAGTTAAGAAAAATGATCGATCACAAGAAAAAGGAAGCAAGTGTTGATCGGAGGATTCCGATGGATGATTTGATCCGGTACCTTTTACGGGGTTGAGCCTCGGGAAGATGAGTTATTCTTTAGTCAACCACTCCAAGCTCATAAAGAGAAAGGTGGCCCGTTAAAGTCTAGTATTGAGCAACCACCTGCGATTTAGAGCTCAAACCGCTTCCGAAACACCTTAAGTATATCTTTCTTAAGGATGGAGATAAATTGCCTTTGATCATTTCTTCGAAACTCGACCCGAGCAAGAAGCACGGTGATAGAAGTGCTTAAGAAAAACATCCTCGCATTCGGTTGGCAAGTGGGTGATATCCGAGGGATCGGCCCGGACATATGCATGCATAAAATCCGAACGGAGGAAGGAGCTAAAAAGGTAAGACAACCTCGGCGAAGGCCGAATCCGCATATGCAAGAGGTTGTCAAGAAGGAGGTTATAAAGTGGCTTGACATGGGAATCATCTACGCAATCGCCGATAGCGAGTGGGTCGCCCTACTCAAGTTGTGCCAAAGAAGGGCGGTATTACGGTAGAAAAGAATGAAAAAGGGGAGGAAGTTGCCCTACGTCTCGTGATTGGGTACGAGTCCGTATCGACTATCGTAGACCGAATGAGGTTACTTGCCAAGGACCACTTTCCCCTACCCTTCATTGACCGGCTTATTGAAAGGCGAGTGGTCACAAGTATTATTGTTTTCTCGATGGATACTCTGGTTACTTCCAGATAGCCATCGACCCCAATGACCAAGAGAAGACAACGTTTACGTGTCCATCTGGTACTTTTGCTTTTCGTAGAATGCCATTCGGCCTATGCAACGCGCCCGCGACTTTTCAACGGTGCATGTTGGCCATTTTTGATGGACTTGTTGAGCAATGCATGGAAGTCTTCATGGATGACTTCTCAGTCTACGGCGATAGCTTTGATGAAATCTTAAAGAATCTAGATATGGTACTCCAACGGTGTGTTGAGAAAAATCTGGTGCTTAACTGGGAAAAATGCCATTTTCTAGTAGACGAAGGAATCGTTTTGGGACATAAGGTGTCCAATGCTGGTATTCAAGTTGATAAGGCTAAGGTTGAAGCCATTGAAAAGATGACGTACCCAAAAACAGTGAAAGAGGTACGAGGTTTTCTAGGACACGTTGGCTTCTACCGGCGTTTCATTAGAGACTTTTCTACGATTGCCAAGCCTTTATCAAATCTCTTGAAAGAAGATGTCGATTTCTTGTTCGATGCGAAGTGCAAAGAAGCTTTCAATTGTCTGAAAGACAAGCTTATCAGTGCCCCTATTTTAGTTGCACCTGACTGGACCAAGCCTTTCGAGTTGATGTGCGATGCCTCTAATTACGCCGTAGGCGCAGTTTTAGGTCAAAGAGTTGATAAAAGGTTCAGGCCCATTTATTATGCGAGCCGTACCTTGAACCCGGCTCAATGCAATTATACCACAACTGAGAAGGAATTCTTAGCTGTTGTTTTTGCCATTGACAAGTTTAGAAGTTATCTTCTAGGATCTCAAGTGATTGTATGGACAGATCATGCAGCTTTACGCTACCTTATGGATAAAGCAGATGCCAAACCAAGGTTACTTCGATGGATTCTAATTCTACAAGAGTTTGACCTTGTGATTAAAGATAAGAAAGGTAGTGAGAATATTGTGGCTGATCATTTATCTCGCTTAGTAAATGAGGGTGCAGAGAATCACAATGATATAGGCATTGATTTTCCAACTGAGCAATTGATGAAGCTCGAAACGGTTAGGCCGTGGTATGCTGACTACGTCAACTATTTAGCGAGTGGTCATTTAGAGGACATGACGTATCAGGAGAAGAAAAAGTTCTTTTCTGATCTTAAATATCTCGTATGGGAAGATCCTTATTTGTTCAGAGTCTGTAAAGACGGGTTGCTTCGAAGGTGTGTTCCGGAACACGAGCAATGGGATATTCTGGAGCAATGTCATAGCGGTCCTACCGGAGGTCACTATGGAACACCGAAGACGGTTGCAAAGATTCTTCAAGCTGGATTCTACTGGCCGACTCTGTTTAAAGATGCAGAAGCCTTTTGTAAAGGTTGTGATAGGTGCCAGAGAACCGGACGGCGAGTAGTCGGATGGAAATGCCACTTAAGCCCATTCTTGAATGCGAAGTTTTCGATGTATGGGGCATAGATTTTATGGGACCCTTTCCATCCTCATGTGGTAATAAGTATATCCTCGTCGTGTGGATTATGTTTCAAAGTGGGTCGAGGCCATAGCTACTCAAACTAATGATCACAAGGTTGTAAAGAAATTCTTGCAAAAGAATATCTTTACTAGATTTGGCTGTCCGAGAGCACTCATTAGTGACGAAGGTACTCATTTTTGCAATGCGCCGCTTGACAAGATCCTTGAGAAGTATGGTGTCAAACATAAGATTGGTACACCATATCATCCTCAAACTAGTGGCCAAGTCGAGGTAAGCAACCGAGCTTGAAAAGAATTTTAGAGAAGACCGTGAACAATAATCGATCTAATTGGAGTCTTAAGTTTGGATGACGCGTTGTGGGCTTATCGTACCGCATTCAAGACCCCGATGGGCACGTCACCCTTCCAAATGGTCTATGGCAAAGCTTGTCATTTACCTGTCGAACTTGAACACAGAGCTTTCTGGGCAATTAAATTCTTAAATTTCGATAGCCAACTCTGTGGGGAGAAACGATTGTTACAATTGAACGAGCTCGACGAATTCAGACTCCGTGCGTACGAGAATGCTAAACTCAGCAAGGAAAGAACGAAGATACTCCATGACGCTAAGATCAAGGACCGAGAATTCAAAGTTGGTGAAATGGCTTTACTCTATAATACTAGACTTCACCTGTTTCCAGGTAAACTCAAGTCTAGATGGTCCGGTCCCTTTGAGATTCTCGAGGTTAATCCCAGTGGAGTAATTACCTTGAACGGGTATGGTAATCAAGCTTTTAAAGTGAATGGCCATCGACTTAAGAAATATTTTGGGCAACCAAAGGAAAAGCCTGAGATTCTTTATTTCCAAAGAAGAGATGAGAGTACAGATGTCCTGATTTGTGAAGAGATTCCATCTTATTTCTTTGAGTCAGATGATGATGACGTTCCTATATCCACCCGTAAGGTACCTTCTGTTGAGACTTCTGATCATACCACTATGTCTATGCCTATCATCCGCAAGAACAAGAAGAAGAGAGTCAGTGTAGTTTGGAGAGAAAAGTTTAATGATCTTATTGCGCACTTGACTTGTTGTTGTGGTGAAAATCATTTCCGCCCCAATATTTCTGATTCTGATACTGAGGTGGCGGCAGTTAAACCAAAGTGGCCCGATCCGGGTTGATCTTTTGGAATCTGTGTCAAGCTATTGACCTTAAAAGAGCGCTCCTAGGAGGCAGCCTAGTTTTCTTTGTTCGTTTCCTTTTCTTAGGTTGTTTTGTTTTATTGTTTTAGAAATAATACTTTAGTTGATTTTGTGTTGATGGTTATTCCTCCTACATTCATTGTAAGTGTTTTGTGTTATGTGTTGCTCATATACCCCGTGTACCCCGAGATTATATGGTATGTCGAGTGTTGCGATACTTTTGAGCAGGTTTTCGAGTCACTATCGTCCGGTGTTGTCTATTCGAGTTGCAGCGGTACATTCATGCTCCGGCCTGACCTCTGCCAACTTTCATCCGACAACCACTGTTGAAACCAGCTAAGTTTTCTTTTCTTTTATATTTGCACATTCTGAGGACATAATGTGATTTAAGTGTGGGGGGGTGTTTGGGTATGTTTTTATGCTATATCCTTTGAAATATGAGTGAATTTTTTGTGAGTCTCGAGCATATAATTGGAACTAGATGCTTGCTAGTTGTAGTTTTCTAACGATGATAGTATGTGACTTAGTGAGATAATTATAGCATGTTTTACTTTTATGGAGATAGTTTCGTTTTTCACTCACGAAAGCCTTTGATTTTGAAGCATGACTTTTGAATTATATCCTTTCATTATTTTTAATGATTTATCTTAGGAAGGTCAGTATAGTTACACCTAAGTTAGACCGTGTCTTGTGAATATCATAAAGTTTGAATGTGATAAGTGAGATGTAACTTATGACTTTGAAAAGTGAATAAATAAAGTGAGTGAGCAATTATTAATAAATACGTTTGTCGGAAGCTGGTTTATGATTTGAGTGCGGTAGGGCATTATCTCGAAATGTCCTATTCCACTATGATGACCAATAGCTCACGACAGTCAGGAGAAGCTACCTTATGATTTGAGTAAGGTAGGGTGTTATCACGAAACATCCTATTCTACTATGATGGGTAAGAGCTCATTCTGATATGCGTCAAATTTGAAAATTTTGAAAAATGATGAGTAGAAATAAAGTAAAGTCTTTGTTATCATGGATCTTATACCCAGTAGAACCGCATGATATCTTGTAGGGATTATCCTGCGAGTGCGTGGGAAGGCTTTGAGTGGAGTATTATCTTGTACGTACCTAGGATAGTCATTGGAATTTTTGAGAGGATATTTCTTTGAAAGGCTTGTTAGATTGAGAATGGCTTGTCACACCTACACCGAATCTATCTCTCGTGATGGTATTGTTTGCTATAGTTGTTGTATCTTTTGTTACGTGAGTTAGAGATCTATGTGGATTATTTATAAAGTTGAGCTATAGTTTTGATTGTTTTGTCCGAGGACGTACAAAAAGCTAAGTGTGGGGGTGTTGTTAAGGCCATATTTATATGATTATTAAGGGTGTATTTCATTATTATTTTCCCCACATTTGCGTAATTTACATGAGAATTAAGGGTTTAAGTGTAATTATTTAATAAAGATGATTTTAAGAGGGTTGTATGCAAAATTGATGATTTTAAGTGTTGATTTAATGGAATTATTATTATTTGGATTTTATTACATTTTTGCATTGTTTATTTATCATGTAGGTGTTGATTTTCGAATGCTATAAGTGGATAAATAAAGCTCAAGTCGAATTATTCAAGATAGAGTTGGAATTGGCTCAAAGAAATTGGATAAAGATGAAGAAATCCGACCCTCAGCACCTTGGACGAGCGTCCGAATCCCGTCCATTCTAGACGGGCGTTTGATAAAGTGAACGAGCGTCCAGCATCGTATTTTACATTCAGAGAGTTTGGACGCGGCATGGACGGACGTCTAGAGCAAAGTCAAGATCCACTGGACGGGCGTCCACGAGACCAGACGAGCGTCCATAGCCGACTTACTTCCAGCCGACTTAAAACTCTATAAAAGCACCGCATTATGAAGCCCTAGAACCCTAATCTTTTACACACTATTTACTCATATACACATAGCTGCGCCCTAGAACCCTAAGGAGCCGTTTTTACACAGAGATGCAAATCTCCCCTTCAACAATCGTGTTCATCATGATTGTTGGCTAAACATCCTGCAGTGAGTCGACAGAGGAAGCCTATCAACAACACAAACCAACTAGAGAGTTCGATGCTTATGTTTAGTGAGTTTATTTCATAGTTTTTCATTACTTTGGATCTGTTTTGTATTGCTTAAGTTTTATTGAATTAAGATTTGATGAAACGATTTATGTTTAATTTATGCTTGAATAAATTTATGAAAGTATGTTTATTTAAGTTCTCGTTTATTCAAAGTAATGCATCTAATTGTGTTTTAAGAGATTATGCATGATTAGTTGAGTAAGAGTTTGGAAACAATCTCGTGATTTCGTGTTGATTGCATGTTTAGTTTGTTTGAAAAGATAACCGAAACCCTAGAATTTGGTTGAAGATATTTAATTGAATTCGTGAAATAAATCACTACTAAAAACTATGTCTTTTTAATCACCATCTAGTTGGGATTGTTGGTTGATAGGTGGAATCTAGTCGCCTTGCTGTGTTTTCCCTCAATTGTTTGAATTAAATCGTTTAGATTAAGTTTAGTTAAGTTCTAGTTTGATAAACCCTGGTTTTCTCGCAAGTTTTTCGCACGTTTCGTTTCGGTTCGTAGTTGGACGCTCGTCCGCAATAGCGAACGCCCGTCCGTTAGATTCCGTTTTCGACGCTCGTTCACCAAGTGAACGCTCGTCCGCTTTTTTGTTTTCTTATTTTGTGTTTGTTTTTATTCTTGTTTTAGTGTTAATTCTTAGGTTTAGGTTTTAGTTAGTTTCAGCCTTAGCTTTAGTTTAGTTTATAATTGTGACATAATCGATAGAATAATTGTTCTTTGAATCCGATAAACATTCCACTCCCTTAGGACGACCCGATAACATCCTTTACTACGATCCTTATACTTGGGGTGTTTCGGTTTATAAATTATAAAACTAGTTTTTACCGAACAGGAATCACCCTTAGCCAGTCGTTAGGTCTTATCTCTAGGATATATGCACTAATTAATAGATTTTGAAGAATCGTTTATCTTGATACGGAAACCGTTTGCCTATAATAGTTTAAGACGTGTTACATATACCTTTTCAGCATTTCTTAGTGGTTCTGACTTTATCAAACAAAAGTCCGAGTCTCGGATTCGTACTACAAATGTCATATTCACTTTCTATGAGGCAACAATATATCGAGTTGAAAGTGAATCCATTTGTTTCAACGAATCTGTAAACAGAAAAATAAATTTTTATGTGATATTCAAGGATAGAATCCGAAATTCATTTCCTTATATCACTCCCACTATTCTAGCTGAAATTACTCCCCGTTGTTATTCTATTAATCGTTAATGCACAGCTTCCTTGTTCTTCCAAATAACTAAGCTACCGAGTCAAGTTACTCGGTTAATAAAGTCGCTAAGGATTCATTGGTTAGTGATCCGAAATCACTTTCCTTATCCTATACTTTCTTTATTTAATGTTTTGGTTTAGCCTCAAAACTTCAGTTAAGATGATTAACACTTATAGACATTCTTTCCCATTCTTAACTTTCCTTAAAAGGAAATAGTCTTGAACTAGCAGTTCGTTTGAGTAGACACTACTCGTGAACTGTGGGATGTCTAATGAAAGCGTTACCCAGTGGGACTAATTTTCTAATAAATCAGAAAAACATAAGACAAAAGCTCCCACTAGTTTATCGGTTCCAAATACCGTCTAACTAGCGACACTTAAATTTATGATTCTCCAATTTTTCTATTAGAAAATTTCTCGTGTAGTCACTACACTATTAAAAATTCACTAAAAGAATTTTATCGTCCCAATCATCTTTCAAACTAACTACGGTTGTCTCTCGTACTGCACGAGTGACAGCAGTGACATACTTATTTATGTCACTTAAGTTTTGAAGGCTCCAGAGAAATACCTCTTCCGAAAAATTAATCGCATATGAGATTAATAAGTACAACGTTCTAGTTACTTACCACTTTTTAACGAAGTCATTACTAGTCAATTTTACACAGCTAGCCTAGCACCTTAGAGAGATATGTATAACGAGTTGTAAATAAAATTGATGAGAATAAATCCAAATCATACACTACTAATAAATTTTAGGAACTATAAACTAAGTACTTATAGTCTATCCTACCGTTCCAAGGATTTAATCTAATACCTCAGTGCCGCCTTAGGGTAGGTCAAAGAAGTTTCGATTAATATTGAAGATCAAATTGAGAATCAAACATCTCATTTGTGATCGTCAATCACCTTTCCTTTTTCAGCCAAGGTATTACCAAAATACCCTTTATGAGTATGACCTACCGTTTCAGATTTTTAGGTAGACACCGAGTGTGCCGCCTTAGGGTCGGTCAGTGACCCGGCGAGTACCCAAAATCCTATCCTTCCGGAGACCAAGCCTTGAATTTTGATAGCAGTGAAGGCCTTCCTTAGGGGGCCAAAATCAAAGCCGGCACGAGGCGTCACCATTCTCTCACGGTGCATGAGTCAACAGTAGAGGCTGTGGGGTCGGCTGTCGCCTCTCCCGCTCCCACTCAATATTTTGAAAAAGTGGTGGGTTTACTGATCACGTTTTTGGACTTGATGTTACATTAAGGAACAATAAATCATAGGCCCGAATGGTGTCGGTTATGTGGGCTAGCCCACTTGACCTATTCGTTGGAACATATGTGGCCGTCGGATGGGTCAAGACTAGGGGAGCTCCGTTGAGCCGTAGTGGCTCTTCGGATGGCTCAGCCTTGCCGGACCCCCGTGCAAACGCCACACGTGGAGGGTGAAGTCGATCGAGCCGTAGCTACTGTTGACCACCCAACCGTGATTAAACCACTTTCGAACCATGTTTGCCCGTGATTATCCAATCCTTAAACATCAAACTTTCACGTAGACACTACGGAACAAAAAACGTAATCTCGTCCAGGTAAGGTGGAATTCACCGAGAATCCAACACCTCAACCACGAGGTTTCAGGATTTTACTCCCTATGCTTTCGCATAGTGGGATTCACCGAGAATCCATCACCAAACCTCGACGATTGAAAAAACCTGTGATCCTCGGTTTTTACCCTAATTAGTTTCTAATTAATATCAAACAATTAATTAAAACCAATTCCGTGTTTTATACATGCCTAACTAATTCCTCGAATTAATTTCTACATGTATGCATATGGAGTGGAATTCATGATATGATGCATGTGATGGCAATTCCCGGTTCTACACATACAATCTAAACATGTATTCTAGTGCGGAAAATAAACACCGAGATGGACCGTTGGAACCCCCGTATCTGACCTATTAGAAAATAAATAACCAAAACTAACTAGGGTTTACAACTTTCTAACATAATCTGCAGCTGTTCAAATTCTTCGATGATCGAGAAACCAAACGAACTCGGATCGTGACGAAACTTTCCAGATCTTTTCTTCACTCCTTGGGATTCAATATGGACGGTTGGATCGGAGTTTTGACTTGTCAATTTTCTCCAACGAGCCGCCTAACTTGCTGCTGAATCTGTCTTTTACAGCAGCGTATCAGTGACTTCCCGAGGCCGATCGGGAATTGAGATGAAACCCGATCGACCTGAAATTTTTATGACATGTCTAAAACTCCACTTTTATTAATCTGACCGGTAGGATTTGCGTTTCAACGTCCAAACGCTTCCAGAAATTCGAGGAAGTCACAGGTAGGGTTTCTGTGAATCCTGTGTATTTCTGTTACAGCAGCCTCTTTGCTGCAACGAACGGATATGGAGACGGACTCCGATCGACGCCAAATTTTGTGGACTTGTTCATCATCTTGTAATATTGATTCTGAATGGAGGGACAGTCGTTTCAACGGCTCGATCAACGGGGAAAACGAAAAAACTATACAGCTACTAAACAGATCTACTTTCTGAAAATTAAAATTGTAATAAATAAATTACATAATTACCTATACTCATATGAACGAATTTTCATCGTTTATATGAGTTTACAATAGATCTAACGGGTAAACAGTGCCAACCCCCAATCCATCTCTTCAACCACAACAACTAATCATTATCAATGCATAAAACAATAAATAAAATTTATCTACATGCAATTCCACTCCTTTAAATCGTTTAATTATGATTATAACTATATAAATCGTGGAACCTGGCTCTGATAACACATGAAGGATGTAGGATCTTAGATCTAAACGAGTTAGATCTACGCGCAGCGGATGGATCACGATTTATACATCACAATACATAAATAAAGGATTTAACTACTACAAGGGGGTTAAGATCATATTACCAATAGTGGGAAGAAAAGCTTTAATCTTAGGATGAGATGTCTTGATCTTCCAATGTGTTCTCCAAACGGTGGTTGGTGGACACCGATTCTTGAAATTGGAACCTCCTTGATATGCAACCGAGAAAAAAAAACCCTGAGTTTTTTTTCAACCGGGTGGAGCTAAGGATCGAACTCCTTAGCCTTTTTTTTCTATGAATTTCGTGGTCTTCTCCTCACCTAGGGCTCGGAAATAACTCTCTTTTTATAGGTAAAATCCAAAAGAGAAAACCTATACCCAATCGGTTTAACAAAATAAAAGAGATAATTCTAATTATTATTATCCAATAAAAATAAGAGATAATTATAATCTTATAATAAGAAAATATAATTATCCTTATAGTTAAGAGATAAATAATAAATAAATTATTTTCTTTTATTTATCCAATTAATTATTTAACAAATAAATAACTAATTACACAATATGTCATTATCCAAGAAAACTAATTTCTTGGAAAATCCAAGACATATTGGCGCCACACTAAGCCCACCATGCCCATAGAAAATGTCTTTTCTGTATATTATATTATTTAGCCCAACTAAATAATATCCATGCATATCAATTAATTAGCCCAACCAATTAATTATCACTGAGGCCCAAATAAACAAGAATATCAGCCCGAATTATAGAAGCCACATTGGGGACCATGGACCTATAACCAGTAGCTTCAATAATTAATTATTCATCAAACAGAATAAGTACATTAATTATTAATTCCGGGATTACGCCACCATAAACCCGGCGAACTCTACCGATTATAGATGTATACTTATACTCAACCCATAGAGTGAATAAGCGTCCATTGATATAATCACTACATACAAATTAACCCTCCATAGTTGTCGTCCATTACGAGTAGGAAGTCTCCGTGAACCCGACTCGAATATCTTATCCTTATTTACCATTAACCCACGATGATCAATTAGTTCACATATCGACTAGTGATCAATTAGTCTAATATGAACTCGGCCGATCGATCACTTTCTTAGGGCTAACAAACAAGGGACTCGTCTCTCTACTTCCCGCCGTAAGGAATGGATTCCATGTCCGTGAAAATCGAACTACTCACTCATCGGAGATAGTGCCAATGAGAAGTGGCTTGGAACACATATTTAAGTGAACCGTAACTAACACATCAAACACTACCCCGAGACAAGCGGCACCACCGTGATCACCTCGGGATTAAGGTTGATCCATATATGATCATCTAATGATTTAATAAGATTCCTCGATTACGGAATTATATCAAGAAATTCGAGATTAAATCGGTCCAAATCTATATGAATGCCATCATATATAAATGCCCCACGTAGGTACCCTCTACCGATAGTCCGGATAAGACTATCACACCCTAAGGTGTTCTGGGCGCATTATTGGTGTTTTAATCAAGAGACCCTATACTCTGATTAAGTTCACCATGCACTAACAGTTTAAGCATATCTCCACTAACTCAATCATCACGTGTATGCCATACACTAAGTTAAGCGGTTACATGCTGATATACTTAGGGTTTGCAGCAGTGTATTACTTACAAGCACAAAGCAAGTAATAAGGTGAGATAAATTCTGTCACCAAAAACAATTACACAAATTGTCTTTCAGGCACTACACCTAACAAATAACACTTCTATACAATGTTGGGTTGTCCATGAATGGACTATCAGTCCTGGTCAAGTCAGTGCCAACTGCCATTGGTGTAGGGCAGGATTTAAGGTTGGTGAATCCACGTTTTTGTAACAACTGAAATGCATACATGTGCTGGCTAAGATACAAGCCAGTGGTATCTCTGTAAACCTGCATGCCTAGGAAATGACCGACAGGACCAAGGTCTTTTAGAGCAAACCTGTTGTGCAACATCTGAATAAACTTGTGAATGAGAGCAGACATGTTGCCAGTGACCAGAATGTCATCCACATACACAAGAACATAGAGTAGGGAAGTGTCTCTTTTGAAGATGATATAGAAGCATCAGATTCGGACTGATGAAAACCCTGCTGGAGAAGCTGTTGTCTTAACTCTTCAAACCATGCCCTAGGGGCCTGCTTGAGGCCATACAATGCCTTTTTAAGGCAGCAAACATGATGTGGCTTGCTTGGATCAACAAAGCCTTCAGGCTGAGGCATATATACAGCTTCTTTCAGTGTGCCATTGAGGAAGGCATTATTGATATCTACTTGATTGATCTGCCACTGATATACTACAACAAGGGCTAAAATAACCCTGATGGTGCTTGCTTTTGCAACAGGGCTAAATGTTTCTGTGTAGTCTACCCCTGGGGTCTGAAGAAAACCTTTAGCAACTAATCTGGCCTTGTGCTTTTGAATTGTACCATCATCATTTAACTTTAATTTATAAATCCACTTGTTGCCCACTAGTTTGTAGTTTGAGTTTGGAGGGACAAGTTCCCAGGTCTGATTCTGAATTAAAGCTCTATATTCATCATGCATTGCCTCATTCCATTCAACCTGTTGTAAAGTATCAGACACCTTGGTAGGTTCAGCAGGATAAGGGTGAGCATCATATGTGGCTAGAAAGGAAAAGGTTTTGGGTTTATATATACCACTTTTTGACCTGGTTTCCATGTGATGCTGTGGAACAGGTTGGGGTGGTGGAGAAGGCATAGATAAAGGTGATGGTGATGGAGAGGTCAGTGGAGATGATGATGAGGTGGACATTGTTGTTGTTGATGGTGATGGTGATTGTATTGGTGAACTAGATGGTAATAGTTGCATTGTTGGTGGAGATGATGACTGTGAGTGACCACATGAAGGTGTGTTTGTAGGAGAATTTTGAGGTTGAAATTGCGATTCAACAGACTGATGTGATCTTGGAGGTGTGTTGGGAACCTCGGGAGGTCTTCTTGTATGATGGCTGTATCGTATTGCTCACGAGAGAAATGTTGACTGGAATACTAGAAACGGACACAATAGGTTCTTGGTTCTGACTTTCATTGGACACAAAAACAGGAGTAGAGATTTTGCTAGGAAATCATGTTTTGTAGGGAAAGTGGTTCTCATTAAATACCACATCTCTGGAAACATAAAGTCTTCCAGATGGCTCTAAACACACATAACCTTTGTGACCAGGAATGGTTCCTAGGTAGACACATTGTTTAGTATGGAACTGGAACTTATGATTTTGATATGGTCTCAAGTAGGGATAGCAAGCACATCCAAATACTCTGAAGGTGTCATAGTTGGATGATTTGCCACTAAGGACTTCAATGGGAGACTTCTGTGATAGAACAGGGGTAGGAAGAGCATTAATAATGGACACAGCCTGTCTGAAGCTCTCCCACCAAAATTTAAGTGGCATGACAGCCTGAGAAAAAAGAGTGAGACCTAATTCAACTATGTGTCTGTGTTTGCATTCAGCCTTGCCATTTTGGGCATGTGCATAAGGACAGGAGTGTCTGAAGATAATGCCATGTTGTTTCAGAATTGGTTCAAAGGTCATGTATTCCCCCCCCCTCCCAGTCAGATTGCAGAGTTTTTATGGTGGTTCCAAATTAGTTCTCAACCAGGGATTTAAAATCGAGAAAGGCCTTTAATGCATCATATTTTAGTTTCAATGGATATATCCAAGTAAATCTGGAGAAGTCATCAATAAAGTGTATGTAGTAGGTGTACCCATTAGTGGACCTGATTGGGGAAGGTCCCCATAGATCAGAGTGTATGAGATCCATAGGGTGAGTGGTTTTAGTTTCAGATACAGTGTAGGGCAAGTTATGGTGTTTTCCATACTGGAAAGCCTCACAAAACACAGACATTTTATTAATAGGATGATTACACAGCTTAGAAACTTGGTCTATGACCTTACTAGAAGCATGTCCTAATCTCATGTGCCACAGAATGGCTTTTTCTTGAGAGTTCACAGAACAAACAAAGGACTCTATGGGGCCACATTGGCTTACAGACTCATTCAACTTAGACTTAGACTGAATAACAATAAGAGAGGAATTCTTGGAGTGAGGAGAGCTCTGGCTAGACTCCTTAGGCAACTTTAACTTATACATACCATCCTTAAGTTCCCCTTCCAGCAGCACCATCCCTATGGTCTTGTCCTTCACAAAACAGCCAGAAGAGTAAAATTCAACTAGAACAGGATTGTCAACGGTCAATTTGGAGACACTAAGTAAGTTCTCTGTGATGTCAGGTACATGAAGTATATTTTTGAGTGTGAGTGCTAAGTGTGTGCCACAAAGTGTGGAATTACCTACATGAAGGATGGAAATATGCTCACCATTACCTACTATTAAGGTGTCTGATCCTTCATATCCAGAGTTGATGTGGAGATTGTTAAGATCAGAAGTGACATGGCTCATTGCTCTACTATCCATGTACCAGCTTGCATCACTCACAGTGTCTGAAGAAGCTATATAAGCACTATTATTGTTCCTGTGCTGATTAGAGTTCCCTCCAGTGCTTGGGATTCCAACATTGGAATCAAACCTGTGCCAACAATTCACAGCAATATGACCAGATTTCCCACACACTTGACATACAGGTCTTGGAGTCCATTGTTGTTGTTGTTGCTTGTTCCTCTACCCCCTCTTCCTCTGGAACTCCTACCACCTCTATTGCCTCTTCCTCTTCTAGTTTCTTGAGTACCAGTGTTCCTATTGTAGGACCTATTATTCCCAGACCTGGTTGCTAAATTTGCAGCAGCTTGTCATTTCCAGGGATGCAGTTGGATTAAATCGGGCTATAAGCCTCTCATGAGTGACCAGTTGTGACTGCACCTCTTGCCAAGATAGGGACCCAATTCTTGAGGTCATATTAACTATGACTGATTCATATTCTTTGCTCAGACCTCCAAGAATGGCAAGGATAAGCTCACCCTTAGTGGTTGGGTACCCTGCTGCAGCTAAACCATCAGAATATGACTTCATCAACGCAAGGTATTCCATCATTGATTTGGACCCTTTTTCGGTTTTTGTAAGGGCTGTTTGTATTCCAGCATTCGTGCCTCAAACCTGTTGTTGTAGAGAACCTCCAAACAAGTCCAGATTTCATTAGCCGTTGTACACCCAATTACCTCAATTAGGGTTTCTTCCTTCATTGAGCTCATAAGCCACCCAACTAGGAGTTGATCCTTTGTGGTCCATTCTTCAAATGCTGGGTTTGGGACGGTGCAAGGAAATCCGGTGGTCGGATTGTAGGTTGTTAAGACCTCTAGTGGTGGAGATTTCGTTCCAAAGAGGTGAGCATCCAGCTTGTGGCCATGAACGATTGGCAGGATTGTTGACTTCCACTGATAGGTAGTTGGATCTATCAAGTTTGATGGTGCGATTTGATTGAGGTTTGTCTTGAACGGTGTAAGAGTGGTGGTGGTACGGTTGAGCTCGGTGTTGAAGATGCATGGTGAGAGAAAGGTACGGCGGCTAAGCTTGTTTGCGAAACGGCGGTGGATCTAGAAGAGATGACCAGAGAAATGAGGTGGAAGCATAGTGTTGAGGGATATAGGAAGAAATCGACGGTCTGGTAAAGGACAGTTGAGAAACGGGAATGGATGATGTGAGGATGGTCGTTGACGGCAGAGCTCCGAAGAGTATACCGGGCTCAGTGAGGACTGGTGAGGGAGAGGGAGCTGAAGCTCCGGTTACAGATACCGAACCGGAGGCCGGCGGAGTTGAGACTCCAGAAGAAGGCGGAGGAGCAGATGCTCCGGAGGTGGCGTCAGCCATTAACGGCTAATACGGCTCTGCTACCAAGTTAGATTCTAGAATAATTCTTTCTTATCATTAATTGCAAAAACATTACATTAACATATACTTTATCTAGGTTAAACCCTATCTTGCAGTACAAGACAGGTATGCCACCTCACACACATAAGGTAAATACAATAATACCCTTATTGATCTTATCCTCTAACGGTCCCTGCATCCAAGATTGAACAAAGAGCACGCAGCCTACGTTTGGCTTGGGATAGTGGCACAAGTTATGCTAGTGGGATTGGCTGTTGTTTCTCCCATCTTGTTTTTGTTTTTTGCTTTGGACAATTCCTTTTGTATCATGCTGTTGGGACAGATTGCCCACACTCTTAATGTATAAGAAATAAAGTAGCGCTTTTTCGACACCAATTGGTTTTAGTACAACGGTAAGCATTGATCTTAACGTGGTATCGGAGGCGAGAGGTCGTGAGATCGAACACTGGTTGAAACATTATTTTAAAAAAAAAATTGTGCAAGTGTTGGGAGAGATTGCCACACGAGGAGGGTGTTGGGTAGATTGCCCACACTCTTGAAAAAAATAAAAAAAAATTTAAAAATTGTGCGAGTGTTGAACAGTTGCGACAACACTTGAGGGGGGTGTTGGGACGGATTCATTCACAATTCTTAATGTATAAGAAATAAAGTAGTGTCTTTACTGACAGCAATTGGTTTTAGTACAACGGTAAGCGTTTGATCTTAACAATTTTGCGGATTTTCCCACTCAACTTTTTAATAAAATTGGATCCTTTTCCCCAAAAAAAATTTTTAAAAAAATAAATAAATGGCAATAGTCTCCCCGTTTTCTGCAATTCAAACATTTTCCCCATGGGAAGTGACTGTAATCCACATATTGTATCTCTAAATTTGCACGTACACCAATAATTTAGTTTTTTCTTTTTTTGTCAAAATAATTTAGTTTTTCTTCCATATATTTTTTTGTATAAAATATATTTTTTATTAATTTTCACAAACATTAATTGAGTCATAATGTGTGACATGAAAGGGATATTTCATTTTTTATTTTGTATTATTACATGTCCATTTCAGAGTGTGATGATTACATGTGACCATTCACAAAACAGAATAAAAAAAGGACATGTGCAAATGAAAATAAAAGCTTGCAAACTCCAGCAATAAATCATAGAACTAAATTTATTATTTTTTTTATTTTTTTTTTTTGGAGGAATCATAGAATTAATTTTAGTCAGCAGATCTGTGAACAAAATTTGATTGAAATTTAAAAATGGAAATAATATAAATCAAGGACACAAGAACAATTTGAGAAACCCTTTTTAGATGCAACGTTAGGACATAATGAATTTAGTAATTTAGATTAACTATTTAAGATTAATAAAAAAATAATGAGTCTAAGTAATTATTGAAACGTTCCATTATATAAAATCAGACCAAGCTACTATAGTGATGGACTAAGCGTCGTGCGGTGAAAAACAACGAAGACCACGTACCTCTAGAATACCTCTATATGAACTTAAGCTATATGGCAACTAATTAAAACAAACTACCTTACACATGAACTTAAGCTATACCGTACATCGATCGGTGGCATCGAAACAAGTTACATTCACAATCAATCTGACACAACAAGTAAAACAACACACTTTTACATCATTGAATACGATGAGTCTATATCATTGAAAAATGTATTATATGAAAGATAATAAAAATGTATGAGTCTAATGTATGTCACTTGCTACAACATTAAAAAACCATGCACCATAAAATGTCTCATTGTTCTGTTAGATGGCTATGACCTCGCATTACCCAAATGTGAAATATTTAGAAATTGAAAAGATATGACTTAAACTATTATCTTGAGTGAAAGGAAATATGTATTGGACTCTAAGACATGATTAATTGGCCCAAGAGCATTAGATTCTAAGGATCCAAAATGTCACTACAATAAATCTTAATTCATAAATCAATGGGCCGTGTCATGTATATTGATAGATGGTAATTCTTACAATAATTTGTGTAGCAAAAACAACTCGGCCCAAACATATGTGAAGGCCCATGACAACTTTTTTGGCAAGTTTTATTTGCATTTAGTAAATACTTCACACCACATTTTACTCACGAATTTTTACGTGTGATCGTAGTACCGGAAGTGTTTATATGGTGTTCAGTAGAACTCATCTTTTATATATATAGCTATATCCTTACATGGGAATATAATTCGTGACTTATAACATAAAGTGGGTGTGATGAATGCTACGGATCAAAATATTGGCAAATGACACGTGACACGACACGACACCTCAAGGGTCATTCATGTGTTATTGTTGTAAAGGTGTTCGTTACCCCTACATGCAAGCTTACATGGTCGATAGTAGGATATCGACCTTTATATGTTCGATCAGGGATCTCGAGATATACCTCAATTTTAAGGTTAGGCTCCAAACTATTCTAATTTTGCAAGGACTACTTTGAAGTTTGACCCTATTATTGAGACCTTGACATGTCTAAGGCTCGTAGTGTTTAAGTTGAGGCACGTTACCTTTATTAGTGTGGGTCGATTTCAGTCATTTCTGACATGACATGTTTTCCCTTTATCTCCCATGATGGCTATTTCTACGCCACTACAACACCAGGCACATTACTCTCTTATCATGTATGTCCAGATACGCTCTCTTTTGCACCCTCAAAGCATACAATAAACTCCTTGACGGTTTACTTACTTAAGTATCAGAGTGAATCCAGAAAGAAAACTCATCATGTATCGAAGTCTTTGTGCAGGTATTCGAGGCTCAAAGAAGACATCAAACACCCAAAGCACCCTGGAGAACATGCATAAACATTTATTTAATCCATTCACACGTTGAAAATATCTCACGATATCATCAATTAAAATATGCGCTAGATCCAATCTGAGGACTATTAAAAAAATCTTGAATATGTTTCACAGTAGATATAATGTTTGTCACTTGATATAACCTAATTACAAACGGAGAAAACAATTCAACTCAAATGAACTAAACAAAATGTAGATAAATGGACCCCCAAAAAAAATCTTGAAGAACCTAAATCATCTACAAATTATGAAAACCAGTGTTACAACTAAAACTCACTACTATAACTTTTTCCTTGACTTATTATGTCTGGCATGAGAATATTCCGGTGGTAGTTCGGGTGAATCCAACTCACCGGAGAGTATTCCGACGATCTCTTGCATCGAAGGCCGGTTAGAAGGCGACTTTTGCAGACAAAGAAGAGCCACATTAATGCATAACAGAGCTTGTTCTTGATCCAAAGAATGCATCTTTTGATCCACAAGATCAAGAACTCTCCCTCCTCGCGCAAGATCACGTGCCCACGAAACAAGATTGGCTCGTTTGAAATCATCCAACGGTGATCCAGTGAATTCGAGCGGTCTACGGCCGGTTACAAGAACTAATAAAAGAACCCCATAACTATAAACATCACATTTTTCAGATAAATCGCCACGGATTCGATACTCGGGTGCTATGTAACATACAGTTCCTCTTAAACTAGGTGTACTACTAAACCCTCCAGAATCATAGCTAGTTGTTCCTCGAGTTTTTCGAAGATCACCACTTAGTCCATCTGACCACCAATCCATACTACCACTCCAACTTTTCCGGCTTCGATTCTTGATTTTCGGTTCAGAGTACCATTTTTCAGTATCAATGTAACCTACATCATCACTCACAGTTTCTTGTTCCTTCTTCTTCTTTCTAGAAAGTTCCTCTGTATACTCCTCTTTCCACCATTCTCTTGCTGCCCTTCTTCTTACATTCTTATCATCATCTAAAGATACCCACCAGTTTAATTTTCTCCCTATCATCTTCTTCTTGACCGAATCGTTTTTCCCTGCAATTCTATTGCTTGACAATGTCCTAATCCATCTAGATTTAGGCTTCTCCTCAACATCGTTTCTTCGTATTTCACCATTATATTTTTTCCAGCTCCATGTCTTCCTCTGTTTCTCTTTACTCTTACTATTATGAAAACTATCCGCTGAAATACTCATCCCAAACATCTCTATAGGGGATGCCATTGCAGCTACAATCCGTGGCGACACAACCGTTTCCGTTTCAGGCGAAAAATCCACTCCATCCGCCATAGATTCTGGCGTTTCCTCCACCCTAACAAAGAAACTCTCCGGCGACACACCACCACCAGAAACCGTAATCTCCTCCTCCTCAATTTCAACCCTATTATCCCCAATTGCAATCTCATTCCCTAAATTTCTCTCATTTGTAGCTTTTTCAAACCGATTTTCTCAATTGCAACATCATTTCCCTCATTCTTAACTCGAATTTCAGACCGGATTTCTAATGACTTCATCTTTGCCAAACCGAAATCTCCAATTTTAGCAGAGTAATTATCATCTAAAAGAATATTACTAGGTTTTATATCACCATGTATAATCGGAGGATCACAAAAATGATGCAGATATTCAAGTCCTTTGGCTATATTCAAAGCAATTAAAAACCTTATATTCCAGTCCATCAATTCAAAACACTTACGATGTAGAAGGCAGTCCTGTAAGCTTCCGTTAGCTAACAATTCATACACCAATACCATACGCCGTCGTTTTGGATCAGAACAAAACCCTATGACGGATACAACGTGCTCGGAATCGATTTTCCCGCCAAAATAGAGCTCGTTCTGGAACTCACGCTCGCCTTGAAGAGAACCGGAATCCATAAGCTTGACAGCGATATTGAGGTCCGGTTTGAGAGTTCCGCGAAATACAGAGCCGAAACCGCCTTGTCCGAGGCGGAGGGAAGGAGAGAAGGAGGAGGTAGCGCGACGGAGAGAGGAATATGAAAAGCGGCGGAGAGGTTTAGAGGTGGTGTTTGAAGAGGGGACGGTGCGTTGGCGGCGGAAGCAGAGAGTGAAAAGAGAAGGAGGATTGAGAAGGCGGCCGCCGCCATGGAAGCGGCTAGTGGTGGCACAAGGCGGCGGTGGTGGTGATTGATATGGTGAAACGGCGGGGAAGAAACCGTTGGTGACAGTTGACGCGAAGGCATATTAAGGAATTTTGAGTATTAAATAGATATTATTGAAAATTCTCATTTGCGCGTGCGGTAAATTTTACGGTGATTATGCATAAATAATAAAATAAAAGGCAATATTCGAAAATCAGAGTACCATAATCATTAGGATAACTTTATAAATATTCTATAAAATTACTATTCAGAAATAAATAAGGTGCCTATTATTTGCCCTCACCCATTCTACTGTTGCACACCACTTGTCAATGTATCACATAGTTTACATTTATAAAATTGATCTTAAAACGTTGGTACTGGAATCAAAAACCGATTTTTCCAAGGTCAATTCATAATCGACTTTTCGAATTCAGAATCGACTTTTACAAGGTCGATTTTATCGTGGTTCATAGGTAGTGTGGTGCAAATAAAGACCCCGTAAATAACGTGGTAATGTTTATTAAGCATTGATACATCCATAAAGGTGATTGGGTTCAACACAAGTTTGTAAAGGTTCATACTTCATACGTATGTTTAGATTGATGTAATGAAATTAAATACAATATAATGCAATGGAAATCAATGAAATATTAAATTACGGTGTTTGATATACGATATACGGTGGGGGGGGGGGAAGGGTGGTAACGTAGGGTGTGGAGTACGTGGGTGACGGTGATATGACAAGTGGTGTGCTAATGGCATATCTAACGTAGGATAGAGATAGGTGGGGTGAGGTGAGGGTGGGTGTGGTAAAAGTTGAGGGGTTTATATGGATAAGTGTAAAAAAGTATAGAAATAGTAAGGGACTAAGGGTGGATATTAACAAAAGAATTTCAAATGAATTACTATTAAAAACATAAACATTTTGTAGTATTTCAAGAATCCTGTTTTTGATATAAATTATAATTACTATCATCATATCTAACTCTTTCATACCCTTAATTCTATAAGTTCACTCTGCCTAGAAATCCAAAAATCAGTATATATAATTATTATTAATTATAAACTAGAATAAAGTGTGTATTATTTATGTTTGGAAAATCATTTGAAAAGTCACAATAATGTACCCTACCAAATAAAAATATTTAGTAAACGAAAACGTCTCAAAGAGAAAAGACTTAAGCATGTGACTAAAGGAACTTTTAATTAAGTAAAGAAGATAGGACTTTGTTGGGGGGGGGGGGGGGGGGGGGGAAGAGTACCGGAGTAGGTATTATTGATAACACTCGTTCTAACAAAAGCATTTCAATCGGATAGTTTAGCGAATGCTTTATTTTAAAGATTCAAATATCAAAAAATTTATTTTACCAAACTGCCTATGTTTAAGATGGAACAAAAAATACTCAAGGATTTGGTGTGGAAAATCATGTAATTTTAAAGTCAACACCATTTTCCACTATAAAAAAAAACAAATAAAAAAAAAAAAAAAAAACACAAGTCATTTTATTTAATAAGATTCGCTTCACAAGTGGCTACAACTTATGTCAAGATGGGACAACTGACCGCTAAAGAAAATTTCAGTGAGTCAATTTATTTTATATGCATGCATATACGTCAAGTTGATTTACTAATATTTTATATATTGACCATGACGAGTTATAACATACAAGACTAAGTTCGTATATATTTAGTACTAATAAATACGAGAGGGTATTCGTATATTTTAGTATTAATATATAATTTATATATACTGTATTAATTATTTTCTAGCTCTAGAATGTTCTATACGGACCTATATATATTGTATTCTTTACAATTGTAATTATTCAATACACAATTCATATTCTATTATGGTATCAGAGCAAGGCTCGATCTAGCATCGTGTTCTCCCAAAACCCTTTTTTTTTTTCCTTTCCTTCGTCTCCTTCATTTCTCAAGCCGCCACCCTGTTCTCTCCCTTCATCCTCTCCGGCGAGCTTCCATGGCTGACACACCCATTGTCTTCAACTCTTCCACGCAAACTCCGATCAAACTCGACCCCTCAAACTATAGCATCTGGAAAATTCAGATTGAAAGTCTTCTTTATGGCTATGATCTTATAGGTTATATTGATGGCTCTACACCTGCTCCGGCGAAAACAATTCAAGGTGAAACAGCCGCAAAACCCAACCCTGAATACCTCAAATGGAAACGGCAGGATAGTCTAATTTTGCATCTGTTGATAGCGTCATGCACCTCTCATGTTGTGGCGTTCCTTCGCAGCGCCGCCTCGTCGAAGGCTGCGTGGGATATTCTCCAAAACACATATGCAAAGTCGTCCAGGGGTCATATTCGAACCATCCGACAAAATCTGAAAGCAATTCATAAAGGTAACCAAACTGTCACTGAATATATGTTTGCAATAAAAAATAAAGCTGATGAATTGGCATTGCTTGATAAGCCCATTGATGATGATGAATTGATTGAAATCATTCTGGACAATCCGGGGCCTGACTATGGTGAATTCGCTCGGGCAATTGCGATTCGTGAAACTCCGATATCATTCGAGGAACTCCATGAAAAGCTTCTCAACTACAAACCTCCAACCGGAATTGGGTCCCTTTCTCCACCTTTCGCTCCTGCTTCAGCCCATTTCAGCGCCGGCAGACCCTCCTATCAGCAAGGGTATCGGCCTCCGTCCTCTCCAGGCCCATGGCGTCCCACCCAGCAGCCACGCCATCTTCCACAGCCCCAGCCGCACCCTTCATCCTACCGCCATCAGCAGCCATCTTCAACTTCTCAGCAGTCCTCCTACACTCCTAAGCCTTATGGAGGTAAGTGCCAACTCTGTAAAGTTCACGGTCATGCAGCCAAATTTTGTCCTTCTTTTCAGGTTTACCCGAACCCGAATGGCCCTCGTCCAGAGAATTCGACCAGGCCGCAAGCTCACATCACTACTGCTCCCGAGCCGGCCACCTCCTCCCCACAATGGCTTTTGGATAGTGGAGCCACTCATCATGTCACGAATGATCTTGAAAATCTGTCCCTTCACACACCATATCCTGGCACGACGATATAATGGTCGGTGATGGTAAGCCCCTTTCAATTTCTCATACAGGTTCTACGTCTCTACCGTTGTCTGCCTCTAATTCTATCAATTTACGTGATGTTTTGTGTGTCCCTGCTATGTCTAAAAATTTACTCTCCATTTCTAAATTATGTCAAGCCCACAATTTATCTGTTGAATTCTTACCACTTGAATTTCTTGTGAAGGACCTCAAGACGAATCAAATATTACTCCGTGGTCCGGTTAAAAATGGACTCTATGAGTGGCCTACTCAACCTTTACTTGCTTTTGCTTCGAATAAAGCGCATCCACATGTGTGGCATCACCGTCTGGGCCATCCTGCCCCCGCTATTTTACGCAAAATAATTGGCACTTATGGTTTAGAAACCACTGCCTCAGATTTATTTCATTGTACTGCTTGTCTTGAGAACAAAAGTCATAAATTACCTTTTTCTTTGTCATCCTTGTCCACTTCCCATCCCCTTGAATGCTTATTTACTGATTTATGGACATCACCTGTTTTGTCATCTGATGGTTTTAAGTACTATCTTATTTTGGTTGATCACTTTACGCGGTATATACGGTTCTATCCTCTCGCTAAAAAGTCGATGTTCATGATACTTTCCTTCGCTTTAGGGCCATTGTTGAAAAATATTTTGATCAATCAATTAAAATTCTTTACTCGATAATGGCACCGAGTTCACGTTTCGCGTAATTACCTAGCCACTAATGGTATTTCATTTTACACCACGCCCCTCACACTCGGAACACAATGGCATCTACGAAAGGCGCAATCTTCATATTGTTGAAACCGGGCTTGCTCTCTTATCCCATGCTAAACTCCCCTCCACCTTCTGGCCTTATGCGTTTGCTACTGCTGTGTACCTTATAAATCGTATGCCTACCCCTGTCCTAAAATTTAAATCACCCTATGAGTCTATTTTCCACCAACCTCCCAACTATAATAAGCTTCGCATATTTGGTTGTCTATGTTACCCCTGGCTCCGCCCATATACCGATCATAAACTTCAACCGAGGTCCAAACCGTGTGTGTTTCTAGGCTATTCTCTGACCCAACACGCTTACTACTGTTTTGATCCGCATTCCTCTCGTCTCTATGTATCTCGGCATGTCAAGTTTGTTGAAGATGTTATTCCCTCCATTAACCCCACTCCATCCTCCCTACCGCCTTCCCCGCCTATCTCTGACTGGTTACCGATACCTCCACCCTACACCCCATCCCCCATCCCCAACGCACCCTCCTTCCCACCCCCATCTTCACCGGATCCTCCACCATCACCCCCCCCCCAAACCCGACCCCTCCTTCTCCTCCTCCTCCTCCTCCTCCTCCAATTCATTCTATGCGCACTCGTTCCCAAAACAATATTTTTCGTCCAATTCAAAAACTCAACCTCCACTCGCACCTTACACCCAAAATCCTTGCTGAACCTACTTCCGTCACCCAAGCCTTAAAATCCCCTCAGTGGAGAACTGCGATGCAAGATGAATATGATGCTTTGATCAGAAATCATACTTGGGATCTCGTTCCCTATGATCCTTCCTTCAATATAATTGGTTCCAAATGGATTTTTCGCACGAAATACAATTCGGACGGCTCACTCGATCGTTACAAGGCACGACTCGTTGCTAAGGGGTTTGCTCAACGCCCTGGCATCGATTACTTTGAGACATTCAGTCCAGTAGTCAAGCCAACTACCATTCGTATTGTGCTTACCTTGGCTATTTCGCAGGGGTGGTCTCTTCGGCAACTAGATGTGAATAATGCTTTTTTGCAGGGACATCTACAAGAGGCGGTGTATCTTGCTCAGCCGGCTGGCTTTGTCGATTCCTCTTGTCCTTCTCATGTTTGCAAGCTTCGCAAGGCGATATATGGTCTAAAGCAAGCCCCAGGGCTTGGTATGATGAATTAAAAGGGTTCCTTATTGCTTCCAAATTCAAAAATTCACAGGCTGACACTTCACTTTTTATTCATCGTTCTGGCACATTACTATTATATGTTCTTGTATATGTCGATGATTTAATTGTTACAGGCAATGATTCAACGGCTGTGGAGCACTTCATCACATATATTGGTTCTAGATTTGCGCTTAAAGATCTCGGCACATTATCATATTTTTTGGGAATTGAGGTCACTCCTACTTCCACTGGGGTTCTCTTATCACAACAACGTTATGTCACGGAATTATTAACCAAGCTCAACTTGCACAATGCGAACTCTGTTGCTACACCTCTGCCTACGGATATCTCGGGCCTAAAAGCTAACGCTGGGGTTCCCATGCCCGATCCATCCACCTATCGCATGGTCGTTGGTAGTCTTTAATACCTCACCTTCACCCGACCTGATATTGCGTTCGCCGTAAACAAGTTATCTCAATTCATGCATGCACCGACAGACGTTCATTGGACACATGCAAAGCGGCTTCTTCGTTACTTGTCTGGGACATCTACTTATGGGATACAGCTCCATCGCCATTCACCCCTAATTCTTCATGCGTTTTCCGATGCTGATTGGGGAGGAGATAAAGATGACTATACTTCTACCAGTGCCCATGTTATTTATCTTGGCAAAAATGTAATTGCTTGGAGTTCCAAGAAACAAAACACCGTTGCCCGGTCGTCAACTGAAGCAGAATATCGTGCCGTTGCCGCTGCCACTGCTGAGTTAAAATGGATATCGTTTATTTTGCACGATCTTGGCATTCCTCCATCGCCAACTCCGGTAATTTATTGTGATAATCTCGGGACTACACAATTTTGCGCTAATCCGGTCTTCCACTCCCGCATGAAACATGTTGCTATTGATTATCACTTCATTCGTGATCAAGTTCAAAGAGGCCTCCTTCGCGTTGCTCATGTGAATGCCTCGGATCAACTTGCTGACTGCCTAACAAAGTCTCTTCCAAAACCAAATTTTCTACATCAACGAGACAAGTTAGGACTCCTCCCTCGTCCAACTTGAGGGGTGGTATTCGTATATATTTAGTACTAATAAATACTAATTTAGTATTAGTAAATATATATACTGTATTAATTATTTTCTAGCTCTAGAATGTTCTATACGGACCTATATATATTGTATTCTTTACAATTGTAATTATTCAATACACAATTCATATTCTATTAGGTGCTCTACAGTGCATCAGGTACGGAGATGGAGCCTTTGGACTCACCTGCTTCGCAGATATTGTGGAGAAGAAGGAGGAAGAGTCGGATTTTGGTAGGAGTAGTTGAACTTCTTTTCCTGTTCTCATGATTTCATTGTTCCAGTTGGTGTAAGCAGATCTGTCTCCTCTTTGTATATATACATCTTATATTCTGTAAATGTTTACCGTCAGGAAAGCGAAGGGTACGTTTTCTATTTTTTTTGGCTCCTTTCATTGTTTTGTCTGTAAAAAAATTTGTTCAAGCTTGTGTCTTTCAAGTTAGGCTTCTTTCAGTAGTTATCGGTGTGTCAGCCTCAACGGTTTTTGCATACCGGTTGTTGTTGGCGGATCTCTCTCTTCTTAGGTTTTTTCATATCGGTTGTGTACGTGTTAACCGTGAGGAAATCGAAGGCCAGGTTTTCTATTTTTCCTCCTTCCATTGTCTTGTCTTTAAAAATTGCTTGAAGATTGTGTCTTTAAAGTTAGGGTTCTTTCACTAGCCTGAACGGTTCTTGCATGCGTTGGTGTTGGCCCTGTTTTATCAATTTTCATTTTAATTTGGGAATGAACCACTAGATTAGGCATTTTTTAAATTTCCTTTTTTTTAACACGTTTTGGATTTCTCTTGCTGTTCTTGGGTTCATCTTGGGTCTCATTCTTTAGCCTAATTACACTTTTTTTCCATGTTTTTTTTTCTTCTAATGTTTTCCTTTTTCCCCCGCAGTGTGTAGGATTTGTGGCTCCTAAGGGTGATCTGGAAGCAGAGAGCAGCTTTATTGCAGGTTTGTTGTTTGGATTTGTAGTTCTATTCTTTTTCTTAAATGTTTGCCTGTTGTTGTGTGTATGATTTGTTGTTTATGTATTTATTTATGATCTTTCTGTTTGCTTAATTTCCTGGAGACATGATTGTTATTATTTGTTACAGTTATAAATACTTTCAGATGCAATCTTTCCTTCTTTACCTGAATTTCATGATGCATCCATTTTGTC
The DNA here is from genome assembly GCA_036785695.1 of Gentiana straminea. Lineage (NCBI taxonomy): Eukaryota > Viridiplantae > Streptophyta > Magnoliopsida > Gentianales > Gentianaceae > Gentiana > Gentiana straminea. The sequence continues at coordinate 1,693,816 of JAVUPR010000450.1, forward strand.
TGCTGATTGACCCTGTAAAATTATTTTAACCAAGCCTCCATCTGCCACTTCACTTAATAGATCCAAGGCTTATTTCTTGATACTAAAGCTAAGCCTTCACTATGAAGAGATAAGGTTTGTTACACGGAAACGGCCTTACTCATGATGTGTCTAAACAAAATTCTCAGGTCCTGTTTACGTAGTGAAAGTGTAGATATTTGATTTGTACATACAATGGCTTCAGCATGACTGTTGAGATCATTTGTTGTTGTTGTTGTATGTATGCTTTGTTGTTTATGTATTTAAACTTTTTTTTTGTTATAAAGAGTTAAAGGAGTTGAAAGGGTGAGTTAGGTATTTTCATGAATTTGTTCCTTCCTTGTGAGGCTGGAAAACATGTAAGGCCCTTAAAACATGTAACAGGCCTCTTAATAATCTGTTACCATGTAGCATGTAGCATGACAAATTCATGTCACATGTTAACAGACCTCAAATTCATGTTAACATGCAACATGTAACATGTAACAAAGCAATTGTCTGAGCTTTTATAGGCCTAATCTTAAGTGTCTTAAATGGTCAATGTCTCTGTGTGACTGCATGTCTGCCTGATATCTTTGATAGCAATGTTTAAGAAATGTTTTAGTGCATATATCATGTGGATGTCATCTTGTGTTTGTAAGAAAATAATATACATCTACTGATGTGAAGATTATCGCATAGGCATATTTATGTGCTGCAGTTCGAAAAAATTATAATTATATATATATATCCAAGGCTTATTTCTTGGTACTAAAGCTAAGCCTTTGGTATCAAGAGATAAGGTTTGCGACACGTAAACGGCCTAACTCATGATGTGGCTAAACAAAATTCTCAAACTCCTGTTTATGTAGTGAAGGTGTAAATATTTTATTTGTACATCCATGGCTTCAGGATGACTGTTGAGCTCATTTGTTGTTGTTGTTGTATGTATGCTTTGTTGTTTATGTATTTAAACTTGAATTTTTTGTTATGAAGAGTTAAAAGAGTTGAAAGGGTGCGTTAGGTATTTCCATGAATTTGTTACTTACTTGTGAGGCTGGAAAACATGTAAGGCCCTTAAAACATGTAACAAGACTCTTAATAATCTGTTAACATGTAGCATGTAGCATGTAACACATTCATGTCACATGTTAACAGACCTCAAATTCATGTTAACATGTAACATGTAACAAAGCAATAGTCTGAGCTTTTATAGGCCTAATCTTAAGTGTCTTTAATGGTCAATGTCTCTGTATGACTACCTGCATGCTGCTGATATCTTTGATAGCAAGGTTTAAGAAATGTTTTAGTTCATATATCATGTGGATGTCATCTTGTGTTTGTAAGAAAATAATATATATCTAGTGATGTGAGGATTATCGCATAGGCATATTTATGTGCTTCAGTTCGAACAAATTATATTTATATATATATATATCCAAGGCCTATTTCTTGATACTAAAGCTAATCCTTCGGTATCAAGAGATAAGGTTTGTGACACTGAAACGACCTTACTCATGATGTGGCTAAACAAAATTCTCAGGTTCTTGTTTATGTAGTGAAGGTTTAAATATTTTACGTGTACATCCATGGCTTCGGTCTGACTGTTGAGCTCATCCATGTCTAACACTTTAATGTTTTCTGCAGCATGTATCATTCAGGGTCGTTGGGGTTCGTTTGTTTGGTGAAAGAAAGGCTATTACAAGTGAGTGTAGTTAGGGGAACTACGGCAAACCCTAATAGTTAGGGGATCTATTGCAAACCCCAATAGTTAGGGGATCTATTGCAAACCCCGTAATAGTGTAGCTGTGTTGCATATATTTCTTTGGTGATGAATAGACCCCCGAATATATAAGCTAGCTATTCATAAGCAAAAAAGTATATACGCTAGCTATTCATCCATATATGCCTATGGATGAAGGTATAATAGTGTACTGTGTTGCAGACCCCGTAATAGTGTAACTTAGATAGGGTTCTTGGTGTTGCATATGGTTTGTTTCTGGTTGTATGGCTTAGTGAAGCTGTTAGTTTCCTTTAGTTTATCCTATTGAATAGTTTTCCCCCCAGGTTTTCTGTTTTTTTGATGTGAAGTCTTAGTGTCTAGCTTGTAGTACAACTACCAAATGAGAACTAAAAGCCATGGAAAGCCCAGGCCTGGATCTCTAGCAGCATCATTGTCCACTCAAACCAGTAGCATACCTGATTGTAGGCCAACAATTCATAAAATAAAAAAAACTGATACTCGCAGCCAAGCATCTTCTAGCACAGATGCTTCTCCTGGACTATCAGCTTTCCGTAAAAACTTTCACCCACCCTTGTGGAAGCCATGTGTACCTGATCCTTATTTGTCGAGCCTAAATGCATGCCCGACTGTTCATACAGCACTTAGTCATTCAGAATACAGGGCCCGTGCTGTTGCTCGCTTTCGGTACAATAGGCTGAAGCGAAAAAGGGCCTTGTCCAGCATTTTAACCATAGGCGACCATCAGCCGTTGGTATATGCTGACCAGCGATTTTCCTACATTACAACTGTTGATCCTCCTATCCCATCTAGCAGTCCAGTCGTATGTCCACAGAAATCCAAGAGACAAAAAAAAACTACCAGGAATGAATCGCATGCTTCCACTTGTTTTCAATCTGAATTGTCACCCACACAAAGATTGAAAAACAAAAAGAAGGTTCTTCATGGCAGAGAATATCTGACAAATATATATGTTTCTCCTAGCATCTTAGATTCCGTCTCTGACTGCAAACATTGCGGTGCTAAGAAGTTCTTCCATGAAACAGCAAATCTCTGTTGTTCAGATGGGGATGTTACCCTTGCTGAGATTAGCATTCCTTATGAGTTAAAGGTCATGCTTCTAACACCATCTGTTTCTGAATCCAGATGTTTTAGAGTTATGATCCGTCATTATAACAACCATTTAGGTTTCACTTCTCTCGGCTTAAAGTATGACAAAAAACTAGCAAGAAGAACAAAAGGTATCTATGCTTTTAGAGTCCAAGGCCAAGTTTACCATTGGATTAATTGTCTAGCGCCAATTGGTGATGAACCAAAAAATCTGCAGCTTTACTACCATGATACAGACTATGAACTTAGGAACCGACTTGCTAGCTGTCCAGATTTGGATCCTCAAATCTTACAATCCCTTGTAAGAATCTTAGCTTCAAATCCTTACGCACGCTTCTTCCGCAGTTTGTCAGCCACAGAAAACTTAGAGGAATGTCAGATTATTCTGAAACATAATCCTACGTATAATCTTAAAACATACAACAAACCTTCGGTATCTCAGGTTGCAGTGCTCCTTGCAGCCGATGAAGATTCTGATGAAATAACACACAGGGATATTAAGGTATATAAACATAGTGGACAATCGAAAACAGTCCAATATTATTTTGGATGTTCTGACCCTTTACAATACCCACTAATGTTCCCTAATGGCCAAAGCGGATGGCATGAGGGTATTCCAAAAAATGGTGTAAAAAAACACACCAAGAGAAATTGCATCCTCTCTAAGAATTACACTTTCTCACCACATAGCTTCACCAATGCTGAACAGCTACTAAGGGCTGAAGAAGAAGGTAAGCACATGTATGTGCTTCTGCTTTACACCAGCTGCCTGGTGTTTGCACTATATGTGACCTCCTCCTTTGTGCCTGCAGTTGCTGCGAGTAGGGGTGAAGATTCATCGTTTGTTTCTCTAAGGGAATACTACTCATATAAGTTCCAGATTAGAGCCAATGATGAATCTCATGTCCTCCATTACGGCAGGCTTTTCCAGCAATATTGTGTTGACATGTATGTTAAAATTGAAACGCAAAGGCTAGATTTCTTCAGAGCTAAATCAAAACAAGAACAGGTAAGACAAGAGTTTTTACAAGGAATCGTAGATGCTGTCGGCAGTGGCGAACAAGAACCGTCAAAAATAGGGCAAAGGATTGTTCTGCCACCAAGTTTCGTAGGCGGCCCTAGATATATGCGTAAGAAGTATGTAGATGCAATGACTTTAGTCCAGAAATTTGGTAAGCCAGACATCTTCCTAACTATGACATGTAATCCGAATTGGCCAGAAATTAAAGAACACTTGCTGCCATGTGAGCTAGCACAGGACAGACCAGACCTCACAGCTAGGGTTTTCCATGCGAAGGTAGAGGAACTTAAAATTGAACTCTTAAAAAAATGTGTTTGGTGAGATTTCTGCATATACATATGTCATCGAGTACCAGAAACGAGGTTTACCACACGTTCATTTCTTACTGATATTGAAAAACAGCCAGAAACTTTACAGCCCTTCTGAATTTGATCAGATTGTCTCGGCTGAGCTTCCTGACAAAGACTTACATCCTTTTCTGTTCAAAGCAGTCGCAAGCCACATGCTTCATGGCCCATGTGGTGTCCTTAATCCTGGTAATGTCTGCATGCGTAAAAACCAAACGTGCAAGAATATGTACCCTAAAGCCTATTCGGATGAAACCAGAGTAGGCTTAGATTCCTATCCGGCATACCGTCGTCGGAATGATGCGAATAGAGTAAAGATACGCGGTGCTTGGTTAGACAACAGATGGGTGGTGCCTCACTCACCATATTTAGTTGCTTTGTTTGATTGTCATATCAATGTTGAGATATGCACGTCCATAAAAGCAGTTAAATATATCTACAAATACATATGCAAAGGCAGTGATCGAGTTCTTTTCAATCTGTCAAACCTTTCTCCTGACCAAAATGTTGTTGATGAAATAGACAACTTTGTATCAGCACGATGGATATCGCCGCCTGAGGCAATGTGGCGTATATTCAGATTTCCAATGAACGAAATGAAACCTCCTGTAATGAGCTTACATCTCCACCTCGAAAATTACCAGCCAATCACTTTTCACACAAACCGTAGCCTTACAGAAGTGCTGCAAAATTCGAATGCACTAAAAACCATGCTGACAGAATTCTTTGAAATGAATAAAGTAAACGAAACAGCAATAAATCTTAAGTGTACCTATGCAGACTTTCCCACCTACTTCGTATGGAATACTAGCCATAAAAAATGGCATGTACGCAGACAAGGCGAATGTATCGGTAGGATAGTAACTGCACATCCGACAGAAGGTGAAAGGTTCTACTTAAGAATGCTTTTAAAGAATGTCCAATGTCCTACTTCATACAACGACCTTAAAACTGTCGACGGTCGTGTCTCCGGTACATTCCGTGAGGCTGCATTGCTTCGCGGATTGCTCGAACATGACAACAGCCAGGAATTATGTTTAGACGAAGACTGCGTTTTCCAGCTCCCATATGAACTTAGGCGCTTATTTGCAAGCATTCTTGTCTTCTCGACTCCAAACGATCCGCTGGCATTCTTCTACAAATTTGAACAAAATATGTCTGAAGATTTAAATAGGAATCTTTCGTTAAGCCCAGCACAAATAAGACGTAAACTTATTCATCAAATTTCACCATTCCTCCAATCGATGGGCAAAAAACTAGAAGATTATATTGTGCTTCCAGCAAACGATACATACACAAACGACGAAGACTTACTTAAAGAAATCAGAATCGAGAGTAGTATCGTTGTGTCTGAAAATGACCTAAGACTAAAATACATGCTTAACTCAAAACAGAAACACATTTTCCAGCTTATCACATCCACCGTATATACTAATGAGTCGCGTGCTTTCTTTGTCGACGGTCCCGGCGGCACTGGAAAGACTTTCTTGTACAGAGCACTACTCGCAGAAATTAGATCTAAAGGCTTTTATGCTCTAGCAACTGCTACATCTGGAATCGCATCTTCCATACTACCAGGTGGAAGAACCGCACATTCTCGATTCAAAATCCCACTAGACACAGCTGAATCTTCTGCCTGTAGAGTAAGTAAACAATCAGCTCTTGCCCATTTAATTAGGGAATCGAAGCTCATCATATGGGACGAGGCACCAATGGTGAAAAGAGTTGCCATAGAATCATTAAACGACTTGCTTCAAGACCTGATGAGCACTGAACAGTTGTTCGGTGGCAAGGTTATAGTCTTTGGTGGTGATTTTCGGCAAATACTTCCGGTAGTTGAAAGAGCTACCAAATCTCAAACACTAGATACATGCTTAATTAATTCACCTTTGTGGCCCCACATAGAAAAGCTTCACCTTACTGAAAACATGAGAGCCAGAACCGATCCATGTTTCACAGAATTTTTAATGTCCATAGGCGAAGGAAGATCGAATACACACGATAGTGCAAATATTAGAATACCTGCTGAATGCCTCATTCCTAATACTGATGACCAACAGGCTGACCTTCTTAAGCTGATAGAATTCACATATCCATACATCAATAGCCAAACAGCAGCTCCTAAAGCCGAAAACAAAGCAATATTAACTACAAAAAATGAATTCGTAGATGAAATCAATCAACTAATGATAAAAAAAATTCCCAGGACAGACAATTACATATTCAAGTTTTGATCACACTATGAACCCTGACTTACAAGCACAATACGAAGACATAATTAATAGTCTAACCCCTAATGGATTGCCTTCACACAAACTAACCTTAAAAGAGAATGCACCAATCATTTTGCTAAGGAATTTAGATCCATCTGAAGGACTTTGCAACGGTACACGTTTGACTTGCAAATCTTTACAAAGAAATGTCATACAGGCAGAAATTTCTCTAGGAGAATATGCTGGAAAAATAGTTTTCATTCATAGAATTCCACTCCAGCCTTTGAGCAGCGACTGTTATCCCGTACCATATAAACGAACTCAGTTTCCTATTCGCTTGTGCTTTGCGATGACAATAAACAAAGCACAAGGTCAAACATTGGATTCTGTAGGTATTTATCTTAGGGAACCTGTGTTTTCACATGGACAGTTGTACGTAGCGTTGTCACGAGCAAAATCCTCAGCATTTGTTAGGGTGCTTATACGGCAAAACTCTGCTGATGATATTGACTTATCTACAACAAAAAATATACTCTACAAAGAGGTCTTGACCAATTAGGTTGTTCTATGCAAATAATGACCGAGTCAAGCAATAACACTAAATTTTCCGCCGCGCTGTTCTAGGTCTGTGCTTGTTTTCTTTTCAACATGAGTGCGAGACATGAGTTTAACAATCTCCATAATTACTTATTAAGAAAACCTATACATTATGTTTATATATATATTGTTCCACTGCTGTTAAGTTAAACTAAGCTGAAATAAACCTCAACATGATTTACACATGTACTATACACTCTATGTTAGTTAATCAATAATTAGAATTCTGCTTGTTGTGCATTGCTTTGTAGGCAATAATGTATGTATGTATGAATTTTGTGATTCACATATGTGTATCATTCTCTTCTATGCAAATAATGACCGAATCAACCAATAACACTATCATTTTCCGCCACATTGTTTTAGGTCTGTGCTTGTTTTCTTTTCAGCATGAGTGGATCACATGAATTCAACAACCTGCATATAATTACTCATTAAGAAAACCTATATATTATGTTTTTATATATATTGTTCTGCTCCTGTTGACTTAAACTAAGCTGAAATAAAGCTCGGCATGATTTACACATGTAATATACAGTCTATGTTAGCTAATCAGTAGTTACAATTTTGTTCCTGTTGACTGTATGTTCTGCTATGTTAAATCATGTATGGTTTGCCTTCATACAGTCTATGTCTATGTCTATGTCTATGTTCTGCTATGTTAAATCATGTATGGATTGCCTTCATACAATCATGTATGGATTGCCTTCATGTCTATGTTAATTCTGCTCCTGTTTATATATATTACATGTGTAAATCATGTGTATGTTAGACTGTATATTCTGCTCCTGTTGATTGTATGTATGTATGTATGAATTTTGTGATACACATATGTGTAGCATCTGTATGTATTATGCCGAGTGTGGTCTGACTAACGTAGGTCACTCTTACTTCTATACATCTTTTTTTATAAAAAAATCATATCAGACTATACCCTTAATGTAGTATGTTCAATACAGGCATGGCACTTGTACCAGGAAGGAGAGAATACGCAATTTTGGAGGTGGACTTGGGCATTGGCCTCTGGACAGTTATAGTCCAGGTTGTTGAAAGCCATCGAGTCCAGCACAGCAGTGGAAACCATGGAGGGCATCCCAGGCCATACAAGCGCTTCCTCCTTGTCGATCAACACGTAAGTTCTTTACAAAATAGTCTTTTCCTATAGTAATCTTGCAGATACTCAGATTGTTAACACAGTCCATCAACCCAAATTCAGCTTATTACATATGTGTGCCATTTGTCTTTATAGGGCACAAAAGTCTCGGGCATGCTTTACGACAAAGATATCGATTACTTTTCGACATCACTGCAACCCTTCAAGCGTTACCGGATTTCAAATGCTAGGTTAACTCCTGCCTTTGGTTTCTTCAAAGTTGGGGATTACGACTTCAGTTGGATCATAAGGAATGACACTCCCGTAGAGTTGATTCAGGAAACGGAGGTTCAACCGTTGCCTTTCTCCTATCCTATATGTCCATTCAATGAGTTCTTCCGTCACGCTGACAAAGAAGGAGGATTCAGTACGTCATTCGTCTTATAGATTTTTCCTTGTATATTTCACCTTACACCCTTCTAACAAACAGCAATGCTGTGCAGATGTCAAAGGTATTGCCATTCATGCATTCCCACACGTAACTCTACTATCCGTGAGTTCGTTCTCATTGATGAAAGGTATGTTATTGGCATACACAAATACAACTACATCCGTAGATTTCATACAGCTTAGATACCCTTTTTAATAGGCATTTTTACTTCTATTGCAAACTACAGCAAAAATCAGTCACCCTTATTAACTTGAGTATTCCCTTCATTATAACCCAAATTTACAGTTTTTTGCTCGTCCAGTACACTCGCAGCAAACAACCTATGATCTTAGGTCTCTGGAACTACTTTGGTGATGTTGAAGGAAACATAATCGCTGACAATATAGCAAACACACCACTCATTATCGGACTCAACATGAAAGCAACCACATTCCACGGTATTTACCACAAAATTTCTAGATACAACTATTCCCACATGTCCATCGTTATTGTTTATATTATATTTGCTACACACATACAGGACTCGCATTGGGGTCGAGACCGTTCTCATACATATTGATTGATCCCCCATTGCTTGACACTCCATCCCTCAAAGAATGGTAAGAAAAGCATTATAATACACTTATTTTTGTCCTACACCCACACAAGAAACAACATAAGCTTACACATCTTGCTTTCTAATGTAGGTTTGCTCTTAACAAAGCTGAAATCAATCAGTTGTTGCAAGACAAAGCATACAAGAATATAAATCTGCTGTTGCCACCTCCAAGCATTGCTGATGCCATAGATGTACCTACCGCACTTGCAACACTCAACATGGTAATGTTCCCATAGTTGCCCACCACTCCATGTTTAGAATAACAAAAACCTTCTTTACAAATTGTTTGAAAAACAGCTCAACACCTGGGTGTCTGGACAAGTCCGCTTCACAGCTGCAAAACGGGCATACCATATTGTTGCTTGCCCAAACTGCCATAAAAAGGTGGATGCTCCTGCTGGTTGGAACCTTAGATGCAATTCATGTGGTGAATATGATCAGACTGAACTGAGGTACAACTCAATTCCATCCTAAGTAAATTCCCTGCATTCATTGGTTTTGTAGTAACGTTTATATTATTATTAGTCTCTCTTGATAATTATATAATACTAGGATTGTATTCTTGATTTTACCTTACGTTGATAAGAGCACTGGTATGTCTCATTTGTTTTGCATCTGTAATTGTGTCACTTGAAGCCTGTATAATAAACAGATTAATTTGTAATCTGCAAATGTGTGACCTGAAGGCTGTGTAGTCTGTAATTTGTGATCCGTAATCTGTAATCTGTAAGCCTGTAACATGTAATCTGTAATATGTAAGTGTTACGGGCTTCAATTGTAATCGTATCTGTGATCTATAATTGTAATTGTGTAAGCTCGTAATGTCTGTCGGCTTCAAGTCACACAATTTCTAAGCCATGTAATCCGTAATCTGTGTCTGCAAATGTGTGACATCGTGGCCGTGTAATCCTGTAATTGTGTGACCCGAGGCATGTGATACAACCGAATTTTTTTCTAACACTTCGATGGCCTCGTATCCGATATTATTGCTTTGCATATTTGAGTAGCACATAACATATGCAATACCATTATTATTTTTCTAACTATGTCTTCCTTCCAGATGTCGTGTGCCTATGGAGATTACCGGAGGCAGCCAATCTCTCCGCATCGTCATGACGTCACCAGATGTTGAACAAGTGACTGGCCTCACTCCATAGATGCTCAGTGACTCTTATGAGTTTGTAAGCCCACAAAACATAGATTTTATGATTCAAATAGGTGTTCACTGCCTCGCATGACTTCTTCTAACAGAGTAACAGCTTTCGCAGGACTTTGGCATCCAAGATCAATTGCAGGCAGCACTTGACAAACTGAATGTGGTATGTTTCATCAAGAAATACGACCCTTCCACACTTGCTGCCCCAAGCACTGCAGGGATGCGGTACACCTTGGTGAAGGCCTACGGGATGGATGCTATAGAGAGACCTCCCGCTTCGTCCCCTTCATCGTCGGCTCTACCCCGGTCGACACTACTCGATGATGAACGAGCGGTTGTTCACTCCCAAGACGAAGAAAAACATGACTGAGGTCGAAGCCTTGCCCACACCAGAAAAAACAGAACAATCTACTCCCCCGTCTAAAAGAAGCCTTGATTTTGCTGTTGCACGGTCTGGAGATGCACCACTCCCTACCCATCCATCTCATGCTTCTTCCGCATCCACAAATGAACCTGCTGACATTCACACAAGCCCAGCAAAGAAAGGCAAAGAGAAGCAAGTCTCAGAGTGACGGCTGATCGTTATGCCTTGGTATTAAAATCCTACTATTATCATGTAGTATTAAATAAACCTCTTTTGCTTGTAATCCTACTGTTGAACTATCAGCCTTGACAGCAACATCAATATGATGTATGCTTAGCATATTACAAACTATTACCACCTATAAAAGTGGCAATAGTATAATAATATGCTTTTTGTTGTATAATATGTTTGGTATTTGGTACTTTCAAAACGATCAACGTTCGCATGATCTAATATATTCCTATTCCGCGTTTCAGTATTTCATCCTTACCATGTATCCCCGATTTCATATCCACCGAGTGTGTACATGCCGCGCGTTGTGCGGCCCCCGCCCACTAGTTCCCGGCGGCTGCAGTTTCTTCGATCTTCTCCACATATCTAGATGGGTTTCACGTGCTGGTTGTAGCGCCGTACATCTGATGCTTCCGATTTGACAAAATACGTTGCTTTGGGTTAAAAGGGAGCAACTTACCAAGAAGGGAGCAATAAGGGAGCAACTTACCAAGAAGTTACCAAGAAGTTCAAGCAATAAGGGAGCAACTTACCAAGAAGTTCAAGCAAGATGTGTGGTCGAGGCCTGGTATGATTTTTTTTTGATATCCCGAATTTAATTGTTGTCGTTTGTAATTTTGATGCGTTTCATATTTCTGTTTTGTTTTTTTTAATTGTAAATATAATTTAGTTGAAACGAGAATGAATGAAAAAGAAATGAAAGCAGACTTTGAGTTGCACAAAGGTTTAAATTCTCAGTTGTTGACTTTGTTTTGAGGTATCCGTTAATTTATTTCTATTCTCACGGTAGTATATACTTTCTTAGGGTTTTAATATCCGTTATTTGCAGATCGTGTATATGGTGGCTGCGGTGTCTTCCCTCTTTCTTCACCCTGTCTCTGTTGTTCAGTCGAGAGCTGCTCCAATCATTCGTTTTGATCCAAGAATTCAATGGCGGTTGTTGCTGAGGATGAAGAATGTGGAGGATATTACAACAATAGTTCCTTACATTCCAAAACGAGGTTAGGGCGAATCACTGGCTTTTAGTTTGTCACAAAGTGTGTTTTATTTACAGAGCTGTTGTTTTTATTTCAATGATTCATTTGGACATTTCAGTTGTGTGTATCTTATTTCCGGTTTGCGTTGTTTATCATGTTTTGATGGTAAAATTGAGTCCGTAAGTGAAATTTTGAGCACTCCAGTTAGGCGTGTAGATGAAATACTATCTCAACTGTTTTTTCTATCGTCATTCTCTCTGGAAAATACATTGCCTCTATTTTTTGGGAGGGGTATACCGCCTCTATTTAAATATGCTGATTTGTTGAATCTAGCTTCTCTTCTAGGTGCTTCCACTTTTTTTTTATCCAACAAGGATTGCTACAAGAAAGGTACTTATTACTAATCCCTTTCTTGTCTACGGATTTTTAGCTGTTTTTAGTATATTTTTGCTCTCTTGCAATAGATATGGGTGATGTTTTTCTCTTTTTGAGAATTGGAAATGTTGTTCAGGATGTTTGTTTGTTAGTAAAGATGGGGCCTTCCGGACTTTTATGATGAGTGATGATGTTTTGAACTCTCTGGTCATTATATTTAGGTTCCAATCAAGACCCTTCTTATTGATGGAAATTACCGGGTGGAGGATCGAGGATTGAAGACTCATCATGGACATGTTAGTCTGTTTCTATCTTTCTATTCATTTTCTTGCTCTGCTCACTGTTTTGGGATCTTTGGTTTCACTCAAATGTTATGAATTTATTATTGTGTCTTTAAACAGCAGGATTTGTTGAATGTTGTTAGGATTAAAATGGGATATGAGGTTATCGTGTGTATGTTAAGTGCTAGAGTTTGAAAAATATGAATTCTCTCCATATGACCTGTTTAAGTAGGCTAGATATGCAGTTTGATCCATGTAATACTTGGCAAGCATGTAATCTTGAACTGGTGCTAAGAATAGCATAGTTTCAGTTTTCGAGCTCTTATGATCTAATAGTTCACTGAAATTTGAACTTCTTGATGGAAGGATGTGGTGTAGCTTTTGTCTTAATTGTATATCACTGACGTCAATATGTTTTTATTATCTGAAGCTCTATACAGCTTTTTCCCCTTTTTCTTCCATGTGTATGTGTGCATGAACGTTTCCAAGGTTTTAAGATGCGCTAGATGTCATTGATCTTTACTCGAGGAATTTACTTAGTCCACTGTATCTGTTTTTTATATTTTATGCACTACTTGGACAATTGGATCTTAATGATTGTGATTGGGTTTTGTTAACCGTTGCAGATACGGTTTGAGGACTGGCTTTCATGCCAGAACTAGGAATTCTATCTGCGTCACATGATGGATATATTGGTACTGATATATTGGAAGTACTGTTTAATGAAGTTGGTTTAAAAGATTAATGTCACTTTATTAATGGTTGAAAATATTACTAAAGCATCCACGTCAGGTTCCTAATTGCTCCACATAAATATAGACAGGAAATTACTAAATGGAAGACATAATCCATATAGCAACCATTTAGGGGTTGAAATACAATCATGCGGCTACCCCTATACACTACACACCACTATATTACTAAATGGTTGAATAGATTAATGTCACTTTCAGTTTATATCTATTCAGTTTGATTAATAACTTTGGCTCGTTCATTTGCAGCAACAAACACTCTAAACAAGGGAACCTGTTTGGATAGCAATATTCACGAAACTGGCTCGTTGATTTGGGATGTTGAAATACATCATGAGAAAGACTCTAAACTGGCTCGTTGATTTGCAGCCAAAGTTATTTGTCCTTGTGAGCTATTTTAATGTCTCTTTGTGTTTCTCAGGAAGTATTTTTTCTTTTTGGATAGAAATATTCACGAAAATATCTAACATTGACAATGTTTCAGGTATATGTAGATACAGTTGGACATCCGCTAAGAAGGTTGATGGTCTCTATCTTCTTGTTAGTGGAGCAAGTGTCGTGGGCAAGGTGATTCCTTCAACAACCTTAAACGGTTTCTCAATATACCTTGCAACTCTCAACATCTCGTTTTCTTACGTTTTTAGGTTACGAAGGATCGTGCATTGAAGGTTTGGGTTCTTGATGAAACAACTGAAAACATGCACAAAAGTTTTGTGTCTGGGTACCCTGGAGGTGAATTATTTTTGTTTATCCATTGTTACTGGATATGATTAACTGACTAAACCTAGCGAAAACATAAAAGGCTATTGTTGATGCTTACAGATCCCGTGACGAAGGCTTTGCTGGATGATCACAAACACGCAATCTTTGGTTTCCCAACATTGGTTCGGTTTAGTTGGGGGATGTGCATGTCATACTCCGAACATCTTGCCAGCGTTTTATGGTGAAGCATTGATTTGAACATATATTGGCATCAGTTTTCTTTAGCCGGAAAAACACTCGACTTGGTGTGTGTTTGTGTGTGTTTTTTTGGTCAATACAGTGAAGCTGACAAGAACGACGAGAACGGTTCCTCTGAAAAACTTGGTAAGCGGCAACTGAAGCTAACAAACATTGGTTTCAACGCAACATTAAAGAGGAAATCGAAGAACTCGAATCAAGCGACAAAGTTGTACAATTGCGTGTTCTTAGATGCAATCCTAGCTTCATCGAATCAAGTGGCAAAATCGGCGGCTTCATGTTCTTCATCCCCTTTTCCCAACGTCGTACAGCTGCTCAAGACGTCTGTGATGGTACCGATTTGACGAAAAGGCATTGACTTTACAACTTCTTGAGGACAATTACTGTTGTACCCTAATTGTTTGCTATGTAATGGAATGAAAATTTATGGCTTTCGGTTTTCGGTTGTATGTTATAAGTCATTAAAACTTTCTAGCTATTCTCTTTATTCATGCTACCTGCAGGTTTGTGATAAATCTCTATCCTATCTTGTGACAATTGCTCGTGTATATTCTCGCTATTCTCATAAGTCTCAATCTTGTAACAGTTCCTACTTGCTTTCATAATGCAATGAAACAATTATCTATTCAGTTTCTTTTCATCGAGTGTTTCATCATCTTAAAATCAAGACTACCAATGGCTTCCCAGGGCTGTTCTTTGCCGTGCATTGCACGGCAACCACTACTAGTATATATATATATATATACTAGTGGGCACCAGTGTGCGTTGCACACGTGCCCTCAGTATTACAATGCATAATAGATACACGGTTAAACAAACTATATATACAACATAATAAGTAAGATTAAAAGTAAAGGATGGTAGACCAAGTTAAAGCATATGTTAAGAATATTTTGCAGTTACATATTCCACAATAACCCGAATTTACTTCTGAAATGGACATATCACCATTGGTACGCAAATGTACGATAGATACGCGTGGAAGTATCGCTTAATTACCGTATCTAAATACCAAAATATACGATAGATACAACAAAAAATCTATCTTCGGTTATGCATACGAATATTTTTTTTTGAATCATTGTGGCCGAGTAGCAACTCCGATTCGGCATGCATGCATGGTACAAAAAACGTAAATTTGCTTTTGATTATGTGCAAAATATGGTGAGTTTGAGGGCACTGCCTTACTTCTTTCAAGTGGTTTGAGTGAAATCCGACGACTTTCTTTGCGTTTGTGTCATCTGTCTTGGTTTCGGGTGTTTCGGTGCTCCTTTTTCCTTCTGCTTTTCTGCGGCGGTATAGTTTTACATGTAATTTCGGGGTTTTATTTCTTTGGTAGTATTGTTGTGTATGGTTTGTTGGTTTATTAATTTACCGGAGTACCGCGATAAGCTTGCTTTGTCTTTTGTAGGAGTTGAGGTACCATGTAGTATGGATTCGCCTCGTATCTTCCCAACAATATCCCGTAGCTTGACAAGGTTAGGATGTGATAGCCTTCCAAGGAATTTTATCTCGAATTTGTATGCACAAAAAGAGACGAAACATTTTTAGACATCCCGTGGGAAAATGGATACGGTACAAGATATGTATCAAAAATTCAATACAAGTACTCCAAATGATTGGAAATGCCTAAACAAATTTCTTAGTTAGAAATAAGGGAATACAACGGTTGGGAAACATTAACGGTGATGATTTTACCCGCCATTCTTGGAATCCTTGAGCACTTTCGGACTTGAGTTTCTTGACGGCAACGCCGCTTTTAGAGTTGGATTTGTCATCTAGATTTCCCTTGTACACTTTACCAAATCCACCTTCTCCAAGAACCATATCACTTCGAAGTTTTCGTAGCTACCTTGAGTTACGTAAAAGAGAAAACCTTTAAATTGGGATGAGGCAAGATCATCCCATTAGGATAAGAATCTTCATTGAAAGTTGAGGCGAGAAGATCCACTTTGTTCCCACGATGAATCACTTGTTCCCACGAAAATGCAACTTTACTCATTTCTGTTGACACTCCTGCACCAACACAACACATAAAAAAGTCTAAATTTCAGTAATTTGTACAAAAACAAAGCCTAAATGGACAAAAACTGAAGAGGAAAACTCCAATATTGTGTTTGTGTGGAAAAAGAAGAAGCATTTAACATGACATCTTTAAACATCTATGAAAAAGAGACGAGATAACATAAAAGCGAGACTAAACATAAGAGGAAGCCTAATAATATGGGTGAATCTTCATAGCACGAACACATGCGAGGACATGAAAACCAACCGAAATGGAAAATGTTTGTTAAAATTCGGAAATCTTTTGCAATTTGGATGGATGTTACAACAATTATCAATGTGAAATAGGAGAGAAAATAGTTGTAATGCAAAAAAAAGGGAAAACTTGCCCGAGGGGATTGGCACTTGGTAGTATGCAATCACCTTATGAAGCAAAAAACGGCGAATATTGGACAAAATTAAATTGATTGATCGTACAAAAATGGGGCAAAAAAATTGGGGGAAATTTTGATGAAGACCGAAGATTGACATACCGTAAGTAACGAAGCGAGAAGATTGGGTCTTGACATTGCGATTGGGGAAGAAGAACTCCGGCACATACCCATTTTCATAAAGTTTTTTCAATGGGGCACCAAAGCACAAAGAGAGTAGTTGTTACCGGATCGGGTGAAGAGGTGCGGAGTTGAATCCCTCAAACCAAATTCACGAGATTATTACGCCGATCCACGAGGATGCATTAAATTAAATCTCACGAAACCAAATGACCTACTAATAAGCTTAACCACAAATGCGATGCGACTTGAGGGGCATTCGTGCTTTCATGCACAAAACACGATTATTTAACAATAATGTAAGTCACCATCTATGAAATGTGTAATCTAATATATGCATTGACTATGGAGCTCATATTTGTTCTTGGCAAAAAGTATACACGAAATGATATCTTACCGGAGGTCCGCCATCACAAAATTCACCACGGACCACGCCTATTAAATTCCCCCTGTAAAACATCGTTTTTTTTTATAGAAAACGAGAACATCTTACAATTGAGTCAACAAAACGAAACAACAAAATGAGGGAGATTAACAAAATGAAAGATGAAAATAATTTTTATCACTAATTAAGGGGTCGAAGAACTTTATTCCCCTTAGATCATGCCATATGCCTCTTCCTATGAACAAAATTTTATGCCTATATTGGCATTTAGACAGCAGTTGCGTATTTTAGTACGAATTAAACCCGATTTGTAGAAGTAATTAGAGAAACAACAGAGAAGCTACAATAAGAACCAAACGCAGCATGCGTACCCAATACACCACAAAAAGCATACCATCAATACATTCGACACCAATTAAGTAAACAACTAAAACGCTGTGTTCTGAAACTTGATAAACCATTACAACTTTTTTCGTGGCAGTCAAAACCGGAAATGAAATCTCCATAGTTCAAAGGAGAGAATCTTTATACACTAAATCCTAAACTATATTTCACAACAACGAAATGCCTCATTTTCATCCAAAAGAAAAATGGCTAAGGTGCCAAAGCCCTTACGCAATTGAGAACCTAACAAACTATGAACTTTCACTATACTAATTGAAGAATCATCACCAAAAGGCAACTAATAATCATGTGCTTTTGGTTTTTCCCCTGCACTTCTTCAATACATTCAACGAGATCCATTTACAAAATCATCTCTAGGTACAATTTCATTTCCGACAATCGAATCATACTATCGTTCCGGGTGTCTTTAGTGGAACCACACCAATTCTACCGTCACAATTCACTTGATGAAAGTCGTTCGATTGATTGTTTACACCCAAAACTCTATTCACAGCCTATGACTTCCAACGCACCCAAAAAACAAAGATGACTTTCAATCCTCAAAGCAATTAACCACCTTTTGAGTGAAACTCTCGGTTGGACTATAGTGTTACAGAAAAGGTTAACTAATTAGACTAAAATCAAGAGCAATGAACAAACAAAATTGAGGCCTTTAATTCGGAAAAAAAAATTTCAAAATACCATTATCACAAAGCACAATATAACAATCAAACTTACAAATCACGAAAATAATAAGTGGATAAATAAATAATTCAAACCTTCAAAAGAGATGCATAGCTCTCGGCTTGTTCAATCTCTACGAAAAATACCGACTCCACCTATTCCAATCCCAATCCGAATGTAAACGGTGCGACGAAACCCCATCATTGAAACCGGCATCAATAGCGAAATCTCATTGCTTTTCTTGCAAAGACGGTAGCTTTTTGACTTCTTACTTGTTCCACGAGCGAAAGAAACTCCGTGGAAAAGCGAAAGTTGCGAAATTCTTGATGCGGGAAAAGGAGAAATTGATGTACGATGAAATCGAACATGAAGAAGTAGATAAGGATGGCCTTAATTGATGAAAAGGGACACTTGAATGCCCTGTGGCGCAAGTGTTTGGAACGACCGTGGCTATGGCACTCGCTCTCGTAATCTCGTTTGTAGCCGTGAAGAATCCCGAGCAATAGCAAAGCGATAACGATACACCGACCAAGTGGAGAAGACTAAACCGAATGCGAAGAAGGACAACAATTGCAACCAAAGAAAGCGAAGATTTACCTTCCACAAGCGAGAGCCCGAAACCGCGTAGACGAGAGACGGAATGTTGCGATGGCGGTTGCGAAGCATATACGGCAACATGTCGGTGGTGGATGCACTAAGCACCTAACACGGACGGCGGCCATTGGAAGAGAAGGGCAGTAGTGGAAGGCGATCTCCAATAACCGGGAAAATAAATAAAGGAAAGGGGAAAAATTAGATAAAAGGTATGATTAGCTAAAATAGGCAAAACAGAGGATAACGGAAAAGGACAAAAAACAACGACGAAGATGTAAACAATCAAACTTACAAATCCTGAAAATAATAAGTGGATAAATAAATAATTCAAACCTTCAAAAGAGATGCATAGCTCTCAGCTTGTTCAATCTCTGAAAAATACCGACTCCACCTATTCCAATCCCAATCCGCAAGCGGCGGCGAGACGAAACCCCATCATTGAAACCGGCATCAATAGCAGAAATCTCATTGCTTTTCTTGCAAAGACGGTAGCTTTTTGACTTCTTGCGTTCGCCGAGCGAAAGAAACTCCGTGGAAAAGCGAAAGTTGCGAATTCTTGATGCGGGAAAAGGAGAAATTGATGTACGATGAAATCGAACATGAAGAAGTAGATAAGGATGGCCTTAATTGATGAAAAGGGACACTTGAATGCCCTGTGGCGCAAGTGTTTGGAACGACCGTGGCTATGGGCGCTCTCTCGTAATCTGTTTGGTTGTGAAGAATCCCGAGCAATAACAAAGCGATAACGATACACCGACCAATTGGAGAAGACTAAACCGAATACCGAAGAAGGACAACAATTGCAACCAAAGCGAAGATTTACCTTCCACAAGCGAGAGCCCGAAACCGCGTAGACGGAGACGGAATGTTGCGATGGCGGTTGCTATATATATATAATGATCTAAAGCACATAATTTAGGTAAAACTAAATAAATATCTGATAATATATAAATTTATGACAATTATTCTGAACTTAAGTCTATATATAACCTTTAAAAAAAAAAAGTCTATATATAACATTGATTCATGCATATATTCTTAGAACAACAGTTTGACAACATTGACCAACTCAATTTTTTTATTCTTTTGGTGGCTTGTACATAAATTTCTTTTCTTCTTCTTCTTCTTCTTCTTTTTTTTTTTTTTTTTTTTTTTTTAATATAGGTGGCTTGTACATAGACTTGTCGGTTAGGTTATATCTATTTTATACATAAGACAAAACTTATAAATGTTTTTATGACATTTTGGATAAAAACATCAATAAGGATTTGAAAGCATTTTATTAAGTCAAAATATGACTATGATGGATATTGATTGATCGAAACATTACACTTCCAAACCTCAAAAAAAAAAAAAAAAAAAAAAAAAAAAACATTACACTTCCACTAGCGTTTACTAAATACATAAATAATACTATTAAATATATATATATATATATATATACACACACACACCATAAGGAATTAAGGATTTGAAAGCATTTTATTAAGTCAAAATATGACTATGATGCATATTGATTGATCGAAGCATTACACTTCCACTAGCCAAGGCCGGCCCTACAGTGAGGCTAAAGAGACCGCCGTCTTAAGCCCAACGGTGTCGGGAGGGTCTAACGATATATTTCGTTAATAAAAAGAAATTTGTGTAGATTCAATTCGATCCAACCTAATGTAATATGTTAATTTTATTTTTTGATAAATGCATTTTTTTTTACTCCAATCGATAAAGGTCTCAATAAAAAAAATTTACTTGGCCAAAAAAAAAAAAAGACATACAAACAAGTTTTATTAATTTTTTGTATTTACGGATGTTAAAAACGCGATAAGTATTGGAAAAAAAATATAGTACTTAGGATTTGATAGAGAAGTAGAAACTCCAAGGCACGTTAATAACGTTGTCTTTTAAAAGAAGTTTCGTCCCACACGATTTGTCACTAAAGGATCAAATGAAAATCTCTCTCAGGATACAATGGAGGTGTTTGATTCAAACAGTGACTTGTTTGAATCAAACCCGAGGACACTCAAATTTTTTCTGATGATGCTGTCAAATTTATGAATTTTCGTCTGCATACTTGTGTCTTTTATGGGCTGCAGGAACCCCATAAACGAATTGAGGTACTCCTTGCACGAAAGGGTAGAGTTGCCACTGTTCACCGGATGAAAGCATGCAACCCTTACACGAAAGGATAAGTACATATCAGTTCGAAAATGCATGTATCTGAAAATCCGAAAATGCATATCCCTTAATGAACTGATGCATGCATTAATCCGAACCCCGTTTCGTTGCGATAACATTAATTCATACGGAAACTCGTATACAAACGGTAATCAAAATATTTATTTATGAAAAAATATCTAACAGTAAGTATGTTTTTAAAATAAAAAAAAAACTTCAACTAAAAGTCCAATTCGAGAACTTCGTCTTAAACCCGAAAAGAGGTAGGGCCGGCATTGCGTTTACTAAATACATAAAATAATACCATTAGCGTTTACTATATATATATACATAAACAACTAGCTTTTACAGTTTAATTGCATTTTTATACACAACTAAGTTTTAATGCGACTTTTCTTCAACAACAAAAAAAAAAAGTTTTAATATGACTATTATTTGCAGCATTTTATTCTACTCGTGCACACCTTTATTTGTGCATCATAATAGAATCGATTTTATGAAAGTCGGTTCTTCATAAAAGAAACGACTTCTCGTAGGTATATTGTGAGAATCGATTTTGGGAAAATCGGTTCCTGCTCGAGAACCTACGAGAAGTCGGTTCAAGGCTCCACGACCGACTTTCACAAGGTCGATTTTACTGTGATGCACAGGTAAAGTGGTGCACAAGTAGAATGAATGTGAATCATGTGATATAAATAAAGATCTTGTTTTAACTTGAGAATCATCTTTCACAGGTACAATACGAATACATGCACCACGAATCCGTGTGATGCACAGGACGGAGTTGGATCTTGAGAATTAATTAAAACGACATTGTTTTGAATTTTGATATATTTTTTATTTTTTTGATACGAAATGATGTCGTTTTCATCAAACTCTACGACCCAAAATGCCCTTTTTCGTTTACAGTACTGTATAAGCTAAAGCTAGCACGACCAATGCATATGAAATTATTTAATAAAGTAGTCAATTTCATGTTTCAGAAAGAAAAAAAAACAATTCATATATGTCTAGATTATAATTTTAATTTTAAGCATGATAATTTAAAACCGACGATAGAAAAATCAAACATTTGTGTATAAGATTTTGACTTTCCGGCGATTGACACTTTATATATTTGACATCGGAAAAGTCGAATGTCGGACAAGATGTTGACATTCGACTTTCTAGAGTTTAAACTTCATTGTGAACAGTCGACTACTTGAAAGCCGAACCTCGTATATAAGTCAACTTTCCAGCAACCGAAACTCACTGTGAACATTCTATATCCGGAAAGCTGAACATCATGTATTATGTTCGTCTTTCCAGTAATTGAACCACATTGTGAGTATTTGACCTCTAGAAAGCCTGATATATCATACACGGTGTTCGAATTTCCAGGGGTCGAATATTCACACTGATGTTCAACCGTTGGAAAGTCTAATATCATACATGAGTTTCAACTTTACACCAATTGAATGTAGACGTTCATCCCTTAGAAAGCGTAATTAACCTCACAACCCAATATAGTGTCACAGTAGAAATTGTGTGGTGTCGTTAAAGATTCGGTCAGATAGGATACTCAGAAATGGTATCGTCCCATGGCCCACTCTCTCCCTCACCCAAAATAGAACTAACACATTCCCAAACCAAACTATTACACTTTGGCCCACTCCCCATACCAAGTTGCCAAACTTTATCACCTTTCTTCACTCTCTCTTTACCCTCCAAATAAGCCAATTCATACCACAAAGATGAAGAACTTTGATTCCCAAATCTATGCAGAGTCATTAATGCAGCCTCCATATCCTTCTCATTTAGCTTCAACCCTTTTCCGATCTCCCTTATCACCGGCTTACCCGACGCCGGCAAACAAAAATGCTGAACCACCGACTTGAAATTGGGTACATAAATCTCCACCGATTTATCCAAATACTTCTTCCTTATTACCGAAACCGCGTATAGAATCTGTTCTGTGAAAGGTAGGATCTTTTTGCCGAGGATTATTATATGGGTTCTGAGCAGGTCGCCGGCGACGTGGAGGAGGTTTTTCTGGAGGGTGACGCCGGTGAAACCGTCGGAATCTTCTTCCCGGATGGCAGAGAGATAAGATTGATAGTCGAATGCGCGGTTTGTACGGAGTGTGTGGAGGAGTTTGTATTTGGATTTGGATTTGAATGATTTCTTGTTGGATAATAAGATTGCTGCAGCTCCCATGCGGAAGATGCAGTTAAGAACTAGCTTGTTGCGCTCTTTACCTGCATGCAAAAGTATCGAGTGAGAAAAAGGATTTCAACTTTGGAGAAGTTGAAAACGGATTTCGATCTTCATAAAGTCAAAATTTGCATAAAATATAGTGTCGGAATAGATCGATCGTGATGTAATTAACAATACCCGAAAGAAAAAAGTTATGGTTATAATAGTTCTCTCGTAATAATTGACACAACACACTAGTTTAATTATGTGTCTCTCATATCGATCAATAAATCATATATCATACACAATTATATGTATTGTTTCAATTGTTATGATACACGTATTATGTGGTAGTAGTGATTTGGGTACGACAATTGACTAATAACATATTGTAATGCACCAATGTCGAGTGAGATTACTTGAGTTATAATGAATTCAATAACTATTGATGAACATCGTTCTCGTTCGGTAAATCTACATGTTATGTAACAAATTTTTTTTTTGAAGAAGTTATGTAACAATTTTGTATCAGATTATCTACATCTTTAGGACTCCACCAAAGAATTCTAGATATGACATTCACAGTCTTCATGGCGAGACACTTAGTCGAATTTTTTTATAAGATAATCTCAATCTTAAGAACCCTATCAAAGGATTCCAGACGAGAAACCATCATCTTTCACGACGAGACATTTAGTTCAACTTTATATCAAATTATATTCATCTTAAGGACCCTATCAAAGGATTTCAGAGGTGACATTCACCTTCTTTTACGGTGAGAAACTTAGTTTTATTTTAAGGATCATGTATATCAGAGGATTTTAGAGGTGATATCCACCGTCTTTCACGACGAAACATTTAGTTTTGTCTGATAGTCTACTACGATATATACTACATGTAGTGCCTTATAATTAACAAGAATCTAGCGGAACTTCTTGAGTCATAATGAACCTATATAATAACTTTATGAGTTTATCATCCTCATTTTGCTTAAAATCGTTAACTTCAAGTTACGTACCAATTTCATTATGTATCAATTTTGATAATGTTTTCAAAATCTCCTAATATGAGGGATTACATATATATATATAACATATATATAGTTTAATATACTTGTTCATGATGTAACACTGAATTTTATCTCAATAATAATCATTAATATATAAAAATGTTTATTTAACACTACTCAAATCTTTATTTCACCATCATTAACATACTAAAGAAAAGTCTTTTTTTTTTGAAACAAATACTTAGTTTTATCTCAATTATCATGTTGCATTTTAATTGTATTAAAGATTTGTAGGAATTAACATTCTAAACATTTAAAAAAAAAAAAAAAAACATTCTAAACATAAATTGTCGCAACTGTTTCCAAACATATAAATATAAGTCTAACAAATTGACTCTACAATGCATTCAAAAGGCAACACGTAACAAATAAAATTTTAAAACTTATCCTCCGTTTCATAACTACATGCATTTAAGAGTTCATATTTATTTTATAATTATTTGATGGAAAGACGTGTGGAAATATATAGAAACCATACAAATTATTATTATATCTTACATAATGCTACGTGTATATGTTGAAAATATTAGTATAATATGATGAGTATTGGTAAAAGAAAAACTTGCCTACTCGAACACGTGTTAGTGTTCAATTAGTTTGTCAAAACACGGACCCCGATCCCCGACGGTACAAATACAGCGATACAAATTGCTGTGCATTATTTCCGTCTAAATTTGGACGGGAAGAGATTAAATCAAATTTGGACGGATCGTCCAAATGGTGTTTCCGTCCAAATTTTAGACGGAAAAAGTGCACATCAAATTGTACCGCTTTCTTTGTACCGTCGGGATCCGCTTCCGTCAAAACACATAGTAAACTTAGGTTTCGTAAGTTTTATTTTACTTGAAAGTAAATGCTGGCTAGTTATGTACATACTAATTAAAAAAATGATGGATATTGTATCTTATTACCTCCGGTCCAAAATATGAGTCATCCTAGTAGTTTTCATACAATTTAAAAAAGTGGTTGAATGTCAAAATTTAAAGGTTAATGTCTAAAATACTCATTGACTATCATTAATGCAATAATTGTAAAATAATGAAAAATTGTTTGGTTCATACTGCCTCCATTCCTAATTACGTGTCGTGTTTGAGAGAAACACACAAATTAAGAAAATGAGTATTCCAAAAAAAAAAATCTTGGAAAATATAGTAGTGTAATAAATATGAAAAATTGATTGGTTAAAAAGTTAAAAAGTAGTAGTGAAAAGCGAAAGAGTATTAAAATATGTATTGAAAATGTAACTACGACATATAAAAAAGAAATTTTGATTTTGGCAACTGCGACATATTATTATGAACGGGGGAAGTAATATATTAGGGGTAAGATAGAGAAATAGCAATAAATGTTGTATTGGTAATGTAGAATGACTTATATTGTGGGACAAGTAGAAAAGTGTAGAATGACTTATATTTTGGACAGGAAGTAGTATTATTTTAGAGCACCTGCATCAGCTTTTTTAAGGAATTTTTTATTTTACAGTTTTAAATACATATTTTTCTAGTTTACAAAATCTCAATGCAAAATAAAATACGTCAGATTCCCTATCATACATAATATGGTAGATATAAAGAAAAATTTAGTGCACATAATATGGATGAATGCGATAGATATTTCACGAAAGAGAAATGATATGTGCACTACACAAGTGTGTAGTGCACTTTCCACTACATGTGTAAGTAGTGGTTCTTGATTAACATGAGTAGTGAAATGTTGTAATGGGTCCCAATAAAATGTATGGTGTTGATTGTGTTGTAGGATGTAATAGTAAAATGAGCAGTGAATTGAATAGTGGTAAAATGTGTGGTGTTTATTATTAAGCGTTCAGATTGTAATAAATTTGTCAGAGGAAATTACGGCAATCAAAACAAATGGGACCCCGATTTTCGAGATTCACCGTCAAAATTCACTATCGAAATTCACCGATTTCGGGATTCACTAAGGAGATTCACCGATTTTTAGGGATTCACTTGTTTGTCCTTCTCGCTATAAAAATTATGCAATTGTCCTTCTCCCTATAAAAATATGTAGTTGTTGTCACATTCTTAATAATATTTTCCTAATTTTCCATTATTATTAAGCGTTCAGATTGTAATAAATTTGTCAGAGGTACGGCAATACAAATAGGACCCCGATCCCCGCCGATACACGATGCACAGCTCGCCCGGCTGTGCATCAAAACGACACCGTATCGACCCGAAACGACGTCGTTTGGTTCCGACATAAAATTAATTTAAAAAAAACACAGCATCGAAACGGCGTCGTTTCTGAAATGAAACGACGCCGTTTTGATGAACAGCTGGGGGGCTGTACATCATGTACCGCCGTGGATCTTTTTCCAATTCAAATGGTGTTCAAGCATTATTTTTCTTGGAAATTGTTTTTTTTTAAAACATGTATCTTCGAAATGGCCTATTCTCACGTAGAGAGTTTTTATTGAACTGCATCGTCGGATAATCATCATGTATATAAGAGACAAAATTTATACTATGTCGATCATCCGACGGTACAATCCAATAAAAACTCTCTATCAGAAGCCTTATGTTATAAATATATGTTTACATCGTTGATACGATACACTCTATTTATTTCAATTTAACTGATGGAATTACTAAAAAATTGTTCAATTTTGTCAGACGGAGTTACATATATTTCTAGTACGTACGTTGTTTATCTTGTTTTTTCTTTCCACATTTACTTTATTTATTAAACAGTGTAAATTCGAACCCAGGAAAAAAAATTGTGTAAATAATATATTGTATCAATTGATTATTAGATGGTGTGAATAATATATTATGTCAAGGCAAATTGACGTAAAATTTTGTGGTCATTCATCACTATAAAATTTACTATGCCCCACGATGTTATAAAATAATTTACTGCATTTTTGGTATTAATATAAGCCTTTATTTGCACCATACCTATCTTACTCGTGCACAACCGACTCTTCGTTGGTTCAAAGCCAAGAAGCCAAAGCGCAGAACCGACTTTGAGAAAAATCGGTTTTAGAGTCAAAGCCAAGAACCGACTCTTCGTTGGTTCTGGAGCAAGAATCGTTTTTCTCAAAGTGGGTTCTCAGAATACACCTATGAAAAAGTCGGTTTTTTGGGTTTTTTTTTATTCTTAATTCAAGAACCGATTTTTCAAGATCGGTTCTCGCACGGGAAGAATGATGTACGAGTAGAATATGTGCATGCGGCGCAAATAATAGCCTGGGTCGTTTCCTTATGAAATTAAGTAGCATTTTTAGAGGGACTTACCTGGATACCATCCAGTTGATAAAATCTCAGTACTTAGAACCACAGCATTACACTCCTTATAACTCTTCATTATATTACTTGCCATATCCACACACAAAGCACTTGCAGAACACCCCATACCACCCACACTAAAACTCTTCACATCTTCCCTCAACCCAAACTTATTCACCATGATTGCCGACAACGACGGAACCGGACAAAACCCGCTACAGTTCACGATCAACACATCGATATCTTCAACCTTAATCTCCGTTTTCCTTAACAGATCTTCGAAAACCGGAAAAAGCGACATTTTAACTTCATTTATCGCGTCGTCATGGCCGGATCGCGGCGGGATACAATGTATCGCCGGCGGGAGATATGTCTGATCGCCTTGTCCCGATTGGGAGAGGACTTTCGTCATGAAAGATACACTTTCTGCGTCCAAGAAATCGATCTGATTAGCGTGGTCGATGTAGGTCGAAAAGGGTACTTTACATGAATCTGGAGGCTTGTAACATGAGAAATTGACTAAGTATAGAGGCGATTTACGGAAACGGAATGCATTAACAATGAAGATTGTGAAGAGGATTGAGAATAGTATGTGAAAGATTGTATTGGAATGTTGTATGATGAAGAATGCTTCTAAAGATGATAGTATGAAAAGGGAGAATATGTTGAGAACATACATGATGATTTTGTGATTGTGTTTTTTTGTTTAATTACACAAAGTTTGATTGATTTGGAAATGAGGAAAGTGGGGGTGGTTTTAATAGATGTATAAAGTGATTGTCAATGTCAATTTGACGTAACAATTGCATGTGCTTGAGCTTTGCTAAATGTCCTTTGAGTCATTGGAACTTGGAATGAAAATGTTAATTATAAGTTGAATATGGTATCAAAGCAAAGCAAGATGTCACGAGTTCAAGCCTCTCGACAAACATAGTCTTTCAAAAAAAAGTTTTAGAGTTAAAAATTAGAACGTGTTGAAATATATAAAATATTAATTATCTATCTTATGATTTGTTTAATCTTTGGAAAATATGGTAATTCAACAATAAAATCATACAAAACTTGCTTTCAGGGTAAACAAGTACGGAGACTGTATTTGAAATTCAGGTGTGTAAATGGATTGTATTTTAATCGATAGGTGGTGTAAATTAAGACGGTTTATCTGATTGAATTCAATCATATACTCCCTCCGTCCCGCAATATAAGTGTTTTTAACTTTTTTGTGGTATCTCAAAATATAAGTTTTTCTCACATTTCAATATAAGATTAATGCATTGTTTTCACTTTCACACTAAATAATGCAATGTTATAAGTCAATCCCAAAAACCAATACACTATTTTGGCGTAAAATATTAAAAAGTAACTCATTTATGATTTTTCTTAATCTGTATGAAAAATTCAAAAGGACTTATAATACGGAACGGAGGGAGTAAGTTTTTTTTTGTTCCAGGTGGGCTTAGGGCACTAGTAGCAGAAGCCCTATATGGTGCCCTATCCCTAAAATGAAGATAAAAAATAGAGTTTACCCCCAAAATAGCTTCTACAGCAGAGTCTCTATCCCTATTTATTTTTAGGGATATGGAACAGTGCATCCCTACTTGTGAGGATGTACTATTCACGTCCCTAAACATATTTAATTATTAAAAATTATAGGGATAGGGATATGGATGGTGCTGGAGTGAAATAATAAATATTTAATGTGCATGAATAGAGTTGTGAGGTAGAATATGTATTATTTAATATTATTTAAAATGTTATAGGGATAAGGATAGGGATGCTGTTGTGGAGGTTTTGGAATTGATATGTTGTAAAATAAGGGATATGTATTATTTTAGAGATAAAATTTAGGGTCTCTGATAAGAGTGCCCTTAGCCTACCTAAATTATGTTACTAGCTAATAGCTATGTCCTTCGGGTATCTCTATTGGGATAATTATATAACACAAAATTTCTCCGTGGATTCCTTCTAGTCTAGCCTCTAGGTCTGTCATTACCCTTTTATTTTTATGCTACCTTTGGGCTTCACGACAATGTGTTGAGACCGATCATATATAATCATCACTGCTAGCCACGAGGCGATCATGCGGTAGCGATTGAGTGTGATATTGAAGAATGTGTAGGATTCATGTTGTTCGTCCAAGAATCGAGTATCCTAATGGTAGGAGTAAACATCTGAAAGAGCCTTCTTATAAGGATTGTTTATTCTCGAAAATATTTGCAAAGCGGAAGTAATGTGCTACTTCGAGAAAGTAGGATATCCAGATTATAAAATACGGTTTTTAATGTTTGACACTCGAGATACGACTGTGTGGATATTATAACAACGATATAATTCTATTTAAAGGGTAATCGTTTCACATGAAAGGTAGTAGTCAATGCACTTGACTCTTCCGATGATTGGGGGTCATGACGTGTTGCGGTTATAGTGATAACCAAATAAGAAATTATTTATCCCGACTATAAAGTGTTATAATGATAAATTAATATAGTAGTGTTCATTTATTATGAATAAATAACACAATATATTAATTATATTGATTAATTAAATATACATATTTTATGTACGTATGAGGCGTATAAATATGTGTATATGATACACATTGATTTTGCAAATTAATTATCATATTATTATATTATGTATTAATATTAGATATTAATATAATATAGATATTATGATATATGTAGTAATTAAATATATAGGATACAATCGAAATATATATACATATTTTTTATAGGGAGACATTTTTATAGCGAGAAGGACAAACAGTGAATCCCGAAAATCGGTGTGTGAATCGTGAATCCCGAAAATTAGTGAATTTCGACGATGAATTTTGAAAATTAGTAATTAAATAAAAATATATTTAATATTGGATATTGCAAAACAAAAAATATATGTCCTTCTCCCTCATTCCCCCTAAATAAAAATATATTTAATATTGGATATTGATTGGAAATATTTAATATAAGATATTAATGGAATAAATCAATTAAAATGATTTACTTTCTTTAATCCTTATTTTATTGTGAAAATGTTTTTTTATTTTCTACTCCAAGTCGAGATGCTAATCCCAAGCCAATTGAAAAAAAATGTTTGCCACTTTCATCCATAGTTAAGGGAGTTGTGCCAATATTTTACAACATAATATTCTTCAATATTTTAGTCAGAAAATGAGAGTTTTTTGAGAGAGAGTTTTAGGAGAAAGAAAAAAATAGTCTAGCAGCTCACTTTTTCCGGAAGCAATCCTATGGGAGATTCCGACGGTTGTTCGTGTGGATCAACTGGTGAGGCCGAACACTTGGACGGATTCGTGCACAAACTACAACCGTAGACAAAACGGTGATCTTCTAGATCAATCCGGTACGATTTATGTCTACTTCTAATTTGTTTATTGTTTAAAAGAAGGCGATCGTGGTAAAAGGGAGTCAAAAATTTTAAATTTCACTGCGTTCTCGTTGATTTCCTAACAAATTATACACCTCCCATCAGGTTAA
The DNA here is from genome assembly GCA_036785695.1 of Gentiana straminea. NCBI lineage: Eukaryota > Viridiplantae > Streptophyta > Magnoliopsida > Gentianales > Gentianaceae > Gentiana > Gentiana straminea. The sequence goes on from JAVUPR010000450.1 coordinate 1,724,843, forward strand.
GTTTTTAGAAGATATAATACTGTATTTTCATTTATATTGTGCAAGTGTTGACATTTTTGTTGGCCCAGGGATGTTTGCGTGCCATGTTGGCCGAGTCTTGTTATAAACTCACGCTTGAAAGACTTCTCATTTGTATTATGCAAGTTGAAGTTGTGTGCCATGCTGGCCGAGTCTTGTTATAGACACACACTTGAGAGGACTTCTCATTTATATTATGCAATTGTTGGCAAGGGCATGTTGAAGTTTTGTGTCACGTTAAATTATCATCTCTACTACATTTGAGGGAACGTGTTGAAGTACTTGTGATGTTAATTATCTACTTCTTCATGGTAGTTCAACTAGGGTTTGAACTCATGACATCTCACTTTAATATATGTTAGATTATGATCTCCTCCAAATTACTCAAATTGATGAAAAAATAGATAATTAACATCTTAAACACTTTAACAATAAACCCTTAATGCATAATTACATGATGATAAGCATTTCACAGAGTTTCAAAGTCCAAATGAAAAGTTCAATAATTAAATGAGTTGTGTAATTCCAATGAATTAAGTACGGTTGGGAGGTGAAAATCATAGAGTCAATCAAAGCAAAGTTTAAATTTTACACTCCAAGAAGTTTCGTATGGGTAAGAAATTACTAGAATATTACTATAATTCTAAAATACTTATCTTCTTCATCTTTTTCTTTTTACATTTTTTAATGCTTTATTAATTGCATCATAATCCCTCTACATATTTTCCGCCACCTGGATTGACCATAGAAATTAAGGAAGCATATTGTCTAGTCATCAAAGTCCTTCCAACCATATCTGATTATATACACACACATACAAATCATACATTTTGAGGACCCATATGTATGTGAAAATTCATTAAAATATTCATTGAATAAGATCTAGAATATTCATCCAAATGTCACCGATTGATTATAGATAATTCATCAAGTATTGATAATTTGATGCATTAAAGTAAGCTTAGTTTGATAATTTTGTGTAAATATCAATACCTTTAATAAAACATAACTCACTTGATTTTGAGTCCATGAGATGGTTGTAATCTATCATGTTCAAAAATTGGAAGAAACATTATAATGAAATAATGTTAAATAATAAATTTGATAGCTTGTGTTATATAACCGTTTTATGCAAGCGAGGGTGATGGACTTAATTAATAGTTACTTGATCATATATAAATCAAATAGCAGTGCTATGTATGAGTTCTAGGTGTTATATGTGGTCCCAGAGAGTCGACTTCGTCGCGATGAAACAGACTCGAGCAACGCTACTAGACACGAGTTTCGAAGTGTTACATGTGATATTAGAGCTCTAACAGCTAGATGTGATTAATTGACATGTTAGTGACATTGTGAGTAAGCACTAGAATCATTTAATAGGGTTTTGACGATGATCGATTTCTCATTTTAAAATGAGGGTCAGGAATGTAATATCTCACGTATATTTAAATAGATAAAAATGCCGAAACATTATCATGATGATATAGGTACGTTTTGACGAGTACGCCTTGCGAAATGTAATCTCTTTTATATCATATTTAAACAGTTGGAGAAACATTACTACGAGATATATATATACATATGTTTGGTAATTTAGAAGATTTGTCATTTTAGCATAAGTGAGGATAATGAGTCTAAGTAACTAATTATATCTCAAGTAACACCACTAAACCTCGAATTGGGTTGTTACAAGTGATATTTATGCATGAATACATGGCATATGACAAAGTTTCCTTTTTTCTGTCTCATTCTCGTCTTTGTTTTTTTAGTTAATGAATAATATTTTATTCTTTTTCATCTTCACTTTTTTACTTTCGTATACGCGATTCTTCGAGACGTGTGATTAACTTCGTTTTTGTATAGTTAACGATGATTTTCATCCGTTCACCATTTGATGGAGTCATTAAGAAAGAATTTCCCCTGACAACAACTCATGCATGCACAATGATGAATATGTATCAAGTTCGTTACTTACAACAACAAAAGTAAATTATAATAATAAACTAAAAATGAACATGTGTGGATAATGTACATGACTTGTCGAAACTCTTTTTTTTTTTTTTTTTTTTTTTTTTGAAGGGACTTGTCGAAATTATTACAATCTTCAAAAGTGGACCAACGGAACGTAATATTAATTACAAAATGCAGCTTTCAGACAAGAAAACAAGTCGTGTTATTATACATATTGAATTTCTTAAAGTCAACCACGCAAGCATGCAGAATGCTAGCTGTTACGACATTTATTAACTACTGACACATATATGGTTCTTCGTGGGTTATGCTGTTACGACATTTATTAACTACTGACACATGTATCATATATGGTTCTTCGTGGGTTAGGTTTTGACATTTATATATATGTCTTCATTTCCCATTAAAAGTACTGTATACTGTAGTTCAATTCTTTTGATGTAATCTTATAACATTATACGGCGAATTCTACAGTAGAAGTAGAGACACGAGAAAAATCTTGAGAATGATATCAACATGATGCTTATTCAATAGGTGATTCTACTAGTATATGGGGAATTGTAATGAGAAATTGATAAATCAGGCTCGGTCAGACCTCTCATTTGTAAAAATAAAAAAAAATTTACTTTTTCAAAAATCCTCTTTTTGATAATATGATAATAATATTGTCGTAAATTTTTTTAACGATAATAATATTATCGTAAAATTTGTTAATTCCATTATTATTGTCGTAAGAGTGTTTAAACGCCAATATTTTTTTACGCAATATTATTGTCGTATTACCTAAAAACGAGTTTCTCAGAAAACCAACTTTTTTTTTACAAATGAAGGGGGTTACCAAGCCTGATTTTCCAATTTCTCGAATTCTAATGTTGAGACACGAGAATTCTTGAAAATGATATCATCATGATGCTTATTCAATGGGTGATGCTACTATTATACGGAGAATACTAATGGAGAGACACGAGAAATTCTTGAAGATGATATCATCATGCTTATTATTATTCAATAGGTTATACTACTGTTATATGGGGAATTTTGCTGCGGAGACACAAGAAATTCTTGAAAAAGGATATCATCATGTTTATTTAATAAGTGATGCTACTATTTCCATTGCTGAGACACGATAAATTAATTCTTGAAAATGATATCATCATACTTATTCAATAGGTGATGCTACTATTATACGGTGAATTCTACTACAAAGGCACGAGAAATTCTTGAAATCATGGTTATTCATGGGTGATGACTACTAATATATATACGGGAAATTCTATTGCAAGACATGAGAAACTCTTGAAAATGATATTATCATGATTATTCAATATGTGATGCTACTATTAGGTAATTAAAGAAAGCCAGAGACAGAACGGCAGATTAAGGACTCGAACTAATTTGCTTTACTAAATTTTTTTAAACGGCAAATTATAAATTATTATTATAAAGAAGCTAGCCAAGAGCAAGACAAGATTGTCAAGTCTCAAAACAAAACCAAGAAAACCCCCAACAAACTAGAGCAAAAACTAGCAGGCTAAAACAAAAGCAAAGCAAATCTGTTGAGTGCCGGACACAAAAGTATTTTGCCTCCAATCATCCCAATTGGAATTTGTTTTATTATTATAAAGAAGCTAGCCAGGAGCTAGACAAGATTGTCAAGTCTCAAAACAAAACCAAGAAAACCCCCCAACAAACTAGAGCAAAAACTAGCAGGCTAAAACAAAAGCAAAACAGATCTACTGAGTGCAGGACACAAAAGTATATATTTTGCCTCCAATCATCCCAATTGGAATTTGTTTTATTATTATAAAGAAGCTAGCCAGGAGCCAGGGCCGGCCCTATGGTGAGGCCGTCGAGGCGTCGGTCTTAGGCCCAACGGTACCGGGGAGGCCCTGATCGCGTGTAAGTTATTAACGTCAATATTACTAGCAAGAATACTAGGTATATCGTAGTATAGTAAGGGCGAATCAAGGTCGATCCCACAGAGACAATGCAATTTTGAGTATAAACGATCCTAACCTAACTAAGAAGCGACATATATGGTCTTCGACCAACAATAAACATGAAAGAAACTTGGTATTCCTCCCCCTTTTCCACCGATCTACTAACTTGGATTAGTTAATCTTTATATTTACTTACCCACATAATTTCCTTAAATTAATCGAACGAGTTTTTAATTTAGTTTAAGCTACGGGTGCAACTCCTAACCCTATCTACTCCGACAATGGTAGTAGACAAGCTGATGTGATTCCGGTTGGAATCAAATCTGATGTTTTGCCCAGGAAGTAACTAAGGGGAACAATGACGAGCTAATGATCCTAGACCTAGTAATCCAACTAAATCGTAGGCAAAGAACGCCCAACAATCACTCACAATGCTGGTAAATCCTCAAAGGGGTGAACTTTCTACGACAAAGAAAATTCTCACTCGCAAGTGATATTCAAGCCTTATGACTTGGTTAAGTAAAACTCAATAACTTGGTTTTTCATATAATAAGTGTGTACCAAATGAAAAACTAGTGTTTGCCTTATATAGGCTTACAATCAAAAGAACTAGAAGTAAGAAAGCAATGTGTGATAATTCTAACCTAGAAAATATGCAACATGCGCCCCAAAGGTGGGCTTACCTAGCCTACTTAGGCCCAATGACTTTTATTAGACAATAATTAAACAAAAGGTGAATAATCAAAATAAAATAAGTCCGACACGTAATCAATTTCGAATATAATCTTCTTGGCGTCCAACGGCTCTAAGGAGTGTCACTATTGGCGCCTCAGTCTTGTCCACGGCCTCTCCGAATTCCGAATAAGTCTCTGTCACCAGGTTGTTCATATTTTCTCTTAATCACTTCCTTTGGAGCCTTTTTATTGGCCCATCTCGAACTACCAGATGATCCACGGGCTGCATAGGTGACAATGGGTCGGGAATGCCATCTTAAATCACATCACAAGCTACCCTCTTTAATTGGTCCGTAATAGCCCATACGCATAAAGAACTAGAATTGCCGATATCGAGCGTTAACTCATACCGCTAATCTGCCTAGACAGCTGTCGACACTGATCAACACGTTCCCAGGATCCATCCAGACTATGTCCAAACTAACACTTCACTATCAGTACTTCATGTTAATTTACGAATACAATAAGCAGATTGGCCAGATCTAACCTACTGTTAATTAAACCTGTCGATCGACGTAGCTGACATGAATCCTCCAAATTAAGTTTCCTAAATTTTGCCTCGGTAAACCGGTATAGACCGCCGGTTGATGAAAGTCAACTTTACTATGCTCCGGTGCATGTTTTAACCCCCGCTTACAACTCTTTTGGCTCATTATGGGTATTTTTAGACCTATTATAGGGTAAAATCATATTGCACACTCACTTATAGGTGAACCATCACAAAGTTGGGAAACCTCGGCATTTTTCGGTGTTTTAGACCCTATTCGAGCCCTACCTTTCTTGCGGAGTTATGCTTGGTATGTGTTTGGATGTTTTGATGCAGGATATCGGTGATTTATGAGCCCGAGAGACAAGGTATGAGGTTTAGAGAGGCATAACCGAAGCCCGGGAATGGAAACGGATCAAATATAGTTGATGCTTTCGCCTTACATTGACTTTATCTACAATTTGAGCTGTGTTGGTGGCATTTTATGGACTTTCAGTCTTCATGAAAGTTGTAGATATTTGAATGAGATTTCCAACACAACTTAAATCACTCAAATCGGAGCTCTACACATGCAAAGATATTGCCAAATTACTAAACGTCTGTCAATGCTGAATATTAACACAGAAGGAAAGTGCGCACATTCAGAAATGTGTGTGCACATTGGACGGACAGGTTGTATTTTGTGCGCACATAAGAAGGAGTGTGCGCACATTAGATAGTTTTCAAGCACAATTTTGGGCACTATATATAGCTTTTTGCACAGATTTTTACAGACTTCATCTCTACTTTTTACACTTCATAATCCACTCCTTGATCCCCAAATTCATCTCTAGGTCGAAATTCTTCTCCCTCACCCTTAGATTAATTCCTACACTAGATACTACTTAAATTTAGCATAATCTAGCATATATTTCTACTCTACTTTTGGATTTCGTCATTTTGGATCCTCTTCATCATCAATTGACAATGGGTGGTGTTGAAACTTGATGTAATCCGGATTTGTTGCGATTTTGGTAATTAATAGCATCTTTCTTCTTGTTTTATGGCTTCAATTCTTGTTTTGATTGATATTTCTTGTTTTACTATGAGTAGCTAAACATTTCATAGTCAAATCATGTGAAGATTGAAGAAATCACCATTTAATTGATGAAATTGGGAATGGGTAGTGCTTAATTGATATTGTATCGATGAATTCATGTTTTAAAACTTGTTCTTAATGCTTGAATTAGCTTGATCACCTAGTTCACGACCACACACACCACTTTTATAAATGTATGTTGTGAAGGGGTGTGAGAAAATGGATTTTAAGATCATTTCTTATAATCAACTAAGTTGTTTAGATTGATTAGGGAGTGAGGTTCAATCGGTTGTGAAGTCGAGCAACTCTAGTGTGTTAGTCTTGTTTCGGTCAATTAAATCCTTAAAGACGGACTGTTGAACCGAGCAAAGGGTATTAGGTTGTTGAATATCATCTAGTACTATTATAGGAGTTTGCACCCATGAATGAGTCGATATAAGTGTTATGATGGTTGGTTGGTAGATTCCATTCCCGAAATAGTCGATTAGAGGGGCGAAAGTATTCATTCGGATCGTGATTTGGCTATGTCTCTTTCTCTCTTTAGTATTTTTAGTTTATATTTCATTTTAGTGTAATCGAACTTGAAACATCGTGATTGACTTAAACTAAATCCAAAAACGACTTTGGTATTCGATAAATTCCTCGTGGGATACGACCTTGCTCGCTACTATAGTGCATCCGACTCGGTACACTGCCGATCAAAGTTGGGCCGTCACTATTTTGGCCATCACCGGTTTACCGGGGGCGGCTTTTCTTAATTCTGGATCTACATTGCTCAATTACGATTAATCTAAGTAAATCATGGAGTCGTTAAACATGCAGATTAGCTAAAACACATAAATACAAACATATCTACCATATTGAAGACAAAAAGGACGTTCAAAGCATCATACCTTCAACAATGGAGATCTAGCTCGATCTACTCAAGCTAGAGATGGTGATGAAGGAAGGAAACCAGAAATAACTCCTCAAAAGCTTAGAAAAACTTTATTTCATCAAATTGTATAATGTATAGTATATAATATGCAAAACTTGTATATACTTATGTAATAATCAGCTAATGCGGCTTTATATAGATACAATAGCCGACTTATGACTCATAGAAACCCTAACCGACCTAGTCAGTGCGGCAGATTCAATTTCGTGTCTCACAAGGCTCTCGGTTTACCGGACCAAGCCACGGTAAACCGGGCTAACTTTTCTTCTTTTTCTTCAGCAGATCTCTTCTTGGATTTCTTTTACTTGGCCCAACATGCCTCCTTTGATCCATATCCTTTCTCCAATTCTCCATATTCGGTACATCCTATAAAACACATAAAACGAGGCAAAACAATACCAAACCTTCGGGATAATAACACAAATGCAGAATTACGAACCTAGAAACATACACATAGTATTTAACACATATTCCATGTAATAACGAGCCTATTGATAAGTAGAGATTTCGCAATCCGGCTCGATCAAATATAATTTATAAAACTCGAAACCTTAGGCAAAACTCACTTTCTAACCGGCAGTGAACCGGGTCGATCGTAGGTAGTGCGTTCAGAGTCCGATGTCAATCCCACGAGGAGATTGAGTCGAATATAAAATTTGTGTTAAAATCAGAGGACAAAGAGTATATGAACAAGACAAAAGATCGAAGCTTTTACTATTACACGGCATAAACAAGGATCTGAATCAAGACTTTTATCCAGAGTAAATTTCATCAAACTAATGATCTACACAATCAAAACCATATTGAGAGAAAACAAATCGAAATTAGGAAACTCACAATAATGAAGATCAAAACATTGTAGATGAAGACTTTTGAATCCCAAATCAGCAAAAGATATCAACATTTAATTCATACAATGATCCCAGGCACGAACTCCACCAAGCTATCGATCGAATATCGTATTCTACTCTATACAAAAATCTAAACTAAGAAATTGAAATACGGAGCCTAGTCCAGAGCTCTAATCCGACTATTTAGATGTCAACCTGTAATAACAACCGCCGAAGCGGCTGGTTTGAGCACCTAATCCGGCCTCGAACTTAGTCCAAGCCAATAAAAATCAGAATATCTGTTTTCTTAGGTTTAGATGCTCTTAAATAGGCAAAAATCGCGACTTTGACCTAGTTGGGCAGACCAACTCGGCCCATTTGACTTGTCTTCAGTAAATCAGCAATAACTTTATGTGTAGAGCTCCAATTTGAACGATTCAAGATGCGTTAGAAAGCTCGTTCAATTACCTACAACTTTCATGAAGACGTTTTGACCAGAAACTGCCTCCAAGAATGGTCAAAATAAATATTAATGGACAGGCATGGTGAATACTGCTGTCGGGGCCAAACACCAATTTGCCTAAAAATCCAACTTTCTGTATCAAGTGCTAATTCTATGAACGCCAGTTTGACCTGTCCAAACGCCAGTTTGGCCTAAGCTTGATTCAAACGCCAGTTTGGGTAGGGAAAACGCCAGTTTGAGGTGATTTGAACGCCAAACTTTTCTTTTCCTTGCTTTCATGCTACTTTCGTGCCACGGACAAGTTTCTCATTCCAAAACATCGCCTTCCGGGTTCTCGAGTCACCTAAGTCGTGCAATAACATATACGAACAAACACCACGCGTAATTCCTCAAGACAAAAGTGCTCGGAAAAGAGTTAAATATCTTTAAAATGGCGGAGTTTACTATCGATGTGACAGTTTAACTCCCCGTGCGTATAACTCTCGATATTACTCTCGAAACGGCCTAAATCTACCCAAAACATGCCAATAAAGTAATAACCGGGGCAGATTCACATACAAAAGTGCAGTGAAGTTGACTCCCATCAACTACCCCACACTTAGCCTTTGCTCGTCCTCGAGTAAACAGGCGTATTAAAAGAGACCAAGGGATCAACTTCACAAACGCGTATAAAAACACTCACATTGCCAAGGTAAAAGATAAGTAAAACAATGAATGCAAACATCTTGACCCAATCGTTATCAGACAAACGGAATGTGTATGTGTGAAAATTAGCTCCAAGTCATAGACCAAATCACCGGTTCGGATTATAGACGCTTAGCTATCGCGACTACACTAAAACTCATTTTAATAACATCTCTACTATAAGGTTATAACGTTAGGCTCGAGAAGGGGTTAATCGAAAGGAAATTTGGAACTGGAAAAGAGAAAGTACGAGTGAACCTAATCATCGAAAAATCTCTCGTCATCAAAACTGTGTAAAACCACTAAACTCCTCCACAAAGCACTGAGTAATATCAATAAACGACTCCCGACACTCCAACATCATATATGTGATCATAACACTTCTTCTTCAACCTCAACTCTTATTCTTTTCTGTTTCCAACTTCTTTTTCAATTCAACTCTTTTCATTTTTTTTCTTCAGTTTATTCAATTTCTTTTCTTTTTTCTTTCTTTTTTTTTTTCAAGCCAAACCAACCTCATCAATAAATAACTCGAGCTCCCCCTTCATATGTATTAGCTCATATCACTAACTCCTCTTCGAGACACATACCTCTCACCACCCCACACTTACGTCAGAAAGTGTGTCTAAAGTAACAACTAAGTACACTCGTAGGGTAATCAAAGAAACGTGACCAATAATAAAGTTCAGGGTTAGGGATAATATAGGCTACGTAACCAAACGGCTAAATGTCGGACGGTGGCCAGACCATCATATTCAAGGCTTAGAGGGGATACGAGGGTAAAATGTTGAATAATAATTTTATAAACTAGAAAATTATGTATTTTAAATTATAAAAATAAATAATTCATTAAAAGGATCTAATGCAAATACTCTCATAAATCATTGTTCAATTCTTTTGGCGTAATCTTTAGTGGCTTTAATTATAGGTAGATGAGGGATAATGTGGATTAAAAGATAAACATGGAAAGAAAAAATGATACTGTTTAGATTAATTGTCCTCGTCCAATCAGAAAATGATTAACGGAAGTTATCAGGTTCATTACTTCTGGACATCATAATTTGGAAATGTATTTTCCGATTTTCTAACGTGGATATTACATTAATCTTCCTCGATTAAGAAAGATGGGGTTCACGTCTCGAAATTACTAAAGGATTTTAGAGTTGACCCAACACCGTCTCTCACAACATGTCTAGCATTATATTCGGTTCTAATACCACCTATAACGCACCAGATCTCAGCCTTAACGATCCTCCTTAAACCATAATTGATCAGATAACTACTTAGGCTACCTCGTCATCTTTGCCTGACCTAGAATGATGAACTCAAATTATCAAATATGTTATGTCTATGCGACATTGTCTTTGTGCGGGGATAATATTGGAACTTGTAATTTCACGATAAATGATATTATTGCCTCAATCGAGGATAAGCAATAAGACGAACGCCACCATCGATATGAAGAGTAAGCATAGTCTTGTAATTCACTTGTTTCTTCTTCTGTTCATCACTTAACTCGAAAATGAAACTACCAAACAACACTGCTGAAAAGATCTTCATTTGTCTGTACGCAAACTCCTTTCCTAGACAGATCCTTGGCCCTTCCTGCATTTCGAATCAATTTTTATTTTAGATTCTCCCGATCGAGCATGCATGTCCTTGTGTGTAGGCCGACCCACAAGGCCACGGCATATGACCTCTGTAAAATGTGCAAATCTAAGGACCTAGAAAATTATATAGCGTTTGAGTGAATTCTAACCTGGAAGGCAGTGAACTTGAAAGAACTTTGTTGTTGGAAAACTCCGTATTCATCGAGCCATCTCTCGGGTTTGAATTCTTCAGCATCGTCACCCCATATATATTTCATTCTTCCCATAGCCCATGGAATGTATGCTATTGTGCTCCCTTTTCTAATGCGAGAACCATCGGGGAGAGTATCATCTTCAAAGCAGACCTTCTCATCCTGTGTCAATTGACAAAAATATCCTAATTGCTTTAAAAGAAGGGGGAATGAGGGAGAAATACATAAATATTTCATCAATTGAGTAGAAGGACAGTCTTTTGAAACTTTTGCATAAAGGACAAAACTATTTATCCACTGTCGAAATTCACTTGTGTTCGAAATTCACTGTTTAAATTTACTGCCGAAATTCACTGTCGAAATTCATTAATTTTCAAAATTCATTGTAGAAATTCACTAATTTTCAAAATTCACTGTCGAAATTCACTATCGAAATTCACTGATTTCGGGATTCACTGGGGAGATTCACTAATTTTCGGGATTCACTGTTTGTCCTTCTCGCTATAAAAATTATGCAGTTGTCCTTCTCCCTATAAAAAATATGTAGTTGTCCTGTTATTTAAAAATATTCCAGATTATGTCTTTATCCCTAATTTTCCATTAAAAGAATGTACCATTGAAATTGTACTTTCCCTATTGACAAAAAAAAAGGGACAGTTGAATTGTTAAAAGCACCACAACTAATCCACTTTCAGGACAATACAGGGACAGTATTTGACCTTTAGAAAGTCGAATCTAAACTCAACATTCGACTTTGCAGAGGCCGAAGTTGCATTTTCGACCTTTGTAAAGTCGAACATATTTCAGAATATGATGTCATGGTAGGTTAGTTCAGTTGTGGTGTCTTTAACAAGCGCTAAAAAAAAAAGATGTGTATGTTTTTTCGAAAGTACCGCAGGAATGGCTGGATAGAGTCTGAGTGTCTCTGTCAAAGCTGCATGAAGATATTGCATTTCACCAAGTGCTTCTTCAGTGATACTCTCTGCTAATTCGGAAATGCTACAATTAATGTTCTTGATATTTGTTGCTTTCGTAACTTCTTCTGCAAGTTTCTCTTGAAGGTGAGGATGCTTGCACATCAAGTAAAAGAACCATGAAAGAGTGCTAGCTGTTGTGTCCTTCCCAGCAATTATAAAGCTAAGTATTATGTCTTTTAGGTACTTTGGGTCTGTTTCATTCATTTCAAGAAATCTTGATAGAATGTCTTCTCTTTTTACCTGCCATTTGAAAATATGTAAATTCAGAATTCTACGAGGCAAAATTACAAAACCAGTCATGTAACTAACTTGGTTTAATTTAGTCCTGTTTTTGCTCCGGTTGCAATTAATTTTAGTCCGATAACGATGTGTTTTTGCAATTTCAATCCTCCAGTACCGTAGGAGACGTCTGATTTCGCTAACATGTCTTTGAAATCAGGGAAAATTCTCAATTTTGGCACGAAAATTGAAATTTCAGCCTTTTAACTTGGCCAAAAACCCGGACGTAGTAATATCTAAATAATGCCAAGTTACAGGACAGGTTTTGCAAATTTTCCCCTATGGATAAATAGACCGATAGTGTAAAAAAACACAGTGGTAAACGTGTCAAGATGAAACATAGGTATAAGAATGCGAAATTCGTTTAACTTACTGTCCCATATTCTTGCGGTTTCTGCACTTGTTCAGTCTTGTTCTTAATGATCTTATAAACAAAATCATCAATAACTTTGATATTCTTCTTCAATCTCGCCTCGGGCCCGATGTTGAGTAGTTTTAGGATTTTCCACAACGGATCAACAACGTAGCGGTGCATAGTTAACTCGCTTGCTTCATCAAAACAACGCGCGAATTGAATGCCTTGTTCTTCTTTTGCACCACCATTAATGGTGCCTAGATCAACCCCAAGTACAACCTTAAACACTGAATCAATGGATGCCTTCATAAACATATCCTGTCACAAATGGCGAATCCAGAAAAATTCCTCGCTAAGGACATAGAGCAAATTCAATTATGATTCAATGGAGACATTAATAGTGTTTTTAAGGTTTTTAACAACAAAAATATATCGTTTTAACAATGGGGATACCGACCCCCTCCTAGATAGGTGTAGGTCGGCAAAATTAGGATTTTAGTCATCTAACTTGGCCTATTTTGGATTTTACCGAAAATGGTCCTCTAAGTTGGCTTTTTTTTTTTTTGGATTTTAGTTATCATGCCCTCTAGATAGGTGTAGGGCACCGGAATTTTAAAAAATAGTCCTCTAACGTGCCACGTAAGCGTTTTCTAAAGGACTAAAATCAAAAAAAAAAAACAATTGAAGGATAAGTAAAATCCAAAATTTTTTTGGGTGATAAAATGTAAGGACGGTAGGTCCGTCCCTAGACTCACAATTGAAGGATAAGTATTTTTTTTGGGTGATATGTAAGGACGGAGCCTTAACAAAGTATAGTTACGGCACCAAAAATGCCCCGATATGAAAAATAGAGGACCAAAAGTGTAATTTTTCCTTCTTACTTGGACCTCGATGATCTGATTCAAGGATGCAGCCTGTGAAACTAACAGAGCAAGTTTCGATGCAACGTCTCGAAATACCCGCTGCTAAAATCTCTGAGGTTTCTGGTAGAAAATTCATGGCTAGCAGTTTTCCTTTGTTTTTGCCATTTTTCACCATCCACTGTAAATATCCCATCTCCAAGTAGGTCTGAGAGAATACTGTGTTGGAATTTTCCCTATTATAATATTTTACACATAAATTATATACTCCCTCTCTGTCCCCAAAATATAAGTCGTTCAAGTTTTTTCATTTTGTCTCATAATATAAATCATTCACAATATCAAAGGCGCATTTATTAACATTTTTCCACATCTACCACTTTACAATTATTGTATTTATGATAGTCAATTGGTGTAGTAGGCATTTTAACCATACATTAAAGATATTTAACCACTTTCTTAATCTGAGTGAAATCTTTAGGATAACTTATATTTTGGGAAGAATGAAATATATATCGTAGCATAATAAGGTACTTTTTAATTTCAATAGCGGATCTAGAAATTTGCTTCAATTGAATCATCATAGCCCAAAACTATATTTTTAGTTCTCGTTGGGTCACCAGAATCTAAAAGTACATTTTTTAACAAAAAAACATCATTTTTTTTCAACAATAAAACTACATCGTTTCGATACTAAAAAAATCATGAATTTCAATTGGTCCACATAGCTCCACTCCTATCAATGTACATCCGCCCCTGATGCTAGTTGTTTCCGAAAACAACAGGTTTACCATCAAAAGTGTATATAAAATCTACCTTCAATGTCATATTGTGGTTGGAGTGTTTTATAAAAAAAATTACAAATAAAAAACGTATGACGAGATGAATTCAATATCATATTGTGGTTTTGTTGGTGTGTTTATAAATTTTTATTTTTTTTTTACAAATAAATGAACATATGGTGAGATGATAAGTGACTAGACTTTATAACGACTTTTAAAGTTCTTTTAATACGTACTAACCCCGTCACTAAATACAAGTCATTTTAGGGTAGGAAAAAAAAATCCCTTAATATTAGTCAATTTCGAATCCCCCCAAAAAAAAAAAAAAAAAAAAAATCCCACCACCAAACATCACCACAAAGCACCATCTGCAATTGCAAGCCCCGGATCCTTCTCTCAATTTCACTTCAAAAAGATCCGCAACGCACATATACTATATACATCATTCAACTCTTTTTTCTCGAAAAAAGAAGGTTTTGTTTCGGGAAAATTCAACTCAATTCATCAGTGCCAATCATTAATAAATATATATATATATATATATATATATATATATATATATATATATTAATGTTAATTTGATCTATTTTTTTTCTCAGGTATCGCTCCAAACGTGCTGGCTTTGCTTGGGCCTGAACTAGATTGAGGGAAAGAGAATGACTTTGTTAGAGGTTGAAATGGGTTGAAGGAAAGCAAATGAGTTTGTTGCAGGTGTATTTGTTTTGATTTGTTAATCAAGTAAATAGAAATATAGAAAAGATACGGGGAATAGAGGTGAAGCTAGTGTTAGGAGGTGTAGGGATTTGATCAAGCGATGGCACATGGCAGGGATTGAAAAAGATGAATGAAGTATGAAGAATTGAAGATGATAAATGAAGGCGAAGACTGTTTTTTTTTCTTTTTTTTAATATATAATTACAAGGACTTTTAAGTCATTTAAATTGTTTTGTTTGTGAAATTGCCCTGGCAGGAATTTTATTGCTGTGCCCATACCAGCTGCCTTTAGCAATCTCTTGCCATGTTAGCGGTTTCCGGCGAGCGGTATCCGGCGAACAGGACCAAAATTGCAAAAAGATAAAATGTCAACTCACAGGATTAAAATTGTGATCTGAGTAAAAACAAATTAAACTTCTAGAACTAAAAACGTGTCAACTTACAGGGTTAAATTTGCAATTTTGCCGGTAAATTTAATATCAATATCTAGGATGAAAAGATAATTTGTACAACACACCAGAAATACCTAAGAGAGACTTTAAAAGCATCAAAATATAAGATCAGAATTCTATTAACGTACCTTTCCATAATTGGGAAAATTGGTTTTGAGAAAGTACTCAACATTTGCAGGATCTGCAGTGTAAACCTTAGAATGAAAAAGGCTGAGCATTCTAAATGTCTTGTTTTTGCTTGCTAATTCTGCGAAATAATGATGAAGCCGATCGAAGTTTCGAAGCTGGTCCAAGATTGTTCCAACAACTGGATGATATATTAATTTCTTTCTCTTGTCTGTTAATGACATAATCTTCTTGAATAAACATGCTGTTAAGATTATAGTGAAAACTGTAATTGTAATGGTCAAAATTGGTTTTTGGAGGATATATTCCATGGTAATATAGGCTAAGAGATGGATGTGCTTGTTGCAAAGACAAACAAAGATACCAACAAGTTAACATATATATATATATATACTTACTTGTTGGGTCGATACGGAAAGGTCCAATGTTGGCTACAGATTCAACTTTTAATTAATCGATTTCATTGTGGTGTACAGATAGTGTGATACACTTGTAGAGTCATGATGATACAAATAAAGGTCTTTTTTTTTTCTTTCTTTTTTTCGGGTAGAAGAAGTCATCCCTTTATAAAATCGAAGACTCACGCTTCAGATTAAAGTAAATATTGTCACTACAACACTAATACTTCTTATCCAGTGAACTATGCCTTCTTGCTTTAATTATATACATATGGAGTGGTGTTACTGTACTATAAAATGTTGCAATATCTAACACAAAACACTTTTACGTCATAAACCATTATTTAAGATTTAAAAATTGATATATGTATTATTATGATTAATAATTTAAAAGTGTGTTGAGGTAGGATATAGGGAAGCACATTAAATTGGACATTACATAATTAGTCAGAGATTAGTTGTTAAATTAGTTGTTAAACTTGATAAATCAACAAGCAATAAAATAGTAAAGCTGACAACTCAACAAGCATTAAGAAAAGAAAGTTGTTGCTTTCAAACATAAAATAATACTAGTAGTTTCCACTCATGGCTGGTTCAACTCTCAAAGTAATAAAGGCAGCTTTCTAGAAGCTAGCCATCAGAAATTGGAAAATCGGTCGCTAGTCGTCGAAATTGGAAAATCGACTCACATTTACAAATCAGATCATGTCTTTTCTGACATGGAAAATAAGGTAAACGTAAGAATCCTTACGTTTAAACGTGGGAATCTACGTCCAAGCGTAGGAAAATTCTTGTCCACATTATTTTCATTGTTTGTTTACGAAATCTGTCCAAAAAGATCCAAACTTGCAAGAGCATTTTTTCTTCTTTTTTTTCTTATAAGAGAAGATATTGTAGATTAACTATATCTCAAGGCTTTTAACATAAATTTCTGTTTGAACTTTTGGGGAACACAAAGTGTGCACTTTCTTGTATGACGGTTTGGTTGGATTCTAGCAGTTGTGATTTTTCTGAATTTGTAGATTTAAAAAGGTGTTTTAATGGTGTAACTAGCAACCTAATGTTTACTTTTACCTCTCCATGTCTTGTTTATTTTGATGGGTTTAATATATATATATATATACATACTTCAGGCTTGGCACTAAACTAGAGCTTTTTTGTTGTGTTGTATTTGGAGACCGACCTCAAATTGGTAAAGAGAATATTGCATAAGTTGACCCTACCGTCTCTTTCCCCCCATTAATTTAACTTGTAATTGTTTCAAAAGATTAACTGGGGAGAAAAACAAATGAAATTTCAGTTGTAAACAAATGGATTCTTGTGCGTTATTACATCATGTGGACAAGAATTTCCCTACGTTTAAACGTAATGATCCTTACGTTTAAACGTTATCTTATTTTTAACGTTAAAAAAGACATAACCTGATTTGCAAGTGACCTGATTTTCCAATTTCTGGCTAGCTAGCCATGACTCACATGATGGTTAATGTTCTCTAATTTTGAGATGCTTCCAATCCATACCATACAAGTATGCATCCTTTAATCGTAATACTCCCTCCGTTTTTTTTCCCTCAATTAATTGCCCCTTTTAAGAATTTGTTTTGCTTTGCTTTTATTTATTTGTTAGTTTACAATACCAATGCACTATTTTTTATTTTTTCCTCCTTTACCCTTCATTTCAATAACTCAAATTTTGGTACTCCTTACGTCCCGTAATAGAAGTCCTTATAGGTTTTACACACAGTTTAAAAAAGTTAATAAATGAATTGTATTTTAAAATTTCAAGATAAAATATTGTATTGGTTTTTGAGACCGGCCTATAGTATTGCATTGTTTAATGTAAAAGTAAAAACAAAACATTTAATATTGAATTGGGATTTGAGAAGGACTTATATTTTGGGACACCACAAAAAAATTAAAAGGATATATATATTTCATTCTTCCCATAGCCCATGGAATATATGCCATGGTACTCCCTTTTCGAATGCGTAAACCATCGGGTCTGCAAAGCATACCTTCCCATCCTGTGTAAATTGACAGAAATACCCAAATTGTCAAGAAAATATATACTTTTGGATAACAGAAATGACAGATTAGTCCTTTTATGTTTTATAATTTTTACTCTTAAGATCAAGCGCTTACCGTTCTACTAAAACCAATTGGTGTTAATAAATGTGCTACTTTATTTCCCTATTATCATTTAACAGTGTGTGCAATCTGTCCCAACACCCCCCCTCAATGTTGGCAATTTGTCCAACACTTGCACAATATTTTTCAAGAGTGTGGGCAATCTCTCCCAACACCCCCCTCAAGTGTGGTCAATCTCTCCTAACACTTGCACAATATTTTTTTTAAATATTGTTCCAACCAGGGTCCTCAAGTATGGTCAATCTCTCCCAACACTTTTAAACGATATAAAGAAATATAGTAGCGTTTTTACTACTACCAATTGGTTTTAGTACAACGGTAAGCGCTTGATCCTAACATGGTATCGGAGTCCAGAGGTCATGAGAACGAACTTTGGTTGGAACATTATTGCCCACACTCTAGAATATAAATTGTGCAAGTGTTGAGACAGATTTCCCACATTTGAGGGGGTGTTGGGGTGGATTCCCACCTTCTTGAATCTATAAGGAAATATAGTAGCACATATACTACCACCAATTGGTTTTAGTACAACGGTAAGCGCTTGATCTTAATATTTACAATATTACTTACCACGAGAAAATAGGAAATCATGTCAATGTAAGGATCTGACTTGTAAATTAGGTTATGTCAGATATTTACAATATTACTTACCACGAGAAAATAGGAAATCATGTCCATATAAGGACCTGACTTGTAAATCAGGTTATGTCAGACGAACATTTTTTTTTAGGTTAAAGGTTGTAAAGGACTGTTTTTGATCTAAAATGAGGAAAAAGGACAAGAAAAAAAGATAGTGGTCGAGAAGGACAAAAACGCGCATGTTACTACACGTGTTACTACATGTTGCTACAACCAAATGTAGTAACACATGTAGTAACATGCGCGTTTTTGTCCTTCTCGACCATTATTTTTTTTCCTTGTCCCTTTTCCCATTTTGTATCTTTTTTTGTCCTTCTGGCCTCTGACCCCTTTTTTTTTCAGGCAGACATTGAAATTTCCATGCAATTTCCACGTGCTGAGCTCAAAACGTGGAAATCTCCAAGTACTACATGAAAAAATGTCAGATCTGACATAACCTAATTTACAAGTCAGGTCCTTACACTGACCCGATTTCTTATTTTCACACTTACCACAGGAAGAGCAGGGTAGAGTCTGAGTGTCTCTGTTAAAACTGCATGAAGATACTGCATTTCACTAAGGGCTTCTTCAGTGATACTCTTTGCTAATTCGGAAACGGGTAAAATTGTTCTTGATCTTTGTCACTTTCGTAACTTCTTTTGCAAGTTTCTCTTGAAGGTGAGGATGCTTGCACATCAAGTAAAAGAACCATGAAAGAGTACAAGCAGGCTAAAACTAGAGCAAAAACTAGCAGGCTAAAACAAAAGCAAAGCACATCTACTGAGTGCCGGACACAAAAGTATTTTGACTCCAATCATCCCAATTGGAATTTGTTTTATTATTATAAAGAAGCTAGATAGGAGCTAGACAAGATTGTCAAGTCTCAAAACAAAACCAAGAAAACCCCCAACAAATTAGAGTAAAAACTAGCAGGCTAAAACAAAAGAAAAGCAGATCTACTGAGTGCCAGACACAAAAGTATTTTGCCTCCAATCATCCCAATTGGAATTTTTTTATTAAATGAATAAAATGATATAATGATTTCCTTACGGGGGAGATAATTAGGATAACATGTAAAATCAAAACAAATAAGACTAAAGATAAAACTAGTGGTGTATCCGGGGAAAATTCAAATGGGTGCATGGTTAATTTTTTAAAGTAAATATTCAATTGTGCAAAAAAAAAATATGTTGCATCAATCGTAATGACATAAACGTAGCATTACTTTCTTTTTTTAAAAACATTGTTAGTCAAATTGGACTTGATTTCTCTGTTTCTAAATCAATCTGTCAAAGCTGAATCTAGAAGACGCAGTTGAGGTGATGTTCGGCTGAAGTATTCAAGTATGGAAGTCTCAACTGCGTGACGTGTATAGCTGAGTTGGTCTCAGCTGAAATCTGGTGATCACATCTGAAATTTGATGTGCATGTCTAAATCAACTTTGAGTCTGAATTCTGGTTACATCTTCCAGTTCTCGTCTGAATTTCGTGAAGACTTCATATGGGTGTATTTTAGTCAATCTGCTACTGTGTCATTGTGGCGGCTAGATTTACGATTATGTGGCTATAAATACAAATATGTTGTAACCTAGTTCAATTGTAGAGTCCGTAAATTAACATTGTCTAATATAAATATCCTCGTTTCTGATGTGGATTAGTCGGCACATTACCGGAAACCACGTTAAAAATTTGTGTTCTTTTTTTGTGTGTGTTTGATCTTTATTGTCTATTCTTGATTATTACAATTAGGATTGCAATTTGTTTTCAATCCGTACTAACAGGCATGCTGGAAGCTTGAGGAGAATCGGGTAAATATTTGAACCACCCACTCATCATCATTTTTAATTTCACAAGAAATCTAATCCAATAACTTGCAAGGAATTGAATACAGGCAATGACGGACCTACAAATTTTTTCTAGTGGGCCACTGGAGCAAATTAAAAGATCTAATAGGAGCATTAATGGTGTTCTTAAATATTTAAATTACAAAACTATATTGTTTTAATACAAGAAGAATTCGGATCTCAGTGCAGACACCGACCCCTTACCATGTAGGTTCGCCCCTGGGCCCAGGCCTATTAGCAACTTTTTGGAAGAGAGACTTAAGTGTTTAATAGAGTCAATTGTGAGGGATTTTCCATCATCATTTACACAATGATGATAAATTATGGATGACATCTTAATCACCTAGCTAGGAGGTAATGGACTTAGGGTAAAAAAAAAATCTAAAGTCTTTCTATTCAAAGTTAGTATTGGAAAGCTTTTTTACTCCATTAGTTGGGGCTTCTTTAATAACTTTATGTAGCAAATGGGGTTTTGGGTTAATTATATGAAGAGGTTGGATATATATTCGATTAATTAATGGTAGTCAATTCTCCTTAATGAAAATGGATTTTGGAAAAGTTCGGCTTTTGAATCAACAATTCAAAAGTCAGTCATCACCTAAATGAAAATAGGATATCGGTCGTGATCACATAGTAAAGATTCCAAGTATTAAAAGAAAGCGACAACAAATTATATATAAAACGTGTCGTGTGAAGTGTAAGAGATAAAATGAGGGCCGGTCTAGAACACAAGGCATCGGATATGAAGTGAGTCACTACTGTAGTGTCATTTTTGAATCGAAATGCAATGGAAGAGTCACAAGGTAAAGGAAACATAGAACATCAATTTGAACATCAAAGATTATACATTGTTGTATATATATAATACACCCACATATTTGGAAAGTGTAGACAAGACTCATTGTTCAAACCTGACCAGTAAGACAGTGACATGTGTAATAAGTTTAATAAGCGAATTGCGGTAATTAGAGCATTTTCAATGCCCTAATCGAGGATGAGCAGTAAGACGGATTCCCCCATCGATATGTAGAGTAAGCATAGTCTTGTAATTTACTTCTTTCTTCTTTTGTTCTTCGGTTAACTCGAAAATGAAACTTCCAAACAACACTGCTGAAAAGATCTTCATCTGTCTGTATGCAAACTCCTTTCCTAAACAGATTCTTGGCCCTGCCTGTAATATATATATATATATATAGCATTGTTTATAAATTCATTGAAACACAGATCAAACACCTTCGTGGTAATTAAAAGTTAGTTTAGATAATCTGACTTGTTTGAAGAGGTTAAGAACTTTTGTATTCTTACTTGAAAAGCTGTGAATTTGAAAGAAGTTTGTTGTTGGAAAACTCCGTCTTCATCGAGCCATCTTTCGGGTTTGAATTCTTCAGCATCATCACCCCATATGCATTTCATTCTTCCCATAGCCCATGGAAGATATGCTATGGAGCTCCCTTTTTTTATGTGAAAACCATCGGGGAGAACATCATCGGCAAAGCAAACCTTCCCGGTCTGTTCATGGTAGCCGGGACCCAAATAAAACAATAAATTCTACACAATGATTAATCGTTTAAAAGCGTATTTGTTGTGAAACTAACACTACTTACCACAGGAACAGCAGGATAGAGCCTCAGTGTCTCTGTCAAAGCTGCATGAAGATACTGCATTTCATTGAGTGCTTCTTCAGTGATACTCTCTGCTAATTCGGAAATGCTGAAATTGTTCTTGATCTTTGTCGCTTTCGTAACTTCTTGTGCAATTTTCTCTTGAAGGTGAGGATGCTTGCACATCAAGTTAAAGAACCATGAAAGGGTACTTGCAGTTGTGTCCTTCCCAGCAATTATGAAGCTAAGTATTATGTCTTTTAGGTACTTTGGGTCTGTTTCATTCATCTCCAAGAACCTTGATAAAATGTCTTCTCTTTTTACCTGCAAATAACATTAAAGTTGCAATAAACCCTAACCGACCGGTCAAGTTCAAGGTCGAATTAATTCTGCAATAAAATCTGGAATTAGTTGAGAACTCAACTGTTCCATTATCTTGTGGCTTATGCACTTGTTCAATCTTGCTCTTAATGATCTTATAAACATAATCATCAATAACTTTCATATTCTTCTTCAATCTCGCCTCGGACCCGATATTGAATATTTTTTTGATCTCCCACAAAAGATCAACATAACGATACTGTGTTAATTCACTTGCTTCGTCAAAACAACGAGTGAATTGCATGCCTTCTTCTTTTGTTCCACTTATGGTGTCCAAATCAACACCAAGTACAACCTTAAAGACTGAATCAAGTGTTGACTTCATAAACCTATCCTGTCATTCAAAATTTAAAGTGTACGTAAATGATCTGAGTTGAATCGAACATTAAGTTTATCTAGTCGAGAATACTTTAATGATTATAAACTTGAGTTTGAGAATGAACTTTTATTTGTATCAAACTCAAAAGTTCGATAATGAAAACCTTTAAACTCGAGTTTGTTTCGAGCTAATCAAAATATGTGTTTACTTATGTAAGTTGTAACCGTTTGGGTTCAACGGATTCGGAATTTATTCTCATGGTGTCACCAAAGTCTAAAAATATTTTTAACCAAGAAAAAATTCCAGTGGAGTCAATAGAGCCTAAAACATCATTTTTTTTTATTAACAAAACTACATCGTTTTAATTAATACTATAAAAAAAAAAAATCGGATTTCAGTGGGTGGGGTCACGTACCCCTGCAACATGTACTCTGCCCCTGGTAGTGGTGAAAGATGTATTTGAGAGCAGAAATGATAGAAAGACTTGACGGAATTTGAAATCAATATTGTTTCTTAAACAAAACTGCATTTTTAGATTTATATACTAATCATAACTCACAAATATTGTAGTAAAATATTAAACAAGATAGATTCATGTATCATCCGAGTGGATATCGAACCATATATATTAAACCGAACTGTTCAAACAAACAATCGAACTGAATTCGAATTGCTCGTGATGAACCGCCGTATATAGGGGCGGACGCAGGATCCCGGGTGAGGGGGGGCGATACTATGGGCGAGTGTAAATTTTTAGAGGGCAAAAAAATACACAACATACATAATAGTATTGAAATTCAGAATTGAAATGAGAATCGAACAAGAATCAACTCAATTTCCAGAAAGTTACAACGAAGAAGATGAAGTTCATCTTCATGAATTCAAAACAGAATTTGGCGGGAAAATCAGAGAATATCTATCTAAAGCAAACAACTCGAATTCAGCTTTCTACATAATTCAGTGTTCAATTACTACTTCTAATTGCACTTATATAAGCTGTAGAGATCCCAACTTGCTGTAACTAACTTGTGTCGGTTGTAACTAACTTCCTAATTTACCATGTGACTAAAATGCAAAATGTAGTCTTCTCATGTTGTCCTCTTAGCTTTAACACCCCCCCTCAAGCCGGAATGGTGGAACACCAAGAACAAACTTGCAAAATGTAGTCTTCTCATGTTGTCCTCATGTTCCATACAGATCTTTTAAAGGAAATGCCTGAAGAAGTGTTGTAAGAATCTGTTTGTTGACAAAGTTTAGTCAATATATCAGCTGGTTGATGATTTGTATGAATTGGAAGTGGTTTTAGGATTTTGGCTTGGTACTTCTCTCTCACAAAATGACAGTCAATATCTATGTGCTTTGTTCTTTCATGGAAAACAGGATTTTCCACTATATGTAATGCACTGGAACTATCACAGTATAAAGGAACAGGATTTGTGTAATTGATTTGGAAGTCTTTGAGCAGATAAAGTAGCCATTGTATTTCACAAGCAGTAAGTGCCATTGCCCTATACTCAGCTTCACTGGAACTTCTTGATACAGTAGGTTGCTTTTTTGATTTCCAAGATATCAATGCTGCTCCTAGGTAAACCAACATTCCTGTTACTGACCTTCTGGTTTGAGTACAGGCTGCCCAATCAGAGTCACTAAAGGCTTTGAGTGTGAAATGTCCTTCACTAGGAAAGAAAAGCCCTTTACCAGGTGCTGCTTTTAGGTATCTTAAAAGCCTGTGAGCTGCTTTCATATGAGCTTCATTTGGCTTGTCCAAAAACTGACTTAGTTGTTGTGTTGCAAAAGCTATATCAGGTCTAGTGTTCCCAAGATAGAGCAATTTCCCCTACTAGACTTCTGTATTCTGAATTTGATGGTAATGAAGGTGCCTGTGCTTCTGTTAGATTATGTGATGGATCCATGGGTGTAGAAGCTGGCTTGCACTCTAGAAAACCAAATTCTCTCAACAAATCCAGGCAGTACTTTCTTTGATTGATTACAATACCAGATTTAGATCTTGCCACTTCAAATCCTAAAAAATATTTGAGTTCTCCCAGATCCTTTATTGTAAATGCATTATGGAGCATATCTTTTAAATGTTGTATAGCTTGCATATTCAGGCTGCCAACTATAATGTCATCAACATACACTAAAAGTGCTATGAAATCTGAACCTTGTCCTTTGGTGAATAGGCTGTAATCATTTTGAGACTGTTTGTATCCATGCTCTAGAAGTTTTTGTGTGAGTTTTGCATTCCACTGTCTGCTTGCTTGCCTAAGGCCATAAAGTGATCTATTCAACTTGCAGACCATGCCATTTGTATTCATGCCTTCTGGAGGTTTCATATAAACATCTTCATCCAAGTCACCATGCAAAAATGCATTATTTACATCCATTTGATGTAAATTCCATCCTCTGATTGCTGCCAATGCCAAGAACAAACTCGATAGTTGTCTCGTTTAGCCACTGGTGAGAAGGTTTCCAAGAAGTCAATGCCCTCTGTCTGTGTAAAGCCCTTTGCCACAAGTCTTGCTTTGTATCTTTCAATGCTTCCATCAGACTTTCTCTTGATTCTGTACACCCATTTACACCCTATTGGTTTGATGCCCTTTGGTAGAGGAACCAGAGACCAAGTATTAGTTTGATTTAGGGCTTGGAGCTCCTTTCTCATTGCCTCCTGCCAATTAGAATCTTGAGCAGCTAATTTGTATGAAACTGGTTCAGTTTCTTTGTTTATGCTACTTATAAGTTCTTGATAATGTGGAGAGACATTAGCATAAGTAATAACATGATCTAATGAGTGTGGTGATGTTCTGTGTGCAGGATTAGTGTACACATAATCATTGAGATACATAGGAGTGGATTTGATCCTGTTGGATCTCCTAGTGGTTTGGACAGATGTGCCAACATCATTTGTATCTGGATTAGATGATGTGTTTGTATTTTCAGTTGCTGTATTACTATCATGATCAGAATGATCATTATCAGATCCATTAGGTGCAAAAGTCAAAGAAATATCAGTGTCAGATATAGGTAGAGGCATGCATAGATCACTTTGATCTTGTGTGTTCATGTTGTCAATAAAAGGATATGTGTATTCATGAAATGTAACATCTCTTGACACAGAAATGTTCCTGGTTTCAATGTTCAAAACTCTATATCCTTTCATATGATCTTCAAACCCTAAAAAAACAGATTTACTGCTTCTGTCATCAAACTTGCCTCTCCCCTGTGAATAAGTAGAGACAAAACAAAGACATCCAAATGCTTTCAAATTATGATAAGTTGGGGTTTTGCTATACAACACCTGATATGGTGTGACATCACCAAGAAGTGGTGTGGGAATAATATTTATTAGATAAACAGCATGCAAAACACAGAATCCCTAGTAAGGTATAGGCACATTGGACTGTATTCTTAAAGCCCTAGCTACATTCAAGATGTGTTGATGTTTTCTTTCTATTAAACCATTTTGTTGTGGAGTCCTAACACAAGCTTTTTGGTGTACTATGCCCTTGGTCCTATAAAACAATTTCATGTTAAATTCAGCACCATGATCAGACCTAATCACTTTTATGCACTTGTCAAATTGTGTCTGCACCATGTTACAAAACTGCTGTAATAATTGATTGGTTTCAGACTTTGCATGCATCAAGAATATCCATGTAAACCTACTATGATCATCCACAATAGACAAGAAGTAATATTCACCATTAATTGTTGGAATCCTATTTGGTCCCCATATGTCTACATGTATCAAATCAAAACATGATTGTGAAACAGAAGTACTTATTGGAAATTTTGGCTTCTTCTGTTTTGCCAAAGGACATATAGTACAAGAATGAGAAGGTATTTTACTATCAATCATATTCAAGCACTTCATTCTTTCTAGAGAAGGATGACCTAATCTAGTATGCCACAACAATGTATCAGACTTAGTACAGCTTTTGACAAACACTATTTAGACATCGAAAACACCTTTCTTTGAACCGATGTGAGGATCCGCCTTGAGAATGTATAACCCCTTTCTCAATTCAAATTTGTACCAATCCTCTTCAAAGTTGGTTGGTCCCGCACAAAGCAACAATTAGAGGAAAACTCGACCAAAGACAAACCACCGTCGACACCAACTTCCTTACAGATAGTAAATTGTACTTGAAAGCAGGTATACAAAACACATTCTGTAACACAATGAAATGATTAATTCTGACTTTTCCTATATGTGAAACCATAATAGAAACTCCATTAGGCAATCTGACAGACAAATCATGCACAGGGCTTATATCAAACATGTTTTGCAATGAAAAGGTTATATGATCAGTAGCTCCTGAATCCATAATCCATTGAAGACTACTGTCAATGATACCTGGCCCTTGTGAAACATTGTTAACAGTTGAAATAACAGAATTGCACTGGCTTGAATTAGCCTGCAAGCCCTGAATCAAAGACAGCAAATGATCATATTGAGACTGTGAAATCCCACCAGTGGGGCCTGAGCTTGGAACTTCCTGACCAGAAAACTCATCCTCATGCTCTTCTTGAATATCTTCAAGATTGACATTATTGGCCATGGAACTTCCTGCACCCCTACCACTACCAAATTTTGGGGGAAAACCATACTTTCTGTAACATTTGTCCACTGTATGACCCTCTTTTCCACAATATGAACACTGAGGCTTCTTATAACCTCCCTGTCCTCTTCCCTGGACACCATATCCTCTGCCTTGCCCCCTTCCTTGACCTTGACCTTGAAACTTAGATTGCATAACAGCATTAGAATTACCAGGATATTGAGGCTTGTCAAATTGAGCAGCCAGAACCACAGAATCAGTAGCCACAGAATTGTAATCCAACTGTTGCTCATGATTAAGTGCCATTACAAAGGCAGTCTTAACATTTGGTAAGGGAATTGTCATCAATACTTGAGACTTAACTGCACTAAAATTGCCATTTAAGCCTTTGACAAATCTGGTTGTATAAGCATTATCATAATACTCCCTGATTGTTTGTAGTCTTGCCGGACATACACAAGGGGGATAGGCTTCAAGATTAAGTACCGATCCCAAAGAGACTTAAGCTTCGTATAGTAATCAAGAATGCATGTGATCCTTGCTTAGTTTTTTCGATTTCTTCCTCAAGATTTGAAACTCTATAAGCATTACCTCTTCCAAACCTTTCTTGAAGATCAATCCAGATCTCTCTTGCTGTGTCAAAGTACATGACACTTTCTGCAACACTAGGAACCATGGAGTTAATGAGCCACGAATGAACAAGATCGTTGACTTGCATCCAAGCAGCATACCCTGCATCACCAATCTCTGGCATTGTTGATGAACCGTCAACAAGATTCAATCTACCACGAGATGACAAAACCTTGGTCATTGACCTCTTCCAATGATTATAATTGTCAGCTCCTTTCAAGAGAGGACGAACAATTACCAAACTCGGATTATCTAGACTGGAATTGGAATTTTCAGCCATTGATGAACCTTGAAGAAAACTGATAACAGAAATGAATAAAACTGATTTTCTGTAAAATTGAATAAGAAATGATCAGCGGATAGCTTTATTGCTCTGCTACCATATTGAAATTCAGAATTGAAATGAGAATCGAACAAGAATCAACTCAATTTCCAGAAAGTTACAACGAAGAAGATGAAGTTCATCTTCATGAATTCAAAACAGAATTTGGCGGGAAAATCAGAGAATATCTATCTAAAGCAAACAACTCGAATTCAGCTTTCTACATAATTCAGTGTTCAATTACTACTTCTAATTGCACTTATATAAGCTGTAGAGATCCTAACTTGTGTCGGTTGTAACTAACTTCCTAATTTACCATGTGACTAAAATGCAAAATGTAGTCTTCTCATGTTGTCCTCTTAGCTTTAACAAATAGTGTAATTTCCGGATCTAAGGAGACGCTTGCCCTCCTAGTTTAAAGGTACATCCGCCCCTGGCCGTATAGGGTAAATTTAGAGAGACGGGTACTTACTTGGACCTCGATGATCTGATTCGCGGATGCAGCCTGTGAAACGAAGAGAGCAAGTTTCGATGCAACGTCTCGAAATACTCCGCTGCTAAAATCTCTGAGGTTTCTGGTAGAAAATTCATGGCTAGCTGTTTTCCTTTGTTTTTGCCATTTTTCACCATCCACTGTAAATATCCCATCTCCAAGTAGGTCTTTTAAAACATCGTGGTGGATCTTTCCCTATATATTATGACATATATAATAATAAGAGATCACGCAAAAAATAATTCTATATAAATTACTAGTTGTTTAAAAAGCCAACATATATATATATAATAATCTTCTGTCAAAAAAAAACATGTTGTTCATTTTTACTGAAGAAAACACGAGGTCGGATTCTCTGGTTTCAAAATGGGATGAGTTTACTGAAGAAAACTACGTCGTTTTATGTTTTGTTTTTTCTTATTTCTTTGAAAAATCAAATACACATGAAACGACGTATTTTTTCTTGACACCGTTTGACACAAAATGCGATCTCGTCCCTTTGAAAATACATGCATACAAAAAAATGGGGGAAAATTGCAAAATATGTCCGGTAATTAACTTGGACTAATCTGGAGATTACGTCCTTTTTTACACAAGTTAAAGGATGAATTTTACGATTTTCTTCCTTCCGTAATCAAATATTTCTTAGGGGAATGAGGAAGAATGATAGAAATATTTCATCAATTGAGTAGAAGGACAGTCTTTTGAAACTTTTGCATAAAGGACAAAACTATTTATTCACTGTCAAAATTCACTCGTGTTCGAAATTCACTGTTTAAATTCACTGCCGAAATTCACTATCAAAATTCATTGTCGAAATTCACTGATTTTCGGGATTCACTGTCTAAATTCACTGATTTCGGGATTCACTGGGGAGATTCACTGATTTTCGGGATTCACTGTTTGTCCTTCTCGCTATAAAAATTATGCAGTTGTCCTTCTCCCTATAAAAAAAATGTAGTTGTCATGTTACTTAAAAATATTCCAGATCGTGTCATTATCCCTAATTTTCCATACTTCTTAATTTCAGAGACACGTCACTAAAATACGGCCATAATTAAGAAAACAAACTAAAACCATTTCAAGTTTTATAAACTCATTACCTTCCCATAATTAGCAAAATTTGTTTTGAGAATATATTCAACATTCATGGGATCCGCCGTATAAACTTCATCATGAAAAGGGTTCATAAGCCTGTATGTTTTGTATTTTCTTGCCCTTTCTGCATAATAATGATGAAGACGATGAAAATGTCGATAAGGATCGAAAATCGTGCCTGCAACCGGAGGATATATTACTGTTTTCCTGCTCTTTTCTGCAGATGATTCGCGTGTAAAAATCTTTGTTAAAAATGCAGTCAGAATCACAGCAAACGCCGTTATGGAAATAATCACAAGAGGTTCATGAAGAACTTCTTCCATACTGAACGAAATGGATGTTTTTTTTTTTTTTGCTGCAAAAGAGGGAGATAGATACTAGCAATTATATAGAGAGAATTATTTTAAAGGACAAAAATATTGTAATATATATATATATATATATATGGGCAATAGTTAGGAGAGGTGCGTCAGCGGCTTATATTTATTTATTTGTTCCATC
This sequence comes from Gentiana straminea, assembly GCA_036785695.1. Taxonomy (NCBI): domain Eukaryota; kingdom Viridiplantae; phylum Streptophyta; class Magnoliopsida; order Gentianales; family Gentianaceae; genus Gentiana; species Gentiana straminea. The sequence goes on from JAVUPR010000450.1 coordinate 1,755,244, forward strand.
CTACCCAAAATTTTGAGGGAGAAGGACGAAATATATGTCCATGCATTTTTCGACCTCTGTCGAAATTCACTAATTTCAAAAAAGCCGAATCGGGATTCACTGGGAAGATTCACCGATTTTCGTCGAGCCCCGTTATTCTTAAAAATATTCCGGATTGTCATTATAAATTATCCTAATTTCGTCCAATGAATTTTTCGACATCGTAAAATCGATACGATAGATTCAGCGTGATGTCAATAACTAACTCTAAAAAAGAATAACATGAAATATCAAGTTGCACGACATGTTTCGAGTATTATAATAATGTTATATGATGATGATCATTTGAGGGATTCTTTAATAAATTATCAAAAGATGACAAAATTGCTGCCTTTATAAATCTTTCTTCTGTTTCAAACTCTCATGTGTTGTTTTATTTAATTGGAGACTTTTTTTTTTTTTTATAGGAAAAATTGGAGACTATTAGTGGATCATTAATGATAAAGACAAATTAGTAGTAAACTTGATTAACCAACTAAAGGGGGCATGCATGGACAGATTCTGTCGCGCCTGTGACGGATCCAGAAACTTGAATTAGTGTGGGTATTGAATAAAATTAAAGAGGAAACGGTCAAAAAAAGGACATTTTATACTGTTGCAGAGACGTACGTAGGGCTTCAAAAAATTTGAAGCACCGTTTAATAAGCTTTCGAGCTTATGTATATCCATGTGATATAATAATTAACGATAGATCGCGTGATTAACCCTCGATTGTGCCTGTCTGGATTTTGATGCCTAAACTTCCTACACATTTGATGAAACCGGAAATACTTAGAGCTATTATATCTAGCTTCGGTAATCTCCTAAGAGTTGATTCATCCACTGCCACTCTCAAACGGCCCTCAATTGCGAGAGTTCAAGTGGAAATTGATCTTCTAAAACCTCTTCCTAAGAGAATCTGGATACAACAGGGTGAGGCATCTAGTTTTTGGCAACTAATAGAACTAGAAGAAGAGCTACCTCAATATTGCCAATATTGCTGCCATCTGGGGCATCTAGAAGCTGTTTGCAAGGTTAAAAGCCCAAGAAGGGACATTAATACTCAACATAAACAAAACTTTGAAGCTTCTCAGGGTCTAGATCCGCAAGTTAGTACAGATCAGATTTGGAGACCAAAGCAACAAGAAGAACAGGGGGTTAAAACAGGTGTTGATGAAGCAGCCAAAGATAGCTTTGCCGATTTGAAGCAAACTGATTCTCATCTTAGTGCAAAGCAAGCCACACTCAAACAACAAGATCCAACTCAAGGTACGAAGGTTGTGGACCTCACTGGCTCTAAATCCTTTTCAAGTCATGAACATGGTGAAAATAGCCAAGGGATAGGACAAATGCAGGATAGAAACACATATGTAGAAAGTTTGCAGGCTCAGACAAAAACAATGGAGCAAGTGCAACTAAGTGCCACCAATGAAGGCCCATCTTTTTCTCATAAAGGACTCAACCCTGAACCCTTAGCTTTGGGAATGAACACAAACAAAAAGGATCTCACAGCTGCTGATAAAAATGGAAGCACTGAATTGCATTTGGGCGGAAAACAACAAGAAAAAACTGAAAATGCAAGGCCTACTAACATTGTAGTAGATATACAAGACGTCTCCATGGCGGCTAACCCAGTTTCCCCTCCCCAAATGAATACTATCACCAAGCCAGCGGATCCTTCACTGGACAAAGATAAAGAGCTTCTACAGAATTTGAAGGCATCGTTTGGTAAAATCAAGAAAAAGAAAAACTACAATTCGGATATCGAACACGAAACTTTTGAACTTGAACGAATTCATCAAATGACCGGTAGACGATCGAGGAAGAAAAATAATCGTTACACTGAGGATTTTGTTTCTTGAGCTAAAAAACTCGGTTTGTTATTTTCCCAAAAACTTTTAATCATTTAAAAATAAAGAGTTATGAAACTCGGCTTGTGAGTTTCAAAAAACATTTTTAGCTTTCAATAAAATTGCTACTTAAAAATAAAAATAAAAAAAAATAAAAAAAGAAAAGACGTTTCGTATATAAAGCATCGTATGTGGAACACTTCATTACGTCTTATTCTCGATTACCATTCATTCACTAAGTGATAGATATATTTATATCCGTAGTATGATTTCGTTTGATCAATCAGTTACAGCATTAACAAGTGATTGTTTCTCGAATGAATGATTGCATTCCATATTTGTTACTTAATTTCCAGCTACTTATTTTTTAATTCCGCCAAAGTGAAAGTATTTGAAAAATCTACTTAGAGCAACATTTAACGTTCAAATCAAACAATACCCTGAAATAAACATCAATCTATAACAATGTCGGAAATCATATTAATCATTGATCATTTTGTAATATATATTTTGTTTCTCTTCACGAGATTAATTATCTCGAGAATATCGTATTGAATCGGTTCAAGCCATACATTCATAGCCCCAATCGAGGACGAGCAGTAAGACGAATGCCACCATCGATATGAAGAGTTAGCATAGTCTTGTAATGCACTTCTTTCTTCTTTTGTTCATCACTCAACTCGAAAACGAAACCTCCAAACAACACTGCTGAAAAGATCTTCATTTGTCTGTATGCAAACTCCTTTCCCAAACAGATTCTTGGCCCTGCCTGCAATTATAATTAATATATTGGATTTAGTTCTTTGAATACAAAAGATGTCAAAAAGTTGAGACAAAACAAATCTGACATCAGGGGCCCACGATAACACAGGGACGGACGATTATAATATATGCTTCTCAATTAATGTCGGCTTTAATTATGGTACCGTTTGAGCGGATTCTCACCTGAAAAGCTGTGAACTTGAAAGAACTTTGTTGTTGGAAAACTCCGTTTTCATCGAGCCATCTCTCGGGTTTGAATTCTTCAGCATCGTCACCCCATATATATTTCATTCTTCCCATAGCCCATGGAATGTATGCTATGGTGCTCCCTTTTCGAATGCATAAACCATCAGGGAGAGTATCATCAGCAAAGCAGACCTTCCCATCCTGTGTAAATTGACAAAAATACCCAAAATGTCAAGAAATTATATATAAAGACGTATTAGTCCTTTATGTTTTATGATTTTTTTTTCAATTTTACATACCACAGGGACAGCAGGGTAGAGTCTGAGTGTCTCTGTCAAAGCTGCATGAAGATACTGCATTTCACCAAGTGCTTCTTCAGTGATACTCTCTGCTAATTCGGAAATGCTACAATTAATGTTCTTGATCTTTGTCGCTTTCTTAACTTCTTGTGCAAGTTTCTCTTGAAGGTGAGGATGCTTGCACATCAAGTAAAAGAACCATGAAAGTGTAGTAGCTGTTGTGTCCTTCCCAGCAATTATGAAGCTAAGTATTATGTCTTTCAGATACTTTGGGTCTGTTTCATTCATCTCCAAGAACCTTGATAGAATGTCTTCTCTTTTTACCTGTCATTTCATGTAAAATTCTCAGTTTTACTATTTTGTCCTTTATTCTCACTCCCCTCCCCGAGTGTAGATATATAAATTGGGCAAAAATGTAATTAATTAAACTCAACTGTTCCAATATCTTGTGGCGGCTTCTGCACTTGTTCAGTCTTGCTTTTAATGATCTTATAAACAAAATCATCAATAACTTTCATATTCTTCTTCAATCTCGCCTCGGACCCGATATTGAATATTTTCTTGATCTCCCACAAAAGATCAACATAACGATGCTCGGTTAATTCACTTGCTTCGTCGAAACAACGTGTGAATTGTATGCCTTCTTCTTTTGTTCCACTTATGGTGTCCAAATCAACACCAAGTACAACCTTAAAGACTGAATCAAGTGTTGACTTCATAAACATATCCTGTCATTCAAAATTTAAAGTGTACGTAAATGATCTGAGTTGAATCGAACATTAAGTTTATCTAGTCAGAATACTTTAATAAGTGTTTAATTAGTTGATGTAATTGTTTGGGTTCGGTGTTGGAATGATATATTACAGTGAAACAAGTATTTGAGGGTAGAAATGACAGTAAAATTTGACGGAATATCTGAGTATATTTGTAATATCCCGAACTTTGGGAAGGGCAGACGTGTCAATTTGTAAAGTTCGGTATATTTTATTTATTTAATTATGGATTCAAGTATGATTTAAATAAAAGAAAAAGAAAAGAGAAGGTGTCAAATGGAAATTTAGCATAATTATGGGGGTTAATGGGAATGATTAGCTAATAACCACTTGGTGGTTATTTCTGTTAGGAAATCACTAGTTTAACGCAGCGGAATTTAAAATTTGATTTCCTTTTCTAGATCGTTCTTCGTTTAATGCAATAAACACGTTAAGTAGTTTGACGGTTATACCTTAGATGATCTACAAGATCGTCGCTTTGACCGCCAACGGAGAGTAGTTCAATGCGCAAGCCGTCCACGCGTCCGGCCTCTATCGCTAATCCACACGAACCCCTCGCCGGAATCCTCCTTGGATTGCTATCGAAAAACTCCGGTCGCTAGATCGGACCTTTTCTTCCCTCACAAACTCACTATGGAGAGCTCTCTATTTTACACAAGAATTATGAACTCTTGCAATTGTGTTGTTGTACAAAAGAAATTTCGACACCCACTTCCTTTTTATAGAGGAGGTGGCGCCCCTAATGGTGTGTAGGAGAAGAAAACCTTTTTCCAATAAAATAAGGAAAATCAATTAGATTGATTTATCTCTTTAATTATAATTTATTTTATCAATATCATATATTGATTATAATTATCTTATTACCATAAATCTATTTTTTCAAAATCAATTAATATCTTATATTAATATTATGGTAATCTTATTAATTAAAATGCACAATCCAAGTGTATCTCATACACTTAAAATGGCGCCCCATATCCCAAAAGATTGACTTCCGGAATATTCTTTAATTAATCTAATTTATATATAATTAATATCTTGTGTTTTATTTATTCATAATAAATAAACACCACCATATTAATTTACCACTATAACCTTTATAGTCTAGAGATAAACTTTCCTTATTTGGTTATCAACTATAACCGCATTTTAATCCGACTCGTTGTTCATATGTGTGTGACCCGATAGGCTTCCGAATATGTTGGCCGTAGACACAAAGTGCAATTTACTAAAATGCCCTTCATACCTAACGATCACGGGAAAGCGTCTAGCAACACACCGTGACCCCCCAATTATCGGAAGAGTAAAAAGCAATGACTACTACCTTTCATGTGAAGCAGTTACCGTGTAACTTATAATCCTATCGCTGTAACAATATCCATACGATCGTATCTCGAGTGTCAATACATTGACGATCGTATCTTATAATCTGGATATCATGCTCTCTCGGAATAACACATTTACTCCCACTTTGCAAAGATTCTCGAGAGCTAGACATTCCTTATAAGAAGGCCATTTCGGATATTCGATCCCAATCATAGGATACGCGATTCCCGGACGACCAATCATGTATACTCCGCATGCTTCAATATCATACCCAATCACTACCGCATGATCGCCCCGTGGTTAGGAGAAATCTCAATAGTGCCAAAGCATGACAATCCACACCATGATGCCATGAAGACTCCGGTCAAAAGGATAATTACACAACCGCCACATAGTGTGACACTTAATGTAAGTGGGTCAGTCTAACGTACGCATTCTCTAATACACGTCCACGTACAGTCCAAGTGTCTCTACACTTCAATAGACGAGATCTATCCCTACCTTCTAAAAGATAGAAGACATCCAATACGTGCTGGTCCGATTATACTATCAATGTCCCATTTGATAATATGTAAGACTAGAGACATTTAAGTACCAACCTTGTTATAGTGATTAGAGATCTCATCAACCATAATCACTATATATCATGGTTTCTCTATCACAGATTGATACTAGGGACGTTACTATATATATACAACAAATAATATGAAGACAAACAATATATATAATAACATAAGTGCTTTTATTAATCATAATAAAGTTATTACATGAACTAAATAGACTGTAAATTACCCGACCCGGTCGGATCCGGTCCAACCCGATTGGGTTTAGGACACCTTTCCAACAATTTCCTACAAAGTAAAACTTCCCTTTTTCCCCTAGGAGTTGTCAGAATTTGTAAAACACGTTCTTTGAGAAAAGAAGGAAAGAAACAGAAGAAAGCAAAGGATACTTCTCCACAATTATGACAAGATCTTTGATGGTTTTTAGAAAGGATTGAAGATTCGGAATCAACGGGAAGAGAGGATCGTTTTGATTCTAAAAGTTCAGAGTTTTGAAAGGTAATGGTTTTAGCCCTAAGTATGGTTTTGTCAAGGATTGATCAATCTTCAAGGCTTCGGTTGGTTTGATTCGTAGTCCTTGTAGTTTAGAAACTTTTGATCATCAATTAATTCGAGTTCAATTGTAATCAAATAGGTTTTAGTTGAAGTCTCCTCAAGTGCTACAGATTTCTGAAGGTTTCGTTTTGGTTTTGCTTGTTTATAAGGTAAGATGCTCTTCCTAAAGTTTATTTAAGTTTTATGATGTTAAGGGTGAGTATTTGTGTTGAACTTTTTGTTAGAAATCATGTTCTAGGTTGTAGTTAAAGAGATGGATGTTATGGTATGTGAAACCTGTGTATTTCTGCTAAGTTTCTGTGTCTTTTGATGTTAAACTTGTTTGGAATCGATTGGAGATAGTTTAGATGCATAAAACTGAGTTTTTGGAAGTTTCCACGCTTGGTGCGGGCGCTCCGGGTGTCAAAGTGTCCGTTTTTACATTCAAAAACTTGGTGCGGACGCACCAGGACTCATTGCAGGCGCACCGGGCTTCCAGAAATAGATTTTTACATTCAGAGACTCAGTGCGGGGGCACCAGAGTCCAGTGCAGGCGCCCTGGAGCCAGTGCGTGCGCACCAGACCCATTGATGGCGCACTAGACATGCTGTTTTTTGAGTTTTGATCAGTTTTGATCCTCGAGCCTAGTTTTAAGGGTTGTTTCTTGACCTTATAACATTATATGAACATGAATAAGCCTTGATTAATTTTCCGATGCGTTTAGTTCCGGCACCAGATGTACTCTTCCATAGAGTTGAAGTTCGGGACCGTCGGAAGGGTACTATGAATGGCTTGTGCTTTGATGAATTAGAATTCATCAATGTCTGTGTATGTACTAAGCCTTATCCGTGTCTAGTGGTCTAGGAAAGAGAGTAGTAAATATGAGGGAGCTTACTTGAAAATACTTAGGTGGCTAGTTAATAATATAATAACAAACATACTTGTGTAGTAAAAAGATTAAACATCAATCCATTCTTGGTAAGGCACAAGTCTATATCGCGATGTGTGGCATTCAGATAAAGTGGATAACTTTGTAAGTCTTTGGACCCTACGTACGGAGGAACACCACCCCGTAAGTCCGAGACCCTACGTACGGAGGGACTCCGCCGAGCTTGTACACTATCTGTGATCCGCCAATATATGGCACACAGATACTTCATGGTGAGTAGCACCATGCGTAGTGCCCTTGAATGATGATGTAACAAAGATAAGCTAAGCTAGAAACCAATAGTCACAACATGTTGATGAGCATGAAGTGAACCCTAGAGTTGAGTCGGTCTCGTAAAGATAACTTAATAACAACTAATGAACCTTTCATTGTAAGACTTAATTATACTTTAGTTTCTTACTCTTGTTAAGTACTTTGTACCTACCTCAATAGCATGTTTGTTGTATGCTTTTGGGGTGAGAAGACGAACATGTTGAGCATGTGTTGGATGACGACTTTGGGGACGACGTTTGAGCTCAAGTTTCACTTGATGTTTATTATTTATATTATTATAAAATGTATCAGAGTATGATGTATCTTCACTTTCAGACTTTTATAAGATTAGTATGGTACTTTTCTTTAGACTTCGTACTTTGTAACTCTTGAAATTCGTTGTTGTATGTTACCTTTCCATCTTTAGTATGTTTGGAGTTTCTATTCATAGTAGCATTTATTGTGGTTTGCCGAGTCTTTCTAGCTTCCGTTTGCTAAACTCGATACGACGTAGTAGATGCTTACATATAATATTGAATTTATTTAATATTATATGTGCCGAGCGTTTCGTTTCCGGATAAAGACTCGGTATCTGGGAGCAGGGCGTTACAATATTTCGTTTTGAACTATATAATATGAAAAAATTAACCTTGTTTCTTAACAAAACAGCATTTTTCAACTAAAATATCAATTAAAACTCGCAAATATGGTAACAAAATGTAAAACAAGATAGGTTCATTCACCATATTAAACAGAATAGTTCAAGCAAATAATCAAACTGAATTCGAATAGCCCGTGATCCGCCATAGTGTATATTTAGCTAGAGAGACGGGTTAATTCTTACTTGGACCTCGATGATCTGATTCGCGGATGCAGCCTGTGAAACTAAGAGAGCAAGTTTCGATGCAACGTCTCGAAATACTCCGCTGCTAAAATCTCTGAGATTTCTGGTAGAAAATTCATGGCTAGCTGTTTTTCTTTGTTTTTGCCATTTTTCACCATCCACTGTAAATATCCCTTCTCCAAGTAGGTCTTTTAAAATATTGTGGTGGAACTTTCCCTATATTATATATATATTAAGAAATCACAGAAAAAATTATTCTACAAAAAAATAGTTGTTTAAAAATTAAGCTAATTACATATTAATTGTTCATGTTTACTCCGGATCCAAGAAACTTGGAAAAAAAATGTAAATATAATTATGTAATTTGGCATATTTAGCATTTTGGTTGTGTTTTTGCTCCGGGCCCAGTTTTAACTCCGGAAACGGGGTTATAGGCACAGGGCGGCCCCTAAAATATTAAAAGGGGTTATAGGTCATATTTTAAAATATTAAAAAAAATTATAGGTATATTTTACCTAATCCAATATTTAAAATTTTGAAATATTAATCCTTGACCAATGTCGACTTAGATATTTAAAATTAATACTTATAAACTTGTAATACGATGTCGCTCTCGATTCCCGACCCGTATTACGGAATTCTAGAGCCATCTGGTGGCGCTAAGCCGCTAACGGTGCAAAAAAAAGGCAGAAAATTGAAAAATCCTGATTCAAGAAAAACAAAAACTAAAATCATTTCAAGTTTTATAAATTAACTTACCCTCCCATAGTTAGGAAAATTTGTTTTGAGAATATACTCAACATTCACAGGATCAACAGTATAAACTTCATCATGAAAAGGGTTCATAAGCCTATATGTCTTGTATTTTCTTGCCATTTCTGCATAATAATGATGAAGACGATGAAAATTCCGAAACAGATCAAAAATCGTGCCTGCAACCGGAGGATATATTATCGCTTTCCTGCTTTTTTCTGCTGCAGATTCGCGCCTAAAAATCTTCGTTAAACATGCAGTCAGAATCACAGCAAACGCCGTAATCGAAATAATCACAAGAGGTTCATGAAGAACTTCCTCCATATTGAAAGAAATGGATGTGTGTGTTTTTTTTGGTGCAAAAAGGGAGATAGATACAAGCAATATATATAATAAGGAGAATTATTTTAAAGGACAAAAATATTGTAAAAAAAACAAAAAAATGAAACACTACCGTTTAGCGCAAGGAACTGCAATATCTACTCAATTTTTAATCAGACATGTCTTTAATTAAAGGGATCATTTATGGTGCACCACAGTCAAAAATATTTCTCATAGGTGTATCGTGAGAATCGACCTTCAGAAAGTCGGTTATTTTTTGCTCTAGGGGTGACTTTTAAAAGGCTGATTAGGATGGGGACAATTGCCCCATTGAGAAACGACTTAGTTTCGTTGCCAAAGAAAAATAATATAAAGACACTATTAATATCCTCCACTAGATCATCGAATTTGTTTTGATGACCTCACTGAAAAAAACCAAGGTCCGCCACGAGTTGACAATAACTAGTTGTAGACATTATGTTGGTATTTAATGAGAGTCAGCTTTACTACGTGCATGTTTTAAACCCCGTTTATGACATTTTTGGCTTAGTTTGGGTAGTTTTAGACCGTTTTTAGGACGAAATCACATTTAGCACTAACTTTTGGATAATCCGTCAAATAGATGGAAAAATCTACCATTTTACGGTGTTTTGACCATTTTTGAGCCATATGTTTCCTGCGGAATTAGGCTCGGTATGTTGTTTGGGGTGTGAAATGCAGGAAATAGGTGACTCGTATACCCGGAAGTTGAGGTATGAGGTTTAGGAAGACGAAACCGAGGCTCAGGGATGGAAAAGTTGAAGAAAAAGTGGAGATCTAGAGGTCTAGCAATTAATGCGTGCGCATTGGAGCAAATGCGTGCGCATTAGACAAGCAGAATGCAAGATTTGGGAGAATTTCACCTAATCCGCACGCATTGAAGAGATGCGTGCGCATTCAAGAAACCAGAAGGCTTGAGAAGATTCAGAGAGCATTGCGCGCGCGCATTGAGAAGAATGCGTGTGCATTGAAGACAGAAAGGTTCAAAGCCTATTGTGCGCGTGCATTCCAGCCAGCCGACAGAAAAGATGCGTGCGCTCGGAACAAAGTACGCGCGCATCAGACCGTTTATATGCACATTTTTGGAGCATATAAATACCATTTTGCACAGATTTTCACACACATTCTTACTCCCATACTTTTACTTTGAGCTTACCTAGATCGCCCTTTCCCTCTTTGGTTCCTAGATTCACTTTTACACCAAATTTACTTAGATCTAGCATTTCCTAGCTTAATTAGATTATAGCTCAACTCTCTTGGATTTTGCATTTTGGATCTTCTTCTTCACCAATTGACATGGGTGTCGATGAAGCTTGATGTAAAGACAATTCTCGATGATTTTGGTAATTAACTTCATTTCTTTTCTTGTTTATGGATTTGGTTCTCTCTCTGATTGTTGTTTCTTGCTTTAATATGAGTAGCTAAACATCTACATAGCTAAATCATGTAAAGATTGAAGAAATCCCCCTCTAATTGGTGAAATCGGGAATGGATAGTGCTTAATTGATGTTGTATCGATGAATTCGTGTCTTAAAACTTGTTCTTAATGCTTGAATTAGCATGTACACCTAGTTCATGAACACACACCATTTTTATAAATGTATGTTCCGAAGGGGTGTGGGAAAAGGGTTTTAAGATCGTTTTTATAATTGATTTAGTTGTTTAGATTCAATTAGGGAACGAGGTGTATCGGTTGAGTAATCAAGCGACTCTAGAGCGTTTATCTTTTTTCAGTCAGTTAAATCCTAAAAGGCGGACTGTTGAACCGGGCAATGGGTACTAGGTTGTTGCTAGCGTCTAGTACCACCTTAGGAGTTTACACCCACGAATGAGTCGATATAATCGTAAGGTAGATTGGTTGGTTAAACTCATTCTCGAATAATCGATTAGATTTCGAAAGTATTCAATCGGATCATGGTTTGGCTATATGTCTCTCTCTATATATCGTTTTATATCTAGTTTAATTGTCGTTATAGCTTAGTTGAAAACGTGACAACCTTTGATCTACCTAAACTAAATACAGAGACGACTTTAGTACTTGATTGGTTCTCCGTGGAATGCGACCTTGCTCACCACTATTGTGCATCCGACCCGGTACAATGCCGGTTAAGGTTGGACGTCACTATTTCGGTCATACTAATTGAAACTCTTACATCACTGACAATAACCAGTGTCAGACAATCGATCACTGCTAATTTTCATATTGGTTTACCAAAAACACATAGGTCTCCAGACTCTCCACACAAAAATAAGGCTACCGGTATTGCTAGGGTCAATTTTCGTATTGCCAAGATATTTATACATTAGAACACTTTTGACTATACATAAATTGCATTGGCATTACCATTAATTGTCTTGGCAATACCACATGCCCACAAATAAGGACACTAAAAATTTATAAATAAACAAGGGCATTTAGCAGTGTCATTTAAAATTGACATTTAAAAACGTAAAAACGAAACGGCAAAAGACCTCTCATAGCATAATGTATCTCATTAAACACGAATGTCACGGCTTATTCTCACCTTGAAAATAAACATCGTAAGTAATCAGAATCAGTCAATAAACACACACCACACAACGACACTGACCGGTGACATGCAATCAATGTCATAAAAAGTTACGCTACCCCAATTTTTTACATATAGGCAGGTTCATTCATTCATTGCCATTTGCAGTAGAGGACGAAGTGGGACAAGTCTTGATCGTCCTAGCGAGGACGCCAGTCCCTTATAAGAGGGGGGGGGGAGAATGTAAAATCTCACATCGGTAAAGTAATGTCCTGCTCACCCATATAAATGTGAGGCATTCAACTCGGGTTAGCCCTTTTAGACCAAACGAGGACAGTGGTCTAAGCATTTGACCGGATCATTTATAACTCGTTTAGCGCTGTCAGGCCCGGGATCTGGAGACGTCACAAGTGTTTTATCTTTAACTTTATTTATTTTAAATTTGTTATATATATATATATATATGTGTGTGTGTGTGAGTGTGTGTGTGGTTATGGTAGTGTGAATACCCTGATACTTTTTTGTAACTGTTGTGCATTTGATTAAGTATTTTAGACAGAGTGAAAGATGAGTTGAATATTATGTGTTGTTTTATTTGGAGACTATTAGTGGATCATTAATGACAAAGACAAATTAGTAGTAAACTTGATTAATCAACTAAAGGGGACATGCATCATGCATGGACAGGTTTTGTTGTGGCGGATCCAGATGAATTAATATGGGTATAAAATTGAAGAGGGCACCGAGGGTATCAAATGATATATATATATATATATATATATATATATAAAATATATATATATATTTATATATATATATATATATATATATATATATATATATATATATATATATATATAGAAAATTATGTTTATACAATTCAAACCCGTGACCTTTGGTGACACGACGCAAAGCTTTTCTACAACATGAAAACTCAATTAGTTAGTAATAATAAATTCAAAGAACACTTGAATATATGACATGTTTTGCGAGTTTAATTAATTAATCATAGTGTGAAGATTATCCACGGCTTCTATTAAAGTATAATTATATGTCAAAGATGACATGATAAAACCTCTGCTTGTAAAGGTTTAGCATTCAGATTGGTTTATCTTTCTTTTGTTTCAACGCTCAGACGGAAATTGAGACACCGGCCAAGCCATGGCCCCACCTTCGAGATTGTGTTCAAGAAACCGGATAAAGACATAATTTTAATATAATAATGATTTAAAGTTGGAATCCACTAATATTTGCTATCACATGTAGTATTATAATGCAGCTGTTTTGACCCCTAAAACAAAGTAACTGGTCATTCTATTTAATATATGAATTATATCACATTCAAGTTTTGAAAGCAAAAATCTCATTCATTAATTTTATGGAGATCCAGATAGATACAAGTATGATCTGGTTGTTCTGGGACCAATAAATAAAGAAAAACTAAGAATTTAGAAAGAAAAAACTACCACTCTAAAATATTCTATTGGGTGAAAGGAGTGGTAAATTTTCCGATTATCCCGATCCGTCCCGAAAAATCCCGATCCCGAAAGTTTCCCGATGCTGAAATGTCGGGATTTTTCCCGACCCGAAAAATACGTGAACGGGATCGGGTATAAAACTCAATCTCATCGGGTTCCCGATCCTGACCCGAATATATATATATATATATATATATATATATATATATATATATATATATATATATATATATATATATATATATATATATATATATTCCATGCTATATTAAAAACGTGAGTTTGTTTTCTCAAAAGATGTTTCTTCCTAATTATTAATTTATTTATTAAAATTATTAACTTATTAATTAAAATTTTATTCACAAGAAAAATACTAAATGGATAATTAAATGCACTAAAAGAATACGTACAATTTAGCAATAAAAAAAAAAGAATACGCACAAAAATAAAAAGACAAAAAAAGAAGACACGCACAATTTTTTTTTTTTGAAAACATTATCTTGTTGCCCCTCAAAAAAAAAAAAAAAAAACATTATCTTGACCAAGGAATCTGTGGGAGAACGTAGGAATATGAACAAAATCTCTATATGTAGATCAATGGCTGCACCGTCCAAAGATTTTTCAAACTGATAATTTTGACAAAAGATTACAACATGTGTAGTTTTAATTGTTGATTAGAAAGTGTTTCAACACTCAGACGGAAATTGAGACTAGAAAGTGTTTCAAACTGATAATTGTTGACTAGAAAGTGTTTACACTTTGTGTATTTGGCTATAAATAGCCTTGTTCATCATTGTAATTGTAACAACCAAAAAGAAGCTTGTGAACAAAGCTTTCTAATACAAAGTGTGTCTTTGTGTGTGTTGAATCTATTGAAACATTGTGTTGTGTTTCTACAATTGGTATCAGAGACAGGTTTTTCCGGTGAGGTTCCTTCAAAAAAATTGCAATTTGCAGACCAAAAATGAAAAATTGGCAGCTTATTTTTTACCATCTTTCGTTCCTTCCTTAAAAAAGGACTTCATTACCTTTCTTCCGTGTCTCTGTGCCTTTGATTTAGGTGGATTGAGTACTCTATCAAATTAGTTGGACTTTCTAAAGGATAGAACCATCCTCTTCAGGCCTTGCTATTGCTGTTGTTGGGTGTTTCGAAGTCGAATAGCAGCTTCCATTTTCCCGGAGTAAGGAATTCGTCCAACATTGAATTCCAGCTTGATTAATCTTCGCCTAGCAATTGAAGTTGTTTGTTGCAAACTAATATGAGCTGGAGATGAGCTGAAGCTATTATAGCTATTATTGGAGAAAAGGAAAGTTTGGCTATTGTTGGTTGTATGTTCTGATGGGTCGTTCTATTGTAGAGAACTGTCTACGTGACAGGATCTGGACCACACAGTTTCCTGAGGTGGAATACACAGTGTCCCGTGTGTGGAAATTATATGGTCCAGATACTGCCACGTAGACAGTTCTCTACAATAGAACGACCCATCAGAACAATGAGAGATTTTTTCGAGGTTATCGGTATTTGGGATGTCGTTGAAAACGGTTTTGACATTCCCGATGCCACTGCAAATTTAAATTAAGCACAAATAAAAGCGTTGGAGAAAAACAAAAAGAATGATCGTTTGGCTCGTCATTATCTAAATAATGCGGTGGAGTTAAGCGTTTATAATAAATTTATGAACGCCAAGTCAGCTAAAGAGACATGGAGGATCCTAGTCAACGCCAACCGAGGTAACGTTGAAGTGAAAAAGGTTCGTTTGCAGGAAATGCGGAGGCAGTTCGAGTTGGCTCAGATGAGAACAACTGAGTCAGTTGGTGATTTTATTGCAAAGGTACGAGATATCGCCAGCAAAATGGGTGTAAATGGATAGAGTCTGACGGAGGCACAGGTAGTGCAGAAAATTCTCAGATCTTCGACGCAGAAATTTCATACCAAGAAAACGGTCATTGAATCAACCAGAAATCTTGATGAAATGACTATAGATCAGTTGGAATGTGAGTTATTATCCTATGAAATTTCTCTTGATCAACAATCTATTGCTATTGTTGAAGAAGCTTTGCATGCACAACCGAATGTGTCAAATCAAAAGGCGTAATCATCGAATCATGTTTAATTCAAATCAACGTGGTCAAAATTTTCGTGGTAGAGGCCGTGGCCGAGGACGAGGCCGAGGCAGAGGTAATTTCAATTACCAAAGAAATAATAATGATTTCGGTAATAATGAACAAAGAAATGATTTTTCGAAAAAAGACAAATCGAAAATTCAAAGTGTTTTAATTGTAAGAAGTTCGGGCATTATCAAAATCATTGTCGTTACAAGAATAATCAAGAAAATCATGCTAAGGTTGCAGAAAATGATGGTAATAGTCTGGAAACTTCATTATTGGCAAATTTTGGAACTAATGAGAACCAGAAAAATGATTGGATTTTGGATTCAGGTTGTAGTAATCACCTGTGTGGGAACAAAGAATTGTTCTCAGATTTGGATACTTCGATACAGTCAACTGTTAAATTTGGAGATAATATTGATGTACCAGTTCTTGGAAAAGGGAAAATCACTTACACTTTAAAAGACGGTTCTTTTAATGCTATTTCTGATGTATTCTATGTACCTAGTTTACGTCATAATTTATTGAGCATTGGACAGTTGTCACAGAAAGGCTATAACATAGTCTTCAATCAAGGAACCTGCACAGTAAGTGGTCCAAAAAAAGGACTCATTGCGAAGGTAAACATGAGTAATAACCGTTTGTTTCCACTGAAAATTAATTGTGGCAGTTTACCTTGTTTTAGTTCTGTGAGTTTTGATGATACATGGTTATGGCATCTAAGATTTGGACATTTGAACTTTGGAAGTTTGAAGTTTCTTGCCAGGAATAAGTCAGTATTGGGATTGCCAGATATTGACTTCCCTCACAAAGTTTGTGAGTCATGTACTTTGGGGGAACATCACAGAGATCCGTTTCCAAAGAATAAGGCATGGAGAGCAAGTACACCATTGCAGCTGATTCATTCGGATTTGTATTATGTTGAAGAACCTTCAAACGGAGGTAAGTATTTTATATCTTTCATTGATGATTTCAGTCGAAAAGCATGGGTGTATTTTCTGAGAAATAAATCTGATGCCTGTTATATTTTCAAAAGTTTTAAAAAGTACATTGAAAAACAAAGTGGATATGAGATTAAAACTTTGAGAACAGACAGAGGAACTGAGTATATTGTCTGTGATGATTTTCTGGAAAATAATGGAATCAAACTTCAGATGACAGACAGATATACTCCTCAGCAGAATGGAGTGGCAGAGGGGAAAAACAGAACGGTCATGGACATGGTAAGGTCTATGATGCATTCAAAGAAATTGCCTAAATCTTTTTGGGCAGAGGCCGTTGCTTGTGCCTTTTATGTCCTAAACAGGTGTCCTACCAGAAGTGTACCAGGTAGAAAAATACCATATGAGGTATGGACAGGGAGAAAACCAAATACTGGACATTTGAAAGTGTTTGGTTGTATTGCTTATGCCCATGTTCCTAATGGTTTGAGGAAGAAATTGGATGATAAATCCGAAAAGTGTATTTTTATTGGATATTCTCATCAAACAAAAGGTTTTAGGTTGTTTAATCCGGTAACAGGAAAAGTTGTAATCAGCAGGGATGTTATATTCGAAGAACAGGAAGCTTGGGATTAGGGATGGCAATTTCGACCCAACCCGGTGGATATCCACCCGACCCTACCCGTTAGGGTAGGGTATTTTTTAGGGTAGGGTATGGGTTTGATTTTTCAAAACCCGCCGCGGGTAGGGTAGGGTATGGATATGTATTCATTACCCGCCATAATACCCACCCGACCCACCATATAGTATATTGTCTATAATATATTATGTATAAAAAATAGTAAATAAAGAGAATTGAATAAGTTCAAAACGTAACCTTGAAAAAAGTATGTCACATTGTCATTTTGAAAAATAAAAACTAAATAATAATTAATGCAATTAATTACCATGTCCCAATCATTGGTATTTAGTATTTATAAAGATTGGAAGTTACCATTTTATTTTATTTGTACGTAGAAGATTTGAAGTTACATATGCTTTGATTTCTCTCCTAATTCCTATTGCATTTGCCGGCCAACCCTAGCGTTCTATTGTAGCAGCAGAAAGGTGAGAAACTGAGAATTGATTTCATATCTTGTTGTGTGTTTTTTTTTATTGCTCTAATTTGTTCTTCAACTATAATTTATTTTTTGGTTTGGTAGCTATGTTTTTTTCTTAAATATTTTTTTTGTTAAGATTTTTTTTCGTTGTTATGAAGACATAATTCTCAATGAATATTGTTTATGGAGTACGATTTCTAAATTGGTAATATTGTATTGATTGAATTATAAGAAAGCTATGTGACTGAGTGTCCAAAATGTCAAGGAAAAAAAATATTGTCAAAAGAGAAGATGTATATGTTTAGCTTTGGATTCGTTGAATCGTTGTGTAGTAAAATATATTTTCTTGTTTATTTTATGGATATTGTGAACCAAAAATATTATATATTTGTTGTTTTTGTGTGGTTTTGGCTGTTTGCTTGCAATATTTTGCTTTCATTTCAATATTGTAATTGAAATTGGTATCATGTTTAGATGATTGGATCGATCATGTGGTTGTTTGACAAACTTTGTGGAAACATTTTGTTGATTTTAATTTTGATGGAATTTGATTTTTTAATACTTTATATTTACAACATGAGTTTCTTTCTTTTCATAATTTGTAAGATTTGCATATCATTTATTATGGGTGAAAATTCTCATCCTACGGAAGAAATACCACGTTCTAAGGATTCAACACATTCAGATTGTTTGAACCCCACAAATTTGTCACCTAGCGAGAGCCCTACTCCACTTACTAATCAGAATGAAGGTGTTTCTAAAGATTGTGACGAATATGATGTATCAAAATTAAAATCCGATGTGTGGCAACATTTTAAAAAGAAACGAATCAACGGGGCATGGAAAGCCGTGTGTAATTATTGCTCAAAAGCCCTAGTATCAGAAGGTTCAAGTGGAACAACTCACCTAAAGAACCACAAAAAGAGTTGCACCAAAAGATTGGGCACAAAAGATATTCGTCAAATGGTGTTGAAAACAAACATAAAAAAAGGTGAAGGAAAGTCTACGATTGGTACTTCGTTGATATATGATCAAGATGATGCAAGATTGGAGCTTGCAAAAATGATCATTCTCCTTGAATATCCATTATCCATGGTGGAGCATGAGGGTTTCAGAAACTATTCATCAGCTCTTCAACCATTGTTCAAGGTGCCATCTCGGAACACGATTCGTAGTGACATTATGAAATTGTACAAACAGAAAATGCAAATGACATCAATGGATATGGAAAATTGTAAAAGTAGAATTTCTATCACTACTGACATATGGACATCTGACCACCATAGAAAAGGTTACATGGCTGTGACTGCTCACTATATTGATAATTCTTGGCGACTACAAAATAGGATTATAAGGTGACATAATCTATTATTATTGATAATTTTATATTCGTATTGATTTATTATGAATATGTTAGATTTTGATAAATTCAACATATTGCAGGTTTTGTTATGTTCCGGCTCCACATGATAAAACGTGATTTCTGAATGTTTGATGAATTGCCTTATGGATTGGAATATTGACAGAAGAATTTGCACATTGACAGTGGATAATTGTTCTGTGAATGATGGAGTAATCAATTTGATTATTGGTAGGATTGGTTCGGGTGAACTTTTGTTGGATGGTACTCTTATGCATATGCGTTGTGCTGCTCATATTCTGAATTTGATTGTACAAGATGGTTTGTCAATTATTGCAAAGCGTATCGAGAGAATCCGAGAGAGTGTTTTATATTGGACTGCTACACCAAAAAGACTGGAGAAGTTTGAAGAAGCTGCACGACAACTTCGTATTTCAACTACCAAAAAGTTGTCTCTTGATGTGAAGACAAGGTGGAATTCAACTTTTTTGATGCTTGATAGTGCACTTCCTTACATTGATGTCTTCAGCCGTTTGAAGCTACGAGAACCCAAGTATAAAAGTGTTCCATCTGAGGAGGATTGGATAGCAGCAAGTGGTATATGTGATAGGTTTAAAGTTTTTCATGGGATCACAAAGCTTATTTCAGGTACAAAGTATCCTACTTCTAATTTACTTTTCCTTCAAGTTTGTGATATTAGGTTGGCTTTACATAGATGGACTTGTGAGAATGATACAATGATTAAAGATATGGCGATGAAGATGATGGATAAGTTCTTGAAGTATTGGGATGTGACACATTGTATTGTAGGTGTTGCATGTATGCTTGATCCTAGGTATAAAACAGATCTTTTAGAATTCTATTATGAAAAGATTTTTGGAAAGGAAGAGAGGACAAAAGAAGTTAGAAGAATTGTTAACATTTGTACTGAATTACTAGAAGAATACCAAAGAAAGCAATCAAGGGAAGATGAACACACGCCTTCTGGTAGCACTTTATCACATAAAGAGGAGGAAGGTGGTGGTTATATGGAGAAATTCGCCATGTTTGTTAGTTCTAAAAGGATTAAGAGAGCATCATTTAAGTCAGAATTAGACCACTATTTGGATGATGATATTTTACCAATGTCTTATGATTTTGATGTTCTTGAGTTGTGGAAGACAAACGGGCTCAAGTACCCTTCACTCCAAGTTATTGCTAGAGATATTCTAGCTATTCTTGTTACTTCTGTTGCTTCTGAATCAGCTTTTAGCATGGGAGGTAGGTTACTTAGTCCACATCGAAATAGATTACACCCATCTACTGTGGAGGCTTTAGCATGCTGCCAAAATTGGTTGTGGGCTGAAAAAGGTGAGACAGACAATTTTTTGTTTATATCAACTTTTTTGTTTATGTTATTTGAGTTGCATTGCGTACCATTTTATTGAAATATCTTTTCTTTTTCTTTGTTACATTCGTGACAGCTTCTACGTCTTCTAACCTACCCGATGCATATCGTATGTTGACTATTCTTGAAGATGAAGATTGTGATATGCAAGAAGTTGATTGTTAAATGGAGTGGTCTCTTTTGATTCTTGCTAGAACGGATATAAAATATAATAGATTGACTAATAAGTGTTTGCTTTAGCTTTGGTTTATAAAAAGTTATGTTTTGATTTGATATTGATCTTTTTATTTTGACTAATTTTGAATATTAATGTGCTTAAGTCATATATTTATTTCAATGGTAACCAACTTAATTGGACAATTACTTTTACATTCAAAAATTATCACTTAGAGTTGTCGACCTATGTAGGGATGGCAATTTCGACCCAACCGGGTGGATATCCACCCGACCCTACCCGTTAGGGTAGGGTATTTTTTAGGGTATGGGTTTGATTTTTCAAAACCCGCCGCGGGTAGGGTAGGGTATGGATATGTATTCATTACCCGTCATAATACCCACCCGACCCACCATATAGTATATTGTCTATAATATATTATGTATAAAAAATAGTAAATAAAGAGAATTGAATAAGTTCAAAACGTAACCTTGAAAAAAGTATGTCACATTGTCATTTTGAAAAATAAAAACTAAATAATAATTAATGCAATTAATTACCATGCCCCAATCATTGGTATTTAGTATTTATAAAGATTGGAAGTTACCATTTTATTTTATTTGTACGTAGAAGATTTGAAGTTACATATGCTTTGATTTCTCTCCTAATTCCTATTGCATTTGCCGGCCAACCCTAGCGTTCTATTGTAGCAGCAGAAAGGTGAGCGAGAATTGATTTCATATCTTGTTGTGTGCTTTTTTTTATTGCTCTAATTTGTTCTTCAACTATAATTTATTTTTTGGTTTGGTAGCTATGTTTTTTTCTTAAATATTTTTTTTGTTAAGATTTTTTTTCGTTGTTATGAAGACATAATTCTCAATGAATATTGTTTATGGAGTACGATTATCTAAATTGGTAATATTGTATTGATTGAATTATAAGAAAGCTATGTGACTGAGTGTCCAAAATGTCAAGGAAAAAAAATATTGTCAAAAGAGAAGATGTATATGTTTAGCTTTGGATTCGTTGAATCGTTGTGTAGTAAAATATATTTTCTTGTTTATTTTATGGATATTGTGAACCAAAAATATTATATATTTGTTGTTTTTGTGTGGTTTTGGCTGTTTGCTTGCAATATTTTGCTTTCATTTCAATATTGTAATTGAAATTGGTATCATGTTTAGATGATTGGATCGATCATGTGGTTGTTTGACAAACTTTGTGGAAACATTTTGTTGATTTTAATTTTGATGGAATTTGATTTTTTTAATACTTTATTTTTACAACATGAGTTTCTTTCTTTTCATAATTTGTAGGATTTGCATATCATTTATTATGGGTGAAAATTCTCGTCCTACGGAAGAAATACCACGTTCTAAGGATTCAACACATTCAGATTGTTTGAACCCCACAAATTTGTCACCTAGCGAGAGCCCTACTCCACTTACTAATCAGAATGAAGGTGTTTGGCCATACCTACTAGCGAGAGCCCTACTCCAGGTGATTGCTTTGTCAACAGCAGAAGCAGAATATATGGCAGCCACAAGTAGTGCTACGCAAGCAGTGTGGTTGAGGCGCATTCTTGATTTTTTGCATCATCAGCAATCTGAACCAACGAAGATTTATTGTGACAATACACCAGCTATTGAACTATCGAAGAACCCGGTCTTTCATGGTCGTAGCAAGCATATTGATATCAAATATCATTTTATTAGAGAGTTGGTTCGTGAAAAAGAGATTGTTATTGATTATTGTCCAACTGAAGAACAAGTTGCAGATATCTTCACAAAACCATTGAAGATTACTAAACTGATGAAGATGCTTGGAATGATGAAGTTTGAAGATTCTGGTTCAAGGGAGGCAATGTAGGAATGTGAACAAATCTCTATATTGTAGATCAATGGCTGCACCGTCCAAAGACTTTTCAAGCTGATAATTTTGACAAAAGATTACAACATATGAAGTTTTAATTGTTGACTAGAAAGTGTTTACACTTTGTGTATTTGGCTATAAATAGCCTTGTTCATCATTGTAATTGTAACAACCAAAAAGAAGCTTGCGAACAAAGCTTTCTAATACAAAGTGTGTCTTTGTGTGTGTTGAATCTATTGAAACATTGTGTTGTATTTCTACAGAGAATTATCTTTTCTTTTTATAATAAAATCATTAAAATGTAACGATACTATCAAAAAGAATAATAAAATATCCTTGGGTCGGGAAATTTATCGTAGAATTATCTTCTTAAAT
This sequence comes from Gentiana straminea, assembly GCA_036785695.1. Taxonomy (NCBI): domain Eukaryota; kingdom Viridiplantae; phylum Streptophyta; class Magnoliopsida; order Gentianales; family Gentianaceae; genus Gentiana; species Gentiana straminea. The sequence continues at coordinate 1,777,999 of JAVUPR010000450.1, forward strand.
ATAAATAAATATTTGAAAAAAAATTATGATTATCACTATAATTGTACATAAACATAGAAATATATGTTATTATAATAATAATAATTATTATTCAATAATAACAATAATATTAACAAACAACAACATAACAATAATAATTTTATTTTCTCAAAAAAAAACAATAATAATTTTACTATAATGTGAGTATACGAGTAAATTGAGGATAAAAATTTGACGATTTTAGGTTCCTTTGATGGTAGTTTTAGGGTTTTTTTCGTTTACGAAATGCACGCGTGCAATTTCACGTTTTCTCAACATATATCTTCGGGTTGGAGGCTTTCTTCCTTTTGCTCCTCGCGTTATATTTTAGAGTCTTTATGGAGACCGATTCTCTACATGTTGAAGATGGTCCTCTCAACACTAAATCCTTCGTGAAAGCAGTAAAGGGCCGCAAGGTTCGGTGTCACTCAATAAGGGAAAGCATGCATTCATGATCTCATGGGAATAGATGCAACAGATTGCAAAGCCCTTTTAAAATTCTCCAATGGCAAGGTTTCCGGTCTATAGGCTGAACCTTGAATATTTGTGTAATTTTTCTTCGTTTAGGGCTTAAATCATTTTGTCCTATAGCATTGCTTGATTTTAATAAACATGTCTTCATTATAACCGACATTTCTATCGATGTTTTTGGCCTGTTGCTAAAAATCCGATGTAATTATCTAAATGGATGGTTGATTTTTTTTCCTTAATCAAGAGGCGTCTTTGACCCCGTTTGGATAGAGCCTTCTGAATTACCTCTCTCTTTGTTTAACAAAGATTGTTTATTCCAAATTTCTCTTTGTTTCATATAGATTATCTATGCCGAATTGCATCTTTATTGGCCGGCCTCTTCAAATTGACTTTGCTACTATTGAACTAAGAAGGCCTTTTAACGCGTGGGTGATGGTCGAAGTTGATTTTTTTCCTAAAGTATCCCCAGAACTAAGAAGGTGATGAATAAAATTAGGTCCATTGAATTACCATAATTAAAGGGCCACTTTAGGTTTAACCTAATTTTCATTCAAGAAATCCCTAAAGATTCGATCTTGGTTTCTAGGTTATCGATTAATTAATACTTTTTCTGTCATCAATTAATCGAATGGAGTTTCTCATGCAATCTTACATCATTCACTCCTTCAAGTATTATTTCCGGAAAATTACATGAATAAGCATACAAGATCAAATTCATAAACATGACAAAAATCCTATCAATGAAAAGATTGTATCTTTAAAACTATATAATCATCGCCGGGCTTTTCCTAATCCAAGAACCCAATATTTACTATCGTAACATATCAAGATTCCAAGATTCAACCATATAATTCATACTTTGACAAGAAAAATAAATAATAGAATACAGGAGAAAGGAGATAGAAAGAAACCGTCAAAGTATTGCATAAATAATCAAACCTCGAAAAAGCCTCGTTCTTGAATTTCTTGAACCTAAAAACCCTTGTTCTTGGGGATGGGAGATGATGATGATGAAGAGGGGAAAATAGTCGACTAAAATCTGAGGTTTGAGGCGTGAATCATGAATTGTATGACTTAGGGGAGTATAAAAGGGATAATTACATCATAAAAATAAGTTTCCATAATTAATTTAATCAAGAAAATCTCTAAAATCAAATATCTATCAATCTTGGACTCTTCTAGTGTGTGGGCTCTTCATTGTCAATGAAAAACACGCCAATTTGAAGGAAAATACGTTGGTGAAAGTTTCCACCAATCAGAACATTTCGTTGGCCAGGATCAGATTTCTGGAAACCGTCACACCCTGGGTGTGACAAAGACTGGTTTTTGAATTCTTTCACTTTAGCTCCGTTTTTGGGTCTTTTTCTTCTAATCTCGAATCATCCTGCAATAATTCAATCATCCGTAGTAATCTAGCCCAAAAAGGATAAAAACATGGCAAAATAGCAACACATGACACCAAATTGAGTCCAAAACATCTGGAATTATTCGAATTTTTAGGAACTTATCAGAAGGCCTTCTAACAATTGTCTGAAACTAATCCTACTAGATATTGTTGTGCACAAAAGGTGGGGACCTTTCCCAAGAAAGTTTGTTGCATCCACGATGACTCAAACTTGAGAGACCTTGTTTAAGCGACCGAAGCCTCTTTCACTCGGGCTTGGGTGGATAGTTATCTTGATTAGGAATCAGGATTCTGGGTTTTGGCCGATGATTATCTGTGAATTACGGCCTTCGTACGATCATTTTTGCATGTATTATACATCATGAGCATGGGTGCCCCAAGAAGCATCATATTATGATGGTAAATACTAAGAAAACTCGAGCTAATCCTCGGCAGGAGTATAGTAAACAAACCGAAGCTAATTTTGACACTCATTAATGACCCAATTTATGCTATGGAAGAGGATGACACATGAACAATGAAATAACACGGTACCGACAACTACATCATTAAGCATTGTGTTCCAAAGTGAAATTTTGTATTTCTATAAACTGTTATTGTTTTATTTTATATATTTATATATATATATTCCACTTATTACATTTTTATGTTTATCTTGAAATCCACAATAGTATCAGACGATGTCTGAAATTGTCATTGATGAAACTGGATCTTTATGCGGGTAATTAGGCTTCGTAAGGAAAACCCAATTACTTGACTGATGGATTTTGTGATCAATTATAGCTAAGCCAATGTGATTTACTGTCTACGTACCCAGATGATTTGGGATCAAGCTATTAATGTAGTTTTGAATTTCTGAGGAATGAATCATTTTTATATGATCCTCTTTCCGGAGAAGATGCCTTAGAGCACATGATTGTAGACATGACTGAGATTATGGGACGGCTTACATCCGTGCCATATGGATCCAGTATCGTGGCATTTATAGTAATCTAAATGACCTAGCCACTCATCTTAGAAACCCAAAGTCGGCGATGATGATTTGCCCCAAGCTGAGAATTCAGGACCGAGGTGATCCGGCAACATATCTCTAGAACGGGGGTTAAGAGGCACTGCATATCGGATTGAGACATATTCATCAAAGCTATCTAGAGTATGAGGCTTAATCTGGGCTGAACTTTTGTGGCCCATATGGTAAGAGGAGTTCTTATTTTATAATGGTGAAGTTAGAAAGACGTCTTATTTTGTGGCCCATATGGTAAGTCTTTTTTTTTCGGAATATGCGTTTTTCAACAAATTAGTCATTCACACTTATTCTTCTGATGAAACTGAATCCTACCCGAAATCTCAATGGCTTTTATTGAAGATCAAGGCACCTCAATTCTACAAGTTTCAAGTTCATCTGAAAGTCCTTAACCCGCTCAAAATAAAGGTACAAACTCATCTAAGGTTGTGGTAATACTTCCTGGTGTGGAGGATATTCGATCCTCCCTTAGTCCCTTACCAACGCTGCCATGGAGGAGATTTGTCAGACTTATGATATCGACCTGAAAATATTCAGTCATCGCCTCCCGTCATCTGATAAGAGGGCCAATAAACCTATAGAATGTTTTATTACCGTTTACAAAGAACAATTGGTAGGAAGTCTCCGATTTCTTTTCATTCTTGCATTCATACATGTACATAGATTTTTTCAATATCCATTATTTTATGCACGTTCATGACAATGTATAAATGTCTTGTCAACTCGGGTTAACCCCTTTAAACCAAGCGAGGACGACGGTCTAAGAGTGACCACAGTGGTGGTCTTTTAAAGCTCCCTAAATGTATTATAGGGTGAATACCCAACACCCAATCCTACTATGGCACCCTATCCATCTCCAAATCCCCGATTAAAATTAAGGGGGCTTTATTCGCACCACACTAAACCTACCGTTGCACCACACTACAATAAACAAAACACGCATTTACTCTTTACACCACAATCTATCAAAATACACCACACCTTCATTTTAAAGTTTAAAAAAAAAAAAACACTTTTGTCAATCTTGTTTTACTACCACAAGATTTTTATATGTCATATCTCCCCTCAAACTTATAAAATTTACAAACCCCCCACCCACAAAGAAAATCTGCCAAATCTTCTTCTCCACCCAATCCATCTTCATCCATCTCTTCTTCTCCACCCACCACCACCCATCTCCACCACCCTACACCTTAAACCATCCTCTCTTCCTTACCTTCAACCATTAAATTCAAAACCTTTTACATCCCCACTCAAAAAAAAACCCTCTTCGCCGCCCTTCCACCCCCCACATCCATGACCACCGGCGTTTTTTTTTTCTTCTGAATCCTCTTTGAAGCCATTGTACCCCTTCAAATCGGAATTCTCAAATTACAAACACAAAAGCAGATGAACAACTTTTCTAATGATAAAAAGAAAAAAATAGATGAACGGCGCCGGCGGATTTTCAGCTCAGATATAGGTCCTTTTCGAACACCCACCACCGAAAATCCAGCCCCAACCTGAACCGCCACCAATACCACCAGTCCGCCCCTCCTCCCAAACCAACCGCTCCTTGCTCCCCCTCCCCCGATCTGAATTCAGAAAAGTGTAGAAGAAAGGACCAATTTGTAATATAAAAATGGTGTGGTCTTCTCAAAAAAAAAAAAAAAAAATGGTGTGGAAATAATATACAATTGTGGTATAAAGGTAGAAAATACGAGTGTAAATAAAGAAAAAAAAAACCTAAGAAATTTAGTGTGGTACAAAGGTAAAATCGATGTTTTAGGTGTGATGTAGGATATAGAGTGGTGCGGTGGTAGGTTTAGTGTGGTGCGAATAAAGCCCCCTAAAATTAAGGCTCACCCTATTTTAAAGGGGCTGCTAAATTTCTACAGTCGACCCATTTTTATTTTCAACTTCAACATAAATACATATCAACAGGGAAAACTACTTTCATTCAAAATAAGAAGTACAATGCACATATCCAAATAATATTTTCCATAAAAGAAAAAAAAAAAACCTTTTCAAATATTATTTTTTTATTCCGTCACAGGATACGTGAATCCCAAAAATCGGTGAATCTCCCTCAGGTGAATCCCGAAATCGGTGAATTTCGACGGTGAATTTTACACGGTGAATCCCGAAAATTAGTGAATTTTGAATTTTTTTTTTTTCGTCGGTGAATTTAAACAAAGTGAATTCCGAACACAAGTGAATTTCGACGGTGAATAAATAGTTTTGTCGCTTTTTGCAAAAGTTTTAAAAAGAATGCGACGTATTAAAATATCACTTTATATGCATAAAATATTCCATTCTGATTTTTGTATAAAAAATATAAAAAGAGGAAAAATGTGTTGGTAACTTGGTAGTTAAATTAATTTGTTGAGATGTGAAAGAAAAGTTGTCCTGGACTCTTGGGGAATTGTATATGGAGTGTTTATTGGAGTTGGTTGTTTTATAGGATGTTGGAAAAGTGAATCTGGAACGGAAAATAAGATAAATGAAGAGTGTAATAGAGTAAACCATTGTGGTCACTCTAAGAAGTTGACCGGAATCTTTATGGTTTATTTAGCGCTACCAGACGCGTTTATAATGTTATGTTGTTTAGATTTTCATTTAAATATATCAAGTTAACAAACACGTGATATGCACGTGCATTTTGCTAGTATATAAAACATTTTTCATCCCGATATAAATATCCACAAAAATAAATACTAAAAACATAAATATACTACACTCTCTGCTTATGTCGTTTCTCACTTTCTCTGCACCTCTCTTCCGCTCTCTAATATACCAGAGTGTTCATCCTCACAAAATCCACCCGCCTCCACGGGCCGTCGACTTTGTCGCCGTTAACTCATTTCTTCACCCCCCCCCCCTCCCCCACCTTTTGAACTTTTATTGTGATCAAGTAATTGTTGTCATTTTTTTATATTAACATGAATATTTTTTAACATCATATGTTTGGGACATTCCCAACCCGACGGGATTCAGAACATTCGGGTATCCCGATTGTCGGGACCCGACGCTTATTGGGTACCGGCTCGGGAAGAAAATTTGAATCCCGAAACTTGTCGGGGTGGGTTTCGGGTAGAAGGTTTACGGGTCGGGTCCCGACCCAATGCCAGCCCTAGGTGAAAATGCTGACATGGTGGTTCTGTTTTGTGATACTGAATCTCATGATGCTCGTGTTTGTTACATTCATTGTTAAAGTCACCACACCGATTTTATGGTGGCGCCACTTCACAACCTTAGATTTAACTTTTCAGATGTTGAATGTGCATTGTCGACCACTAAAACTCTCTGAAAAATCGAAATTTAAGGTCAAGATAAATTTTTCAGAGGTCGAATGTTATGAGGTCCCAACGTGAAGTTTAATGTGATGCATTTAACGATCATCATTTGCTATACCAAACAATTACCATAAGAGCTTGTTGAAGAAAAAATCAGAAAACAACCTATGAAATCGGTTTGTTAAACGGCGAGTGAGCATTTCACTTTGAGGCTAATTTCGGACTGGATTATGAGTTAATAAGCGTATTTAATATCATTAAAATCTACGTAACACGTAGATGATGATCGGACTCCATATCATTGGACAATATAATCGCATAGTACAATATTTGTTCATATCTCGTACAATCTCTTTCAGAGCCAAATGGCCATCCATGAACATTATTTCTAAAGTACGTTCCCTATTTTCGATGTTTGTTCAGAAGGTTAGACCCCATTCAGATATATGGACTCGCGTTTTTAGACTCGTGACAAACCATATATCAACTGAATTTACGGTCTTTTTTACTGGTGCGGCAATCTCGGGTAAGCATTGAGATGAACGCCACCATCGATATGAAGAGTAAGCATAGTCTTGTAATTCACTTGTTTCTTTTTTTGTTCGTCGCTCAACTCGAAAATGAAACTACCAAACAACACTGCTGAAAAGATCTTCATCTGCCTGTATGCAAATTCCTTCCCTAGACAGATTCTTGGCCCTGCCTGTAATATTTAACATCCATTTTAGATTCTTCCAAATGTCCGAGAGATCCTTTCAAAAAAAAATGTCCGAGAAATCTACATATATATACACACACACCGTTAGATCAAGTTTATGTTAAGAAGGACAGAGAGAGAAGGGGTAAAGACGATGTTTGTCTCTTTTATTTCACGAAATTAGCATTTGTAACGCTAATATTTCATATTTACACTTTAACCCCCTCATCTATGAATATTTTTGACATTGTCATTCTGAAGTGTCGCGTGTCAAACAACTAGTATAGAAGGTACGACAAACTGTGGTCAAAGTGGGCAAAACGCAAAATTAGTCCAGTAACTCGGTTATGGTGTTTTTCCTCCTTCTTCTTTTCTTCTTTTTTTTTTTTTTTTTTTTTTCGCAATTTCAGTCTATCGGTGCCGGTGGAGACTAATTTGGGGAAATTTTGATTGTGGTGGAAAAAAAGAAAGGGGAAAATTTGCTAAATTCAACTTATAAAACTTGGCCAAAACTGATTTTTTTCTCCAATTTCAAAGGCACGTCAGCATGTTACGGCGTCGGTGGACTGAAGTTGCAAAGAAAAACTACTAGTTACAGGAAAAATAGGAATAAAATGCTGTCTAGGCCAAGTTACGAAACTAATTTTGCAATTTCACAGATCAAAATGCAAATATCGTATAACAAAAAGGACCGAAAGTGTCTTTATCCCGAAGTTCGATTTATTACCTGGAAAGCAGTGAACTTGAAAGAACTTTGTTGTTGGAAAACTCCGTTTTCATCGAGCCATCTTTCGGGTTTGAATTCTTCAGCATCATCACCCCATATGTATTTCATTCTCCCCATAGCCCATGGAATATATGATATATTGCTCCCTTTTTTTATGCTTGAACCATCAGGCAGTGTATCATCTTCAAAACACACCTTCCCATCCTGTTGTGACAAAAAGAAGCATACAATATCTTTTAAAAAATAAAATAAAAATTTAACATCAAAACTGCATCGTTTAAAAAATCATGAACATCCAATGGGCCTGGGTGCATGTGAACCCCCACCCCACCCCCCATGCCTCCCTCTAGATCCGCCTTGGTTGGTGGATAATATGTAAGTACTCCTGTAAGCGTTCAAAGAGTTTGGGACCAGTCTTAGCCCCAGATGGTAAGTGAGGCCGAAACCATCCAAACTTTTTGTTACCGAAATAAATAAAGATAAAGAAAATTTTGATCCTTTTTGTTACACGTTTTTTCACTTCTATCCTTAATGTATCATCTTTGCATTTTAAACCCTCGTCTATGCATTTTTTGAACCCTTTCTGTCCATTTTTGTCACGTAACAAGTTTGTATCGGTTGGAGTATGTCATACCCTTTATACTGGTTGTTTGATAGGCGGCATTTTCAATCGAAATGTAAGATAAATTTATTGATGAGGGGTTCAAGTGCAAAGACGAAACATTGCGAATCCGGGAACTAGGATACAAGTAAAAAACCAGTAAAACAAAATGGGCCAAGTATATATATTGAATATGGCTTTAGAAAGTACCAAAGGAACTGCAGGATGGAGTCTGAGTGTCTCTGTCAAAGCTGCATGAAGATACTGCATTTCGCTGAGTGCTTCTTCAGTAATACTCTCTGCTAATTCGGAAATGCTAAAAGTGTTTTTCATCTTTGTTGCTTTGATTACTTCTTCTGCAATCTTTTCTTGAAGGTGAGGATGCTTGCACGTCAAGTAAAAGAACCAAGAAAGTGTACTAGCTGTTGTGTCCTTCCCAGCAATTATAAAGCTAAGTATTATGTCTTTCAGGTATTTCAGATCAGTTTCCTTCATTTCCAAGAATCTTGATAGAATGTCTTCTTTTTTTACCTGCAACTTTAAAGTATTGATTCTCAATTTTACTACCATAAGAAGGCAAAAGACATTGGATCATTTAATGACGAATAAACTTTTAGTATCTTATCTATTTTCTATAACAAAATGACCACTCATGAAAACAAGGGCAGTGTTATTGGCACCACGGTCATAGTGAAATTCGACCTCTCCAAAATCGAATTTATGCACAAAACTCGACTCTGGAGAAGTCGATTGGTGCATGGTAAGTGTGATATGCACCGGTAAAATCGTTTTTGGTGTAAAGAAAGACTCCCGTAATTGAGGCCATTGTAATTGGTACCACAGTCAATCTACTTTTGAGGCACCACAATGACATTCGACCTCTCCAGAGTCGAATTTAAGCACAAAATTCGACTCTGGACAGGTCGAATTTGCATTCGACCTCTCCGAAGTCGAATATTGCCCGATGTGTTGTCCCAAAAGATCGACTATGGTGCCAGTAACGGTGCTCCATGATTAAATGGTCTCCAATGTCTGCTCTAAAAACAAAAATGTGTAACTAGTTGAACTTACTGTCCCATATTCTTGTGGCTTCTGCACTTGTTCAATCTTGCTTCTAATGATCTTATAAACAAAATCATCAATAACTTTTATATTCTTCTTCAATTTTGCCTCTGATCCAATATTAAATATTTTCTTGAATTCCCACAAAAAATCAACATAACGATACTCTGTTAATTCGCTTGCTTCATCAAAACAATGTGTGAATTGTATGCCTTCTTCTTTTGTTCCATTTATGGTGTCTAAATCAACACCAAGTACAACCTTAAATACTGAATCAAGTGTTGACTTCATAAACATATCCTGTCATTCAAAATTTGAAATGTTACGAATACGAACTCCGAGCTATAGCTTTTAACGACAATAGCAAAAACATAGTGAGATAGGAGAAAAATAAATTAAGACAAGACACCATATATAATATACTTGGCAAAAACGAACAATATCAGTATAGAGACCAAACAATAACTACTATTTGGGGGGATTGGATCTACCCTAATGGTAAAGACCATTGCATTTTCTGGAGAAAATAAGGTTTCAATCTTCATCCCCTCCCTCGATATATCCCCCAAAAAAAAAAAAAAAAAAAAAAAAAAACCCTTCCCTTTTCTCCAATTTAACAAATAATAATAATAAGTAATTAATGTTGATGTGGGTCATTTGCCCCACTCACCAAACACAATAAGAATTAATCTTAAATAATGCATATGGTGTATCCAATTCAAAAAGCGAGGCAATAGTTATAGGGGTCTTTAAAGGGCACCAAACTAAATCTATCATTGTCCTTAAGGGCGCCCCAGTATACATGCCTATTTTTAAACCTTGGTGTGGTATCCCGTGTAGAATTAGTGGGGTGCCCTTAAAGGCCCCCTAGTTATACTAGGACAGAGAAGGGCCAAAATATAACTAATTGTCGATACAGGATTTTAGTCCCACTGACTTAACATAATGATTCCTCAAAAATAAATAGAGAGATGGGTTTCTTACTTGGATTTCGATGCTTTGATTCGTGGATGCAGCATGTGAAACTAGTAAAGCTAATTTTGTCGCGACGCCTGTAAAGACGCCGCTGCTAAAATCTCTGAGGTTTCTAGTAGAAAATTCATGGCTAGCTGTCTTCCTTTGTCTTTGCCATTTTTCACCATCCACTGTAAATATCCCATCTCCAAGTAGGTCTTTAAGAATATTGTGGTGAAACTTTCCCTATATAACAAATAATTAAAGGCAAAATCCAATATGAAGCTATGCAAAAAAATTGTTCCTACCTCTGTCCTTGGTCCGGATTCTAAACATATTGCACAATAATATATATATATATATATATGTATGTATATATATATAAACATGATTGCTGTTAGATCAAGGACTTACCCTGCCATAGTTAGGATTGCTGTTAGATTAAGGACTTACCCTGCCATAGTTAGGAAAATTTGTTTTGAGAATGTATTCAATATTTGCAGGGTCAACAGTATATACTTCAGAACGAAAAGGCATGAATATTCTGAAAGTCTTGTTTTTGCTTGCCAATTCAGCATAATAGTGATGAAGCCTGTGGAAATTACGAAACATGCCAATGATTGTGCCACAAACAGGAGGATATTTCTGTCTTTTGCTTCCTGCTGATGCTGATGTAGATGCAATAATCATCTTGGATAAACATGCTGTCAAGATTACAGAAAATACTGTAATGAAGATAATGATAGCAGGGTTATTAAGAAGAAAATTAACCATAGTAGTTTACTAAAAGAGTTGGATGTGTTTAATGCTTTTAGATAGATAAACACAAATATATATATATAGAGATATGGATAACGACTCTTTTTATGTTTTTTGCTTTAGGATTTATGTATTTATGTCCCCAATGAATCATCTCGACACTTTTACCCCTCATCTATGCATTTTTTTACATTTTCAATCCAAAATACCACGTGTCGAAAAGCTAACGTTGAAGGTACAAAATTATCCAACCGATGAAAAATTGACAAAAGGCAAAAATGGACTGAAAAAGTAAAAACAATGCATAGATGATGGGTAAAAATGTCAATATAAAACATAGGGATGGAAATGCAAAAAATCGTGAAACAAAAGGGACCAAAAGTGTTAATATCCCGTGTGTGTGTGTGTGTGATGATATTGTAATTTTGTAATTTTGTTGTAATTTGTTATTGTTGTTGACTTTGACTGAGGTATGAAAATATAAATACCCAGTCCTTTATTTTTGGAAATAAGAAAAAATATTCAGCAAAAAAAAAAACCTTTCAGAAAAGGAAAGAGATGTCGACCATCTCCATTTCCAAACCCTAGTTTCCTTCCTCGTTCCTTCTTGTTCGTTTTACTTTTTCTACATGGTATCAGAGAGTGATAACGATTAAATCGCGCATTTTGCTGCAATCGAAGGAAGATCTATGGCTAATCAGGAGGTAATTCCAATTTCGAGTCCTTTTTATATTCATCCTAACGAAAATTCAACGCAAACCCTAGTTCATCCCGTCTTAGAGGGAAATGACTATCATGCATGGAGTAGATCGATGCGGATGGCTCTTATTACAAAAAATAAGATCGGTTTCATTGATGGAACGATTGTTAGACCAGAAGAAGGAGATAGGCACTTTAATGCCTGGAATCAGTGCAACACGATGGTTACTTCGTGGATTATCAACTCAGTCAACACTACGATTGCTCGTAGTTTGCTCTGGATTAATACTGCGCAAGAAGCTTGGGAGGATTTGGAAGATAGGTTTTCTAATTTGGATTCTTATCGACTGTCAGATCTGTTGGAAGAGCTGAGCAATGTGAAACAGGGAAATGCTTCGATAAGTGAGTATTTTACCAAGATGAAGGTCATTTGGGATGAAATCAAAGATATCGAGGCCAATTCCAAAGTGTTCGTGTGCTCCCGGTTGCAATTGTAAAGCTATAATCAAGGTGTTCGTTGACTACTTTGAGAATGAGCATACCATTAGGTTCTTGAAGGGGCTCAACGAGGATTACTCACAAGTCAAGCAATCAAGTCATGATAATGACACCTATGCCAAACATCAAAGCAGTGTTTGGAATGGCAATCAAATTGGAAAGGCAGTTACACTATGCAAATGGAAGGGGTAATGGAGGAACACCCCTGGTGTTTGCCAATAAGATGCAGGAAAGGCCAAATGGTGCTCAGGCAGAGAATAGAACAGGCAAGGGTTTTGGTGAAAATAGGACAGGCAAGTCTGTCAATAGCCAATCACAAGGGAAGAAGGTGCAGTGTACACACTGTGGTTTCCATGGGCACACTGCTGATACTTGCTATAGGATCCATGGTTTCCCTCCAGGATTCAAGTCCAAACGCAGAGCCAACATAGTGGAAGGATTTATGGAATCAGAAGATGCACCACAACAAGCTGTGGAAAAGAATGTTGTGCAGAAGACTGGACCAGTTGGATTTACTACAAAGACACAGTATGAGGAGATTGTGAAGCTTATACAAAACACTCACTAGTTGGAAATTCACAAAGATCACCAATGGTCAATCAAATGTCCACTTTAAATGCAAGACTTCACCCCATTGATGATGGTGCGGTATTCACTATACTTTTTCATCCGTTTGGATAATAGATTCCGGAGCCGTGATCACATAGTGTGTTCACGCCGTTGATATGTGTGGTCCGAAACCCGTTAAAGGAGTTAAAGTGGGTCCGCCTAATGGTCATGAAGCCGTGGTGAGTCACATAGAACAATCAAGTTGCATAATATGATTTTGAAGAATGTGTTGTGTATACCGAGTTTCTCTTACAATCGATTTCGCTTGGTTGTCTCACAAAAGATAATAATGTGAGAGTCAATTTTGAGTCCGATTCTTGTGCCATCCAGGACATACGGAGTGGGAAGAAGATTGGTGCGCTAAGTTGAAACAAGGACTTTATCTCGCTCAATCCCACGGACTTATCAACAAAGTTTGGAAACAAGACTTGTTGTGCCACAACTGAGGTAGTTCCTTCCAAGATGCTGTGGCACTTCAGGTTAGGGCATTTGTCACAAAACCTTCTAGCAAGGTTGTCTTTGTCTGATGATTGTAGTATGAATAAGTCTTGCCATCATAGAGAGGTATGTCATGTATGTCCCTTAGCTTTTAAGCAAAAAAGGTTATCATTTCCCTTGAGAGAGTCTGTTTCTGGTTGTGTTTTTGAACTTGTCCATATGGACATATGGGGACCATATAGGACTCCTACTTTACATGGGCATAGATATTTCCTAACCGTAATAGATGATTTTTCAAGATTTACATGGGTTTATCTCTTAAAGTCTAAAGGGAAGTGCAACTTTTAATACAAAATTTTTATGAGTATGTCCTCACACGGTTTCAACGAAATTTAAAACAATCGATCGTATAATGGTAGGGAATTTGACTCGAAGGATTTCTATGCACAAAAAGGGATAATCCATCAAACTAGTTGTGTAGATACCCCTCAACAAAATGGAATTGTTGAGAGGAAACATCAACACCTTTTAAATGTTGGCAGAGCTTTAAGATTCCAATCCAATTTACCCATATCATATTGGGGTTATTGTCTATTGCATGCCACAGACTTGATCAACAGCTTGCCCACACCAGTCTTGAAATTTGACACTCCTTTTCATAGACTGTATCATAAAGAGGTAGACTACAAATCGTTTAGTGGTCTTTGGGTGTCTTGTTTATGCCTCGCACTTTACATGCACATAGGTCCAAGTTTGATCCTGTGGCGTACTAAGTGTTTACATTGGGAATTCTAAAACAACCAAGGGGTATCTTTTATTAGATTATTCTACTAGGGAGGTGTTTATATCCAGAGATGTTATCTTCCATGAATCCTACTTCCCTCTTCATGCCTCTTTCAAAACAGGACCTACACAATTTCACAACTTAGTTTCCTTGCCTATTCCCTTTATCAACCATCACAGTCAATATACACCCACTGAAGATGAGCAAGATACACACACAGATATGACCATCCCCGTAACACCACCCGTTTCTCCACCAAACAGCGAAATCTCGTAGTCTTTTTCTTCCACACATTCGGTGGTTCTTCATCAGACAATCCAAGAATTCCTCTTCAAATGACATCCATATTCCCGATCTTCCCACGTCGAAGATCCCTTAGAACTAGGCAAGTTCCCAATTATCTCCATGACTATCTTTGTAATCAAGTTCAGCAGAAATCCTCACACATTTTTTCTGTCCAAAATGATATCGCTACAACATCCCATATTTCAGAACCTAGCTCCTACAATCAAGCCTTTCAGTACCCCCAGTGGAGAGAGGCCATGGGGAAAGAAATTACTGCTCTAGAACAGACACACACTTGGGACCTTGTTGATTTGCCTGCAGGGAAGCATCCTATATGGTGTAAATGGGTTTATAAGGTCAAGTATAAGGCTGATAGGACTGTGGAGAGGTACAAGGCTAGGTTAGTAGCCAAGGGATATACACAAACATTAGGTGTAGATTATGAGGAGACTTTTTCTCCAAAGAGCAAAAATCACCACAGTTAGGTTACTTCTGGCCATTGCAGCCATAAAAGGTTGGCACCTAAAACAGCTAGACATCAACAATGCCTTCCTCCATGGGGATTTGGAGGAGGAGGTGTATATGAAATTACCTCCAGGATATCAAGGACAGCATCTTTCACAGGTTTGCAAACTGAGGAAGTCCATTTATGGCCTCAAACAAGCTAGTAGACAAAGTGGAACCACAAATTGACTTCACTCCGCAAAGTCAAGGCTTCAATCGGATCGGTCCATGATTACGGTACCGTTCACTGTAGAGGACAAGGAGACAGCTTTTATGGCTTTAGTGGTGTATGTAGATGACATAATTCGATCGGTTCTAACTTGGATGACATTAATAGCATAAAAGCTTTCTTGCATGCCTCTTTTCAAATCAAAGATCCGGGGATCTTCGCACTTCCTTGGGATAGAGGTACACGTAACGTAACAGGGGATTAGCATTTCTCAGAGACAATATGCCATCAAGTTGCTGGAAACTTTTGGGTTTTTAGCAGCAAAGCCTGCTGATACTCCTATGGCCACAAAGACAACACTACAGTCTGGAGATTCTGAACCTTTAGCTGATAACACAGAATACCGGAGTCTAATTGGGAAATTGCTCTACCTCACAATCACAAGGCCTGATTTGTCTTTCACAGTACAACAGCTCTCACAGTTTCTGGATAGTCCTATTGTTGCACACATGAAAGCTGCCCATCGTTTGCTTAGATACATCAAGAAGGCACCTCAACAGGGGTTGTTCTATCCAGCAGCTAACAACATGAAGCTGACTGGATATGTTGACTCTGACTGGGCAGGTTGCAAGGTTACAAGAAGGTCTGTTTCTGGCTTTGCAATGTTCCTTGGGTCAGCAGTGATTTCATGGAAGGCAAAGAAGCAGACAACTGTGGCTAGAAGTTCAGCAGAGGCTGAATATCGAGCTCTATCCAATGCCACCTGTGAAGTTCTTTGGTCGCAAGTATCTTCTTCAAGACTTACGGTTTGTGTATATATATATCCAACATATGTTGTGTTGTTTATTTGAAGTGTATCCTTGGAGAATTAGGCAATTCAATGAATGTATGGAAGAATCTCTTCCGCATATGGTTTGAAGCTATGATGTATGGATATATTTGTACGGTAGTGTGTCATGTATTCGATACGTATTTGACATCAGTACACACCGATACTTCGAATACATACTCAGAAACTCATATATTTGAAATGAAGAATGATGTCTAAAATTGAGTAAATACGTTCACATAAGGAAGGAAGGAAAAGATGTCTAAAATGATGAAATAGTACTGATAAACAAAAACCAAACCTTTAAAACAACTGGGTAAAGCATTTATTAAGGGACATTGACATGGTCCTAACATATTTCAATGGCTCAAATCCTAGAATCTTAGTCACATAATATGATGACAACTTTTATGATTGTACTGAAACTTTTCTTCAATCATGATAACTTAATTAGTACTTCGTCCACTCTATTTAATTGATGAGTCGTAAAATGTCGAAAAATGTACATTCGACCTCTGTAAAATCGAATGTTGAACTTACATTCGATTTTTCAAAGGTCGAATGTCGATGTGGTGTCCCAAGAATATATTCGTTGCAGGGCCAATAACAACCGCCAAAAAATTGGCAGTTATTATTAACACCACAACAAATCTACTTTCAGGGCAACATCAACCAACCTATGGAAAGTCGAATGTCCGTTTTTCGACCTCTGTAAAGTCGAATAATGCCGAGATACTGTGTCACGATAGATTCAGGGTGATGTCAACAACAATACCAAAAAAAAAAGGGGAATATAAAATATACACCTTTGGTTAAAAATAGTTTTTTTTGTATACCCCTATTTTTAAGTCTTACAAGCATAACCCTCAGTAGAACGGGTAATTTGGCATTTAAGACGGGATATAATGTCATGAGAACGGGTTATTTTTCATTGAGGTCGGACTAAAATAACACGTCTTTAGTAAATTTTGTCATTCGGCCGTGCTAAAAATACCCCTCCTAAATTTTTTATTTTTTTTTTATTTTTGAAGGCCTCAATTACGATTCTTCAGGCGTAATTCTTCCCCACCAAATAAGTAACAAGCAGTAGCAGGAGCATCTTTGACCGGAGATGGGATCACAAGCATTTTTTTTTTTTTTTTAATAGAAACTGCGGCCCAGATTTAGATCTTCTGTAACCACCGGCTGCAAGACTTCATCAACAACGAGATGACGGTGATGCGGTGACTGTGAGACCAACAAGACATTAGAAGAAGGGGAACCGAAGTACTGAGAAATCATGTTGATCTCCGTACTCGGAGGGAGCTACATCTTCGTTGGAAAAGGAGGGAGAGATATATTTTTCAGCCATGGATGGCGGTGATGTTTTGGGGTGGGGTGCGGGGGGGAATTTCTGAAGGCTTGCAATTGTCATTGGTTCTCCGGTAAGGGAAGTCGTCGGAGGTGATGAATGTAGCAGGTGGCCTGAAGAATTACACCTGAAGAATCAATTGAGGCCTTCAAAAAAAAGAATCGTAATTGACAGCGTAATTAAATATTAAAATGTCGTACAATTGCAAAAAAAAAAATATATATATATATATATATATATTCAGGTCGAGTTTTTTTAGCACGGCCGAATGAGAAAAATTACTGGGGACGTGTTATTTTAGTTCGACTTCAATGAAAAATAACTCGTCCTCATGATATTATATCCCGTCCTGAATGTTAAATTGTCCGTCCTACTGAAGATTATGTTTATAAGACTTAAAAATAAGGATATAAAAAAAATAATTTTTAGCCAAAACTATATATTTCCTATTTTCGTCAAAAAAGGAAACATGAAATTGAAAATTCAAGTTGCACGACATCTTTCGAGTATTATAATAATGTTATATGATGATGGTCATTTGACGGATTCTTTAATTAATTATCAAAAGATGACAAAATTGCTGCCTTTATAGATCTTTCTCTCTGTTTCAAACTCTCACATCCGTCCAGACATGCTTAGACAGAGGATCTGACGCCGGCGAACGTCTTTTCCCGAAGCCGGGACCCACCTGATAGCTTTTTTTTACGGTATAACAGTTGTAAAAAGATTATATTTATAGGCATAATATATCAGGTTCTTTTATTTTTACTCTAGGGCTTTTGACGAACAGCCGTTAGCAAAAATAATCGTATCCGGCCCATGTTTGTTTGTTAAGCAAAACGAACCAAGTTCAAACATATGAACAGAACCAAGCTCACAAATGTTTGTGTAAGTGCGTCACGCCCGCGCACAAACACATGAAAATACTAAGTCTATCTTAGTACGCACTGCCCACCTTGTCTCTATCCATCTTCATATTCTTGTGCACATCAACTATCTAGTTGATGTTGGAGAAAATAGTGGAATTGAATTAAAGTGAATAAAAATGATTTTATAATCATTTTATTCAGACGACTTTGCAAGCTTAATTTGATTATATTCTTGTATAGAATATATACTATGTTTTGATAATTCTGAAAACTACGTAAGTCGTAGATGAATTCAGGATTTAGAATCATTCAATTCGGAGTACGAGTGAATGAGAAATTAACGCTTGAAGTCGGGTGTTTGAAAGAACTTTTGTTGGAAGTGGAAGTTGAAGAGTATTCAACTAAACTATGTACCACATTGGAAAAAGAGAGAAATGTTTTCCAAGATATATGTGGGAAGAATGTTATATGTGGTATAAGCTCCTGAAGAAGGAGAGATAGCGGGTTGGTTTTAGCAGCCGACGTTCGCTAAAATGGCCACACGCGCGCGCGCGCGCCGCCGCCGCCCGCC
Organism: Gentiana straminea; assembly: GCA_036785695.1. Taxonomy (NCBI): domain Eukaryota; kingdom Viridiplantae; phylum Streptophyta; class Magnoliopsida; order Gentianales; family Gentianaceae; genus Gentiana; species Gentiana straminea. The sequence goes on from JAVUPR010000450.1 coordinate 1,796,598, forward strand.
CGTGCCCGTGCCCGAGCCCGAGCCCGTTGACCGTTGACCGTTGACCTTGACCTTGACCTTGACCTTGACCTTGACCTTCTTGGTCTTGGGCTTTGGGCTGGGGAACGGGCCTTCGGGCCCGAGGGCCCTAGGCCCGGCCCGTGTTAAACTTTTTATACAAAAGTTAATTGGGCTTGGTCCAAGCTTCATAAACATTCCGATTGAGTCGAAGATTGAGTTCATTTCGGTTCGGTTATCCAACATAGTTCGGTTCAAAGAATAATTAATGGTTAATTCATTGTCAGAATCGATGAAACGGCCGTAATTAAGATGAGTTATGGTAATTCATTGTCAGAATCGATGAAACGGCCGTAATTAATTCATTCCAGCCCTCAGCCCCTCTCCTATATATAGCCTCCATATGGATTGAAGCTACATATACACATTCGAAATACAACACCGTAAAAGCTTCATACATTCATATAGTTCCGACGTAGTTGCATACGAGTTTGAAGAAGAGATTTCGAGCACTAGAAGAGTTCGTTGAAGGTTCGTGTAAGAAGTACCTCTATACGAATCGCAATCCGAGTTATCCCGGGAGACAATTGGTTTTAACCGGGGTACACACCGGACCAAATTTGTCTTAAGGACAGAGTGTCCTACTCGTCTCGGAGTTATTGTATCCACTTTTATTTTAGTATATTTCATTTTTCATTTGTAATTCGTTTTATTTTCAATAAAATTGTTGTTTAATTCGTGTTAATTATTTTAATTGCGTTCGGGCTCCTACAAATTTTAAGACAAATTTCGTAACCGATGTTCCGATTTTAACCCGTGCGTAATCGAAATTTTTTATACGAATTTCTACTCAATTTTTCCGAGTTTAGACGAATTAAATAAACTTGTTTTAATCGTAATTCGATTCGATCGCCTCGGTTTCGATCGCCTCGGCTCGTTTATCGATTGATTCGGCTTATTTCGAATTTTCACTCGTTTACCGAACATTTCGCTCTTAATCCGAACGGTTCGCCTACTTCGAAACTTCAAATTTCGTTTTATAATTTAGTTAAATCTTCCTTTTTGGTATCGATTTCTGGTAAAATCGGTCCACTTCCTTTTTGGTATCGATTTCTGGTAAAATCGGTCCACTTCCTTTTTGGTATCGATTTCTGGTAAAATCGGTCCACTTCCTTTTTGGTATCGATTTCTGGTAAAATCGGTCCACTTCCTTTTTGGTATCGATTTCGTATCGCAAAATCGGTCCACCTCCTTTTGGTGTTTTCTGGTAAAAACTACCACGTTAAAACAAGATTGAAATACAAACATTGTTGGAGAATCGAGTTGAAACAAACTCGAGCTTGTTTTGACGAGTCAAAACAATCTTCAAATTGTTTTCTTTGGGTGAAAAACCTACGTGTTGTATTATCGCTATTCTTTTTTCGATAAAAGTTTATTTTCTCGTCTTGAACGAAATGGCATCCGATGATCAAATCACTCCTACTCCGGCCGGTGCGCCAAACGGAGGACGCCTTCCCACACTTCGGGAATTATGACACGTACAACTACCGTGGATCGGTGCTAACCACGAGAGGCCGAGAAGTTCAACGGATCGAACTTCAAACGTTGGCAACGAAGATGTTGTTTTACTTAACAACACTTGGATTAGCGAGAATGCTAATCGAAGATCCACCGGTGGTGCCACCCGAGATCGTCGAAAAGACAGCCTTTTCTTGTAGTCGAAAACCGGAAGAATAGTGATTTTTTATGTAAAAATTACATTCTTAATGGTTTGGATAATATGTTGTATGGTGTATACCGTACGTATGACTCAACTCAATCGTTGTGGAAAGCTTTAGAGAAAAAGTACACAACAGAGGATGTCGGTGCCAAGAAGTTTCTTGTCGTAGGTTTTTAAAGTTTGAAATGAACGATACTAAACCTATTGTGAAACAAAGGAGGAGTTGCAAATTCGATATCCGAGATGATAACGAAGATCCGAAAATCAACGAGAATTTTCAAGTGGCCCGTGTCATCGAGAAGCTTCCCGACTCTTGGAAGGAGTACAAGAGCTATCCGATGCATAAGAGGAAGCAGTAACGATGGATGATCCGATTGTTCGCCTCCGTATTGAAGAGGACAATAGAGCATCCGAAAAGAGACGTTCGAGTCGCTGGACAAGCGAAGGCTAACGTCGCCGAGGTCGAAATCGAAAAGGAAGAAGCCCGAGAAATCGGTTAAGACAGGGAATCTTTCAAGGAAGCCGACAGGATAAGCCGCCGCCATTCAAGTTTAATGGCAAGTGTCACAACCGTGGCAAACAAGTGGCACCGTGTCGCGGATCGCCGATCAAAGAAGCCTTACAACCATAAGGCTCATATGGTCGAAACCGAGGATGATGACAATCTCTCGCGCAATGGTGACAGAGTGCAACACCGTGGGTAATCCGAGACAATGGTTTGTGGACACCGGGGCCACTAAACATGTCTCGCGCCGATCGTGATGTCTTCTCAACCTACAAGGCCGGAAATGGTGAGAAGCCGTGGACGGGCAACTCGCTCACCAACCATTCGTGGAACCGGAAATGTGATTCGAAGATGACTTCGTGAAAGAAGCCGACCCTCACAAATGTTCTCCATGTTCCCGACATACGCAGTAAACCGATATCCGGTGGTATGCCGAATAAGAATGGTTTTAAACTTTCATTTGGTAATGACAAGGTCATTTTGACCAAAAATGATATGTATGTGGGTAAAGGTTATTTTACCGAGGGTTTATTTAAACTCAATGTAATGGCTATTATGCCAAAGAATGTTGTGCCCAAAGTGAGGCTAATAAAAATGCATCTACTTCTCGCGTACTTGATTGAGTCTTGTACTTTATGGCATAATCGTTTAGACACGTTAATAATAAATCAATTCAAAGAATGATGAATTTGGATTTATTACCTAAACTAAAAGTTAATCAAACCGAAAAATGCCAAGTCCGTGTTGAAGCTAAAATGACTAAAGCGCCGTTTCCATCCGTGGAAAGAAACACAGAACCGTTAGAATTAATTCACACTGATTTGTGTGACTTAAAGTTTGTGCAATCGAGAGGCGGTAAAAAGTATTTTGTAACTTTTATCGATGATTGTACAAGGTATCGTTATGTATATTTGCTAAGTAGCAAAGATGAGGCTATCGAGGCATTCAAAAATTATAAGAATGAAGTTGAGAATCAACTTAGCGTACGAATCAAGAAGGTTCGTAAGTGATGAGGTGGAGAGTATGAATCGCCATTTGAAAGAATATGTCTAGATTCGGGCATTATTCATCAAACTATCGCTCCATATGCACCTCAATCTAACGGAATTGCCGAACGCAAAAACCGTACTCGAAAGAGATGATGAATGCTATGTTGATTAGTTCGGGTTACCTCGTAACTTGGGGAGGCCCTTCTCTCCGCCAATACAATTCTCAACAGATTCCGTCTAAAAAGATGGATAAAACTCCATACGAGATGTGGAAAGGCCACAAACCAAGTTATAAATACTTGAAAGTGTGGGGGTGTTTAGCAAAGTGGAAGTGCCTAAGCCTAAACTAAAGATTAAGATTGGGCCAAAAACGATAGATTGCATATTTATTGGGTATGCTCATAACAAGTAGTGCATATAGATTTCTTGTGCACAAATCGACAATCCCGATGTGCATGTAAACACAAACATGGAGTCAAGAAATGCGGTGTTTTTTGAGGATGTCTTTCCACATAAAGAAAGACACAACGAAGACTCAAATAAGAGAGTACACGAAAATGTGGGGGATAGTACTCCGTAAAACGAGGAAGTGGAACCTCGAAGGAGTAAGAGGGCTAGGACTTCAACGTCTTTTGGGCCGCATTTTCTAACCTACATGGTAGAAAATACTCCAAGGACATATGCCGAGGCTATGTCTAATCCGTAAGCACCTTTTCGGAAAGAAGCTATTAATAGTGAAATAGATTCTATTATGCAAAATCACACTTGGGAATTGGTTGACATTCCACCGGGAAGTAAAGCACTCGGGTGTAAGTGGATTTTCAAAAAGAAGCTTAAGGTTGATGGATCTATTGATAAGTATAAGGCCAGGTTGGTAGCCAAGGGTTATCGACAAAAGCGAAGGTCTTGACTTCTTTGATACTTATTCACCAAGAACGAGAATCACTTCTATAAGGGTTCTTATTGCTCTTGCCATAGCCTATAACTTGGAGATCCATCAAATGGATGTTAAAACCGCATTTCTAAATGGTGAATTAAGAAGAGATATACATGGAACAACCCGAGGGGTTTGTGGTTCCAGTGGCAAGAGAAGGTGTGTAGACTCGTTAAGTCTTTGTATGGATCGAAATGTGCACCCAAACAATGGCATCTAAAGTTTGATCAAACTATGCTATCTAATGGGTTTAAAATTAACGAGTGTGACAAATGCGTCTACATCAAACAAACACCTAATGCTTATGTGTTAAGTGTGTTTATATGTTGACGATATGTCGATTATGGGAAGTACTCATGATATCATCATGAATACCAAAAAGTTGTCGACACGCAATTTTGATATGAAGGATATGGGACAAGCAGATGTAATTTTGGGGATTAAAATCTCCGTAATATCCGAGGGACTAGTATTATCACAAGTTCTCACTACATTGAATCCGTTCGAGGAGATTCAATGTTTTTGATGAAAGTCCTATGAAAACACCCATTGACTTAAGTCTTCACTTGGTCAAAAATAAGGGTGAGCCCGTGTCTCGCTTGAAATATTCACAGATTATGTGGTGTCTAATGTACATAACCAACCGTACTAGACCCGATGTTGCGTGTGCCGTGAACAACCGAGCAAGTTTACAAGTAATCCCTGAGGATCATTGGAAAGCGCCGATGAGAGTACTCGTGTACTTGAAATATACAATGAACTCCGGGATTACGTTACACAAGATATCCAAGCAGATTAGAAGGATATCGTGATGCAACCGGATTTCGATTCTAAAGAGTCAAAATCCACAACCGGATATATCTTTATGATTGGTGGTGCCGCGGTGTCCCGGAAGTCCACAAAGCGTACATGCATATCTCGTTCCACAATGGAAGCCGAGTTTATTGCACCGGACAAAGTCGGGGAAGAAGAAGAGTGGCTTCGAAATTTCCTAGAGGACATTCCTTGTTGGACAAAACCGATTGCTCCTATTAGCATACACAAGGATAGTCAATCGGCTATACACCGAGCACAAAATAGTATGTATAATGGTAAGTCTAGACATATACGTCGACGACATAATACCGTTAAACACTTGATCTCTAGTGGTGTGATTTCCATCGATCGATTATGTAAAATCGAAGGAGAATCTTGCGGATCCGCTTACTAAAGGTTTACCTGAGATCGATGTCAATTTTGACACTCGGAACGGGACTTAAGCCTATTGAAAGTTAAGTTTTGTAATGGTAACCCTACCATGTTGACCGGAGATCCCAAGATCTTGGTTCAAGCGGGACAACTAAGTTATGAAGTCGTCGATGAACACTTTCCCATTCTCGTGAATAAAAGTTGTTGTCCGCCAGAGTGTGAAGGTTAAGTGAAAACTTTTAATGATTCCTATAACTTGATTAAATTCGAGTGGGGTATGGCGTAATACTCTTGATAGGAAGTCACCTATGTAAGTGCGAAGTGGGGCCGCTTCTACGAGAATTCGAGGCTAGAATTCTCTAAAGCACTTTCTCGAAACCAGGTGTGATTCGTGGCCAAAATGAATCCAACTACGAGAACCAAGTACAAGCTAAGGGAAATATTGTGTGAGTGCTATTGTCCGGTTCTACACTAAAGGCCGAACAGCTCAAGACTTAAGTTCACCGATTAGCCGAGTAGATCCGATAGTACTTCACTAGGGGTGTTCAAAGCCGTAAGCTACCTCTCCCGATGCAATGTTTTTCTCGTCGAATCTCTTCGTGTCCGCATTTGCATTAATTTCCATTCATGTGGGGGATTGTTGGAGAAAATAGTGGAATTGAATTAAAGTGAATAAAAATGATTTTATAATCATTTTATTCGACGACTTTGCAAGCTTAATTTGATTATATTCTTGTATGTAATATATACTATGTTTTGATAATTCCGAAAACTACGTAAGTCGTAGATGAATTCAGATTTAGAATCATTCAATTCGGAGTACGAGTGAATGAGAAATTAACGCTTGAAGTCGGGTGTTTGAAAGAACTTTTGTTGGAAGTGGAAGTTGAAGAGTATTCAACTAAACTATGTACCACATTGGAAAAAGAGAGAAATGTTTTCCAAGATATATGTGGGAAGAATGTTATACGTGGTATAAGCTCCTGTAAGAAGGAGAGATAGCGGGTTGGTTTTTTAGCCGACGTTCGCTAAAATGGCCACGCGCGCGCGCCGCCGCCGCCCGCCCGCCCGTGCCCGTGCCCGTGCCCGTGCCCGAGCCCGAGACCGTTGACCGTTGACCGTTGACCGTTGACCTTGACCTTGGTCTTGGTCTTGGTCTTTGGTCTTGGGGGGGAACGGGCCCGAGGGCCCTGTGCCCGTGCTCGTGTTAAACTTTTTATACAAAAGTTAATTGGGCTTGGTCCAGCTCATAAACATTCGATTGAGTCGAAGATTGAGTTCAAATTTCGGTTCGGTTATCCAACATAGTTCGGTTCAAAGAATAATTAATGGTTAATTCATTGTCAGAATCGATGAAACGGCCGTAATTAAGATGAGTTATGGTAATTCATTGTCAGAATCGATGAAACGGCCGTAATTAATTCATTCCAAAGCCCCACCCTCTCCTATATATAGCCTCCATATGGATTGAAGCTACATACACACATTCGAAATACAACACCGTAAAGCTTCATACATTCATATAGTTCGACGTAGTTGCATACGAGTTTGAAGAAGAGATTCCGAGCACTAGAAGAGTTCGTTGAAGGTTCGTGTAAGAAGTACCTCTATACGAATCGCAATCCGAGTTATCCCGGGAGACAATTGGTTTTAACCGGGGTACACACCGGACCAAATTTGTCTTAAGGACAGAGTGTCCTACTCGTCTCGGAGTTATTGTATCCACTTTTATTTTAGTATATTTCATTTTTCATTTGTAATTCGTTTTATTTTCAATAAAATTGTTGTTTAATTCGTGTTAATTATTTTAATTGCGTTCGGGCTCCAACAAAGCCTAAACGTGAAATTTAGTTCGTTTATTAAACGAACTAACTCAAGCTTGTTTGTGTATTAAACAAACACAAACTCAAATATCTAATACTATGTTAGGCTTGGCTCGTTTACACCTCTAATAATACACACAAATTTGTGTAAAAGAGAGTAAATATAGAAGACTAGTTACATGTCACTTGGTACCTCTATACAACGTTTATATTCTAAAAAAATATCGATGTTAGAATTTTTTAAAATATTCACTCAAAAACTATATTGACTTATCTCAGCAAAAAATGGGAGTTCGATACTCTATATCAACTTATCTCAACAAAAATGTGTACAGACATAGCCTTTACAAACTGAACCGCTGAGAGATAAACCTCGATTTATGTCATCCACGAAACTCTAGAGGCGAGGCGGTAGGACCCTTTGGTCCTCCCTAACCAAATGAAATTGTCCAAAGGCTAATGGTACTAAAAGATTAGTCTTTTCTATTTGGGCCTGGTAGATGAACGGCTAGAGGACCATGAACACTTAGCCCATTCGAATGTGTACTAAAGGTTAATAGTACTAAATGAATAGTCTTTTCTTTTTGGGCTCAGTAAATCAACGGCTAGAGACCCATGAACACAGCCCATTTGAATGTCTTATAAGGCTAATAGTAGTAGAATGTAAGGGGGCTTCAAGGGGTTCTATGCATCTGCTGGCACCCGAAAAATACTTTCGACACTAAAATTATTGATAATTTTTTCATGACACTGCGAAATTACTTCGGCACTAAAACCTCGACTCTCGACTAAGTACCGCCTAAGCGACCGTTTTGACAACTATGGATCAACTAAAAAATTAAGCAGAACCATGAAAACACTACAGAAACAAGAGAATAGACATGAAGCCAAGTGTTAGATGAAAAAAACATACCATAATGATTGGCAGAAAAATGCTGCAAAACCTCGCCCATGTACCAATAATCCGTTTGACGCATAGTGAAAGGGCACCAATTCGATGCCCCGAAAAGGAGAATGGAAGAGGCTACCCGTTTACAGAAGAGGGTCCGGTCCAAGGCGCATGCAGAAGATGGGGTATGGGGTTTTGAGACACTGACACACAAGATAATAGTACTAGGGGGAAAACCCTTCAAAACCTTGCCCATGTACCGATAATCTGTTTGATGCAAGATACAATGGTGAAGGGACACCAATTCGATGCCCCGAAGAGGAGGATGGGGGAGACTACCCGTTTACAGAAGAGGGTCCAGTCCAACGCCCATGCAGAAGATGGGGTATGGGGATTTCGGGACACTGACTCACAAGATAATAGTACTAGGGGGAAAACCCTTCACCCTCAGAATTGTTGGAAATATTTGAAATATTTTGAAGTTATTTCAAAAGTTATTTTGAGTTTATTATAAAACAAATATTTTGTTATGTGCTAAAATTATTTTAGACATGTGTGATATTTAATTCTAATTTATATATGTTACAAATGTAGATTTTGACTTTATTAAAGGCGTTTATTCCTACTTTTATCCGTTTGGTAGCTTCTCATTTTGTTGGTTAAGATTTTTCTAATAGTGGGCCGAGATTTTAGGAGCACATTAGTTTGGTTTCTTTCTCTCAATTTTTGCTATTGGTTCAGTGAGTTCGGACTATATATATATATATATGGTACACAGAGGGAAATGGGTATATATAGAAAAGGGGTTCTAGCTTTAATTATGGAGAAAGCTTTAATACTATTTTTATATACATATTGCTGGGGATAAACACATGTAAATGGTATTACAGTTCCTGATTCCCTCTTTGGAGGAAGACTCCGTTTTATCCTAGTGGGACATTTCGATTCTCCCGAAATAAGTCCTTTAGAACAGTGTCGTTTGACACGACTCAGAGTATTTGATCGGTTGGTTATTATCATCAATCCACTATGAAGACCGTTGCTTGTTCGTTATGAAGACCGTTATCTGTTCGAGTGTATACTATCAAGATCGTTAACTGTTCGGTGATCCATTGCGGAGGTGATTACGTGTTCGTGACATCATTCGGAGCCAAAATTTACAACAATCTAAAGGACTTATTAGCTTCTAATGATGCCGAAGGAGCACTAAATTGCTATCAGATAAGTTTTCATCGTTTGTGTTTTATTTATTAATACAATAAAATATATGTGTGGATGAAAGCATTCTGCTTGGTAAGGTTGAATCTCTGAAGAGGAGAGAAATATCTTTAATGCCTTGAATTGTGTCTCTGTAAATTTTGTTTGGGGAAAAGAAGAAAGGGTGTAAGCATTATGAAATATAAACTCATGCTGAGATATTAATATTTGTATTACTGTGTAAACAATTGCATGTGGCTTGCATAAGAATTCGATTTCGACTATGCATGTTTTGATGATGAGAATGAATTTTTCGTATACTCTGAGTGTATAAAACTGAAAGCAAAATAAAATATAATAAAAGGGGAACCGGTTATATATTTATTCCGTTAGTTCAATGTGAAATTGACTCATAGAATGATGTCAATTTAATAATTATACTTGGTATGTGCGGGATAAATATTTAAATTTTTTTTTTTTTGTGAATGATGACAATTGTTGATGATGCTGTGCCTAATTTTTTTTTATGAGATGAAAATGAGGAATTATAGCGGCTGGCTACGTGATTTGATTTTCCACATCAATGAAAATACAATGAGAAATGACAATCCTATGATACCAACATCTATTTTGGTTAAAGGAGATGGTATTTTTTATAACTGATGTCTTGTTGCAAGTGAATATTGTAGCATCAATTAAAATTTGTGATAAACTCTAAGACTATTCAATATATCAATGTGAACTGAGAAAAGCTTGTTCCAAGTAAGGTTTTATAGACTCAAGAATGTTTGAAGTTTTAATTGATTTGCTACATGTTCTGATTATTAAAATTAATCATAGAGACATCATTGACAAATGTGGGGGTTAATGTGGAATTTAAATCTGATAAAATGTTTTGATCAAGACACCATTATTGTCGGCAGAGGCTATTTTTACAATTTGATTTCTTTATTACAAGTTGGTAATCACACTAAATTGTGCAGGGCATGATTAGTGTATACGTTGCCTGTATCTTCTTAAAGAAAAATAAGGGAAAAAAATGCAATCACCTATTAGTTATAAATTGAGTGTTCATGACTCAACTGTGCAGTGTGTACATATATGTATATGCTCTTCAACCCATGCTGTAATTTATTTATGTTGCTGCATGTTTTCCACTTTTCTGGATATCATTACGTTTGTAGATTGTCAATTCGCTCAATGAATTAATTGTTAAATTTATTTTCATCTTCCATGAAGGAAAAAAATAAATAAAAAATGTGCGACCATATTCTTTCAAGATATGATGTGGTGTATAATGCGTCAATATACTCATACTCTTAATCAGAATGTTGGAGATGAGTTAATCTCACCGTTCTACAAATTATGCATGGACCTTTGCTTGACTATGTTATCCTTTTGGCAATGATATAAGTGAGAGGTACCCAATATAACGGTATCCTATAGTGGATTTCCCACTGTGCAAGAAAGGTACACTGATGTTAATGAACCACAGATTCATTTGAGACAAAATCCACTTGCTTCATAAATATATTACCCAACTGTGGGGGTGATATTATTGATGTCAGAGTTTTAACTCTGCACTGCATTTGATCGATGTTGAATGTTGAATATTGAATGATACTGTACGAGAGTATATGAGAATCCAGTATCATTGGAGTTTTATTTTTTTGTCGTCTTTATTACAATATATGATGTGAAAAGTGAAAAATACATGATATTATGTCTTGAGCTCAAAAGCAATTGCTAAGAAATTTTGGCCAAGGTTACGATTTAACCACGTGTGATGAGATGTGATATTTCTAAACATTGAGAGGATGAGACTATTATGCCAATCATATGTCGATGGAGATAGAAACCCAACCTATGTGATTGGAGATCCCATGAATTAGGTTCATATGGGTAATAACGAAGTCTCTGTTAGACCTTGAAGCACTATAATAAAATATGTCTCTCCTATGATGTGTGAATAGTGCTCATAGATGCATTTAATTTTGAGGGATGAGTAAAAGCTCTTAATGAATTCATAACCCTTAAGGGTGGTGCATTGAACGAAGAATACACTTGATGAATTCACCTATATGAGTGTGGAGTGAGGCCGCTCCTATGAGACGATCTTGGCTAAGTCTCTAGAGCACTTATGAATAACTAGGCACGCGCATGGCCTAAGGCGCAAAAACGCGTTGATCAGTAATATCAAAGGCATAAATGTGATTGTAAAACCTCTGTCTTACAAAAGGGTTTATTGGTTCATAGAAGCTTGCTTCACCTTTAACTCTATGAGATAAAGTTTTATTTTTCTAAATCTGGTTCATAGCTCAAAAAACACCAGGTTGATGCGTTTATGCCACCATGTGAAATATCCAGCAAAGTATATATGTTATGTTATACAATTACCTTTTGAAATATGTGGGGGATTGTTGGAAATATTTGAAATATTTTGAAGTTATTTCAAAAGTTATTTTGAGTTTATTATAAAACAAATATTTTGTTATGTGCTAAAATTATTTTAGACATGTGTGATATTTAATTCTAATTTATATATGTTACAAATGTAGATTTTGACTTTATTAAAGGCGTTTATTCCTACTTTTATCTGTTTGACTAGTTCTCATTTGTTGGTTAAGATTTTTCTAATAGTGGGCCGAGATTTTAGGAGCACATTAGTTTGGTTTCTTTCTCTCAATTTTTGCTATTGGTTCAGTGAGTTCGGACTATATATATATATATATATGGTACACAGAGAGAAATGGGTATATATAGAAAAGGGGTTATAGCTTTAATTATGGAGAAAGCTTTAATACTATTTTTATATACATATTGCTGGGGATAAATACATGTAAATGGTATTACAGTTCATGATTCCCTCTTTGGAGGAAGACTCCGTTTTATCCTAGTGGGACATTTCGATTCTCCCAAAATAAGTCCTTTAGGACAGTGTCGTTTGACACGACTCAGAGTATTTGATCGGTTGGTTATTATCATCAATCCACTATGAAGACCGTTGCTTGTTCGTTATGAAGACCGTTATCTGTTCGGGTGTATACTATCAAGATCGTTAACTATTCGGTGATCCATTGCGGAGGTGATTACGTGTTCGTGACATCATTCGAGCCAAAATTTACAACAATAAATGGAAAACACTGCCTCCATGTCTTGGAACGAGATCGTCTGTTCAATCCCCGGTCTAATTTGTCTGTTCAGTCCAGAAGGACGACGTTTTATCCAAAAAGGACATTGTTTTGAACTGGACATGCCATTCCGGTCCTCCATGTATTAGTCTATGATATAGACTTCGTAGTTGTCAATCGTTATTTCACTGCTCAATCTTGCCAGTGAACAAATAATGTTCTTCAAAACATCTTCAACCGATGCTTTCACGGAGAATTCATGAACAATACCATCAATCTCAACCATACTGCATCCCGGGATCGGTTTCTTAATCTCTTTTTCGTCCATAAAACCTCTCAATTTCTTCAATTCGCAGAATTTTCCAGCTTTAGCATATACATCACATAGATCGAAATAAAACGCGTGGTTCAATGGTTCTAAAGAAATCAAATACTTAGCAACCTTTTCTCCAAGCTCTACATTTCCATGCATTTGACAACCGCCTAGCAACGCGCCCCAGACGTAAACGTCTGGTTCCATTGGCATTGTTTTGATAAGATTTTCCGCTTCATGAAAGAGTCCGGCTCGACTTAGAGTATCAATCATACATGCGTAATGCTGAACCTGTGGTTCGATGGAGTAAACGCGCTTCATTAGGCTAAAGCACCAGCGTGATCGCTCTACTAAACCCGAATGAGCACAAGCAGACAACAAACCGGTAAATGTAACTGCGTTTGGCCGAATCTCAGCTCTTTCCATCTCAGAAAAAAGATCAAAAGCCTCTTCTCCCATGCCATGCCGAGCAAATACCGAAATCATAGCTGTCCAAGCCAATACGTCTTTCTTAGGCATTTCTTTGAACACCTCAATCGCTTTCTCAACGTACCCGCATTTTCCATACATATCAACCAATGCAGTCCCCATAACTGTATCACACTCAACCGAATTGTTTTTCAAATAAGAATGAACCCATGTTCCATGATCAATAGCACCCAAAGAAGCACAACAAGAAATGACGGAAGCAACCGTTAACTTATCCGGTTTAACCTTTTCATTTCCCAAAACCACCATTTCATGAAAAAGCTCCAAAGCCTCCTTCGCTTTACCCCCTTGAACAAAACCAACAATAATCGAATTCCAAGTAATCACATTCTTCTTCTTTATTCTCCTAAACAAATCCAAACCCGTATCAAGTTCACCATTCCTCAAACACCCCATAATCACAGAGTTCCACGACACAACATCTCTCACACGCATTTCATCAAACACCTTCCTCGCATCACCCGACCACCCACATTCAAAATACAAAACAATCAACGAATTTCCCACAAAAACATCAACATCATACCCCATTTTCAAAACATGCCCATGAATACTCCCACCAGTACATAAACACCCCTGCTTCACACATTCCTTAATCAAAAACGTAAACGTAATGTTGTTAGCTTTAATACCTTGAATCAACATCTGTTTGTAAAGCATTAAAGGCTGATCATACAAACACTGGGTTGTGGAAGCGTAAGCTCTGATAATGGCGGTGTAATCAAACACTGTTGGGTTGATAATTGAGTGAAAGATTTTTGCAGCATGGCTTAGACATCCATTTGGGGAAACAGTACAGAAAAAGAGGAGACGAGAAATGAGAAAAGAATGATCGGTTATAGATATGAAAGGTGAAGTAATTATTTGGGATTGAATTTGTTTGATTTGTTTCATGTTCTTCGATTTCTCGATTAAGCTTGATATGAAGATTCTAACATTTTTCTGCTGGAATTCAAGCATTTTGTTAGCTCAATCAGATGCAAAGAAACACTTCTGCTACGATTTTGCAGAGGATCGATCGAATCAAGAAGAACTACGATGTTCTTCAAATAAGAAAATCAAATTGCAGAATTTTATTCCAAATACATTCAAAAGTTCTATTTTACATTATGAATCTCATCCACTTATATAGGCTAAAACGGTTTCCCGCCTTCTAAGTTTGAACTGCCATCAACTATTTTTTCCAATACGGAAGTCGTTGCTGTTATTACAACGAATCTACTTTCAAGATAGTAGAGTGACATTTGATCTTTAGAAAGTTGAGTATAAACTCAATATTTGAATTTTGTGAGGTTGAATGTTCATTTCTTACTCGGCCTGAAGTGTGGTGTCACAGTAGATTCGGTGTGGTATCAATAACAACGCTCTTTTAAATAAGACAGTTGTTAAGTTCAACACAAAGAATCTACTTTCGGAGTACCACATGACATTCAATCACTGAAAGTCAAAGGTAAGTTCTACATTCGACTTTGCAGTGGTCGGTTATCCATTTTCAACTATGTGAAGTCGAACATGGCCGGAATTATAGTATCACGATAGATTTACTACGGGGCCAATAACAACGCTCATTTAGAGAATACAATTATTAAATGCAGTACAATGAATCCACATTTAAAACACCACAGTAATACTTGATCTTTAGAAAGTCGAATCTAAGCTCAACATTCGATTTTGCAGAGGTTGAATCTTCATTCTTTTTAAAAGAATGAATCTTCATTTTCAATCTCTACAAAATCGAATTTAACCCAAAGTGTGCTTAATTTTGAATGAAATATTGGAGCCTTCACGGTAAAGTTTATTTGCTACATCCATATGTAAAAGTAACCTACGTTACAGTTTCATTCTGAGTTTGAAACTAAGAAACGGTGCAGTTCACAATGGTGCAGTTCACATTCACATAGGCTATTTTCATAAAATGAATTAACACCTAAGACTTTATCTTAGACCTAACTGGTTTTTACTTCTGACGGACAACAACTTGATAAATCCATTTTGAGTGAAATCTTCATGCGGTGTATCTGCTTGGTGCAAATACGTCTTATCATCACTTAAATCCTGTAGTGTAAATTATTTACATTACAAAACACATGCGTTTTACATCTAAAATAAGCATATCCGCACTATGTGGATTGATGCGATCATGCGAATCAACTATATGATATTTTTTATATCAATTTACTAGGGCTGAGCTTGGTCTGGTTTGGGTCGGTTCGGTTCGGTTTTTGCCTATAGCTGGTCGGTTTGGGTCAGGAATTTCATCCCCCAAACCGAACCGAATCACTTGGAAAACCAATGGTTCGGTTTGAACCAATTTCGGTTTGGGTTCGGTTTGGGTTCGGTTTGAACCAGTTTATCTATTAAATGGTTGTTCGGTTTGGGGTTCGGTTCGGTTTGCATATATCATAAAACCCAAAAAATAAGATCGGTTTGGATTGGTTTAAAATATAATATAATATATATATATAATATATGATATATTTATATATATATATATATATATATATATATATATATATATATATATATATATATATATATATATATATATATATATATATATATATAATCGGTTCGGGTTCGGTTTGGATTGGTTTAAAATAAAAAAAACCGAAACCAAACCAATACATTTCGGTTCGGTTTGAAACCAAACCGAAAAATTCGGTTTGTATCGGTTTGGGTCAAATTGGTTTGGATCGGTTTGGATCGGTTTGGTTTTCGGTTTCTCGGTTTTCCTGCTCAGCCCTACAATTTACCCCCGTAATTGGACTTAAGTGGTAATAATTCACAAGAAATTATATGTAATAGAGTTTCATTCGATTATGAATCACGTATGAATTTTTATCGTGGTTTTATAGTAATTATATTGTATTTTTATGTCGAGTCGTATTACTACATGTATTTCGGATTTGGTGTAGGAATATTGACGGATTAATTTTGAGTTAAGTGGATTTGGGCTGAAGCCAATAGAAAGGACCAAGATTAAACCAAAGGAGAGTCAAACCGAGCTGTTAGACCAATCTAGGATCAGTCCAAGCTTAAAAGATTAAGCTTGGACTACACCACCCAAAGGTTTCCTCACTTTGAACTTTTTTCTACTAAAATACGACACTCAGCCAAGTTTAACGTGTTTTGTCATCTCATTGAATATTGGATTCCTTTTTAGTAACCAAAAGTATCAAATTTTGATTATTTCTCAATCAATAATAATATAACACATAACATGGATTAAACATCATACGTTATACTTCCGTTGCCTATTTAAAATATAACAAATGCATACTTAAAGGATAAAAAATGTTAATAGATGACCAAAAATGTAATTATCCAACTGAAACAATATAGAAAGAAAATCTTTCTACATATTCTTAAAATTCCAATCACTTGCAATTGTTGAAAAATTCATAAATAATGCAACATTGAGACGGTAAAACAAGACAAACTGAATTTATTTTCTATCGAAAAAAAAAAACTGAATTTATTTTGTTTTTGTATTTATGTATTTATTTTGTCATTTTGCTTCAAAACAAAATTAAATATATCTTCATAGACAAAGAAGATCAATTTTGGTTTTAGTTAAAC
This sequence comes from Gentiana straminea, assembly GCA_036785695.1. Taxonomy (NCBI): domain Eukaryota; kingdom Viridiplantae; phylum Streptophyta; class Magnoliopsida; order Gentianales; family Gentianaceae; genus Gentiana; species Gentiana straminea. The sequence goes on from JAVUPR010000450.1 coordinate 1,813,352, forward strand.
GTTGACAATACATAATGAATGCATACATGTGAATATGAAATTAACCCTTTACTCATATACATACACAAATAGTAGATTGGGCTTTATTAACACGAATAAGACCCGACACATGAATCGTACATATCTTAAATAATACATATATTTTTTGGATGATCATATAATTCCAATATGTATTGTTAGTCAATATGACTTGATCTATGCGCCTGAATTTGGCATAACCGAAGTTTATGAGCTGAGCTGAGTGATGGTCAGCTCAGCTGAGTGTGCAAGTTTGGGAAGTATCAGGTCAGATGAAGTGTTGTTCAGATGAGTTTTGTTGTCAACCGAGTGGTGTCTACTGAGTCTGTTGAACATATATGTATCAGCGTTGCACCTGAGTGGCCGGGTTAGGGCTACGTCAGATGGAGTCAGCTCAGCTGAGTTCACATCTAAGGTATTTTAGTCAATCTGCTAGTGTGTCATTATGACGGCTAGAGTTATGGTTCTGTGGCTATAAATATGTATCTGTTGTGACGTAGATCAACTGCAAAAGTCGGTAAACATTATGATAGTACAATCTACTCGTTTCTGCCCGTGGACTAATCGATATATTTTCGGAAACAACGTTAAATCTATGTGTTCTTGTTTATCCGTGTGTTTGTTTTTTTGTTTTTTTGTTTAGTATCCGTTCTTTCTCAATTGTGATATATATATATATATATATATATATATATATATATATATATATATATATATATATATATATATAAAATCAATAATTTGAAAGATTATTGTAAATTTGTTATAGAAGGGTGGAGTAAGGATACATTGTATTATTCAATGGGTTAAACAATTTGATAACTAATACTAACACAATTTTTATCGACAATTCTTATGACCCAGGTTTTATATGCCTTCAAATGCATAGCTTAATGATTAAAAAAAACCATATATATATATATATATATATATATATATATATATATATATAGTGTTTCGGTGACAGTATTGTTTTTGAATTTTGGTTGAAAGTTCGATTCCGTAAAGAGTTGGTTTCTCTCGGTACATGCAATTTTTGCAAACTGAATCACTAATGTATAACTTTTGATTTACGTCCTACTCAAAGCTCCAAAGATAATAGACTTGACTGATCAAGGCGAGTATTCGTTGTTCAAGTTTGTGGTCGTTCAGGTCACGAGCTTGTCATGATTGTTTGCTTAATACATTAACGATAAATTGTTCTAAAACGTGGTCGTTTCGGTCACGAGCTTGTTCGGGGTCTTTTGTTTAATAAACGGAAAAAAAAAAATAAAGCTTGCCTCGTTTGAAAGATAAATTATTTGAGTTTGAGTTCAAGTTTGACTCGTTAAATGTATTTTTTCCTTTCAAATCAAACTATTCTCAAGTTTGACTCGTTAAGATATAAAAAGAATCAAGTTAAAATGCATAAATAACGAAGTATTAAACAATTTTCAAAAATCACAGTACAAAAAATATAAGAAATAACACTATAAATATTCTATAAAATTACTTTAAAGTATCTATTATAATGAATGATTTATCATCCTATGTGTTACATTTATGTTTGTACATTGATTTATCTAAATAAGCAAATCGTGAACATAACCGAACGTTGAAGATTTAGAAATGAGCTTGTAAATATAATCAAAATTGGTTCGTTAAGCTAAAAAAACAAATGATTACTAACACTAACGTGTCGTACATAATCCGATCCGAATCTAGACAAACATTATACTTATCGAGTCGAACAATCCTTTTAAAGTAGATAAGCTCGAACTACGAGACCCGGAATCTTCTTTGCTCATTCCAAAGTTATGGTCCCAGCCAAAGTCGGGCATTTTTTTCCCATTAGATTCTCGTAAATGGGCATTTGCTCCTGAATAGAGTGCTGGTGCAAGAAAAAGACCTGGCTAAGGCGCCTCTTCTTACTTAAAAACGAAGTGCGTTAAACGTATGAGAAAGATGCGCTCAAGCACCCAAACTAGTAAAAAAGGCGGGCTTGGGCTCGAAAGTCGGCCTTACTCAACAAGCACCTTACTAAGACTCGTGTTCATTCGTGCAGGGGAAAAAAAACTTGAGATCGACTCTATTAAGTTTTAATCATTTTCGAGTTCTACTCGAGATAGATTAAATCATATTTTAAAAACATTTTACGAGTTGAGTGTCGAAACATTGGCTCGTTTTACATCCTTATTTGCAAACGACTTTCTTCATTTAACTATCTCTTATCCCCTGGATATGGCCTAGTGGTGCCTAGTGGTGAACGGGTGAGGTGGTGTAGTGCATTGCTATATCTAAAGCCGGAGGGTGCAGGTTCTGTTATAGTTGTAGTATCGTATGCGAAATAAATAAATAAACAGAAATAATAAGAACACTTTTTATTAATCTGAAAGGAAAATTACAATACTATAATTGAAAAAAAAAACGAAAATGACAAAGAATATTTCCAACTGAGGCGAGATGGAACTCTGTCCTTAAAACAAATTTGCTCCGGCTTGTACCTCGATTTATGCAATTGTCTCCCAGGATTACTCAGTTACCTATTCAGAAAGAAGGTACTTCAATTTCTGAATCACTTCGAACTCTGATGATGCCCAGAAACTCTTCAACTATGAATGCAGAAAATACTTTGTGCAATGGAATGTATGTATGCTCTTGTATTGTGTTTTTGTGTGTATCTTCCATATTGTGAAGACTTGTTTATATAGAGGCTTGAACAAACAATGGAAGAGTCTCTATATTGATAACCATTAATGCATTTACTCCCACTTTGATATCAATATTAATGATGACTATTAAGAAGATGAAAAGTCTTAGCAGAAGATGAAAAGTCTCAGCTGAATGAGACATTCTGTCTGCTGAAAATGCCTTGGCTGAACTCAGTCTGCTGAATGTCGAGTTTCTCCCCTAATGATGCTGAGTTTGCTTCAGCTGGGTTTTCGTATAGCTAACTCAGTTCTGCTGAAGCTGAGTTTGCCTCAGCCGAACGACTCAGCCTCTGAATGCCAGTTTCGCTAACTGATGCTGAATTGCCTCAGCCTCAGTTTCGTCCAGTATTGCCTCAGCCTCAGCTGAGATTTAGTTGACTTGCCACCCCGCTGACTTTGTCCAAAAAGATAATACTAGCCCTCAGGCCCAATTCCCCAAGCCCAAGGTCAACGGTCAACGGGCACGGGCAGGCGGCGGCACGGGCGGGCGGCGGCGCGCGCGCGCGTGTTGCAATTTTAGCAGATCATCGTATGTCTAAAACCATTTTGAACTCTCTCCCTTTCTCTACGAGCTTATACCAATCATCAACTATCATCTTATAAATACTTGACATTGGATAAAGTTTTACACTACTTTACTTCTCATATCTCACAACAACTTAAAGCGTTAATATCTCATTCACTCGTACTCCGAATTGAATGATTTAAAATCCTATTGGCAACTACGTAGCACGTAGTTTCCAATGATTTTAATAAAGTCTCGATAACTTTAATAAAAGTCTATCGAACTCGATTTTTAAAATAGTTATCGTAAATGATTAAAAAAATCGATAAAATCATTTTTCCTCTATTTTCTCCAACAGGTTCGAGTCCCGTAAAGGGCCGGCCCCTTTCGGTAAGACATATCTAATACAAAGCTTCATCCCTAAGCTATTAGGTCTCATGATTAATCTTTCATCGTATTCCTAAGATCGGGGGCGAGGGGGCATTCATGGTTAAAGTTTAACCGTTTTTCATTTAACTACCTCTCGGTTTGGGATCAACTTTTTTTAAAATTAAATATACAGTTATGGGGGAGTCCTAAAGGAGTCAGAAGGTGCACTCAAGCATGCCTGCAAATTACAGACTATTGCCAGTATATAGGGCTCTAGTAGAGTGGCTGAAAGGAAAAAGACAAGTCACTGTGCCCTATAAGTCGGATTTACTGTGCCTTTTTTGCTTTGCTTTTAGGGCTATCTTTAAGGACCTTCTGTACCATCAAATCTCCGCCGTTCATTCGGTACAATCGGCGGTGCAGTTTTGTTTTGCCGGTAGCTTTTTTCTACAGTATATAATTGAAGATTATTAATTAGCAGGGAATTATGAAACATTTATTAATGATTAATCAATGCTGCTGTTTTAGGAGGCAATATTAGGTACAGTAATCAGTCAATAATTATTACAAGAGTCTTGTTAAAGTGAAACCGTCTCATTACTCGGGTCTAAAGGCGTGTGTATCGTTCTCAGTCGGTTTTAAATGGTTTAATTAAGTAAAAAACGGTTAAACCCTAACCGAAAGTGCGCGCATCCACTCCCCTGTCCCACGGAATGAGTGAAGATGTTAATCAGGTAACCTAGTGGCTCAAAATCATGGTCTGCCATTATACCAAAATAGTGAAAGAAACCGTCCATTTACGTGATTCGAACCTCCACACTCCAGCTCCCGGTCCAGCTGTCATTACAGACACAAGCCATTTACCACTAGGTCATGTCATGAGGACAAATGGTTTAATTATGTTATTAAGGCTCCGCTTGTTTTGGGTTGGAGTTTTTTTTTGGGTTATTTTAGATAAAGTGATTGAAGTAATGATTAAAAAGTTAAGATGTTTTTTTGAAATTTGTATAGATTATGATTTGATTGGTGAAATAAAAGGAAATATCTTTTCACACAAATTTTTATCTTACCACACAGATTTTTTTTTTCAATTTCGCCCTTATTTTTTTTATTTTACGCGCGTTCATTCTGACCAAAGTTTGGTCAGAATATGACACATTATCCATACTGAAATATGGTCAGAATATACGTGTTGAGAGTCACACTGGTTGATTCTGACCATATTTTAGGTAGAATGTTTGAAGTTTTCCAAACTCATACATAGTCAGAGCATCATTCTGACCAATATTGAGTCCGGAATACTCTACACATTCAGACTAGAATTGGGTCAGGATAACAACAACAATATAAGAGCACGACTATTGATTCTGACTGAATTTCAGACAGAATATTAAAAGTTTTTTGTACTTAATTTTAGTCAGAATGTCTTTCTGACCAGTATTGAGTATGAAAAACATTCAAAATTCTGACTAGAATAAAATCAGTATAATGATCGTATTCGACTCAAATTGGGTCGAATGGGCTGTAATGAATTGACCATAAATTGGCCAGAATAATATATATTTTCCGGACTCATTTATGGTCAGAATGGCAGGCGTGTGGAATATTCAAACGAAACCCACTCTCGGCTCTTGGTAAGTGTAAAACAACATTTGTGTGAAAAGATAGTCCCAAATAAAATAGTATAATAAATACAATAATGGTAAAAAATGTTATAAAGTTAATAAAGTTAAATGATGAGAGGTAATTTAATATTTTTTTTATTTAGAGTTGAAGAAATGATTGGTAAGAGAATTGTAAGATATGGGGTGATATAAAAAAACTCCGAAAAAAATACTAACGAAAACAAACGGAGCCTAAGTTTCTTGTGTCTCTATTTTATGTTTTAATATTGTTTCACTCGCTTTTTTTAAACCGTATCTCATGTCGCGACACTTTTAAGATATAACATACGGTACGCGACTCTGTCACCAAATGTAATACCCCCAGATTTCTTCAAAATCCTCCCTCACAACGTGATGGCATAGGGTAATTGTCTTTGACACCATGTGTAACGTCCTTGGTTGATTAAAAATAGTTAATTCGAATTACTAAGTTAATTATGTCTTATATCTTAATATTTTATAACTTACATTTTCAAAATCGTCTCACACCATTTGTATAACATACGGTAGTTGGCTCTCACACCACTTGTAACGCCACAAAACTCATGTCTAACAGTATTTTTTAAGATATATTGGATTCAATAACTACGTAGGTTCTCTAAAAAAAATAACTACGTAGGTTAATCGTCCTTGTTTGGTCTATAATGATTAACTCAAGTTAATAATATCATCATGTCCCAATATATATCTACTTGTTTATCTCATTTTTATCAATGTTTTCAAAAATCCATTTTTCACGTTTTTAATAATGTTAATGCGCAGGTCAAATCTCTTATTGGATAGAAGCTGGGTATGGGGCATACGTCGGATTTGAGAAGTACTTAGGTATCCCTATGATACACTCTCGCAGCCAAAAGAAAACTTATGGCTTCATTATGGACAAAATGCGAAAAAAGTTGGCATCTTGGAAAGCGGCTCTCTCCAAGGCAGAGACATATGTTGGAAATATTTACGTCGATTCGTTTTGAATTCTGATAAACAATCAAATTGAATAAACAGGAAAAACAAAACACATGAATCAAACAAACACAATTTTATTCATGATCCAAATACTGCATATCAATTAAATGAAATTGACAGAAAGCATAAGTAAAACGAAAACTTATTCAAATTGAGGCGAGTTAAGAATTCTGTCCTTAAGACATTAATACCCCGATTATGTGCACACGGTGTATGGCATATGTCTCCCAAGATACGACAATCTACCTTTCTGGATTCTTGCACTTGAATGAGGAAAGAACGGCGAACTGATAAGATCTTGTTATCTCGACGATTGAATGCTGAAATTTTTTGTGCAGATTTCTGTATATGGTAGGGAGAATTCGTGTGTATTTTTCATTCAGTAATGAGGAATATATAGGCAGAGTATGAGGCAATGAACAACAATATCTGTTCAGGTTTTCGCAGCAAAAGAGGTTGCAACTGTTGAAAATATTCGGTTGGAAGCAAAAGAGTTGCAACTGTTGGAAATATTCGGTTGGATTTCCGAACAGATGCATCACATGGCCGAACCGATGCCTATTTTCCTGTCGCATTTATTCAGAATTTAATTCTGAGCTGGTCCAAAAATTTAATATTGAGCCAAGACGAGCCCGAACCGAACCGAGCCGGCCGGACTGCGGCGACGCGCGCGCGTGAACCAACAAGCATCTAAGTTCTCCCTCATTCACAAAATTCTCTTGCCCATTGGGGCTTACCTCTACGTGCCACACTATTTCTTAAGTAGTGATTCCACTTGAATCTCATTACATGTGTGGGACAATGAATACAACATTAATTAACACTCTCACATATTTTACTCTACCTTTAGGCATTGATTTCTCAATCACCTGATATCGGAATCGAGTGATTCAAAAGCTTAAAATCAACTACTAACTTAGTAGTTTCCAAAACTGTTTTTAGCTTCCGGTAATTCATACCGTAACCCATTCAGAATCGAGTTACAAGTGGACTGTTCGCCACATGTACAAAATCTCATAGATAGCTAAAAACTCCAACAAAATCTATAGTAATCAACACATCTTTGGATACTCTCCCTTATTATATGAATATACGATCCAGAAGACTAAACTACCCAAAGGTCTCTCGGACGAAATAGACAAGCTTTGCCGCCAATTCATTTGGGATGAGCTAGATGGCAAAAAACATTGCCACTATATCTCCTGGCAAAACTCGTACAAGCCGAAGGAGAATAGGGGTCTAGGCCTTTAACGCCTCGAGGAAATGAAATTCGCTTTTTTGGGAAAACTTGTTTGGCAGTTACTTACCGATGATGCTTCCCCGTGGGTCTCACTCTTGGTTGAGAAATATGGAAGTCCCTATGCAAATCCTAAAGCAGGGGCCTCCTCTTTGTGGCGTAATTTTTTGCCAATCCGCCAAGATTTTCCAACTGGCCTTTAAGGTGAATAACGACGACATCAAGTTGGCTCCCTCTGATGATGGAAAAATCATTGTTCGTAGTGGATGTATTTACCAGTTGGAGAATCAAAATACTTTGGTTACTTCCTCCGACTGGACTCGTATTTGGAGCCTTAAAGGGCCGATAAGACACAACTTCTTTCTTTGGCGACTTAGTCATGACTGCTTGCTTGTTAACAGCTTTTGAGAACATCGACACATCTCTAGTTCCTCCATCTGCCAGCTTTGTCATGAATGCGAAGAGACTCCGCTCCACGCTATCCGTGACTGTAAGTGGCCCCGAAGTATTTGAAAGAAAACCCTCCCTCCCCTCAATGGCATGACTTCTTTTCGAATGCCAATGCACACGACTGGGTCACTGAAAATTTGAGACCAACATCCACACATTCTGCAACGACAAGACGGTGGCAGTATTTATTCCGTGAATTATGTTTTGGGATTTGGTTTTGAAGAAACAAACTTATACACTCTCCGGACATTGTCTATCCGCCTACTCACGTGTTCCTCTCGACGGCGATTAAGTATTTCAGAGATTTAAGGCTTGTTTGGGCCATTGAGATAGACTAGATTTATTTAAAATTCTGTACCACATGTGGACTGTCCATCCTACTTTTAATAAAAGTTCTTCTTACAAAAAAAAAAAAAAAAAAAAAAGAAAAAGAAAAGAAAAGATATTACTACATAACCAATTCCATTTAATACATTATTTTGTTTTTCACGGGTAAAAGAAACTTCATTACAAAAAATAAATAAGTTAAATATATTTCATCAAGTCAATACAGGATATTTTTTTTTTTAAATTTAGGGGATAAGACTCCATTAGTGCAGATAGGCTTCAATCGTGAAGTTATTGTGTGGTAAGGGAATTTGAGCTGATGTGACGGATAAAACGATCAGAACCCCACAGCTTAAATACAGAATGAAAGTGTGTGGTGTGTGGTGTGCCACACGTGCTATCCACACGTAGGTACACACCACACAAAAACCTCCCGCTTCAATCAGAGGGGCAAACTTAACATTAATGTGGATAACTATCTTATCAAACGTATGTTCTTGTGATAACAACGTAACTACATAAAAATTATTACCTCCGTTTCAAAATATAAATTATCCTAGAGTTTTTCATACAAATTAAGAAAGTGATTGATTGTCATAAATTTGAATGTTAATATCTAAAATGCGCTTTGACTCCATTAATGCAATACTCCATCCGTTCATATTTAATTGTCGCAGTGGTCAAAATCAAAAATTCTTTTTTATCTGTCATAGTTACATTTCTAATACATATTTTAATATTTTTTCTACTTTTCAATATTACCTTTCAAATTTCTAGGCCCATTCAACCAATCTATTTTTCATATTCAATACACCACTACACTTTTCATGATTTTTTTTAGTATTTTATAATGAAAATCAATACAATTACTTATTTTCTTAATTTGTGTGTTTTTTTCAAATGCGATAGATAATAATGAACAGAGTGAGTAGTTATTAAGTAAAGAAAAATGGTTGGATTGATAATAAATTAAGAGTTAGATAGAAAAAAGGGTAGATGTTGTATTGATAATGTAAAATTATTTATATTACAAGAGAAATCTAAAAATATAAGATGACTTATATTTTGAAACGGAGATATTATAATTTTTTTAATCCAAAGCTTGAAACCGGTGGGAAAACTAATACTGACACCAACCGCTTGCAAATATTGGTAAAATTATGCTACTATCAGAATTCAATTAACTACTGCCGTCCACCGCTGGAAATTCTTTAGCCGATTTCCACCGGATTTATGGTGTTGATTTCCTTTTCTCGTGATCAAACGTGATCACGAGACAAAATAGACCACCCAGTTAAGGTTTAATTGTAACGCATCGTTTCCGGACACCGAGTTTTTATCCGGAAAAGGAACGTCCGACACGTATAAAATAAATTAAATTCAATTTTATACGTAAGCATCTACTACGTCATATCGAGTTAAACAAACGGAAACAAATACTCGGGTAAATTTTTTCCAAACAATGATAAGAATAGAAACTCAATATCTAAAGAATGAAATTTAACGTTTATTACATTGGAAAGTAAACCAAACGAAATCCAAATCGTACGAAAACCTCCAAAGGAAAACTAAAAGGAAATTACAAAGTTTCACAAACAAACTTCAAATCTATCATAACAACTCTAGATCCTTTGGCAACACGAAGGTATGATTTCTAGCATAAAATCACATCTAATCCTAACATAAACCCTACGAAACCATAATTAATTTGTAGGAAGATTCTCTTACCTTATAAGCAAGCTAATCCAAGCCAAAACCCATAAAAACTGCAGCAGCCTGATCCTCTTTTCTGCAGAAACCTTGACAAAGTCTCAGCTTTCTGGTATTGAATCGACGCTCTCTTCACGACGATTCTGTTGCTCTACTCTAATCTGAAAACGATTGAGATCTGACTTAGCAACTGGATGACAAAACTCTCAGCCCTAAAAGCTCTCTGCGCCGTTTTCGATGAACATAGGAAATTTTCTGATTTCTTTTTGGTTATGGAAACTAATGGGATGTATTTTCCTTAAATAGCTAATCCCAAAAATAATAATTTCTTATTATTTTCCCTTGTAATAAAAACAGTCAGATTTTATATATATATATATATATATATATATATATATATATATATATATATATATATATATATATATATATATATATATATATCTCATAAAACTTAACTCCAATAAAAGAAGTCAGAATAATAATATTTTGTTTTCGCAAAATGACACGTCTGCCATTTCCCGAAAATCGGAATATTACATTCCTCCCTCTTTAAAAGGAGTTTCGTCCTCGAAACTTGATCGTATTCAAACCCTTGACCTTCCGTACCACTCTCTCTTCAACACAAACCAAACCGAAGCCCACTTGTTTCCCACGGACAACCACTTACAAAATTGCTCTTGCCAACCTCGTTGTCAAACGCTACTAGTTCCCAAACTGTTCCAAACCCTTGCACATGAAACCGGCTGACCAAACACTCCTGAACCACTGAACCGCACTGACTAATCTTCTACCAAATGCTTCAGCGTTATCTAATTCACTGTACCCGGATGGTGTCCATAAAGATTTCCTAAAGGTTGAGGGGTAGGCTTAACTTGATAGTTATCTTACTTAACACAAAAGTTTTGACACTCTCGCATTAATTAATGTTGATATAGCTATGCTACCCGTTACTAATGTGCCTAAAAGTTAGTTCATTAACTTAACTACACTTACAACGGGAATTTAATTCATGTCATAAGAACATTTTAAGAAAACAAACAAACTAAGAGGTACCTGGTTTGGCTGCACCCGAAGAAAAAATCCTTGTTGGTCGACTCGCCCTTTCTTGGTTGTTCCATTGATTCCTCCTAGTACTCCTTACAGGGCAGGCTTTTGAGTAGTGTCCCGTATCTCCACAAAGGTAACATCCACTTGAACCTGCTCGACATTCTTCGGACAAACCAAAGCACTACCAGGTGCCTTTGCCGTCAGTGGTGCCGTAATCCTTTTCTCATCTTGTTGCTGAGGTGCTTCTTGCTCTTCTACCTGGCTACTCTCCAAAGGTCTTTTTACTCCAATAACTATCGAGGGTTTGTTCTTAAACGTCTCGACTTCCAAAGCCTTGTTCAACATCTCCGCCATGGTCCTGGGTTCCGAACATGCCGTCTTGTATTTCCCATGATAAACCATTCTTATACAAAGCCATCTTCTTCTCTTCAACTCTTATAATTTCTGGGTTGAACCTTCCCAACTCATTGAACTTGTTGGTATATTGAGGTACCGTCATATGAACACCCTGCTTAAGTCTTAAGAACTAGCTTGCCTTATCTGCTTGCACTGTTGTTGGGAAGTACTCACTGTAAAACATGGCCTTAAATCCTTCCCAATCTGTCACTTTACCGTTACTGCTTTCTATAGCATCAATCCAAGCTTCAGCTGCACCCAAAAGAAAACCAACTGCCAACTGGGCCATCTTAGATTCAGGGACATTTATGTTCCTGCAAGCCTTCTCAAAATTCCTTAACCACCCTTCAGCTTTTGAGTGCTCCACATTCCCAAAGAAGTCTTGAACCCGGTTCCTTCTTAGCCTCGTGTACCAATCCACTGACGGTGCTTGCTCAAAATCCGGTCTGGTGGGTATACTAGAGGGTATCCAAAATAAAAAGGTACTTGTTGCTAGTAAGGTTGTTGTTGGTATGGGGGTGGTTGGTAGAAACCGTAGGGTGGGTAACCAATGCCTTGCTGATGATCAAAATGGGGGTGAAGGGGGTATAGTAGGAGTGTGACCTACTGGTGGTGGATAGAAGGTCTGATGTTGCTGGTGGTGGAAAACTGGTGAAAAGGGGTGGCTTACTGGTGGCGGGTAAACACTGATCGGTGGAGTGTTGAAATAGTGTCCTAAACCCAATCGGGTTGGACCGGATCCGACCGGGTCGGATCATTTCTACTATTTCTTTATGTTTATACAAATATTAAATGGCTTTTCTGTTGTCATATATCTGTTCTTTTAAAGAACCAATTACGAATTGTTATATGATAACGTCCTTAGTGTTAAACTGTGATAGAGAAACCATGATGGGCGATTATGGTTGATGAGATCTCTAATCACTTTAATAAGTTTGATACTTAAATGTCTCTAGGCTGATGTACTATTAAACAGGGCATTGATAGTATGAACAGGCTAGCACGTATTAGATGTCTTCTGTCTTTAGGGCAAGGATAGATCTCGTCTATCGAAGTGTAGCGACACTTGGACTGTACGTTGACGTGTATTAGAGAATGCGTACGTTAGACTGACCCACTTACACGGATAAGTGTCACACTATGTGGCGGTTGTGTAATTATCCTTAAGACCGGAGTCTTCATGGCATCACGATGTGGATTGTCATGCTTTGACACTATTGAGGTTTCCCCAGCCACGGGGCGATCATGCGGTAGTGATTGGGTATGATCGAAGCATGCGGAGTATACATGTTTGGTCGTCCGGGAATCGCGTATCCTATGATTGTGATCGAATATCCGAAATGGCCTTCTTATAAGGAATGTCTTACTCTCGTGAATCTTTGCAAAGTGGGAGTAAACGAGTTACTTCGAGAGAGCATGATATCCAGATTATAAGATACGGTCGTTGATGTTTTGACACTCGACTAACGACCGTATGGACATTATTACAGCGATAGGATTGTAAGTTACACGGTGACTGTTTCACATGAAAGGTAGTAGTCATTGCATTTGACTCTTCCGATGATTGGGGGTCACGGTGTGTTGCTAGACGCTATCCCGTGATCGTTAGGCATGAAGGGCATTTTCGTAATTTGCACTTTGTGTCTACGGCCAACATATTCGGAAGCCTATCGGGTCACACACATAAGAACATCTCGCCGGATTAAAATGTGGTTATAGTTGATAACCAAATAAGGAAAGTTTATCTCGAGACTATAAAGGTTATAGTGGTAAATTAATATGGTGGTATTTATTTATTATGAATAAATTAAATACAAGATATTAATAATATTATATTAATTAAAGAATATTCCGGAAGCCAATATTTGGCTATATGGGGCGCCACATTGAAGTGTATAAGATACACTTGGATTGTGCAATTTAATTAATAGTATTACCAAATATTAATATAAGATATTAATATATATATATATCCAATATATAATTGGCGCCTAAGTTTTTGTGTGTAATTGACACACGTAAAAGCCAATTGATCAAGTTGACATGTTTGACTTTTTGGATATTAATAGATTTAATTGTGTAATATATATGTGATATATACACATGTGTAAATTGATTTATGGTAATAAAATAAAGATAGTCAATATTAGATATTGACAATATCTTGGAAATATTCAATATAAGATATTGACAAAATCCTAGATTTATTTAATATGAGATATTAAATTAAATGAGATAAATCAATCAAATATATTTTCTTTATTTTATTGGGAAAATGTTTTCTTCTCCTCCACACTATATGGGGCGCCCCTCTCACTATAAATAAGAGGTGGGTGTCAAGCTCTTTTGTACATCATAATTCCAAGAACTAATAGTTCTTGTGTAAAATAGAGAGCATCCTATAGAGAGTTGGAGAGAGGGGAAAAAGGCCGGTCTGAAGCAACCGGAGTTTTCCAATAGCAATCCATGATGGGATTCCGGCGGGTCGTTCGTGTGGACTAGCGGTAGAGGCCGAACACTTGGGCGGCTCTATGCAGAACTACTCTCCTTAGACGGTCAAAGCGTCGATCTTATAGATCAACCAAGGTAACCACCGTCTACTACTAGTTTGTTTATTGCTTAAACGAAGTCGATCTTGGGTCGATAGGAAATAAATTTTTGAATTCCGCTGCGTTCCCGCATAGATTTCCTTACAGTGGTATCAGAGAGAGCTTCGAGCTTAAGCAATAAGCCAATAAGCATGTTATATTGCGTAGTTAATTTTATCGTTTAAATCACGTAATTAAAAGATGAAAGATTTTTTATTTGCAAAATTGATACACGAAAAGAAGAAAAAAAAGGGTGGGGCGGCCTTGGTGGTGCTCGGCCGATCGGCGGCGGCACCACCACCGTGTGATCGCCGGCGGCGGCGGCGGCCTCCGGGCTGCCGGCGGCTGCTGGTGTGATACGGTGGTCCCCAATTTTATTTTGTGTATTTGTGATTCAATATTGTTCATAGTTGTGATTAATATCTCCTTTGTTTAATTGTGTCATGTGGCTAACCAATGACTCAAATAGTTTTGGGCATTGGGATGCGCCATGGCATCAAAATAATAATGGCCTTTCCAAATTTTGTTTGGAATAGGCCAAGTCCTTTCCAAATATTTGATTTGGCGCCAGCTTGCAAGCAGCCACTTCCAAAATTTTGATTTTGAAAAGTGGGCGGCCTAAACCAAAATTATTTGGCCTTTCCAAATATTTGATTTGGAATAGCTACAAGCCTTTTTCAAATATTTGATTTGTAAAAGCGCATAGCTTGCGCCACTTCCAAAATTTTGATTTTGGGAAAGTGGCCAGGACTAAACCAAATTTGGTTTAGGAAGATGCCTTTTGGTTTTGGAAACCAATGGCATCCCTTTTGATTAAGAATCAAAAGGAAAGAAATAAAAGAGACATAATTTTAATTTTGATTTATTTTTAGAATAGTTTTAATTAATTAAAATTAAAATTAAAATCGTTTAAAATTAATCGTTAATTTTATTTCGATTAAAATCATTTAATTAATTAAATGTTAATTAGTTAATTGATTGGATAAAATTATTTAATAGATTAAATGTTAATTGATTAATTAAGACGCAAGTAGTTAAATTTTAAATTTATCTTTTTCATAAGATATTATTGTATGGATTAGATATAGTAGATATAATATGATTATATGGACCCCGATTGATCATGGACTCGACCGATAGGATAGATGTGAATGATTTAATTTTTCTGTTGGTTTAAAAATTGTCCTAGGCCGTTATGAAGAACGTGACCTAGTTTATTTTCTGCATTTATCCCATTCCCGTTGACTCCCCCCGTGTGCGGCGGGTGTATTTATTTTATTAGATAGAATTAAATGTAACAAGAATAGAGCAGAAGATGGAGACCAAAGAAAGAAAATAAAGATCTCATTGGAGAATGGAGCATTAAAGATCCTATTGGCGGTTGCAGCTACCCTTAGATTGTGACCCGCGGTTTCGTCGGTTGTATTCGAAACCGCACCTAGGAAAAGTCCATGATCATACCGGTTACTTTACGCATTTATTTATTTTGTGCTTGTATTTATTTTATATGATACGATAGATGCATGACTAGGCACGATCTAGATAAATGTGTAGGATGTATGTCTATAGAGATAGATATATTTGATGAGACCGTAATAAATTAATTAAGATAATTAATTCGAAATTAATTAAGTGAGTTAATTTAAAAATTACTCCCACAACAAAAATCGAGTTATAATATGTCTCCCAATATTATAGTGACGGTGAAGAGCCCTTGTTCGGATCCAACTGATCGGCCCACGTCGGGAGTTGACCTACCACGGGTATATCGTCATTATCGAGATATGATCGTTATGAGATCTCATGAATACTTGGGTTACGACTCGACTAAGAATCTTGCGGTGATTGGCCCACGTCGGGACCGTCGATTTTAGAGACATAAGGTTGACTACCACATGTAGACGATGTGAATTGTCAAGGAGTTGACTAGTCAAACCACCGGAAGTCGCGTTAGACGCGATTGGTAAGAAGTACCTACCCGTCGAAATTGACCCGGTCGATCGGCCCACGTCGGGGATCGAGTCAACTAGATAGGATTCCAGCCACTAAAGGATTTTGAAAAATTCTTGAAAGTTAATAGGGAGTAGTTGACTAGTGGGAGCAAAATCATAATCCTAAAGACCATATTTGATTTTGCGTGTATAGACAACAACACTCTTTTATCTTCATTTTTAATGTTGTAGTTTTTAGCAAACTTTTATATTTATGTTTTTCTCGATTAGTAAAACCAAATTATGACTGTTTGAGAAACGTTCTCAAGAATGGTTAAGTAATTTTAATCCTTTTAAAATAAGCAATGACACGAGCAATCTCATCGTAGTAGTTAGAGACAAGGAGACTACATATTTGATGCAGTACTCCAAAACTTTAATTATTAATGAAAGGCGGAAGCTCATGACATTGGATACGATCCAATATGATCATTCAGTCATATGATGACAATTAATTCAAACGTTGGATAAGAATGACCACATCTAATTTTGGAAAGGTTGTTTTCAAAATTATAAGATTTAAGTATCGACTTAATTCTACCATTGCTTAAAGGTTAATTCAATAGTTAATGTTTTAAATACGATTTAAAAGGTTAAATAAACTATTTAATAAACTTTAGATTTTCTTTATGAAAGGAAATCAAGACACAGCTCATGTGATCTTTCTTAAGTCTTATGAAGACTACACTAAGAAATATAGTTTTTTGTCCAGAAGGACAAAATTATCATAAAAAGGGGATAGAAGGACATTGTAATTTAATAAGGACAAAAGTAACATTTATCAAGTAACATATATGAAGTAACATATGTGAGATAAAGTAATATGAAGTAACAATTGTGAAATATAAAGTAACATTAACACATGAAGTAACATTTT
Organism: Gentiana straminea; assembly: GCA_036785695.1. Lineage (NCBI taxonomy): Eukaryota > Viridiplantae > Streptophyta > Magnoliopsida > Gentianales > Gentianaceae > Gentiana > Gentiana straminea. The sequence continues at coordinate 1,830,184 of JAVUPR010000450.1, forward strand.
TAAAGTAACATTTGTGATTTTTGTCCTTTATAATCATGAAAATGTTACTTTTGTCCTTGCTGACCCATTTATCAAATTTTTTGTCCTTATGGCCCCTTCCCCCTAAGAAATATTTACAAGTGCTTAAAGGATTAAAAAGGAAAGTTAGGGCATGTGCTTAAATAGAGAACTTATTGAAGTTTCTATTCTAGGCAAGTGAGTTGAGATAAATCTATCTAAGTTCAAGTCAACTCTTAGATATATGATATCTTACGAGTGTGATTAAATTAGAAAGATTAAATACAGATATGGAAGGTTAAACAAATGTTGTAACACTTACCATACTCTGGATCTAGTAAACTGATAAGGGAACTAAATAAATGTTATTATGCTCCGGTTCTTATGAAGAATACGTTTTCAGTTATTTGTTAGGATTTAGTATACATATTCAATTGTAAAGAATAAATGTTATTCTGATAAAGTTGGAAGGTCACTGAATCTAACATACTAGATTGTTGTCACTATATAGTTGATATATGTGATGAGATGTGATGAGATCTCAACTAAATATTTGTATGGCTGTTATCCTTGATTTATGGCTATTCTAGACATAGTCTCTCAGAAGGAAAGCGTGTAACTAAACGTCATTCGATGATGTTGAACCATATGATTATGAATCATGTGGGTAATACGTATCTTATCTAAAGATGACTAAAATACCCTTTTATGAAAATGTTATAAAATCTAGAAAGTTGTCCAAAGCCTAAACATACCGATGTTTGTTGGCTTGTGACAATTAATTCCACAAATAATTGTTTATTAGTCTCTACGACTATTTTTAGAAATAGTCAAGTGTACTCAGGGAAGTGCATAATTCGGAAAGCCCGAAAAGTTCGAGCTAGTACGAATATGAGATTGATGAGCTACTTAGGAATTAATCTTCAATTGGACTGAAGTAATTAATACCTGAAGGGTGTTTCATAAGTCGTCTGAAAGGAATAAGATTCTCCCTTGAAGGATACCATCTTTGGGATAAGCAATTAGATTGTGTTCCCAAAATGGAAACAACACTTTATATGATAAAGGTGTGACGCAAGCCATGCGAAGTATCCCTTATCTGTTTCGGGATAGTGCCCTTATACTTAACCGAGTTCCGAAAATAAAGGTTGAATAAATTCCATATTGGATATGGAAGAGGATAATGTCGAATCGATCTTAACCGTTGATTTGAAGTTGTCATAGGCATAGTCAGAAAGGCTTGGAGCCTAGTACGACATATACAACTTCGTGGAGTATCTTAGCAAGTATCCGTAAATTATTTACTTAACCGCGGAGCAAAATGTTTGTCTCCAAACATCTTTCGTTTTCTAGAGGAAGTGTTACTTCCAAAAGGGACAGTGGGAGTAAATAAGATCTCAAAAGAGTTTGAGAACCACAAAGATATATTCAACCATTGGAACGTGAGCAGACGCCGTATAACGATGAGGTGTAGAACACTGCTCAGTGCACACAAAAGTTCTATAAGTCTGTGGATAACCTCAAGCCTGAAAAGGCTGCTGGTATGTTCATCTTGAAGAATGAATATCTCACGACTTATGAAGGAATGTTTGAAAGGCAAGATTGAGAGATATGGCCGGGAGCCATAAAATCCGAATTAGATTCCATTAGTGACAACCAGGTTGTGAACATAGTCTATCTTACCTAAGGGGAGTGTCCCCGAAAGGCCGACATGGATAGTAATATGATTACCATAAGGCTATAGTGACGGTGAAGGGTATGAGGTGTAAACCTTGTAATTATCTTTATCTTTCGCCATTGTGCCGGTTCTATTCGGACTATGCTTGTTATAACTTCGTATCATGACTATATGATAGTGTTGAAAACGTTAGGCGTACGACTCGATGTTCATAGACGATAACATGATATGTAAGACCACGAGATCCATTTATGGACTCAAACAAGTTTCTCTAGACGATTTCTTTGTTTGATAATCAAAGGAGTTTGATTTAGTCAAAAGAAGGATATGCCCAATGTGCAAGATGGATAGTGGGAGTGTGTTACGATTTTTGAGTAAGGTATTGGATATCTCTCTCGAGAATTAATACCCCATGTCACAGTCAATTAATGTTTGGTAGTTCAAGGTCTTTACGAAAGCACTTGGATTAGCAGTTCTTATTTTAGAAATAAGAATCTATAGTGATAGATTTAACTGCTGTTAAATTATAGTTTACCTATATAGATGTGATGCTAAAAGAGTTTAGCATAGGTCGCGACAGGGGATACTGCTAGTCGGTGTTCTCGAGATCTATCTATGTTAGGACGTTGGTCTTAAGGATAAGGTGAAAGATGATGCTTATGAAAGGTTTCCTTTGCTACGACAATTGGAACCATCATAAAGGAAATGCTGGATGTTCATAGTCCATGAATAGTCATGAGCAAGTATGAAAGTAAATCTGGTAAATGTCGAGAATATCCTTAAACAAGTTAAGGAAAGTTTCCTAGTTTATTGAAACTTGGAAATAAATAAACGTAGATATACAGACGTATATCCTGAGTCTTATGAAGGCGAGTGGGAGCTACGATGCGGGTTTGCGGTCACTTTGAATAAGTGATACAGTGAGCTGGAAATGTTCTAGCATATGGGTCACTGTAAATTCTACAACTAGGCCAAAACACAGTAGTGCCTTAGAGGCGCAGCGGGAGCAGAACATGGATCTAGAAGGTTCATTCCTGAACCTTGTGCGGTCCTTCCACTTTTTCTATATAGCTGATATAGTAAGTGGATTCATTGCTTGAAGCAAGGACCTTGGTCTCGTCAGAGATTCGTGTGTGTGTTGAGGCGGTTCCTTTGACATGGTCATTTGGAACGTGATATGAAGATAGTCTGAGTCCCCACGGATAGCGATCCGTTTATGGCTAGTGGCCGGGTTGCGAGTATTGCATTAGATTCTTGTGTTTCAACTTGGTCTTGTGTGTGCGAGTGATTGGTTTTAGGCCAAGTGGGAGATTGTTGAAATAGTGTCCTAAACCCAATCGGGTTGGACCGGATCCGACTGAGTCGGATCATTTCTACTATTTCTTTATGTTTATACATATATTAAATGGCTTTTCTCGTTGTCATATATCCGTTCTTTTAAAGAACCAATTACGAATTGTTATATGATAACGTCCTTAGTGTTAAACTCGTGATAGAGAAACCATGATAGGCGATTATGGTTGATGAGATCTCTAATCACTTTAATAAGTTTGATACTTAAATGTCTACAAGCCGATGTACTATTAAACGGGGCATTGATAGTATGAACAAAGCTAGCACGTATTAGATGTCTTCGTCTTTAGGGCGGGGATAGATCTCGTCTATCGAAGTGTAGAGACACTTGGACCGTACGTGGACGTGTATTAGAGAATGCGTACGTTGGGATCGACCCACTTACACGGATAAGTGTCACACTATGTGGCGGTTGTGTAATTATCCTTAAGACCGGAGTCTTCATGGCATCACGGTGTGGATTGTCATGCTTTGACACTATTGAGGTTTCCCCTAGCCACGAGGCGATCATGCGGTAGTGATTGGGTATGATACTGAAGCATGCGGAGTATACATGTTTGGTCGTCCGGGAATCGCGTATCCTATGATTGGGATCGAATATCCGAAATGGCCTTCTTATAAGGAATGTCTTACTCTCGTGAATCTTTGCAAAGTGGGAGTAAACGAGTTACTTCGAGAGAGCATGATATCCAGATTATAAGATACGGTCGTTGATGTTTTGACACTCGACTAACGACCGTATGGATATTATTACGGCGATAGGATTGTAAGTTACACGGTAAGCGTTTCACATGAAAGGTAGTAGTCATTGCATTTGACTCTTCCGATGATCGGGGGTCACGGTGTGTTGCTAGACGCTATCCCGTGATCGTTAGGCATGAAGGGCATTTTCGTAATTTGCACTTTGTGTCTACGGCCAACATATTCGGAAGCCTATCGGGTCACACACATAAGAACATCTAGCCGGATTAAAATGTGGTTATAGTTGATAACCAAATAAGGAAAGTTTATCTCGAGACTATAAAGGTTATAGTGGTAAATTAATATGGTGGTATTTATTTATTATGAATAAATTAAATACAAGATATTAATAATATTATATTAATTAAAGAATATTCCGGAAGCCAATATTTGGCTATATGGGGCGCACATTGAAGTGTATAAGATACACTTGGATTGACGCAATTTAATTAATAAGTATTACCAAATATTAATATAAGATATTAATATATATATATATATCCAATATATAATTGGCGCCTAAGTTTTTGTGTGTAATTGACACACGTAAAAGCCAATTGATCAAGTTGACATGTTTGACTTTTTGGATATTAATAGATTTAATTGTGTAATATATATGTGATATATACACATGTTTAAATTGATTTATGGTAATAAAATAAAGATAGTCAATATTAGATATTGACAATATCTTGGAAATATTCAATATAAGATATTGACAAAATCCTAGATTTATTTAATATGAGATATTAAATTAAATGAGATAAATCAATCAAATATATTTTCTTTATTTTATTGGGAAAATGTTTTCTTTTCCTCCACACTATATGGGGCGCCCCTCTCACTATAAATAAGAGGTGTGTGTCAAGCTCTTTTTGTACATCATAATTCCAAGAACTAATAGTTCTTGTGTAAAATAGAAAGCATCCATAGAGAGTTGGAGAGAGGGAAAAGGCCGGTCTAGCAACCGGAGTTTTCCAATAGGAATCCATGATGGGATTCCGGCGGGTCGTTCGTGTGGACTAGCGGTAGAGGCCGAACACTTGGGCGGCTCTATGCAGAACTACTCTCCTTAGACGGTCAAAGCGTCGATCTTATAGATCAACCAAGGTAACCACCGTCTACTACTAGTTTGTTTATTGCTTAAACGAAGTCGATCTTGGGTCGATAGGAAATAAATTTTTGAATTCCGCTGCGTTCCCGCGTAGATTTCCTAACATGGAGGATAGATGTTGGTTGCTGGGGGTACATAAACTGGTGGAATGTCTCCTATCACAGTGACACGGATGAGTGCTTCCCCGGGTTCACCATAGATGTTGTACTTTGTTGGGGTCGTGGTGTAGGATTCTGACGTGGTCGTGGTGACAGGCTCCGCTGAGATAATGTTGTAGGGGCGCAGTATGAGGGGCTAGGGTGTGGCTTGGGTGAGGTGAAGGATTCTGTCTCACAAAGCCGCCTCCTACAACAGGCGTCGGACTCTCACGCTACACTCCTGAAGCTTCTGCACCAGCTCCGGTTCTAGTGAACACCATCCTGATGATCAAAGAAAAACCAGAATATTACTAAAAGATCTAAGGAAATCTTATCTTACAAGAAAGGATGCCTAAAAGACTCTTCTTTCTGATACCAACTATAACGCCCCGTTCCCGGACACCGAGTCCTTATCCGGAAACGGAACGTCCGGCACGTATAAAATAAAATAAATTTCACTTTATACGTAAGCATCTACTACGTCGTATCAAGTTAAGCAAAGACTCGGGTAAATTTTTTCCAACCAATGATAATAATAGAAACTCAATATCTAAAGAATGAAATGTAACGTTTATTACATTGGAAAGGAAACCAAACGAAATCCAAATCGTACGAAAACCTCCAAAGGGAAACTAAAAGGAAATTACAAAGTTTCTCAACAAACTTCAAATCTATCATAACAACTCTAGATCCTCAGGCAACACGAAGGTATGATTTCTAGCATAAACTCACATCCAATACTAACATAAACCCTACGAAACCGTAATTAACTTGTAGGAAGATCCTCTTACCTTATAAGCAAGCTAATCCAAGCCAAAATCCAGAAAAACCGCAAGACAACTTGATCCTCTTTTCGCAAAAACCTTGACAAAGTCTCGGCTTTCTCGTATTGAATCGACGCTCTCTTCACGACGATTCCGTTACTCTACTCGATCCGAAAACGATTGAAATCGACTTAGCAACCTGGATGACAAAACTTTCAACCCCTAAAAGCTCTCTCTCGCGCCGTTTTCGATGAACATAGGAAATTTTTTGATTTCCTTTTGGTTATGGGAGCTAATGGGATGTATTTTCCTTCAATAGGTAATCCAAAAAATAATAATTTATTATTATTTTCCCTTATAATAAAAACAGTCAGATTTTCTTAATATATATATTTTATATATATATATATATATATATATATATATATATATATATATATATATATATATATATTATATCTCATAAAACTTAACTCCAATAAAAGAAGTTAGAATAATAATATTTCGTTTTCACAAAACGACGCATCCGTCCTTTCCCGAAAATCGGAATATTACATTAACCTTGTTTGTAAAATGAGTCTGGGTGAGGGAGATAGAAGGGAAATATAAGATAAGATTTTTCTTTCCTTCGCGGGTAAGTGACAGTTGAGTGGTATAAGGGCATTCGTAAAGATGCGCTATACGCGCTTTCTATCCCTAAAATGGAGATAAAAAATAGAGTTTACCCCAAAATAGCTTCCACAGCAGTGTCTCTATCTCTATTTATTTTTAGCATTCGTAGCGTAAGCTCTATATACGCGCACTATCCCTAAAATGAAGATAAAAATTAGAGTTTACCCCCAAATACTTCCACAAGTAGAGTTCTATCCCTATTTATTTTCGGTGATATGAACAATGCATCTCTCTTGTGGGGATGCACTATTCACGCCCTAAACATATTTATTAAAAATTATAGGGATGGGGATATCATTTGAGTGAAATAATAAATATTTAATATGTATAAATAGGGTTGTGAGGTAGAATATGTATAAATAGGGTTGTGAGGTAGAATATGTATAAATAGGGTTGTGAGGTAGAATATGTATTATTAATATTATTTGAAATGTTATAGGGATAATGATAGGGATGCTGTTGTGGAGGTTTTTGAATTGAGATGTTGTAAAATAGGGATATGTATTATTTTAGGAATAAAATTTGAGAACTCTGATAAGAATGCCCTAACACCATAATATACGTGCCCTAACTCTGAATCTAGAAAAGTGTACGTGCATAAAAATGTATGTCTATAAACAATATACGTCTTCTAATTTTCCCATCATTAATAGCTAGCTAACGTTCAAAGATTAGGGCCGGGTTGTAGTGCGATATATGGCCGTGTTTTAGTCTAGCCGGTGACAGTTTTGTTGTAATTTAATAAAACTTTCGTCTAAATAAATAAAAAAAAATAAGAAGAGAAGAAACTACCTAAGTACCTAACGTTCTCCCTGTCCTGTAGACCTCACTTTTATACTTTAGTCCTTAATACAAAGGGACCTTTGGGTAAAATCTTGACACTTATATATTTTAGTGTACCCTATGATTATATGGTTGACGTATTTCTACGGACGCGGTTCCTCTGCTGTAAAAGGGGCACAAAGATCGCGTATCGTGACGCAAAACGGCGTCGTTTTTTGCGTACAAACAACGCCGTTTGGTTCGATCCAAAAAGGAAAAAAAAAAAACATCAAAAAGCCGCGTTTTTGTCCGAAACGACATCGTTTCGCTCACAACAGCATCACAGCAGACGCGGGCAAGGCAGGGAATCCCAACTCTATTTCTACAAATATATATATATATATATATATATATATATATATATATATATATATATATATATATAACTACCACATGTGAACCACACAAAAATCAACAATTGTACACAACTTTGAGGAGGAATTGGACCATTGTAATTAATTGCATTATTTTAAGGTCCCCTATCTAAGGTATATAATAGTATATCCATTTAGTGAAACAAATAAATTATGGAACTGTTTTAATTTCAATAGTAAAAGGAATAACTCAACCTATTTATGTATATACACATACTAAGCTATATATACATAGGGAACCCCACCGGTGGTGGATCCAGAAATATTATTCAACGGTGTCTGTAACTTTTTTTCAAAGTAAATTTTATTTTTCACGGGGTCCGAAATATTTTTCTACACATAAAATATAGAGTTTTCTTATATTTAACGGGGTCCGCCGTCCGCGGACCCCCTTTAGAGTATCTCCAGTCATGGAGCTTTTAAAAGTTCTTACGATCGCGCAATCACGTCATACACCTTATAAACATTTTCCCTATAAACATTTTCTTTATAATTATAAAACTTTTCACACTGCCGCATCATCAATTTATAAACATTTTCATAAATCTCTTACAACTTTCCAAAATCTTTTATTACTCTATAGCATAAACCAACTTTAGAAGTCTTTTTTAATTTTTTCATTGTCGTTTTTATTAACGATTCTAAAATACCTGACTTAAAAACAATATACATACATACATACATACATACATATATATATATATATATATATATATATATATATATATATATATATATATATATATATATATATATATATATATTGCTGAAAGAAAAAGAGCAAAAAAAAAAAAAAAAACCTAAGGCCTGGGGTCAGAAAATAAATGTGCGTGTGAGGTGAAAAAAATAAATCAAAATAAAAACAGAATTCCAACGTGTCCTTCTTGAACCGGTTGAACTGCATAAACCTTTTCTATCAACCTTTGCTGAGTCATTGCTTCTCCAATGGAAATAAATCTTTTGGAAAGCTTTACAAATTTTTTAACACCCCCATTGGAGATGCTCTTAGCAAAAGGTAGATCCGTCTAGACCAATCCCCCACCCCACCCCCACCCCTCGATCATTCCCAAGAAGAAGGTATATGTATAAAATTTATTATGTATATACCATATCCATATTTGAAATACTATAAAATGATACAATTTTAATTTTACAATTATTCTATGTCAATAATTTTCAACAACTTTGCTTCCCCCGGGAAATCTAGGGTTGGCCGGGCATGCAGTGAAAACACTTTAGATTGATGCTCAACCTTTAGTAAATTAATATATACATTGAAATACTTCAAAATATTAAATATCCAAAATTTATATTTACAAAGGTTGAACTCCAACCCAAATGGCCTTTAGGTTGAGGTTCATCAGCCTTCAGAAAGAACAACTATTTAGATATAAGTTTAGATAAAGTATTTACCCTAGAGATGTCCATGTCCCTGCTCTTTCGACCTACCTCGAATTTAAGGCTTCGAATCTTATATAGGGTGACTCTTATATCAAAAAAAGTTTAAAGACGGTTTGTGTACACATTGAGACACAAATCTTTCGGTTTACATCATCACCACTAATCACATGGATAGGATTTCCCACCTCATGTCTCTGATAATATTAGTAGTGATAGAGATTTAGGGTACTAGATTGCCTTGAATATGTATATATTGGTGAAAACGGTCGCCCGGCCTATACGAGATTCGATACCCCACGTTCAAATCCTCACACTCCAACTAGCTAGTCCTAATATGTCACCACTATAAAATTCAAATTTTTAACCACCGCATTATATCTCGACTCTCTGGAACGGTGGGACCTAATTTACATCTAAGAAATATAGTTGAAGTAGATATATATAAATTTTTGGCTCATTATAATCAACTCTCTCTAAACTTGTAGTATAACTTAATATATAGTTGTTCTTTCTCAAACCCATTACCCATAAAAGAGAAGTTTCAATGTTTGATTATAAAAAATTATAAATGGAAAGATAAGATCTTAAAACATCAGTAGGACATTTCTTGTCTGTACAAAACAGTCAAAATAACATTGGAAAGAAACAAAAACACAAACACAGTTTTGTGAAAATCAGGACAGCAGTCTCAAAAAAAAAAAAAATGCAGACAAAAGAATATATGACGATATGAAATCAAACTATTTGCAGCAAAGCATTTTATTTCCTTTGTTTCTTCCATTTGATTCCTTTGCATTTATCGTGTAACTTTTCTTTCACACCATTATTATATTAATACATAAATAAATAAATAGATAAAACAAAGGAGTTCTTATTAAGATGTTGTCAGTGTTTTATTTAGTTTTTTTTTTTTTAAGGGTGTAGTCAATGTATTTTCAACGACTATGTTTTTTTTTTTTTTTCTTTTCTTCAACGACTATGTTTTCGTATGTAGTTGCAACATTATTTGTTGGTGCAATGGGAATGAAATTTTATTTATGTTTTTGTATTTTCTATAAAATGAAATGGTATTTTTGACATGATATGATTTTTTTATAAGTTTAATAAATCATATGATGATGAAAGTCTCTGCAGTTAAATCATGACGTCAGACCTTACCCCTGAGTAAAAAAAGTCAGAATCTGCAGGCAAGATCCAAGTCGAACTCCGGATTAATCGGATCAAAAGGATTCTGGATACCGGGGCTTTAAGCAAAAAAAAAGTCTCTGCAATTAAATCATGACGGATAAATGATAATAAGATTATCATTGATTATAGTCATTGTATTAATAAACGAGATATCATTTAGATGGATTCCAGATGACATTTATTAAAAACATCTACAAGATTTACTTTCAAGATAACACAATGAGGTTTGACCTTTAAAAGATCAAGTATAAACTCAATATTTAATGGTTTTCCAAAGTCCAATATGAATATTGGATCTCTCTAAAATCGAGCATAAACTCGGGTAAGGAAACTATTAGTGTAAGTTAGTAACTTACCTTTAATATTACAAAAATAATTCAAATATCATTGCACCACAACTTGATGAGTGAATTCAATTGTTGCAAAATCAAAATCAAAAAGTGGATATCTACTTTAGAAAGGCTAAAAGTTACAGAATCAATTACGACTCATATAGCATTGTCAAATCAATACATCTAGGGTTTTAGAGATGATATCGAGAGAAATCTATCATATTAACTAAATTTCATACCTTAAGAGGTGGGGATGGTCCTTTTAGTAGAGGTCCTCACAACGACGTTAGTTTCTTAGGAGGGATGAACGTAGCATCTACGTTGTCAAATTAAGAGAAACAATATTAAAATACATGATTGATGTATAATGAACTTCGTGATATGAGTTGACCGTTATAGCCCAAAATAATGACAACGAGTCGACTAGTTAATTATTGAATCCATTATTTATCTAATTGTGTTGTCAGCAGTGAAAGATCTACATACAACCAATGACGGAGGTAAGTGGAGGGCTGACGTTGAGGGGGCTAAGTTCACCCGTCGAAAAAAATTCTACACCAAAAAACTTATACAATGCAACTTAACTCAACAAAACATCTTATATGAGCCATCCGGTTTTCTAGATATATATTCTACTAGTTAATCCGAGATTCAATTCATGGTTCCGTCATTGCAAACAACCATGGGGCAACTATCCCCCTTATCCGTAAAAAATACATTAATATTTATACTATGAATATGGTTTTCCATCTCTTAAATTTTGTATTTGTTTTTAAAAAATTTATTGTCTCATTTACCCGAAATTCTACTATCGCGACTCGTTTTCAGAGATAGTTTTGATCTTTATAATATTGCATGAGAATTATTCAAATATCATTGTACCATGTGTCCACACACCAACCACTTGATGGGTGAATTCAATTGTAGCAATCAAAGATCAAAGAAAAAAAAGTTGAAATCTACTTTTCAAAGGTGAAAAAAGTAAAAACTTTTATCAGGGCTTTAGTCTGCAGCTATTACTTACAGTATTAAAAGTCTTTCACGAGATTTTGTTTCAATAAAAACTGACAATTCATTTTCGAGATGAGCATCCTTTCCATCATTACTTTGTCCCCTAAGGTCTTTTATTTTTATTTTTTAACCATTTGTAAAAAACTTTCTATTAAATATTACTCCCAAAAACTTATATTTTATACAAAATCATTAATGCAATAATTTAACCATTGTGTAAACTCTTTCTATTAAATATATTACTTACCAATAACTTATATTTTATACAAAATCATTAATGCAATCATTCTTAGGTGAAGAGAAATTATCGAATTACTATTTGATTATGATTAATGCAATAATTTTAAGGTGAAGAAAAATTATTGAATTGATAACAAATTAAGTTTAAGAGAAATTGTAATGTCATGGAAGTATGGAACTAGAGGTCTGACAACGTTATTTGAGAGATAATGAATTTGATAACTATTTATATTTGTCAATCTTGTTGGCATAAAACGGTTAATCCGAATTACTAAGTGCATTATGTTTCAACCCAAATGATATGCCTGAACCATGATCCGACCCGGTGATCTCTATTCGGGTCTGCCTAGCCACCGGAATAGCGGATGAGGCCAACAGCCTTCACAGTCCGTAAACCCACAAGTCAGTTTGGGCCTGCCGACCCTCGGCCCCGCATATAAACCTTCAGCCCAATGCGGCATCAGGCAAGGCTAGGGGCCGACATGCAAGTCCATTAGACAACTTAGGTCCGCAAATGATCCGAGCCGATGACACTTAGAGGAAGAAGCTGTCGATGATTTTGGCAAGATAAAGAGATAAAGGACGCAAGGAGCAGCGAGGTCATCAGGGCCGCCAATCATCGGACCCGGAGCGGGCTCGATAACTAGCCGAACATCTAGCTGTACTATTAGTCCTTTATTGTTATTCTACTAAACTAAAGTTGTTTTCTTCCCTATAAGTATGACTCATTGTTATCCATTGAGGGATATGCATTAGCAGAAAACAAGGCAAAACTCTAACCCAACTTACTACTATCTCTACTTTCTATTTTGCACCACCACGAATTTTACAACACCACCATGTACCACCACATCTACATCATTTTTTTGCTAGATATCCACCTTCAAATCACCGCTGAAAACACCGTGATAATTTCGACATTATCACCAATTATCTTAATGTGAATGTTACATTCTCCTCCTTCTTAACGAACTGACGTGCTTGCAAGGATACTACTAGAGTTAACTAAATTCGACCTCATCTTTGATAACTTTTTATGGAAGAAATAGTTTTTGAGAATACTTAAGAAATTTCATTGATGAATCAAACATATATATACAAGTGGTAATAAACTACCCACTAGTCCACTTCCTATAAAATAGGAAACATGAGATAATGGCTTGACAATCGAAAACTACCTAATAATGGGAAACATGTGCAAACTACTCTAAAAGTAGTGAAAAATAAACATGTCTTACATAGCCTTCGGTAATAATTAAAACTTAATTAACTATATTCTTTCGATATTCCTTCCCTTAATCCGAGCGGCAAGTCATCGATTACTTCACACATGCCCAAACTTGCCTCTCGAGTTTCAAAAATCGATCCCTCTCGAGTCCTTTAGTCATTATATCGCCTATTTGATCTTCACTCCTGCAATACTGCAATTCAATGATCCCTTCTTCACATAGGTTTCTCAGAAAGTGATACTTCACATCTATGTGCTTGCTTCTGTTGTTTAACACAGGATTCTTGGATAGCTTGATAGTTGAACTGTTGTCAGTACATAATATTTCCAGTCTGCTGAACTTGACCTAGAACTACCAGCATCCTCCTTAACCATATCAGCTGACATGAACATTGTGTTGCTGCAACAAACTCTGCTTCAATTGCGGACAAAGTGACTATTGGTTGCTTCTTTGAGGACCAACTGATAGCACTTCTTCCATACGTAAATACAAAACCAGATGTACTCTTCTTGTCATCAACATCTCCTGCATAATCACTGTCTGAATATCCAGTCAGCTGAGCCTTCCCTGCTGAACTATACTTGATGCCAAAATTGATGGTTCCATTCAAGTACCTCAGTATCCTTTTCACATAGTTTAAGTGATCTGCTGATGGTGACTCCATGTATCCGCTTGCCACACTTACAACATACATAATGTCGAGTCTTGTTGCTGTCAAGTACAAAAGACACCCTATCATCTGCTTGTATAAGGTGGGATTCACTTTACTGCATGTTCCTTTGCTAAGTTTTACACTAGTTTCACATGGTGTGAGTGCTGGATTGTTGTCCTTCATCCTAAACCTGCTGAGAATTTCAGTTACATACTTCTTTTGAGAAATTAGTATGCCCGACTCAGTCTGCTGAACCTCAATGCCTAATAAGTATTGCATTAGTCCCATGTATGTCATGCTAAATTTGGTCTTCATTGCCTCTTTGAACTCTGTTATCATGCTGAGTTCACTGCTGGTAAAGATAAGATCATCCACATACAAGCAAGCAATCGTAGCCTTTCATTTCTGTTAACTTTCACATACATGGTAGGTTTATATGGACACCTTGTGAAACCTGCCTTTATAAAATAAGAATCAATACAACTGTACCAAGCCCTTGGGGCTTGCTTGAGTCCATATAAGGCTTTGCTAAGCTTATACACTTTGCTTTCTGCTTCTTTCTTCACATAGCCTTGTGGCTGATCCACATATACTTCTTCCTCTGGCTTACCATTCAAAAATGCTGATTTCACATCCATTTGATGTACTTTCCACTGATTCTGTGCTGCCAAAGATAGCACAAGTCTGATAGTCTCCATCCTTGCTACTGGGCAAACACTTCATTGTAGTCAATCCCATACTCTTGTTTGTAACCTTTGGCTACTAGTCTAGCCTTATACTTGTTGACTTTGCAATCTTCATTCAATTTGGTCTTATAGATCCACTTGACACCAATAGTCTTGTGTCCTTTTGGTAGATCTGCCAGACTCCAAGTTTGATTCATTTCAATGGCTGACATTTCTTCATCCATAGCCTGCCTCAATTTTCTGTCTTTTGCTGCTTCCTCATAAGTGATTGGATCATCACTGGCAAATAGAGCATAGTAAGTGGCTCTGTGGTAAACATGTTACCTCAAAATCTGTCATCCAGCCCGGCCTTTTCTTGGTTCTTTGAGGTTTGTCTGTTGAACCCTCACCGCTATCTCATGACTCGAGTATGCCGAACCCGGGTCCGCCGAACCCTCGGCCGCCGCTCGTCGATTCGTTGTCTCGAGTCCGTTGACCCCGAGTCCGTCGAATATCACTCGTTGATTTTGATTTTGATGATCCCGACTCGCCGGTCCTCGCAGCTCTTCATCTATTAGATTCTGGATTGGATGGAACAAAGCATTGTTTGCATCCCAATCCCATGTGTTTAGTTCATCAAACACCACATCTCTGCTGATCACTATCTTTTTGGTTATACGATTAAACAACTTGTATGCCTTGGACTTTTCACTGATCCCCAAGAACACACATTGCTCCTCTTTATAACTGAGTTTCTTCCTGTTTCCATCTGGAATATGAGCATAATCAATGCATCCAAAAATCTTAAAGTGGCTTACATATGGTTTGATTGAGCTCAATGCTTCTTTTGGTGTCATTTCTTGAACAGAAAATGTTGGGCGTCTGTTCAAAATGCGCACACTCCAACTTACTGCCTCTGGCCATAATATTTTAGGCACATTTCCATAGGCCAACATGCTTCTTACTATATCCAGAATAGTCCCATTCTTTCTCTAAGATACACCATTTTGTTGTGGTGTATAGGCTACTGTCAATTCCCTTCTGATACCATTACTGGTATATAAATCTTCAAACTCTGCTGAGCAAAATTCTCCTCCGCTGTCTGTTCTTAGACTCTTGATATACTGACATGTCTCCCTTTCTCTTAACAGTTTGAAGCTCTTGAATGCATTCAGGGTTTCAGATTTTTCTTGCAAGAATTCAACCCAAGTTTTTCAAGATAAATCATCAGTAAATGTGATGAAGTACCTCTTACCTCCATTGGATGATGGGTTGATTGGGCCACATAAGTCAGAATGGATGAGTTCCAACACTTGTTTTGCCCTCCAAGACTTTCCTTTTGGGAAAGGTGCCTGTGTTGCTTTCCTTTAGTGCATTCTTCACAAATCTGCTGAGGAGTTTGAATTTGTGGAAGTTCTTTAACCATTTCCTTCTGCTGAAGTGTTTTCAAACCACCAAAATTGAGATGTCCATATCTGTAATGACATAACCAAGATGCATCTTTTAATTCTGCCATAAGACATGCTTGTGGCTCCTTAATCTCCAAAGGAAACAATCTGTTGGCATTCATGGGAACTTTAGCATTGATTCCCTTGCTTGGATCCTTAATTTCACACTCCTTATTCTTCGGAATAATTTTATATCCTTTTTCTTGCAACTGTCCAACACTTAACAGATTGCACTTCAGACCAGGAACATATAAGACACTAGAAATGGTTTCAGATGTCCCATTCTTGGATCTGATGCATATATTTCCTTTTCCTTTAACACTGACTTAGGATTTATTTCCAAACTTCACCTTTGAACGATAAGATTCATCCAAATAAGAGAATGATGCCTTATTACCACACATGTGATTAGTGCATCATGTATCAACATTCCATACTTGGGGTGCCGAAGTTTGCTCTGCGCCGAGTAGTCATCGCCAGGTCTCATCTTCCTCTTTGTCGCAAAGTGACTCGCCGAGTCCCTTTCTCCTTGTCTACCGGCAATTTGGTGTAGCATTCGGACCGGTAGTGTCCAAGTTTGTGACACCTAAAGCATTCAACATTCTTTTTGCTTACAGTACCTCTACCCTCTCCATTCTTGGATGCCTGAGAGTTGTCCCTGCTGTCAGAATCTCTGGTAGTCCTCCCTCTACCTCTTCCTCTGCCTCTACCCCTGCCTCTTTAATTGTTATTATAGGCAGTGGTCTTCAAGGCCTGCTCTTCACTGGATGCTACTGATCCCCTCTTCATCTTCTGTTCATGAACTTGCATAGAGCTTTGCAATTCATCAAGTGACAAAGCATCAATGTCTTTTGACTCCTCAATGGAGCATACCACATAATCAAATTTTGAGACTAGTTGACCTCAAAATTTTCTCCACAATCGCTACATCCTCCATCTTTTCACCAAGAAATCTCATTTTATTGCATAATAACCAAGATTTCCATGGTTCGGTACGCAAGTTGAGATGATTCACCTTCCTTCATTTGTAAGGTTTCAAAATCTCTTCTTAAGGTCCGTAGTCGCGATCTCTTCACTCTTGCATTTCCTTGGTACTTCCTCTTCATTGAATCCTGGTATCCTTTGATGACTCCTTGCCGAGAATTGTCTCAAAGATAGCTCTATCTATTGCTTGAAACAGATAGTTTTTGGCCTTCGAGATCCTTGAGTTTTTTGCTCTCAAAATTTGCTCTCTCGAGCCTCCCGGGGGTGGATTTCCGTCGGTTCGGCCCACTTCTTGTTCAATGATGGTCTCGCATACTCTTAGAAAGCATGAAGTTCTCCATCAACATGCTCTTGTGATCATAATGTTGTCCATCAAACTTTGGGATGGAAGCTTGAACAAAATTTGTTTTCGCCATGGATCTTTTCTCCGATCGCGGTTGAGAATATGGCTCCGATACCACCGATAACTTTTTATGGAAGAGATAGTTTTTGGGAAACTTAAGAAATTTCATTGATGAATCAAACATATATATACACGTAGTAATAAACTACCCACTGGTCCACTTCCATAAAATAGAAAACATGAGATCTTGGCTTGACAACCGAAAAACTACCTAATAATGGGAAACATGTGCAAACTACTCTAGTAGTGAAAAATAAACATGGCTTACATAGCCTTAGGTAATAATTAAAACTTAATGGACAATATTCTTCTAACAATCTTTAATTGCGCGACATTTGACATTTATTTTATCGATAGATCGTTCGATGTCATATGTAATGCTCGGAACTCGGGTCCGCAGCGCTACTTGAGATATAATAGACTAGTTATTTCGGGTTAGCCATTTTAGCCAACCGAAGACGACAAATCTTAAGTGGATTGATCACGTATTTCGTTAGTCATTGTATTAGTTGGACCCGCAGATTTTTTAGAGAGCCTACATAAATCACCCGAAATTTGTTGAAAAAAGAACGAACCACCCATTGTATTTGTCAAAAAGTATATCGATAACGTTAAAAAATACGATGGGATCATCGTCTTTTCCTTTCACATTGAAAATATGACGATATACCAACATATATACGATTGTAGCGGCCAAAATACGATGGTGTCGTCCAAAATTATAACACTACGTTGTGTTTTCACTTCGCAACAAACATCACGATACGGTCTTTACAACATATGATGCGGTCATCAAATTTATCGAGTCAAGAATTGCATTTGAATAAAAAAAACGATTCTCATAATCAACCTTTTATAAAATGAATATTGACTCAAAAATCTATTTTTTTACAAACAATCAAATCAATAATATTGGAGTGCCGTACGGCCGACGGCCGCTGCAACCACAAAAATACTTAATATTGATAGTATGTCCGGAGAATATCTTTTTTAACAGTCACACAATAATAGTACCCTTTAAGCGTCCCCTCACCGCCGTTTAGCCCCCTCCCCTCCCCTCCCCTCCCCTCCCCTCCCTTCCTACATAGTAGTACTTTTCTTCTATTCCCCATGCCACTACCAATATCATAAAAAAAAAGCCTTTTAATCTCATAATTTATAATCACAGTATTTCTATGTCATAAGTTTTATAAAAAAAGGTTGGCCTGCATAGACATATGTAACTCAATTGTAACAAAATTATGTAACAGTTTTGTTCTTGGGTTGAGGTGTAGGGAGTTCGATATTGTGTATCGATTCTCTCAGATAAAAAATATGTATAGACATTATTTATAAACTAAATCACTAAGATATAAATTTCAATTTACATCATTCACGAAGCTCTGTAAGTGAGAGAGCGGTGGTGTTGGGTTGAGGCTCAAAGTCCTCACTCAAAGGGTCCTATTGTCCTACATCTCAACATTCGTAAATGATTTAAATCGATGTTAATGTGTTAGTGATCTAGTTTGAAAGCGGTTGATATTACACTATTCTTTTTTTTCCTCTATCAAAAAGCAAATAACTTACGCGATACTTACGTCGGTGCTTGTGGTGAGCCGTAACTATAACGTCTCATCGAGATCGTGTTCGAGTCCCGTTATAGGAAAAAAAAAAGAAGCAAATAGGATGATTTATCATCATATTTAATGGCGAAAGTTTTATAGGTCTCAACTCGGACCTTTCGGTTCTCGACCTCGATTGACCATTAGGTCAAAACCTATACACTTAAACAACCACTTCTTTCCAATGAAAAATCCTCCTCTCATCTCATTCTTCTTCGAGATTTGCCTTGTTTAATTTAGTTGTCACTCCACGAACTTCGCTTTCTCTTTGCTACTCTTCTCTGAGGCGAGTACCACAGGATTCTGATCGATAAGATTAACCATAACCGGGGGAAAAAATGTGAAATGTGACATGTGACATTAACCCATGTAGAAAACTTTAAGTTTTAGTTATATTAATAATCTCAAGAAAACGTTTGTCCCGATTATATAATAAGATCATTTGTGGTCCAAAGTTTATAGGTCACATTCATACCTAGCAAAAGCACATGTAGGTGGGGATGTAAGTATTTATCAAAATTATATAATCTTAGATAAGGATATATACCAATTTGAATACAAAAGCATTAAATACATATCTAATGATAAAAAAATACATATATAATGTAACTCATATGAAAAGAATTAGATGATTTATATCCTGCGGTCACTTTTTGTGTATGTGTATTTGAGAATTTTTAGATGGTGACTTTATATGTGAATGTGAAGTTACATGCAAAAACATGTGTAAATTCTTTGTTGTAAATACTATAGGAAATGCTAATATCATACAATATATTTCTATACCATTAATTATTTTAGCATCTATTTCAATTACTAAGTTTTACTTCATAATCAATGTTATAAAAATACGCTATAATATTTATTGTTACCATTTTATCATGGAACTAAGATATTCTATTCGTTTCAAAATAAATGATGCCGTTAAAAAAAAATTTAGTAAGAATGTGAGTTAATATTTTATTTTAAATATCAGTATGACTAAAAAAATCAGTATTATAATTAATTCAGTGTTTTTTGCATTTTCCACTTCTTAATAAATAAGTGTAGATATATAAAAAACATACTCCCTCCGTCCCAAAATAATCATTTGTTAGTTAAAATCATTTATTTCATTTTATGTGAGCATGTTATATTTTCACAAAGAAAGTATTTATTGTGTTTATCCTATATCAACCATTATTTATTAAGCGAGTCTATATCAACCATTATTTATTAAGGAGTGTGGGAATTAAAACAAAATTGCATTAATTATAAATTATGTTTTTTATAGCTATTTTGACATTAAATTAAAATGTTACCGTAACACATCTTCTTAATACGCGCGTTTTTTGTCAACATTATCGGTTATTTTATTACGAAGGAAGTAATAAATAGTTCTTTGAAAATGTAATCGCATGAGATTAAGTGGAACAATTTATTTTGACTATCAGATCGCCTATTTTAAAAGGATGAAAATACATATTAATGAAAATAGTTAAAAAATAAGACATGATATTAGAACGACTAGAACAACCATTGAATACAATAAATTCAGTTTTACTTTTTACCTCTCAGCAAGTACTCATTACACGTGAATATGTAAGATATCGCCAAAACATGTTTGTTAATAAAATAATTATATGTTATGACTAATTAACCTCTATGCTTGATAATAAAACTTTACTTTTAACTTTTCACACATAATACTCGCTCGGTTTACACGATGTACATCAGTACATGTCAAAATCATCTGATGATTAAATGACAAAATAAGATTACAAACGATTTAAATATGACAAAAAAAATAAAATATTGGTATGACAAAAACAATAGTATTGTAAAAACACCCTTAATGATTTTTTTTAACTCACTTTCGGTTTAATATATATATATATATACCACTCCGTTTTTCGCGTTTCCATTGTTATCGATAAATGCCTTTCTATACCCTACTGGGAGGTTTTTAACCCCAATAAGTGATTTACGTACCTTAAGATCGTGCACATTAATAGAAAAAATGCCGAAACGTTACTCTTTCTATACCCTACTTGTTTTTAACCCCATAAGTGATTTTGTAGATTTTAAGATCGCGCACATTCATAAAAAATGCCGAAACGTTACTACATTTTCCTTGGAAATGTTCAAATTTTTTTAGTGGCGGTTCATTTTTACAGATGTTAGAATATTTTTCGTGAAACGTTACTACGATTGTTTAGAGTGTTACTACATTACGAAGAATGTTACTACTTCGTTGTTCAAATGTTACTACGTTGTTGTTTACATGTTATCGCGTTGTTGTTTACTGGGTCCGAAATTTATGTTGTAATTAACAAATAAATGTTCACCCCCGCCCCCCCTCGCCCACCCTAGGCCATCCCATCCCACCCCAAGCCGTAAAACGCCACCCCACTCTTTAGATCCGAAAAGTTGATCTTCAACGAAAAGCTCAACGTCTCCATTATCGCCAATTCATTCATCTAACACGATTCTTATGTAAGTTTCAGCAATGCCGACAGTTTTAAGTCTCAGATCTCATTCCACATTCAATCAGAATAGTAATACACCAAACATGAAAAAAGAAAAGAAAAGAAAGATTAATCCGTCTCTTTCCAGATGCAAAAAAGCATTAAAACACCTGGCGAATTCACATTCAAACCTTTTACATTGCAACTAAATACTTACATTATTATGTATATATCAAAAAAGCATAAAAACAAATCAAGAGCGGCCATGGATATACGCATTTCTATTATGAGAAACCTGATGAGGATACGTTTTAAGAGGAAAGATCTGAAACAAATCAAGAGAAAAAGACTCGGATCTAAAATTATTTAAGAGGAAAGAGGAAAGAACTGAAACAAATCTACAAAGAGCAAACGAAAAACAACAATAGAAAGGAAAAAGACAGCCGGCACCGGCGTCTTTCGGCGGCCGGTGCCGGAAAGAGGACAAGCTTTTCAGCGGCGAAGACTGATGCTTTAGAGAGAAGGCGGAGGAAAAGAAATTTGAGAGAGACTGATAATGTTTCCGCAGGATATACGCATTTCTATACCCTAATTTTGAACGGTTTCAGCAGGGATTAAAAGGAAAATAATATTTTGCGTATTTTCTGATATACATTATTTTCTCGTCCTTTACAACCTGAGTCGCATTTCTTTTTTTCGTCCTTTTTTTCCAAATAAGATGTAAATCCGTCCTTTACGACCTTATCCTACAAAATCATATACCCGACTGTAATGACTAAAATGCCATTAGTTATAATCAATGTAAACTTTTTTTTTTTATAATATTTTTTCAAAATTTCAATGTTTCCTCTACCATGATAAATGTAGGGAAAAAATAAAGAAAAATTTGTCTGCAAACACATTAAACGCTCACTCTCTTTATTTTGTTTCTGAGTCATTCTCTACCTTACAGTTCACGCCAAACGCCTGCTCCTCACTCCCCACCCTCCCCCCTCCCCCTCCCCCTTTCCCCCACAGCCCTACCCCCACACTGTCCTCTCCTCTCTGCACACCTATATGCTGCTATCTCTGCAACTTCTACAAACACCACACCATTCTCTTTCCATGTCTATATACATACACACATTATTTGTTTCTTTGACCACATTTTCTCTCTGTCATTTTATCATACTTTTGGAATGCAATGATTCCAGAAATCACACTTATCTTGCTCTTGTTGAAGCCTTGTTTAAAGCTGGTTCTGTAAAAAAAAATACAAGCACCATTTTCACAAGCATCTTGTGAGCACTGAGCATTAGAAGAAGATGAAAGGAGTTTTGGGATTTTTGTTTTTTCAAATGCTACTACTTGTTCTTGTTCCAGTAGCTTCAACACTGAGTGATGAAGGTCTTTATCACACAATCTTCTTCTTCTTCTAGTACTTGATGATATGTTAATCTCCTAATTTGCTTTGGTAGTAATAATTTACTCATTTTCTCTGTGTCATTTTGTCATCATTTTGGAAGCAGCTAGTGAGCAGCAGTAAAAGATGAAAGGATTTTTTTTTGGGGATTTTTGTTGTTTCAAATGCTTTCCACAGAATATTTTTTTTTGTTCTAAGTTGACCCACATGAGATTATTTCAGTTTTGAAATAATATTTTAATCTCCTAAATGTTTGGGTAGTAGTGATGTTCTCATTTCTCTCTGTCATTTAATCATATTCTTGGAATGCAAATATGCAATGATACTAGAATTCACACCTAGTTTGTACCTTTCTTCTTCAGTAAAAGCTTTTTCTCAATCATCTTGTGAGCAGTATGAAAGGAGTGTTGGGATTTTTGTTGTTTTAATTGCTTGTGTGTTTTCTGCTACTGCTGCTTGTTCTTCCAGTAGCTTCTACTGAGTAATGAAGGATATAATACACAATTTCTTTTATAGTTGACCCACGAGATTATTTTGGTAATAGAACAGTAGTATAATCCCCTAACTGCTTGGGTAGTAGTAATATTCTCATTTTCTCTATGTGTCATTTTATCATACATTTGGAATGCACAATGGTACAAGAAATCACCTTGTAAAAGCAAAGCTGGCTTTAAGCATCTCGTGAGAAGTAGAAGATGAAGTGATCTATTGGGATTCTTTTTTTCTATTCAAATGCTTGTGTTTTTTCTGCTACTTGTTCTTCTTCTAGTAGCTTCTACCTTGAGTGGATAAGGTTATTTTATTATACACAAAATCTTTTAGTTTTAGTTGACCCACAAGTGATTATTTTAGTAATGATGAAATAGTATTTTAATCTCCCCAAGTCCCAACTACTTGGGTTGTAATAACAATACTTTATGTGGAAAGGTTGTTGGGTGGATTAAAGTATCTTATTGATTTAATTAAAGAAAGCAACTGAGTTTAGTTTTTTGTTTGTTTGTTTGTTTAATATTTGGAAGGAAAAGCATTGATGACTATTAAGGCATCATTCAGCAATGCAGTTAATGAGCTGTTGGATTGGGATGAAACTCATAATCAAGATTTCTGCTCATGGAAAGGAATAGTTTGTGACAATTTCAGTACTTCTGTTGTTGCTATGTATGTTTTTCTTTCTCTCTGTTTTAAGCTTTACTTGTGTAATTATCGTCGTTTTTTGAACTCCATTAGTGCTAATGATGTGATTATCTGTTAATTTTGTTAAGGAACTTGTCTAATCTGAACTTGGGTGGGGAGATTTCACCAGCCATTGGAGACTTAAAGAGCTTACAGTCATTGTATGTAATGATTTCCTTTGCTATTCACGATCTTTTTTTTGTTTTCATAAACTGATTCACCATTTTGTGTGTTTTATGGCAGGGATTTGCAGGGGAACAAATTAACTGGACAAATTCCTGATGAGATTGGAAATTGTGCATCTATAAACTACCTGTAATCATGATTAAACTACCAGTTTATTTTAATTTCCTGTTTTCAAGCCTTTTTAACTTATAAAAGAAATTGATAATCAAGCTTAATGCATGTCTTCTCTATGCAGGGATTTGTCTGATAACTTGCTTGATGGTGACATACCTTTTTCAATCTCAAAGCTCAAACAGCTTGAACTGCTGTAAGTTCTGTTTCCAGTATTAATTAACTCTCATTGGCATTTTTCGAACACTTGGTTCTTTATTCACTCAAATTTCCTTGGGAAAACAGAAACCTGAAGAGTAACCAGTTGATTGGTCCTATTCCTGCAACATTAACACAGATTCCTAACCTTAAAATTCTGTAAGTCGACATCTTGAGCCTTCTATTTCGTTCACTTTCATATTTTTGAAGTATATGGTGGCATCTTTTTTCTTTGAGAGTTTGTTGTTTTTATGAATTATATGCCTGCTATCTATACTAACAGAAAGCTTTGAATGTAACAGTGACCTTGCTCTTAACCAGCTTACAGGTGAGATACCAAGGCTGATATTCTGGAATGATGTTTTGCAATATCTGTAAGTCAAAGATGCACCTTTATGTAGTGGTTTTATGAACCCTAATTATGTTATTTGATTTCATCTAATATGGTTCTTTTTATGATCTTTTTATGCTCAGTGGTTTGCGCGGCAATTCGTTATCTGGAACTCTTTCACCTGACATTTGCCAGTTGACTGGACTTTGGTATTTGTAAGTTGCTCTTCCCTTCAATGGTTGTCTTTCTTATATTACATCTGGCTCTAAATAATAGTCGTTTCAAAGGTTTTCATATAGATTAAGAACCATAATTTTTAGTTCATAAAGTCTAAAATACCCTTTCATTATGATTAAAGCAACTGCTTGGTTCGAAAGTTGTTGGATTAATAATAATTTGAGGATAATATAATATAAAATCTCATGAATCTTGTTATTCTAAAATGACATTTATTGACTAATTTTTGGGGTAAAACGACTATTATTAGCCATTAGGGTTTTTGGTAAAAAATGGTAGCCAAATGCATGAATGCTAACGCTATGCTCATTCTAGAAAAATCTGGCCATCTATGCCTGTTATGTGTAGTCTTGTCTATTAAGCATATATATAAGATGTTTTTCCCAGAAGCAAAAAGAGAAGTTGTTAAGAGAATGGTTGCTTTATGTATGGTCTTTGTAAATCATTTTTTCGATGATGTTGTAGTGACGTAAGAGGCAATAACCTGACGGGAGTAATTCCTGAAAATATTGGTAACTGTACCAGCTTTGAGATCTTGTAAGTGTTCTGTTTTGTTTCCCTGTTCTAGTTCATCCTTCTTGCAATGTTCACCAATTGAATGTTTTTTTTCTCCTTTTTTTTTCGTGTGAATTCAGGGATATATCATACAATCAGATAACTGGGGAGATTCCTTTCAATGTTGGATTTCTACAAGTCGCAACCCTGTGAGTACTGCAACATTTATCCGTCTTGTAATTTTGGTTATTTCATTGCAGTTACGGTTCTTATGATCTTTTTGGGCAGTTCTCTTCAAGGAAACAAGTTGACTGGCAAGATACCTGAAGTGATTGGTCTTATGCAGGCCCTTGCTGTTTTGTAAGTTCATATTTGTTGAAAAGTATGTGTATAATTGAGAAAATATAGCATTCTTCAGAGAATTACATTTTGCCATAAAAAACGTGTTCGTTTATCGTGTGTTTTCAGGGATCTGAGCGACAATGAACTTGTTGGACAAATCCCACCAATTCTTGGAAACTTATCTTACACCGGAAAGCTGTAAGTTCACAGATGAATGATATTTAGGTCTTTAGGAAATTAGGAATTAGGACCGCCTTTTTTTGAGTTCTAACTTCTAAGTCCTTTCTTTTGTAACAGGTATCTCCATGGTAACAAGCTTACAGGTTCAATTCCACCTGAACTCGGAAATATGTCGAAGCTTAGTTATTTGTAAGTAGTCATAGTTTTAGGGTTGCTCTTTACTTGTCCTTTTTAGCTTTTTGCTTTCTATCAATTATTTTGTTCTGTGTTTAGGCAACTGAATGGCAATCAACTCGTTGGTCAAATCCCAGCGGAGCTCGGAAAATTGGATCAGCTTTTTGAATTGTGAGGCTTTTTAAACCCCTGTTCTCAGTTTTTTGAATCTTAACAGTCTTAAGCTTCTTGATTATTGTTCTAAAGGATTGTCTTCTGATCTTATAAGGAATCTTGCAAATAACTTACTTGATGGTCCAATACCCGAAAACATCAGCTCATGCACTTCATTGAATCAATTGTAAGATTCCCTGATTTTGCGGAAAACTATATATATATATATGTATATATATAGGGAAGAAAAAGTGGTAAAAGTCTCTCCGATTCGGTCACCGAGCAGTCGGACGACTCTTCGCAATCCAGGATAACCCGACCCCTTCGATATATATATATATATATATATATATATATATATATATATATACACATACTTGTAGGTTTACTGTTTAACTGATTTTATATCCTGCCTTGTCATTGCATAGCAATGTTTACGGAAATCGCTTAAATGGGTCAATTCCTATGGGTTTTCGGAATTTGGAGAGCCTGACATACATGTATGTGTTCTCTTTGCACCTTTTCACTCCATTTTCGTTTTCTTTTTGGTTTTTTGACAACAGAATCTGTGTACTTTAACAGGAATCTTTCATCAAATAGATTTGAAGGCAGCATACTCACCGAGCTTGGTCGTATCATTAATTTGGATACCGTGTATGTCTTTTAAGGAGTTCTTGTGTATTTATCTTGCCTCTTAACAGTAACCCTTTTTTTTTTCTTCTGATTTTTCTTTTTCTTTTTTCAGAGATCTTTCCAGTAATGAATTTTCTGGTGTTCTTCCTGCTTCCATTGGTGATCTGGAGCATCTTCTTACCCTGTAAGGCATATATAACTATAATCATATTGACATAGGTTGCACGGGTACATATCTGTGGGTATGGATGCGGGATACTTGGGTGCAATATTTTTATAAAATTTAGGACACGGGTTTGGAAGGGATGTATGCAAATATTAAACATAAATAGAGACCAAATCATACATAAGAATACAATGAAAACGAAACACTAAATGTTAAAAATCATAAAACAAACCGTTTTTAGTGGTTTTTCTTCTTTTTTGGTAGTTTTTCTTCATTTTGTTTAGCTTTTCATTGAATTTGTAGTGTTTTTTTTAATCAACTTTTAAACAAGCATTCCTAAGATATGTATCCTACGTATCGTATCGAATTCAGGACACGCTCTAAACATAATATCAGTGCATCATACATATTTGATAATTTTAATTTTGCTAAGTGTGTTTATTCAGGAATCTGAGTCACAACCACCTTGATGGAACATTACCAGAGGAGTTCGGAAACCTCAGAAGCATACAAATCCTGTGCGTTTACAATCTCTTTAGTACCATATACCACGACCATGGCCATTAAAATACATATGTCTCTAAATATTGTTTTCATTCTTTTAGGGATTTGTCCAATAACAAGCTTTTTGGAGACATCCCGAAAGAGTTAGGTCAACTGCAAAACCTTGCATCCCTGTAAGTTGATAGATTCCTTGTGGTTTTACTGTATCAACTCATGCTCTATTGGTTTGTGTATGCATATGATTTCTTGCCACACCTTTTGCAGTATCTTGGACAACAATGATTTCAGTGGGGAAATTCCTGATCAGTTAACCAGTTGTTTAAGTCTTGCAACATTGTGAGTTTTTGAATTCGATCAAGTAATTCATGTGCATAAATTGCTGCATTTATTAATGATCTGTGTTTAATATATATAGGAACATCTCGTATAACAACCTTACTGGAGCCGTCCCTCTCAATAAAAATTTCTCCCGGTTCATTCCTGACAGGTATATATTAACAAAGGGCACCTTTTGTGGCACCTTGTGTTTTTACCGTGACACCACACTGAATAATTGACTGCCGGAAAGTCGATTCTCAGTTTTAGAATCTAACTTTGAAAAAGTCGATTGTCACAGTGGTTCTAAATTGCGTTTATTGGATTATTCTCAACATTTGTACTATGAAATTTGTCCTTTGTACTATTCCAGTTTCATTGGTAATCCGCTGCTATGTGGGAACTGGCGCGATTCAATATGCAATCAGTATACAGTCAAGTCTAAAGGTATTTGTACATGTGAAATTTTGAAGCACCAACGGTTATGACAATTGAACGGAGTTACGGATATTGTACAACTATTTCTACCGTCTTTGTTTGCAGGTGTATTCTCCACAACTGCAATTGTCTGTTTGACATTAGGGTTCATTGCGCTTTTTACCATGATAATATTTACTGTTTACAAATCTTACCCTACATTCAAGCTCCGGAAGGGATGTAGCCCGGGCCTGCAAGGTTGACTTAACATTAACTTTTTACTACGGTTTTTTTGGATAAAAGACTTTTTGGCTCTTTTTTCCCAGAATTTGCACTTCTATCCCTAATGTTACATCTTTGCACTTTTACCCCTCGTCTATACATTTTTTTACGTTTCAGTTCAAAATGACATGTGTCCAACAACCAGCATAGAGTATTTAATGCTCCAACCAATAGAAAACCGACACGTGGCAAAAATGGACTAAAAAGGATTTTAAAAAAACGCATATACGAAGCCTTAAAGTTCAAGGATGAAACATTAGGGATAGAGAGGTGCCAAAATCGTGAAACAAAAAGGACTAAAAGTGTCATTATCCATTTTTTGTTTCTTAAGTAAATTTATTTGTTTGTTTGGTCAATCAGGTCCACCTAAGCTTGTAGTTCTGCATATGGACATGGCTTTCCATACATATGAAGACATACTAAGAAGTACTGAAAAGTTCAGTGACAAGTATATCATTGGCTATGGTGCATCTAGCTCTGTATACAAATGCGTGTTGAAAAACTCAAGACCGATCGCGGTTAAGCGTCTTTACACACACTATGCGAACAACGTGAGAGAATTCGAGACTGAGTTGGGTACCATTGCCACCATCAGACACAGGAACCTTGTGAGCTTACATGGCTATGCACTTTCACCTATTGGGAATCTTCTTTGTTATGATTATATGGTCAATGGCTCTCTTTGGGATCTTCTTCATGGTTAGTTTTGTCTTTTCACTTACAGTAATCTTTGCATTTATTATTGCATTATGTTTCATGTTCTATTAACTTGCATATAGGGTATATAATGGAAAAAGGGATAAGACTCTTTTGATCCCTTTCGTTGTACGGTTTTTGCATTTATATCCCTTATGTATCATTTTTAGCGCTTTTACCCTGCATTTTTGCAATCTTTTACATTTTGAATACATTTTTACAACATGTCTAGTTTCAATTGGTTGGAGTAGTGTATGTCCTACCTTCAATCCTAGATTTCTGACATGTGGCACTTTGGGCGTAAAATGTGGAAAAAATTGCATAGATGAGGGGTAAAAGTGTCAAAGATGAAAACAACATTAGGGATACATTGCAAAAAAATCATGGAATAGAAGGACCTAGATTGTCTTTATCTTGTTGAAAAAATGTCTCTGAACTTTAACACAGCAGGGGATAAAGACATTTTGGGTCCCTTACGTTTCTTGATTTTGCAGATTTACCCTCAATGTTTTCAATTGTGCACTTTTACCCTCATCTATGTATTCTTTACACTATACCTTTTCAGTCCAGTCTGCCACTAGTCAAGTTCTTATGGATTGGTAAAATGGGTAGCCTGTCGTACCTTCAAGGCTTGTTGTTGGACTCACGACACCTTGGACTGAAAATACGGAGCAAAAAGTATGCATACATGATGCGTAAAAGTGTGAAATTGAATTGTAATTTGCTAAATTCGTGAAACAAATATCATTATTACAACCCTTAGAAGCCCTTCAAATTCGCTGAAAGAACCATCTGTTATTGCTCTATTATGCAGGTCCATACAAGAAAGTTAAACTTGACTGGGAAACGCGGTTAAAGATAGCCGTTGGAGCTGCTGAAGGGCTTGCATATCTTCACCATGATTGCAACCCGAAAATTATCCACCGTGACGTGAAATCATCAAATATTCTGTTGGATGAGAATTTTGAGGCTCATCTTTCGGATTTCGGCATTGCTAAAAGCTTATCTGCTGCCAAAGCTCATGCATCAACATTTGTTCTTGGAACCATAGGGTATATCGATCCTGAGTATGCAAGAACGTCGAGAGTAACCGAAAAGTCTGATGTTTATAGCTTTGGAGTTGTTCTTCTGGAGCTACTAACTGGAAGGAAGCCTGTTGATAATGAGTCTAACTTGCATCAAATGGTAATGCTTCTCAGCCCCCCTCCCCCCACCCCCTACACACACCACACAATTTAGTTGAGGGTTGAACTACGCTGAATGGGTATTTCTGTCTGGTCACATCCGACACTGCTATGGGCAAAGTAATTTTCAAAAGTTGGATACTAGATTGTATATCCAAATCATTAACTTAAATACCTTCAGATAATGAATGAAAAGCTGTTTAAAACAATGAAAAACTACACTTTTCTTTTGAAGAGATCCACTGATATGCGTTTTATTGTTGGTCCTTATAGATTTATTATGTACAGTTTGGTCCTCATAATTTAATATTCACTTATGCCCTCCACACCATATCTTATTTTTTTCAAAAACCCCGCACCCACGTACCTTGTATCCCTACACGTGTAACCTAGGTTTTAAATGCATGTCTTTAAAGAGTCGTATTTAGAAGTGTTTGTGAAACAATTAGTCGAATCACTTTGTATGATTTCTCAAACGAATTTTCTTCCGTCTTCTTCACAGATTGTGTCGAAAATGGATGATGACACGGTGATGGAAGCCGTTGATCAGGAAGTGTCCGTAACATGCACGGACAGATCCCACGTGAGAAAGGTTCTCCATCTTGCTCTACTATGCACAAGGCCACACCCATCGAGAGGCCAACGATGCAAGAAGTTGCTAGGGTACTAGTCTCCCTACTACCACCCCTACCCCCTCCTACAAAAAAGACTACTACTACCATTGATTATTCTTCCCAGCAGCAGCAGATTATTGGAGCCAAGCCGGATAACAATTCGAATGATGATGCACAATGGGTTGTTAGATTCAAAGAAGCTATGACAAAGAATAGCCTTTGAAGATCGTGTTGTAGTCCCACTTTTATTAGGACGTCTTTAGTGACATTACGGTGTTTTTACTGTGAAACCACAGGAAAGACGAATCTCAGTGGGGGAAAAAGTTGATTGTCCTGAGGGTTTATTGTTATCATCCCGGATTTTGATTTTGGTTGATGTTCTCATTTCATGCTGGAATGGGATATATGATATATGATATATGGGAGCTTTGATGAAATTTGCTAGATAGTATTTAGTAGTAGATATATGTGTTATTATGGATCAGTATATTTGATGTTTTCATGGCTTCCTAGTTAATGTAGATGAAAAAGAAGGCATTTGGCTACAAGCCTTTTCTGAGTCTTAGGTACTTTGACAATGTTAAGGTTTCATGTCCAAATACAAATATTTTGTTGATTTCCTTTGCCTACATTGCTTAGATACTATAATCATGGACAAGACTAATGAATCAACATGGAGAAAGGATCAAGGGGCATATATAATTATTCGCACTACCTCCATTCTACTCGTACACCATTGTATACGCGTACTCACGTTAGAGATTGATTCTACGAAAGTTGGTTATAAAACCAATAATCGACCTTCGTTAAAACCGGTTTTAAGCCAAGAGCAGACTTCCCGTAGGTTGTCACAATTCTCGCTCCGAAACATACGAGAAACAGTCTTCGCCTCTAACCGATTTTCATAAGCGTCGAATCATACTGTACAAGCGCACATTTAGATCGATACACGACTAGAATGAGTGTGGATCAAAGGACATTTATTAAAGGTTATTGCTTTGCATCACATCAATTATACTCGCGTAACATAGAAAAACCGATCGTGTAAAGTTTCGGTTCCTGCAGCAAAAAATCGACTTCCCGTAGCCAGTGTATTGTGAGATTTCAACTTCGGGTAAGCCTCGCCTCGCTCTGTAACCTACGAGAACTCCTGCTTCGTCTTTCGAACCGAAGTTTCACAAGATCGATTCTATTATGGTGTACTGGTATACGTAGAAATACGTACGAATGTAATCAACGCGCGCAAATAAACGTCTCATTTATAAACCGTCCGATCATTGTATTGGGGCTAAGCTCGTGAAACGTGTCATATTATGTCGTCGTATAGCGCTATAATACCATAATTGTCTTAACTACAACAATAGTTTCAAAATCACGCGTATTACTAATAATAAAGTGAACTATTATTATGATTATTAAGTAATGAAATGATCGATGTGTTTCCACTTCTTCTAACACATACAAGATTCGTCACTACAAAAAGCGATAATACCCGTAACCCTACCCTTAACTACTTCATTTATGAATTTCATAATGAATTTCATAGTAATAGTCTTTTCTCTTATCTAAATAAATAATAAATGTCACTTTAGAAATCATATCATATGATAAAAATGAAGACTTATGATTATTGATTACTGCATGGATGAATAAAAAAGAGGGAAAATTAGAAAAAGTGAGATACGTTACTTGACTTATACTCAGTTAAAAGGTATAATAAGAAATGGCTCTTACCATATGCTGAATATGTTCACCAAGATCCCGACGAACCGCCGCGGAGCTCAGATTGCAGACTTCGGCGATCGAAAGCTATCAAATCTACCTCTTCTTGACTCCGCCGGCGATGGGGCTCATGAGAATGCAGCGTTCGGCGACACAAAGCTATTAATTCTAACTTTTCTACAAAACGCCGGCTACGGAGGAGCTCAGCCATGTAGAGCACCTTGTAATAAACAAGACTTCTGTAAGATTTTCGCCATTACTGCTTCGACCTTGCCCACCGCTAGCTCAGCCACCAAAATGCGACTGATAGTCCCCTTACAAGGTGTACTTCAAGGCCGTGGTGGCCTTTTGTTTGGTTCCTTAATCCCCTGTGCACTTTACTATTTCCTTCAATTCTACTTGAAACGACACCGTTCTCCTCCTCCTCCGCCGCCGCCGCCGTCGTCGTCCAACTCTTCTAACCCACCGTCTCCTTCACCGTCGTCCTCCAACCTTCCCGAGCTGACTCGGATACCTTCACGGTCTAATTTATATTCTGGACGACCCTTCGTGTCTACTAGAGCAAGTATAATTGCTAAACCCAACGATTCACCGTATTACATTGGATTAGACCGGGTCAGAGAAGATCCGTATCATGCTGTGGATAATCCGGATGGGATAATTCAGCTAGGATTGTCTGAAAACACAGTTCAGTTCTTCTCATTTCACTTCTTTGTTTTCTTTCCATTTTTTTTGGTAGTATAATTGTTTTCCTTTTGATTCTTTTTTCGCAGTTAACAATGGATTTAATCGATGAATGGCTGTCTAAGAACTTGAATGATTCTTTTGAGCTCGAAAGAATCAATGGATTAGATATTCGGGGCATTGCTACTTACCAGCCTTCTGATGGATTTCTTGAGCTAAAAGTGGTACAATCTCTTTCTTTTTGGGTTTCACTTTCATGCTATTGTTTTGAGTTCATTTGTTGCCGTTGGTTGCAGTAGTTGGTTTCTAAGTAGTAACTTTGAAGAGGTTATAAACTAAAACATAGATAGCAGGACTAGGTTGCAAGGTTGCACCTCTGTACGGATACGGGCTTACGTATCTGATTCTGAGCTATGGATATGTGCATATCGAACCATGAATTGAACTTTTCAAAATTATAATATTGCCCCAAACGTTTATCCTAAGATGTAAGAACATATCGGATATGGGACGTGTTAGAGAATAGAATTATCATACCATGCATCGTAATCATAACAGTGCAATCTTTTGATTCATAGCTGCACAGAATCGATCAAGTTATGCACTTTTATGCTATACAGGCAATGGCAGGTTTCATGAACCAAGTAATGGGAGGGGCAGTGTCCTTTAATCCTTCACAATTGGTTATTACATCTGGTGCCACACCTGCTGTTGAGATACTTTGCTTTTCTTTGGCTGATTATGGAAATGCTTTCCTTATTCCTACACCTTATTATCCCGGGTAAGTTCTTGTTCGACTCATATAAACTCGTGGTTGTTTGTTTGTTTGTTTAAATAAACGAGCTCGTTTGAATCTACAGTTTTGACAGAGACGTAAAGTTCCGGACCGGAGTTGAACTCATTCCAGTACCTTGTCATAGCTCAGACAACTTTGCTTTAAACATCACCGCCCTTGAGCACGCGTATAATCAAGCCAGAAAACGAGGTCAAAAAGTTCGCGGAGTTCTAATCTCTAACCCATCTAACCCTGTTGGGACCCTCCTAAATCGAGAAATGCTAAACAACCTCTTAGATTTTGCTCGAGAAAAGAACATTCATATAATCTCAGACGAAATATTCGCAGGTTCGGTATACGGGGACGAGGAATTTGTAAGCATGGCAGAGATTATTGACTTAGAACACTTTGACAAAGATAGGGTTCATATAGTATATGGTTTGTCTAAAGACTTATGTCTTCCAGGGTTCAGAGTTGGGGCTATATATTCGTTTAACGAGAACGTTTTAGCTGCTTCTAGAAGGTTAACACGGTTTTCTTCGGTTTCAGCTCCAACCCAACGGCTTTTGGTTCATATGTTATTGGATTCCGGTTTCACACAACTTTCGAGAACGAATAAACAACGGATCCGAGACATGCATAAGGTGTTTGTTGAAATGCTTGAGGAACTGGGATTAGAGTTCATCAAGAGCAGTGCAGGTATGTATTGCTGGGTTAACATGAACCGATTAATCAAGAAAGACGAGGTTGAACTATGGGAGAAATTGTTGTCTACGGCGAAAATCAACGTGACTCCGGGTTCGGCTTGTCATTGTATTGAACCGGGATGGTTCCGGTGCTGTTTCACTAGCTTAGATCGTGATGATATTCCGGTTATTATGGACCGAATGCGAAAAATCGAGGGAACTTGTAAAAATCAAGGACCTTGAGAAGCATAGGCACCATAGTGATATTTGACCTCGAGAAAATCGAATATAAGTTCAACATTTAACTTTGCAGAGATCGACCTCTCGCAAAACTGAACCAAGTCCCGAAGTGTGGCGCAACAGTAGATCAATTCTGGCTCCTTTAACATGTACCGGGTGAAATTGACTCTTTTATAAGTGAAGACAATGGCTACAACAAATGGTTTGAAAGTGTATAAATTTCTCACATCTATCAAGTATCAACTACAATCACTACAAGAAGAAATTATGGTTCTACCAGGTGGACGGACATGATGCATCCGGTTCACCACTACACACTATTACTGTGTGAAAACCGAGTAAAAAAGTTACATCATTTCCATCTATTGTCCTGTCTACTCGGTACGTAAAGTTTCCGCTATAACTTTGTTGATCATCATAATGTTGACGATTCTCTTATTGTTTTTGAAGAAAATAAAACAAGTATTTCTTTTTGATGCTTATGCTCTGTATTATACCGAAAAAGGGCTCTTTGATTTACATGAGTTTACGTTTCTGTTGCTTAGTCCAATTCATGTGAGGTTTGCTGAGAATAATGTCCATAAGTCCTTTGATGCAACTGAGAAAGGCTTTCCTCTTCTTTGTCTCCTGAAGAATAAGAATTAAGCAATAAAGTTTTCGTGTCAGCACGGAATTTACAACGTTTAATTATATGTATAATCAGATTTTTGTTCTTTTACGGTAGACCGCAAATGTTTTTGGAGGGGAAAATAGAGTACTTTTACCTTTGTGAAGCTCTGGGAATGCATATCCATGGTTTTCTTCTGATAACTTCTTCTTTTACTCATCATAATCATCTCCCCTAAAGTAAGTAGAGGCCTCTTTATTTCCACAGTAGTACTATACTTCATTTCATCAAACACCTTGCCTTCATTCATTCCTCCAACTTTCTGAACCCCTTTTTCATTGCACCATGTCTTTTCCAAGTGACTCGAACGTGTCGATGTTGTTTGTGTCGATGATAACAACGGAAACATCCATTCTATTAAACCCTCCTCCCCACCACTCTCATAACAATCACTATCACTATCAGAAAACTGCGAAACCGGACTTTCACTTTCATCTTGATCATATGAAGATGAAGAAGATTGATGATGTTGTGAGAAGAAAGGAAGCGGTGTTCCGGGTTTTTCTTCCCATTTAAATGGGATTGAAACAATGCATTTTGCAGCAGCAGCAGGAGGAAGAGGAAGAGGAAGAAGCAGCTTAATTGGTGGTTCATTAATGGAGGTTTTTGTAGTTGTGGGCTTGTTCCAATTCCTCTTGGTGTTCCAGGTACTTTCTTCCCAGCAAAATGGTACTGAAATTTCTTGCTTTTTTCCAGCCATTTTTGTTTTTTTTTCCCAAGAAGCTGTATACAAGTATGTTACATATATAAACATTGTTTCTCTGTCTCTATATATCTCTATATATAGGAGATTTAAACGTAATGGAAGTGTCACCTACCACTTAGCTACAAGTGTCAAATTGCACTGAATTAAAAAAAGAAATGTTATTGACGCAATCATCCCGACACAACGAAAGCAACGAGACCTCTGAATATGTAGCATCTATATTAAGAGCGGTTTCACCGCCACATCATAAGCGTCTCTTTCCGACATATCATCGCGTCGTAACGATTGCGATACCGAATATTTAAACACAATGAATGGCATAACTGGATTTGGCACTAAGACATTTGATGACGTGACAACTATATAAAGAAGGGTCCCGCTGTATCATGGGTAGTCCCACCGACACATCAAGTTGTCGTATTCGTCAGTATCCGAATGGCCGCGATAATAACATTGCTAAATATATGAACACAACGAATGACATAACTCGACGCGCATTCATACCTTTGATGACGCGACATCTATATAAACGACAGTCCCACCGCCACATAACGAGTAGCCTCACCGACACATCTATTCGCGACATTCGTCGCGTCGTAATGATCGCGTTAATAAGCATTACCGAATATATAAATGCAATGAATGTCATAACTTGGGTGACATCGAGATCTTTGACGACGCGCAGAGACCTTTCACGATGACATGGCATCTATATATAAAAGGGTCACACGCTCATATTGCGGTACGTGATTCACCGACACATCGTTACGACATTAATGCGATTAAGTATAGGGCTCCCATTTAGCTGCACGTGTTAAAAAGCACTGAGTTGAAAAAATTGAAAAAGTTAGGTTCACCAATACTTAGTTTTAATAATGCGTTTAGAGTGGACATTTGTTAGTTTTGAAAGGAAAAAAAAGGACTCGTGCTTGTTAGGGGAAGTTTTAATACGCAATTTTAGTGCATTGGTCCAATCAGTCTATATGTGATAATTATTTTTTTTTTTTTTGTTGTCAATTTTGTATTGCATGTCATGGTTTACTTGTCTAATGGTACTTTATCTTTTTATAGTTTTTTATTCTATTTTTTATAATCATCAGATAAAGAAAGTGAATGAATATCATTTTGTTAATCGAGTAGCGTCTTCATATATTCGCACTACACCGAATATACTTCCGCCGGGTACTCCACCGATTTTCAGACCGTTTCGGTAGCCGAATTTAAGCATCAAAATTCGACTACGAAGATTCTAAATCGAATTCAACATCTACTGAAGCTTCAAATTTGCTCCTAAGTGTGTTGCACAATAACAGCTGTCCTAATCGAAAAGGTCATCATTTTTAGGACAGTTTGAGAAATTGAATGAAGGGGTCTCAACACTCAACACTCTTACCTAGAGGTGTACAAGAACCGAGTCGAGTTGAACGCAAGTTTGTTTATTTAACTAATGAACTACTGTATTTTATGGTTCGAGCTCAAGTTGAACTCACCTCCTTTTTTACAACTTATGCCAATGTTATGCAACTTTTGCTCTCAAATGCGTAATGACAAATGAGTTGATTGTTTTTAACTTGTACTATTAACTAGTTAGTTGAGGCAGAGAACAATAAGAAGATGGACATAGACAAACGTGAGACAACATAAAAATAACGTTGTAGATTTAAAATTTTTCATTTTTAGATTTTATATGTACAATTTGTAGATATACATATATATTGGGGATAATATTGAGATGATTGTCCATTGTTAATGTTATCTTTTATGGAAAAAGTGTTTGAGTTTGGTTAAGTACTTTGACAATGGCTTTGTAGCTAACACTTCTAGTTTTAGTTTGGTTCTAGTACACTATATAAGCCAATTTGTAGTCAACGGTCAACATGTAGATTGACTAGAAAGTCGATATATTTGGTTATGAGTTGCAACCAAATCGTTTTCGTTTTTCTTTTTTCTTTTGTTGACTTCTCTTTGTACCTATACTGTGGAGATATAACAATAAGTGCTGTTAAATGTTAATTTTAAGTCAAATCTTATGGTTTGAGATAATATAATAAAGATAATATTGGAAATAAAATCAGCATATCGACACCACACCGAATATACCCGACACCACACTTTGATGAAAATTCGACTTTGCATATGTCGCCGAACTTTGATTTCGACCTCTTTAGACGTTGAAAATCACCGCGCGTCCCGAAAGTAGATTCGATGCGCGCCAAAAAGTGCAATACAATGTCTTTTTGGAAATTGGAGTTCAAATCATATATTGTAATGTATCTCGCATCGAAAAAGTTCGGAGGAACAACATCATGATATAAGATAAAGCTCAGACATGATGGACTTGATAATTTGTGTTCATTACTTTAGGCAAAATGATAACGATTAGTCTAAATATTTACTCTCGATTTATTATGGTTAAGTAATAGTAACGTTATTAGACTCGAGTCCCGAGACGTTAACTAACCTCAATCAAATGGTTACAAGTGAAAAAACGATTGGACAGTATTGACTTTGTTTCAGTTTACAACGATTACTACATTATCATAAATTTAACAAGAAATGTCTAATCATAGGATCGCAGTATTGCAATTTTCAAACACCTTGATAGGGTACAAGTTGGATTCTATAGCTAAAAATCGATTTTACAACGCTTGATTGTTCTATTTGTATGTTATTAGAAGGTTTTATTTTATGAGCTAAACTTGATTGAATTATGACAAAAGGAAACGACCTCAAACTCATAGACTCAATATATACAAAAAAACCAAATTGAATTGAGGCAATTCAGCTCGATTTGCTTAATTCATGACTATTCCCGGTTTGGAGCCGGTTTTTAGTATATGGAAATCAATATTCCTTGTTTGGTTACCGCTAAAAATTCAAATTAATTGTAACTGAACCAAATCAAAAATCGAATTGAATAAAAACAAAACTAAAATGTTGCTCAAACCGTATATAATCGAATTGACAATTATATCTAAACCATATGTAAACCAATTTTCATAACATATACTGATAATTTGAATTTTCATAATTGTCAACAACCGAATCTCGGTTCGGGTTTACATTATTCAAGTCGAATATTTTTTCACGCAAATTTATATCTTATCACACAAATTTATTTTCAATTTCGCCCTTACTTTTTTTTATTTTACGCGCGTTCATTCTCGAACCAAAGCTGGTCGAATGCGACACATTATCCATACTCGAAATAATTTGGTCGAATATACGTGCTGGCAGTCCATAATTTGGCCGATTCTAACCATCTTTGTAGAATGTTTGAAGTTTTCCAAACTCATATATAGTCGTAGCATCATTCTCGACTTCAATATCGTAGTCCGGAATACTCTACACATTCGTACTCAGAATTGGGTCGTGATAACAACGACAATATAAGCAGCACAAATTATCGATTTTGACTGAGCTTTCGGTATTTAATATTAAAAGCTTTTTTTTTCACTCAATTTTACTCGAATGTTCTTTCCGAATTCCGGTATCGTATTTAAAACATTTAAAATTCTCGACTAATAAAATCAAGATAATGATCGTATTCGACTCAAATCGGTTTTAACGGTTGTTGTGTGAATCAATTACCAGTAAATCGCAAGTCATTGGACAGAGATATGCTTTCTCCGGACTCTATTTACGCTTGGCTAATCATATGCGCATTAATATCCAAACGGGGTTCTCAATTTCGTTCTCTTGTGCCGTAAAGAACAACATCGGGACAATAAAAGATAGTCTCTTATTCAATTGACTAATTAATTAAGGTTTCAAACTTAACGTAATTAAAATTATCGTCTAAGCCATGATGAACGCCCAAACCACCAACGTAAAACCTACAAAATAACCGAACCATAAAAAAATACAGCTCCAGAATGGGCTCTAGGCTCTGAAAACCATAGCCCAAAGTTTGATTCATCTTCACTTTACGTCAAGTAAGTAAGTAACATGGGCCAGGAGTACTCAAGGACAAAAGTGTCCATTAATAATTCACATTATTATTATGTCGTCTCTCCTTTCCTCTTTTTGAAATTTAAATCCCCCATCTTTATTCTTCTTCTGTAGCTAAAAGCCATAGACCCAAAAATTTAAAACCCTTCCTACTTTTAACGGTTCGATTATTCCTTCAAGAAAAATTTCTCCAATTTTTTAGCTTGATTCGAACCTCGCAAATTTTAATCTTCACTCAACTGAACGAGTTTTCTTTCTTTTTCAAGCTTAATTGTTCGAAAATTTCCGGTAAACTAAGGTACGCAATCTTTCATTTTAAGTTGATTTGTTTTTTTTTTTTTTTTTTTTTTTTTTTTGTTTCTGTAATGCGGAAGAATTTTGTGTTTTTTTTCCTGCTCCGTTGTTGATTAGATGGATGTATTCTTCTGAGCATTTGATTTTCAGTTCTGTCTGTAGTGGTGATTTACTTTTCAGTTTTGCTGACTTTGTTGTTTTCCGATTTAACTCAGCTCGGTGAAAGGTAACTTTTATAAATTAATCATATTAGTGAAGTATAGGAGGTTTGTTGTGTTCATTCCTGCAGTGTTACTTACTTAAATGAGTTCTTTTGAACATTTGATTTTAAGCTCTGACTCTGTAGATCTGTTTTTCAGTATCTATTCATTAGCATTTGTAAGTGAATTGTGTGTGTTGGTGTGTGTTTTTTTTTTTTTTAATTTTTAATTTTTATTTTTACTTTTATAACCAAATTCAAGCTCGGAAACAGGTCGTTATGGTCACTGCATTGTATTGTTGGACTTTATAGTTGAAATTTGAGCTGTACATTGTATTAAATTTTTGCAGCATTGGTTTTTCTACAGAAACTGAACTGTAAATTTTAATCTAATTAGGTTTTGGTGTAGTAAGCTAAACAAGATGTTTTCCTCATAAATTGTTTTGTTAGTAAAATTATTTACTCAGCTGTTGCATTGCAGATTACCTCTATAATATTTTTATTTTTTTTGGCAGCTCTGTACATTGGCTTAAAATGTCAATTACGCGAACTGATCAATTTCCAGATATGGAATCGACTTGTGGGACTCTGCTATATGAACTCCAGGTTTTATACTTCTTCTCATCATTTTTCTTAGCTTCACTCAGAATCACCACTTACAAAAGTGTTACATATTTTTGTTTCTAATGCTTGTATCAAATGCTATAATCAGATGATATGGGATGAGGTCGTGGGGAAACTGACGAAGAAAGAGATAACATGCTGCTTGAGATTGAACAAGAGTGTCTCGAGGTGTATAGAAGGAGAGTTGGATAAGGCAAACAAGAACCGAGCCCAGCTAAGGCAAGCGATTGCTGATTCAGAAGCCGAGCTTGCAGCTATCTGTTCATCTTTGGGAGAGCCGCCGTGTGCATAGGCAGGTCCGTATCGTAAACTATAGCAAAAGATGAAATACTTCCATTTCTTTAGTTTCATACTTTTTTGTGCAATAGTAAAATTTCTTTTAGTCTGTTACCTATAATTGCATATCGGGATCTGGTTTTTCTTTCGGTATGATGATTTGTAAGAATGATAAATAAACATATCTAATGCGGAAACTTTTTCAGATTGATCAAAATCCCGTAAGC
Source organism: Gentiana straminea (assembly GCA_036785695.1). Classification (NCBI taxonomy): domain Eukaryota; kingdom Viridiplantae; phylum Streptophyta; class Magnoliopsida; order Gentianales; family Gentianaceae; genus Gentiana; species Gentiana straminea. The sequence goes on from JAVUPR010000450.1 coordinate 1,872,281, forward strand.
TTGAAGGCAGAACTTAGAACCCTTCTTCCGCAGTTAGAGGAGATGTAAAAAAAGAAAATCTGATAGGAAAAAACAGTTCCTCGAAGTGTTGGAGCAGATACATAAGATCAAGTAACACGAAATCTACGGGCCAGATGGATATTCCAACATCAAAATTGCTCTTGATGAAACTGATCTATCCCTGAGAAAGCTTGAAGAGTTGCATAGAGATCTGCAAGCACTTCAAGAGGAAAAGGTCAGCTACTTACACACAAGAACTTCTCGTTTTCTTGATTTATTTTCGTATCCCATTTTGGATTTAAATACCCTTTTTCTTGCAGAATGAGCGGTGTTGAAGACAGTCTTGGAATCACATCAACACCTTGAACTCACTTTGTTCGGTTCTTGGAATGGATTTCCACCAAAACATTGAATGTGATCCATCCAAGTTTAGGTGATACGGAAAACTCAAAGAGCATTAGTAATGATACAACTGACCAGCTAGCTGGTGCTATACAAAGACTCAGAGAGGTCAAACTACAAAGAATGCAACAGGTAGACAAAATTCTCAGATTACTTTGGAAACTGCCGCCATTCGTTTGCTTTGAACAATTCTATTGATCTTTACGTTTTTTAGCTACAAGACCTTGCAACATCACTGTTGGAGCTATGGAACGGATGGATACTCCTGCAGATGAGCAACGTATATTCTAAAATGTAACAGCTAATGTTGCTGCTACTGAAGATGAGATAACAGAGTCCGACATGCTTTCGGTCGACTACATCAACTATGTTAGTGGCGTTCTTACAATGCTTGCCTTAACCTTATTTCTTTTCATTGGCATTTACTGTAATTCTTATTTTATGATCGTGCTATTCAGGTCAAAGCAGAAGTTTCTAGGTTGGAAGAACTGAAGATAAGTAAAATGAAAGAGCTTGTTCTCAAAAAGAGATTTGAACTAGAGGGAGATATGTCGCAAGACGCACATAATACCAGCACCGGATAATGCTCTAGATAGTGCTATTGAAGCTATAGAATCTGGTAAATTTACTAAAGAAAAGTTTTATCATTGTGCTACTCTCTTGTGTACTGAACTTTCGATTTGTTACGTACAGGTGTCGTTGATGCTGCAAATGTTCTTGAACAAGTTGAATGTCAAACAGCTAAAGTTAAAGAGGAAGCTTATTGGCGAAAGGATATACTTGAAAAAGTCGAGAAGTGGATGGCTTTGCCTGTGAAGAGGAGTGTTGGCTTGAGGAGCATAATCGAGTTCGTTCTTTATTCTGTTACCTATTAACTCGATTTTATATCCATACCGATGAATTCTTATCAGTTATATTTCTTAACAGGATGATAATCGTTATAGTGCTGGAAAAGGAGCTCATCTTACACTGAAGCGTGCAGAGAAAGCACGTGCACTGGTCGCTAAACTTCCAGGTAGATGTCTGCTTCTAACTGTAATCTACATTTTGTGTATGACTGATGATCGACATAGTTTATACATGATACGGATGACTAGTACAGTGATATGCAAATTCAGTAGATTTTAAAAGAAGGATAATCAATTTAATTAAACCTTTTTTAATTTTATTTTATTGGGCAAAACAGGAAAATTGAAAGGTATATTGTTGTCTCTAATAACATTCTTTTGAATACCTGCCACAGCAATGGTGGAAACATTGGCGTGAAAACAGCAGCGTGGGAGAAAGAGTGAGGCTTGGAGTTCACTTATGATGGTGTACGTGCTTATTCGAGTTCTAGTTTTTTTTAGTGTCTCATTTTGGCACTTTTATACTCCTTATCCATGAATTTTTTTTCCTTTTTAAGTCCATTTTACCACATGTCAGTCAAACACTACTGGAATGGATGACACATGGTGCTTTCGTACTGAAAATGCAAATAAAGTGCATAGATGAAGTAATAAATGTGTAAAAGATGAAGCATTACGGGTATTAGTGTAAAAATCATGAAACAAAAGGACTTAAAAGTGTCTTTATCCCCTTTTTTTAGAAAGCTTTCTCTGAGAACAGCTTATTGAGCTTGTTATTGCCGTGCAGATTCGGTTGCTTTCAATGCTTGAAGAGTACACCATTCTACAACAAGAGAAAGAGCTCGAACGCAAAAGGCAAAGGGTAATACCAGAATTTCATAATGCTCTCGCATGACTTTTAACTTTTCAAGCTTATAATGCCCCTTAAAAAAAGATTTTCTGTATTGATAAATATAACAGGAGGAGAAGAAACTTCAAGGCCAATTGATAGCTGAACAAGAGTACAATTTACGGTTCAAAACCGAGCCCTATGAAAAACCAGTCTGCTAAAAAAGGCTCCAGACTATCTTGTGGTGGTGCAGCTATAAGCAATAATAGAAACAGTCTCTGTTGGTGGAGCAATGATACAAACCCCTAAAGCTACCCCAAACACGCGTCTAGCTAAAAAGAACGATCATGTACACGCTCGTGACAAGCCTAGCCACATTAAACATGATGGTGTTGGTTCTTTATCTGCTGGTAATTTTCTCGAGCTTCTTGCGTTTTATAGACCATTGATTATGACGGGTCCCACTTACTTACAAGAGCTCTAAAAATCGCTAGGCGAAGTCGGTACGTTTAGGGCCTAGGGCGCCCGTGCGGCGCCTAGGCGGTTTTAGGGTTTTAAGGCGTTTTAGAAGGGTTTTAAGTGGGTTTTAAGGGTTCTAGGGTTTTAGGGTTTTAAGGGATTTTAAGGGTTTTAGAACACTGTTTTAAGGGATTACTTGGGAAAACTTGGATGTTCGCCCATATGGAACCCCGATTTCCTAGAAGGGCCTAGGAGCGCCTAGAAGGGCCTCAGAGCGCCTAGCAGGGCCTAGGAGCGCCTGTGAACGCTCAGAAAATCGCCCGCACTCCTGTCGCCTGCATGAGATCGCCGCCTGCAGCCAAGTCGAGACGCCTAAGTGTCGCCTAGGCGACCGATTTTTTGCGTTTTTTAGAACACTCGTTTACTTAATTAGTTCACTTTTTTGTGGTGTTTCCCCAGCTAGGAGAGGTTTGGATATAGCTGGACTTCCGGTAATAAAGCACAATTTTGGTATGTCAAAACTCGGGTGAACCGGAGTCATCATCACCGATGGTTCGGAAGCCATTCTCACCAATTTCTTCAAAAGACGTCGTATCCAAGTCCAATACAAGCAACGTGTCAGAAGATCTAAACCGGAAGCAAACCGATATCATACACAAAACGCTCGTGAGCAACACGGCCTTCACAACTCCATCAAAGACAACAACAACAACAACAACAACTGCTGCTGATGTTAATGAAGACGAGAACAAAACACAGATTCCTTTGCTTTCGACACCGTTTAATGCCTTAGTGCCAATGCAGACTGCAATGACACCAGCTACACCAGCTGTTCTTCCTGTGAATAATAAGGCAGTAGTAAACGGAACTACTCGTGATGATGCTGAAGAGATGGAATACTCGTTTGAGGAGCTTCGGCTCGCGTTTTTGCACGCAAAAACGCCCCAAATTTACACTTCTTGAATGACTGTGTGTGATAAAAGCCAATTCTGTTGGCTTTTTGAAGTTGAAGAGAACGTGTATAATAGGTGTTAGATCATGGACTAAGATTTTTTTTTTTTTTTTTTGGAAGGTACTTTTTGTAATGCACTGATTTGTTTCTGTATCCTATACATTTGGAAGGAGGAGGCAAAGTGTAGAATTTGTTTGTTATTTTTCTTGTTTCCACTTTTCTAATTTGATGAAAATGAAACTAAAATGTTTTTATTAATATTTATTTATAATTATTTTGTTTGGTTTAGTTATCAAGTCGATCGTCCTCTTGTTAGTGTCGTGCTTGAACTTGATTTGAGATCGTTTGAGTAGGAAATAAAATACTCGAGATCGGCTCGAATTAGTACTAGCAGTGCTTGAGTTTGGTGCACCTAAAGCTAAATTTAAAATTCCAAGCTCGTTAATCCTTGTAAAGCATTTGATTCGATGCAAGCTTCAAGAACTCGTTTTCTTTAAGGAGCTCTTTGAGTTTGGGTCGAGTATGATAAATTTCTACATAATCGATCGTTTTTTTTTTGAGTGGTCATAATCGATCGTTAACGGGCCAAATTTCTCGAGGTTTGGTTTATTGCGGAATTTCATAATTCAAATTTCCAGAAAACAAAAACAAAAAATGGTTCTTTCAAACAGAGGTTACATATACAATGCAGACTTTGATATCCGTTTTTTCATTAGAGCCTAAATTAGAGAATTCGCCATTTTTTCAGCTTTCCAACCTCTATTAACTTTTTCAATGAATTCTTCAACTCTTCTCCTCAATTCATCATCATTCTTCTTCTTCTTCTTCTTCTTCGATTTCCACATTTTCAACAGTCTCTGATTCGTGTACAGTTTCTTCCGATTCTTCATTCATCTCAATCAATTCGTAATCCACTCTTCTCATATCATCATCATCATCATCATCATCATCATCTTCTTCATCAGCTTCTTCTTCGTTTTGCTCTGTTTCGTGCACGATTTCATTCAATTCTTCTTCGATTTCAACATTTTGAGCAGGATTTGATACGTGTGCTACAGTTTCGTTCACTGTTAGATGGACAGAAGTAGCAACAGATGTTTCAGCTTCGTAGCTGTCGGAGGTGGAGGGGCTGCCGTTGCCATTGCCGACGAGCAGGATCAGAACGGCTATGATGAAATTACAGAAACAGAACACGATCAGATGATTCGGAGCAGCAATTGTGATGGACATGGACTCCAATGTTGAATGCAACATTCCTTCTATTTTCCAGGTAATTTTTTTTCTTTTTTTGAGAGACAATTACTTCCAAAATTCCAGGTAAATTAGGAGGGAGAATTCGAATTTTTTTAAACTGGATTTGAGAAGAAAAATGAATCTAATTATTGGTTTTGGTTGTGGAAATAATTTTTTGGCTGGAAGTGTTTATATAGGTAGTGGAAATGAGTGACCAGGTAGTGTGTTTAGGAAGTTCCTTTCCTTTAGAAGTTTTTGATAGTTGACGTCGTCAAATTTTTTGTGTGGAAATAATTGGAATGTGGGACCACCCTTCTCATGTGCATTTTTTCTTTTAGCTTTTTATAATAAATGGTTGCTCTTTGAACAGTGTGTATTAGT